>JAJQQW010000017.1:70071706-71271706 GCA_025583905.1 Ia io
GTAATTTTCCAAGCAGTGTTTGTTTTCATGGAGAGTTGCTGGCTCACACACCAATATGTCTAATCAAAGTTTTAGGCATCCTGAATGATAATTATTCTTGGATGTGGCTCTGTTAATATAATATACCTCCTCTTGCTATGAATTAATCTGGTCCTGACTTTCTACAGACCTATGTGCTGATGTTTTCTATTATTTTGTGATGATATATTTAAAAAGAGACCAGTCTAATATTAATTGGAAGTTCACTATGCACTACATTACAATACACAATGTATACATACATAGTTTAAAATTAACATCTTTCAGGAAAAGTTTATCTGGAGAACAAACACAGGCACACAATATGTATGATATGTATTTTTAAATTACCTTTATGAAATTTGAGCACACCAATTATCCTCAGCAAATGAATTTAATTAGTTTATACAGTTTATCCCTATTGAACACAAAACTGCTTCAAAATTAGAAGAGATTAGAGCCTTAGAATGTTCATCATGAAGTTAGTGTGCATTCTTGCATTCTGAAAATACCCTTCACGCTGGCAAATACTGAATGAGCAACTTTATCAACAATATAAGGAATCTAAACATGGACCTTTTATTCCTCTCAAGTACATTTACCACCCTTCTCTCCCATTGATTTTAAGAAATTAATCTCCACAGATACTTTGTTCCTTTTCCTTCTTATCTTGGGTACATTCCCTTCACCCTTTTCAAATGTATAACTGACTGCCTTCTTCTGTATGACTGCTGTGCAAAGAGCCTGTGTTAAACTTGAAGAATATTCACAAGAGGGTACATATCATGTTCCATGTCTGTTGAGAATGTGTAATGCAGCGTATCACAAACTGGGAAGTTGTAGTTTGAACAATGATGGGTTATAAAATCAATTTAAAGAATGATTATAGAATTTCTTAAAACATGGAATAGAATGGAACTGGATAGGGCAGAAAACAATTTTAAAAAACAGAGTATTTCATGTATAAGGATAAAGAATAATTATTGTTCAATGAGACTTGATTCAGCGTGTGTGTGTGTGTGTGTGTGTGTGTGTGTGTGTGTGTAGTAGTAGTAGTAGTAGTAGTAGTAGTAGTAGTAGTAGTAGTAATAGGTGGCAATGTGAAATATATTGCTTATCTGGATCATAGGCAAAACGTTTTGAAAGCTACTTTAATACAAAAGTTGAGATCCAGTTGTAGTCTTCATGATGCTCTAGCCTATGTAATTCATCATCATATCCAAATTACTACTCCCTCTTTATAATCCAGTATAATAACAGCAAGCTTTCTCCTCCTATAGCTAAACATGCCATAACATATTTTTTATAGTTCATGTGACTAATTTGCTTATTCAGCTATTTTTATGTTATTTTTAACCATATGCTAATCTTAAAGTATAAACAAAAAAGAGTATACCTACTACATAGCTTACTGTATTCATAAACAGATCATAAATATGAGGATCTTCATTTTAATTATAGTAGGAGCTGACATCAATATGAGATTTAGTAACACATGATCAGCAACTCCACTTCCTTACTACTTAGGCTGTTTGGTCAAGAAAGAGCAGACCAGCAGCCACAGCAACTGCCTGAGGAGCAGCAGCCACTTCGACCGCCTGAGGAGCAGCTGCCATTGCAACCGCACAACCCACCACCCAGCCCACCACTGCAGCCACAGGCCCTGTACAACTCAACACCTAGATCCTTTGGTGATAGCAAAAATGGGGAGACATAAGAACCACCACAAAGGAAAGAAAAGGATGAATCGCCAGAAAAGTAACTAAATGAAATGGAGATATGCAATACGTCAGAAAAATAATTCAGCCTAAGGGTCATACAGTTCATAAACCAGATGGAGGAGAAAATCAACAACATATACATGAATCAATATGAAATAAAGACTGATATAACTACAATAAAAAACACTATGGAAGCTTTCAACAATAGACTAGGAGAAGCAGAGGAGTGGATTAGTGAATTAGAAGACAGGGAAGCAAAACACACCCAATCTAAACTACAATTGGAGAAAAAATTCAAAAGACAGGAGGAGAGCCTAAGGGAGCTTTGGGACAACATGAAACGAAGCAACATACATATAATTAGTGTGCCAGAACAACAAGAAGAGGAGCAAGGGTTAGAAAACCTATTTGAAGAAATAATGTCAGAAAATTTCCCTGAGTGGGGAAGAAAAAACTCACATAAGCACAAAGTCCCAAACAAGATGAACCCAAAAAGACCCACACCACAACATGACATAATTAAAATGGCAAACATTAACGACAAAGAGAGAATCCTAAAGGCTGCAAGAGAGAGATACAGAATGTTACCTACAAGGGATCTCCCATTAGATTATCAAATGATTTCTCAAAAGAAACACATCAGGACAGAAAGGAATGGAAAGAAGTATACAAAGTGATGCAAAGCAAGGGACTGAATCCAAGCATACTCTATCCAACAAGGCTATCATTCAAAATTGAAGGGGAAATCAGGAGCTTCACAGAAAAAAAAAAAAAAAAAAAAAAAAAGGCTAAGGGAGTTTATCACTACCAAGCCAGCAATGCAAGAAATGCTAAAGGGACTTTTGTCAAAAGAGGGGGGAAGAAGGGGAAGAAGGAACATAGGCACAACAAATAAAAATGGCTACAAACAAGTAACTATCAATAACAACTTTAAATGTAAATGGCCTAAAGCTCCAAGCAAAATATATCAAGTGGTTGAATGGATAGGAAAACATGACCCATATATATGCTATCTATAAGAGACCCACCTGAGAACAAGAGACTCACAGAGACCGAAAGTGAAGGGATGGAAAAATATCTTTCAGGCAAATGGAAATAAAAAAAAAAAAAAAAAGAAAGAAAGAAAGAAAAAAAAGCTGGGATAGCAATAGTAATATCTGACAAAATAGACCTCAATGTGAAGTCCATAAGAAGAGGTAAGGAAGACCACTTCATAGTACTAAAGGGATTGATACAACAAGAGAATATAACTCTGGTAAACATATATGCACCCAATGCAGGAGCACTCAAATACATTAAAAAAAAAAAAAAACCTTCTGGAAGATATTAAAGGAGAGATTGACAGCAATATGATCATAGTAGGGGACTTTAATACCCCACTGATATCACGGGATAAATGCTCTAGACAAAAAAATCAGCAAAGAAACAGCAATCCTAAATGATTCACTAGATCAGATGGACTTAATTGACATCTTCAGAACATTCCGCCCCCCAAAGTAACAGAATATACATTCTTCTCAAGTCCACATGGGACATTTTCAAAGATAGACCACATATTGGGTCACAGGCAGAGTCTCTCCAAATTCAAGGAGATTAAAATCATATCAAGCATCTTCTCAGACCACAAGGGCATAATATTACAAATCAACTACAATAAAAACAATAAAAAAATTTCAAACACTTGGAGGTTGAATAGAATGCTATTAAACAATGATTGTGTTACCAAAAAGATCAAATGAGAAATTAAAAAAAGCCTGGAAACAAATGACAATGAAACCACAACAATCCAAAATCTATGGACACAGTGAAAACAGTCCTGAGGGGTAAGTTCATAGCATTACAGGCCTATCTCAAAAAAAACAACAACAAGAAAAACTGGTAGTAAATTATCTAACTCTACAACTTAAAGAGATAGAAAAAGGGCAACAAAGAAAAGCCCAGAGTAAGCAGAAGGAAGGAGATAATTAAGATCAGAGCAGAAATAAATGGCATAGAAACAAACAAACAAACAAATAAACAAACAAACAATACAAAAGATCAATGAAACCAAGAGCTAGTTCTTTGAAAGGATAAACAAGATTGATGAACCTCTAGCCAGGCTCACCAAGAAGGAAAAAGAGAGGACCCAAATCAATAGAATCAGAAATGAAAGAGGCAAAATAACAACATACTCCTCAGAAATACAAAGGATTATAAAAACATACTATGAACAACTCTATTGCAACAAACTAAAAAACCTAGAGGAAATGGACATATTCCTAGAAAAATACAACCTTCCAAAACTCAATCAAGAAGAATCAAAAAATCTCAACAGGCCAATAACTAAAGAGGAAATTGAAGTACTCATCATAAAAATTTCTAGCAAACAAAAGCCCAGGGCCAGATGGCTTCATGGGGGAGTTTATCAAACATTCAAAGAAGAACTAAAATCTGTCCTTCTCAGACTATTCCAAAAATTCAAGAGGAAGGCACACTTCCAAGCTCTGTCTATGAAGCCAGCATTACCCTAATCCCAAAACCAGATTAGGAAACTACAAAGAAAGAGAATTACAGGCCAATATCCCTGATGAACATAGATGCTAAAATCCTCCACAAAATTCTAGCAAGCCCTAACTGGTTTGGCTCTGGATAGAGCGTTGGCCTGCACACTGAAGGGTCCCAGGTTCGATTCCGGTCAAGGCATGTACCTTGGTTACAGGCACATCCCCAATAGGAGGTGTGCAGGAAGCAGCTGATGGATGTTCCTCTCTCATCGATGTTTCTAATTCTCTATCCCTCTCCCTTCCTCTCTGTAAAAAAGCAATAAAATACATTAAAAAAATTCTAGCAAAATCTGATCCAGCATTACATTAGAAAGATCATACACCATGACCAAGTGGGATTTATTCCAGGGATGCAGGGCTGGTACAATATCCACAAATTTATAAACTGATACATCACATAAACAAATTGAGACAAAAATCACAATCATATCAATAGGTGCAGAAAATCCATTTGACAAAATCCAACACACTTTCCTGATAATAACTCTCAGCAAAGTGGGAATAGAGGGATCACACCTCAACATAATAAAAGCCCTATATGACAAACCTACAGCCAACATCATACTCAATGGGCAAAAACTAAACCCATTTCCCCTAAGAAGAGGAACAAGACAAGGATACCCACTTTCACCACTCCTGTTCAATATAGTACTGGAAGTGCTAGCCATAGCGATTAGACAAGAAGAAGAAATGACAAGAAATCCAAATTGGAAAAGAAGTAAAACTGTCCTTCTTCACAGATGACATGATACTAAACATAGAAAACCCCAAAGACTCTATCAAAAAACTACTAGACCTAATAAATGAATTCGGCAATGTAACAGGATTCAAAATTAACACCCAGAAATATATAGCTTTTTTATACACTAATAATGAACTCACAGAAAGAAAACTAAAAAAAAAAAAAAAAAAAAAAACAATCCCATTTACCACTGCAACAAAAAAATTAAGATACCTAGGAATAAATTTGACCAAGGAGATAAAGGACCTATACTCAGAAAATTACAGGACGCTGAAAAAAGTGATAGAGAAAGACAAAAAAATGGAGGAATATACCATGTTCATGGATTGGTAGAATCAATATCAACAAAATGTACATACTACCCAAAGCAATCTATAGATTCAATGCAATCCCCATTAAGATAACAATGTAATCCCACTTCTAAGAATATATCCCAAGAAAACAGAAACACCAAACAGAAAGGATATATGCACCCCTAGGTTCATAGCAGCAAAATTTACAATAGCTAAGATTTTCAAAAGCCTAAGTGCCCATCAGAAAATGAGTGAATTAAAAAACAGTGGTACATCTACACAATGGAATACTATGCTGCTGGAAAAAAGAAGGAATTCTTACCATTTTAAACAGCATGAATGAAACTGGAGAGCATTATACTAAGGAAAATAAGCCAGTCAGAGAAAGATAAATACCATATGATCTAACTAATTTGTGGAATATAATGAACAACATAAACTGATGAACAAAAATAAAACCAGAGTCATAGAAGCATTGAACATACTGTCCAACCTATGAGAGAAGGTGGGGGGGTGAGGGGGTAAGAGATCAACCAAAGGACTTGTATGCATGCATTTGAGCATAACCAATGGACACAGACAGTGGGGAATGAGGGCATGGCCTGGGGGTGGGGGTGGCCAGGAAGAGGTCAATGGGGGAAAAGAGAGACTTACGTAATACTTAAAACAATAAAGAATTTAAAAAAAGAAAAGAAAGAACAGAAATAGTCAAATAAAATATTCAAATTAGGTAGATTTTAATAATATACATGTATTATTTCAAACCACATAATTATTCATGAATCTGACCCAAGCATAAGGATCTTTATATTTTCGTTCAAGATGTTTATTTACCTAGATTAATATAAACATACTAGAGGCCTGGTGCATGAAATTCGTGCACTGGGGGGAGGGTGTCCCTCAGCCCAGCCTGCACTCTCTCCAATCTAGGACCCCTCACAGGGTTTGGCCTAAACCAGCAGTCAGATATCCCTCTCACAATCCAGGACTGCTGGCTCCTAACCACTCGCCTGCCTGCCTGCCTACCTAATTGCCCCTAACTGCTTCTGCCTGACAGCCTGATCGCCCCCTAACCATTCCTCTGCCAGCCTGAGTGATGTCTAACTGCTCCCCTGCCGGCCCAATCACCCCCAACTGCCCTCCCCTGCCAGCCTGATCGCCCCCAACTGCCTTCCTTTGCTGGCCCGATCGCCCCCAAATGCCCTGCCCTGCCAACCCAATCTCCCACAACTGCCCTCCCCTGCTGGCTATCTTGTGGTGGCCATCTAGTGGTGTCCATCTTGTGGTGGCCATCTTGTGACAATGTGGGGCAGCCATCTTGTGATGACGTGAGGGTGTCATGTGAGGGCGTGACGCTATCTAGGCTTTTATTATATCGTATATAATAAAGAGGTAATATGCAAATTGACCATCATGCCCTCACACAAGATGGCCATCCCCATGTGGTCACAAGATGGCCAGCAGGAGAGGACAGTTGGAGATCGGGCTGGCAGGGGAGGGCAGTTGGGGGCGAGCGGGCCAGCAGGGCAGTTGGGGGCAATTGGGCTGGCAGGGGAGCAGTTAGGCATCGATCAGGTTGGCAGGGGAATGGTTAGGGGGTGATCAGGCTGGCAGGCAGAAGCGGTTAGTGGCAATCAGGCAGGCAGGCAGGCAAGCAGTTGGGAGCCAGCAGTCCTAAATTGTGAGAGGGATGTCCGACTGCCGGTTTAGGCCCGATCCCCATGGGGATCGGGGCTAAACCAGCAGTCAAAGATCCCCCGAGGAGTCCCAGATTGGAAAGGGTGCAGGCTGGGCTGAGGGACACCCCCGTGCCGCCCCCAGTAAATGAATTTTGTGCACTGTGCCTCTAGCAGGACATATATTATTTATATATATATAAAAAACATTACATGCACATAAACTAACTGCAAATAAACAGACTTCCTTGGCAATCTAAAATATATTTCCCTACCACATAACTGTGGAATTTTATTTATAGTTTTCCTGGGTTTTTAAGGCAGATATTAAATTATAGAATTGTCTTACAATTCCTTCTAAGATTTGTCTTGGCATAACTGTTTTTTTTTCATTTTCACTGGTACTTCATTTCCCCTTTTTAACTGCTTAAATTATGTTCCCTTCTCATTTCTTTTCCTGGGGAGATATGATGTAACATCATCAAGTCTCCATTGCTTTTTCTGTCAAAGAAAGTTATTCCTACCCCACAGAATCCTCCAGTATCTTTACTGCCTGTCAAATCCTTAATCTCTACCTTCTGTAAAATTCTTAAAGTACTCTTTAATATTAGTTTGTGTGTATTTGTGTGAACATAACTATAATGATTGATTTTCTTCAAAAAAAGGAAAAGAATGAATTTATCATAAATATTTCTGATTAACCATCAGTATTCAATAATCAGGGCTGTATTTGTGGAAATATGCTTCCTGTTGATTTTCAAGCAATTTAAAATTATGGACTTTGAGTGATGGTATGTCAGTGTAGGTTAATCAATGCTAGATACTGATAGGTGGCTGTGTATATATGGAGAAGTGGGTATACAGGAACTCCCTGTACCTTCCACACCTTCCACTCTATTTTGCTGTGAACCTAAAACTGCTCTAAACATAGTATATACACAAACACACACACACACACACACACACACACACACACACACATATATATACTGTTAAAAGTTAAGAAATAATAAAAAGTTTAAAGTTTTGTGTTACTTTGTTATGGAAGCCCTAGAAAACTAATACAGGTGTGCGTTTTTACAATATACTAACTTTATCTGTTCTTCTCAATGATCTTATGGTTCTGCACCAGGATGAAGCAACTGCATTATTCTACAGGAACTCAGAATTTTGTTCATGTTTATAATTATACTAGAGGCCCGGTGCACGAAATTCGTGCACGGGGGTGTGTGTCCCTCAGCCCAGCCTGCACCCTCTCCAATCTGGGACCCCTCAAGGGATGTCCGACTGCCCGTTTAGGCCCAATCCTACCGGGATCGGGCCTAAATGGGCAGTCGGACATCCCTCTCACAATCCAGGACTGCTGGCTCTCAACTGTTCGCCTGCCTGCCTTCCTGATTGCCCCTAACCGCTTCTGCCTGCCAGCCTGATCACCCCCTAACCACTCCGCTGCCAGCCTGATTGATGCCTACCTGCTCCCCTTCCAGCCTGTTTGCCCCTAACTGCCATCCCCTGCAGGCATGGTCACCCCTAACTGCCCTCCCCTGCAGGCCTGGTAACCCCTAAATTCCCTCCCCTGCAGGCCTGGTCCCCCCCAACTGCTCTCCCCTGCAGGCCTGGGTCCCCCCAAACTGCCCTTCCCTGCAGGCTCAGTCACCCACAACTTCCCTCCTCTGCCGGCCTGGTCACCCCTAACTGCCCTCCCCTGTAGGCTTGATCGCCCCCAACTGCCCTCCCTTGCAGGCCTGGTCCCTCCCAACTGCCCTCCCCTGCTGGCCTGATCACCCCACAACTGCCCTCCCTTGCAGGCCTGGTCTCTCCCAACTGCCCTCCCCTCCTGGCCACCTTGTGGTGGCCATCTTGTGTCCACATGGGGGCAGCCATCTTTGACCACATGGGGGCAGCCATCTTGTGTGTTGGAGTGATGGTCAATTTGCATATTACTCTTTTATTAGATAGGATAGACATGAAAGAGACAGTGGATTAAAAAGATCAATAGAGGACTGAAGGGGGAAGTGGAAGGGAAAAAGGACAATAAAGAGCACAGCCCAGGCCGGCATGGCTCAGTTGGTTGAGTGTCAACCCATGCACCTAGAGAGGTCATTGATTTGATTCCTTGTCAGTGAACATGCTTGGGTTGTGGGCTCATTCCCTGGTAGGGGCCATGCAGGAGACAGCCGATAGATGTTTCTCTCTTCCTCTCCCTTCCTCTCTCTCTAAAAATCAATAAAAACATATTAATCAAGAAAAAAAGAGAGGAAATAGCTTGATAACTGTGAACAAAGAAAAAGTTGCTCCCTTCTGGAGGTGATAATTGGGAAGGTGATTGTCCTCTGCTTGACTAAGAAGCTTAAGAATAATAGATATTATATCTGAAACACTTTATGATCTTATCAGAATCTAATCCAGGATCAAGCAGGAGAGGTCATAAGCAGTAGCTCCATAGAATTTCCAAACCTTTGTCTTCTCTTCTCCAGTCCCAAAGCCAATCTTGTTTATGCATTGTGTAGGTCAATGTCAAGGCATATCGAAAAAGAAGCACACTCATCTGAAGGAGAAAATTGCTCTCACCAGGTTTTATTTTATACTATTCTTTATTATGTGCCTAAAATAGTTCCCCTTGGAAAAATCTCCCTGATAGCTCCAAGTACATATTTCATGATCTACAAAATCTAAATTGGCTCCATTCCTATCTAAAATGACACTTTTTCCCCTTTGGCTTCCATCTCAAACTTCTTATGCCTCATTTCATAAACTAAGAAAAGCTTGCCTGAATTATTGCCCTAAAGTACCAACTCAAATATTTCCCATAAATATTTAATTAAATAAGAATTTAAAAAAATTATGTCATGCATATATTTGAGATATTGCATTTAAAATTTTAATTTATGTGACAATTCTGCTCATTTTACCCTTTCTCCATGATTTCTCTCTCTCCTTCTCTATCTTTGATTTTTAATAAAAATAATTTTAGCTAAAGAAAAATAAAAGATAATCCCATAACACACACACACACATATACTGCTATATATATATAAAACATATTTAAAAGATAGATTTCAAGTACCAATCTAGAATTAAAAACCTAGTACACTGCTGGTGGGAATGCAGACTGGTGCAGTCACTATGGAAAACAGTATGGCGTTTCCTCAAAAAATTAAAAATGGAACTGCTATCTGACCCAGTGATCCCACTTCTAGGACTATATCCTAAGAAACCCGACACACCAATCAGAAAGAATATATGCAACCCTATGTCCATAGAAGCACAATTTACAATAGTTAAGATTTGGAAACAGCCGAAGTGCCCATCAGCAGATGAATGGATTAAAAATGTGGTACATTTACACCATAGAATAGTATGCAGCTGAAAAAGGGAGCTCTTACCTTTTGAGACAGCATGGAGGGAACTGGAGAGTATTATGCTAAGCAAAATAAGCCATCAGAGAAAGATAAGCATCACATGATCTCAGTCATGTGAAATCTAATGAACAAAATAAAGTGATGAACAAAAAAATGGATCCAAAGGCATAGAAGCATAGAACAGACTGTTGAATCTCAGAGGGAAGGCAGGGGTGGGGGATGGGGAGAGATTAACCAGGGAACTTACATGCATATATTTATAGCCCATGGACAAAAATGATAGTGTGGCAAAGGCCTGAGAAGAGGTAGGGTATGCGGTGGAGAGGGTCAACGGGGGGAAAGGGGGTATCTGTAATACTTTCAACAATAAAGACAAATTACAAACAAACAAATAAAAAACTTTACTGATCCTGCCATGGAAACCATTTCAAGAAATTTTTGGTTAATCAATGGTTAGAATGCCTATTAAGAAATACCACAGCCCTGGCCAGTTTGGCTCAGTGGATAGAGCACTGGCTTGTGGATTGCAGGGTCCCAGGTTCGATTCCTGGTCAGGGCACATGCCTGGGTTGCAGCCTTGATCCCCAATAGGAGGTGTGCATGAGGCAGCCAATTGATGACTCTCTCATCACTGATGTTTCTATCTCTCTCTCACCCTCTCTGAAATCAATAAAAACATGTTAAAGAAAAAGAAATACCACAAATTATGCCTGGCTGGTGTGGGCTCAGTAGTTGAGCGTCTACATATGAACCAGGAGACCATGGCTCGATTCCTGGTCAGGGCACTTGCCTGGGTTGCAGACATATAGATGGCCAGGAAACAGAAAAAATTGCTCAATGCCACTAATGATAAGAGAGAGATGCAAATTAAAACTACAAAAAGGTATCAACTCACCGATGCTACAATGGCTATCATCAATAAATCAACAAACAAGTGCTGGAGAGAATGTGGAGAAAAGGGAATCCTAGGACACTGCTGTTTGGAATATAGACTGGGGTAGCCACTGTGGAAAACAGTATGGAGTTTCCTCAAAACATTAAAAATGAAACTACTATTTAACCCAGTGATCCCATTTCTGGGAATATATCCTAAAAAATCTGAAACATCAGTCAGAAAGAACACATGCACCCTTATGTTCACAGCAGCACAATTTTCAAAAGCTAAAATCAGGCAACAGCCCAAGTGCCCATCACTAGAGGAATGGATAAGAAAGCTGTGGGATACACTATGGAATACTATGCAGCTGTGAAAAAGAAGGATCTCTTATCCTTTGAGACAACATGGAAGGACTTGGAGAGTATTGTGCTAAGAGAAATAAGCTAGTCATAGGAAGATAAGTTCCCATGATCTCAGTCAAGTGTAATCTAATGAATAAAATAAACTGATGAACAAAATAGATCCAGAGACATAGACGCATGGAACAGGCTGAGGAATTTCAGAGGGAAATTATGGCTGGTGTGGGTGGGGAGATATTAACCAGGGAACTTATATGTATATATGCATAGCCCATAGACACAGACTATAGTGTGGTGAAGGTCTGGGAGGGGTGGGTGCAAGGTGGAGAGGGTCAATGGGAAAAAAGGGGGGGGGGCATCTGTAATACTTTAATACTTTAAACAATTAAGATAAGCTTATAATATATCACATGTATATTGTATTGTGTATTCACCACCCCCAGCAAGGCTCCTTTCTTCTCCATTTATTTCCCCTTTACCCATTCTACCTCCCCAACATCCCCTTTCCCTGGGTAGTCACTATATTGCTGTCTGTGTCTATCAGGTGTTTTCCCTTCACCTTTCTCACCCGACTGCCCGCCCCTTGGACAGCTGTCAGCCAGTTCTCCATCTCCATGAGTCTGTTTCTATTTTGTTTGTTAGTTTATTTTGTTCATTAGATTCCACATATAAATCATAGGGTACTTCTCACTGGCTTATTTAACTTAGCCTAATAATCTCCAGGTTCTTCCATGCTGTTACAAAAGGTAAGATTTCGTTCTTTTTTATGGCAGAGTAGTATTCTATTGTGTAAATGTACCACATGTGTTTTTTATCCACTCATCTACTGATGAACACTTGGGCAGCTTCCAAATCATGGCTATTGTAAGTAATGCTGCAGTGAACATAGGGGTGAATAAACTAAATTATTTTACACAAGAATGGCACCATCGAAGAAGTGAAATGAAAGTGCTAAGTAGTGTAATGATAAAGGAAGAAGGGTCTGTAAGGATTTGGGGTTCAGATGCTACCTCTTTGACAATAATCAGATTACTTAATCTACTTCAGCTTCAATCTCTTCATCTATAAAATGGAAACATGTATCTTCACAGTTCTCAAACTAGTTTCAAAACTCAACTAAAACATTCACTTCTTAATCTACAATATGCTGCAGTTCTGATGAGCAAGATCACTTTATTTTTCATATGTGTACATTATATTTGCATTACTGTACATATATAAACTTAACTAGTAGCCCTGTGCACAAATCTGTGTGCCAGTAGCTCAACAGTAGCTCTCCGCCTGCTGCCCCACTCCCTCCTCCCCCGCTCCCTTCCCCCGCATCATAGCTTGCTGCCCTGCCCCCTTCTGTAGCTCTCCGCCACCCACTTGTAGCTCACTGCCCCACCCTTCTGCTGATCTGTGATCCGGTTGTTATGCGTTCGGTCATAATGCTTCAAGGTGTAATGACCACTTGCATATTACATCTTTATTATATAGGATTATTAGAAGCAAAATTAAAGGTTTGCCAATAAGTGGATGCAAACTAAATACTAGTAGTACCTTATATTCAGGAGCAGCTGAATGTAAGCACCGTTTGCAAGTGGGCAAATTTCTCCTTCAATAGTCCCAGTCATGTGTTATCTTCATACCTTGGTCTGGTACTTACTGGAACACATTCACCACTATCTCCGGGGTCTAATAACTGACATCCTTACTTCCTCCCCCCACTTAGTCATTACAAGAGACAAGCTTTAATCAATTTTATTTAGTAAAAAGGATATTCTTGTCTTCTGTTGATCTATCCCAAGATATTTACAATTATGAAAGGTGAATAGAATGAAACCATTAAAGGAATAATAGTTACCTTTCATATTCTAGCAAATATGTCTCTAGAAACATGTGACCTCCAGAAAGATCAACAAAGCATTATTATTTCCATAAATCACTGAATACATAAATGAATTTAATTATTGGCCATGATCCTTTGGCCACTGATCACTGACCAGATCTTCAAATTATCATCCATGATCTATATAGACATACTTTGTGTTTCTGTTCAGTAAGCAAATTAGAATGAATTCCTTTAGCACTTTACCATCGATTTGCCAAAATCTGTAAAAGTATGAAACATTATACCTCATATAGTAATTCTTTATATAAAGGCATTAGCTAATATCTACTCATTAGCTAAGAAACTGAAAATTAATTTTTAATGAACTCAACCAACATAAATGCTCATGACAATTGTAAACAATGATAATCATCTATGGGGAAAAGAGATAAGAATAAATAATGGCAGTAATGATATTATTAGTTCACATTTATTAGTGCTGCCTATATGTCAGAAACTGTGATAAGCACTTCAGCTGCATCATTTAATTTAATGACCAAAAACAACTTAAGAAGTATTATTGAATCATGCTTAGTTAAGGAAACAGAATTAGTAAACTTAAAAATTCCCCAAGTTTAACTAGATTGTAAACGATAGAACCCAATTTTCATCATAAGTGAACCAAGTCCATAATTTGCATTCCTAATCACTCCAGCCTACTATCTCCAGTTGATTTCTGTCATTGTCTTTCATGTGGTAAAGGATGTTACCATGCTAACATTGTTCATCAACAAAATGATAAATAATACTAATTATTTGTAGCATTATCATTGCTATTCCTAGTAACAATGATATAATTAGGACCTTTCCTAAATATGGAAAATAGAAAAATATAATATTAACTTTAAGAAAAACAAACTTCATAGAAGTTTTTTAAAATGCAATTTCACATATATCTAGTAAGTAATTTATTTTTTAATTTGAAGTAATTATAACAAAATGTCCACTTTTTTTTTAACCATTTGAAGTTATCTTTTCGTAGGTTTGGTTTGGAAGAGTGAATAAATCTATTCATATCATATCATGGCCATCTGAAAACATAAAATTATAGGATATCAGGAAAGGATTTTTCTATTAGTGCAAGATATTAAACTCTGGATAAAATTTTTACAGTTCATCCATCAAGTTCATCTTCTTGCTTCCCAAAAGCTATGCCAAAATGACTACAGTTAAAACAGCTTTTGGCAAGGGAAGCTTTAGGCACAAGTTTTAGATTACTTTTCCCGACTCTAGGTGGGAAAATCTTGCATTGACTGAAATTGTTCTGCTAATACACAGGGAGGAGAAGCCATTTATTCAGCCAGATATTTCCAACTTCAATTGCTCCCCAGAGTAAAAAACAGGCACTTTGAGAAACTCACTCACTTTTTCAGGCCTCTTGGGAAGTTTGCAAGAACTGCTCCAAAGTGCTAAATGGCACCCCAGTGAGCTCTGAAAATGCATGTAGTTAACAGAGTACCCAACTCACTTTTCAGACTTAGCTTATACTTTACGGGGTGCATCTAATTTAATATTTTATTATGAGTTTCTTTTGGTGGCTCGCTTTATAGCTATTTAGTTGCCATAGCTATAAAATGATCTAGATTAGTATAGAGCATCCCAAGACAATAATGTAAAGAACTCTAAAATGTTTTCAACAATGGTATAAATCCTCAGAGTGTGAAACATGGAAATATAGCCACCTGAATGCTAGATGCCTTTGAAATGGGATGCTATCTTTACTTTTATTGTGGGAAAAGAAAAGAGAACTCATAATGAACTTGTCCAGTGGCTAACAAAATGAAAAGGGCCCCAGCCCCAGAGTCAATTAACATATTTAATATATTCTTCTTAAGGTGCAAAAATATACTGGCTTGTGTTTAAATAAATCTCCTCTTATTTCCAATGGGTGAACAGAAATTTCAACATATTATATGGATGTGTATGACATGTTTTTACTAGCACGGAATGTTATAACAAGCAAATTTTATGTGCATATTAGTGCCTACTGTGCTCTCAACTATCTAGACATCTTAATATTAACATTCATTCCATGTCAGCCACTTCATCCCATTGTTAATTTTCCTGTATCCTCTCCTTGAAGTCTGCATTGCTTATTTGACGTCCTGACATTTCACATTCTCTTATTTGTTCTTTCTTCATTTCCCCTTTCTGCCTCTCAATGTTCTTCTCTCTTAAACCATATGTCACTACAAATTTATTCATTCTTCCTCCTGAGTCATTCCTTTAATAAAATGAATGACCTACTCTAAGCTATGCAGCATTCATCTTATGGAGGTCTATGATTTTTATTTCCTCCACAGATTCTTAAAGAAGATCGTAGAAAAAGGCATTACACCTAATTCTATGTGAATGTGTCTTTACCATGGTCATGTCTGGTGACCAATTCAAATTTGATGTCTAAATCACACTAACATGGACATAAGTCATTGAAATGTCTTGTCCCAAAGACTCCCCAGAACAAACTGTCCTTGGGTCATGCTGGATCAAATCAGATGACATCATTGCTCTAGGCTTTTGGGGATTAGCATCTCAGGACTATTCAAGTCCTCGGCGTCACTGATATAAAATGATAATAAATTATGAAATATCAACTTGTATTTTAATGGTGCTTTATATTCTCCAAAATAGTTCTACATATAGCATCTCACTTCATGTTCATAAAACTATGAGAAGTAAGTGATTCAGAGAAAAAAAATCCCTAAATTGTATAGCCATCTTTTATACAAGGAAAGAAAGATCAAAAAAGAGTAACCTGCTCAAACCCCAATTAGTATGTATTATGGCCTAGACCCTAATTATGGTCAAATATTAATACAATGCTACTGTATAATTCATACAAACACACTTAGACATAACAGAACAGGAATTATCAAAATATTAGTCAACTTCTCACGTCAGCGGGAGCTGGTGGGAGTGGAGAGGAGACTTGTGTTTGTAAGTCTCAGGGGGAAAGAGGAGCAGGGCTGCACCATGGATAAGAAACTATATATACATACATACATATACATATATATACATATATATGGCCTCTGATTAACTTCTTGCTTTTACTTTGTTTCTCTAACATCTTTTAATCAGAGTCTTTATCAGTTTGCCCCAAATTATCATAAAGAAACAAAAGAAAACCATTTTTAAGAATGTGTTCCACCCCCACAGTAGACAAGACATGAAAAAAAACTAAATATCCATCATGAATGAATGGATAAAGAAAACCTGAGATATACAGTATTATTCAGCCTGAAAAGAAGGAAATATTGCCATTTGTGACAATATGAATGGACCTGGAGGGCATTATATAAGAGAAATAAGCCAGACACTGAAAGCAAATATTGCATGATCTCACCTACGTGTGAAATCTAACATAGTCGAACTCATAGAAGCAGAGAGTAGAATGGTAGTTTGCCAGGGACTAGGGAATGGAGGAAATGGGGAGGCATTGGTCAAATAGTACAAAGTTTCAACATGCAAAATAAATAAGTCCTGGCTATCTACTATTAAAAAAGGAGTGTGCTCCACTGCTCCCCCTGCTGGACACCCTTGCTATATTTCCCAACTTCTCAACTGTCTTAATAGTGTACTAGTACAAGCATCTTTCCCTGATTTGTTTTGGTAATATCCCTTACCCCACATGGATCAACTGGAGAATTTGGAGTCCACTAGACTTAATAATTCTTGAAATGTATGTCAAAATATTAACTTCTGCATTTGTGTATGAACATTTAACATGTGCCCCTTGCATTGTCATCTGTATCATGGGTCAGCAAATATTTTAAGCTTTGCAGACCATAAGGTCCTTGTTGCACCTACTCAACTCGGCCATTGTAGTACAAAAGCACAATGGACACTATGTAAAGAATGAGTGTGGCTACGTTTCAATAACACTTTATTTACAAAACAGGTGGCAGTTTGAATCTGGCTGACAGAACACCATTTGCTGACTCCTGGTTTATATACTAGTAAAGTCAATGCCAAACACAGTACATTTTTCTCCACCAGCACAACCTATAGATTTTTTAGAAATAGGTTAATGCATGATTGAGAAGGTCTGGATTCCTCCTGTTTGTGAGTCTAAGACTAATTTCTGCCTTCAGAAGGAAGCTGTATGCCTTTGCTCACCATCCTCATAAGTGGAAATGCCAATTATCATTGGCTTTATTACAAATTCAGTTTTTAAATTTCTATGTAGAATTTTCTTTACTCAGTCTAGAATTTTTTATTCCCTTTCATATGCTAATGCACACAAGACAGTTCTGCAAGTCCCTTCATCATGTTCTCAAGCATGGCCACCATATTACCTTCATAACACACTGGCCCATTCAACTTTCCTAACTTTCAACTCTTTGCTTTCTTCTTATATGCACCTCAGCAATTCAGCAGTGTGCCATGCCTAAAGTATGCATATAAGTAATTCTTGTCAAAATATTATGCTTTACACTGTGAATACTATGCAGAAGTAAAAAAGTAAAATCTCTCACCCTTTGAGACAGCATGGAGGGACAGGGAGAGTATTATGCTAAGCAAAATAAGACAGCCAGAGCCCTAGGTGATTTGGCTCAGTGGATAGAGCGTCAGCCTGCAGACCAAAGGGTTCTGAGTTCAATTATGGTCAAAAGCACGTACCTTGGTTGCAGGCTCCTCCCTGGCCAGGCCCAGTCAGAGTGTGTGCAGGAGGTGCACTGACTACCGCTTGGTCCTTCCTCCTTTCCCCCCGGACCGCAGGCTCCGATTGCAGCATGGCGAACAGGGAACCACCATGGGGAACAGCGTGGATGGTGGCGGAGTGGGACTGGGGACGGGTGAGCAGGTGAAAGATGGCCCTGATCGCAGGCTAGGCCTAGGGATCCTACCCAAGCATTATTTTGTGCACTGGGCCTCTAGTCCTATGTAATAAAGAGGTAATGTGCAAATTGACTGTCAAACCATCACAAGATGGCTGCCTACAATCAGGCCGGCAGGGGGTTAGGGAGGGATAACCAAATAGCAGGCTGCGTGGGGCAACCAGGCCAGCAGGGGGCAGTAAGGGCGACCAGGCTGGCAGGGAGGGGCAGTAAGAGGCGACCAGGCCAGCGGGGGAGGGGAGGGAAGTTAGGGGCAACCAGGCCGCCAGGTTGGGGGGGTGCAGTTGGAGGCAACCAGGCCAGCAGGGGGGCAGTTAGGGGCAACCAGGCCAGCAGAGGGGAGCAGTTGGGGGTGACCAGGCCAGTAAGGTGTGACCAGGCCGGCAGGGAGGGGGAAGTTGGGGGCGACCTGGCCAGCAGCTGCGGGAAGTTAGGGGCAACCAGGCAGGTAGGCAGGTGAGCGATTAGGAGCCAACGGTCCAGGATTGTGAGATGGATGTCCGACTGGCGGTTTAGGCCCGATACCCAAGGCGTCCTGGATTGGAGAGGGTGCAGGCTGGGCTGAGGGGATCCCCCACCTCATGCACGGATTTCATGCACCAGGCCTCTAGTACATATATAAAACTCTAATATGCAAATAGACCAAACAATAGAACAACTGAACAACCGAACAACCATTCACTATGACATGTGCTGAAAGTAAGGGGGCGTGCGCGGAACATGGTGGACATCAGCCATTGCAGGATGCTAGAGCAGGTGAGTGGGGGCACCAGACCAAGGTGGGGCGCTGGTCGCTGTCATCAGGGTGAGCCTCTGGTGGTTACTAAAAATTATTTGCAGCAGATCCAGTCCGGCGCTTGCACTTGCTGCCGGCGCTGGCCCCGCTCTCACCAGCTGCCAGTGCCAGAGCTGCCGCTCACACCTGCTGCTGGAGCCAATTGGCACTGTCAGCAGGTGCGAGTGGTGGCTGCTGGCCCCAATCATCCCTCAGGGCTTCTCCATCTCCCCCTGCTCCTGAGGGGCGACTGGAGCTGGCAGCCACCTCTCATACCCGCTGTCGGTGATGGCTCTGCTCGCACCTGCTGCTGGTGCCAGCCCCAATAGCTCTGCACTGTCAGTGGGTGCGAGCGGGACTGTCAATGTCAGAGTAGGGCTGTGGGAAGATAGAGGACTGGGGCCGAGCTGGGAGGGGCCGGGTGGGGGTGTGGAGGATGGCTGAGACCCACCTTGTGCCCACTGCAGCCTCACAGCCCACAGTTCCTTTCAAGGAGCAGGGATTCGTGCACTGGGCCCCTAGTCTTATTGATAATAGCCATTCTACAAGAATATATATACATATATGTACAAAGGAATATTACTCACCCCTAAAACTGGTGAAATGTTGCCATTTACAACATGGATAGATCTTAAGAGTATCATACTACGTGAAATAGATGCAAAAGGACAAGAACCATATGATTTTACTCAGATGTGGGATATAAAACAGAAAGCAACATCCAAACAAAACAAATTCATAGACACAGACAACAGTATGGTGGTAGTTATCAGAGAGGAGAGGATGTGGGGAGAATGAAGAGGGTAAACAGTCAAATATAGGGTGACAGGAGGAGACTAGACTTGGTTGTGAGCACACAATGCAATGTACAGATGATGTATTAAAAATTGTACACCTGAAACTTATATATTGTTATTAATCAATTAATTTACTTTTAATATTTTCATGGGTTTTGCTACATACCAACCAATTGTGCTGTCTTCCCACACATCCAGACATATTTTTAAATCAAAATTACAAAAGTAACCTGATGCTCTGTTCCATTTAAGCAGTGTAAATAAAGCCTTGAGACAAAAGGAAGAGTGTAACATATAACACAGGGCATACGTTTTACTCTGATTAAGATGATATATAGTAATAATTTGGGGTTTAGACTCCAAACTATGTTTTCCAGTCTTTGTGGTAAAGGGAGAAATATACTGCTTCTTCCGGGGGTGCAGCCACACATGTGATATGTATTCCACCTACAAATAAATGAGCTTTATATTTCATAGGAGAGAGGGAGGCACTGCAGTTTTGAGATTATTGGTTAACCTATGGCACACTTCTGTTATTTATGTGCCCCATTAGTGCAAGGTGGCTTGATGAAAAGGTGACTGAGGGGTGCTTTAGCAGAACCAATTACCTCCTCTCCTGGTCTTCTCACCTACTGATCATCTTACTTTGATACGAATCATATTTTATTTAGTGCAGCTTTATAGTTCCGCCCAGGTCTGCCACTTACTCTACTTACTGAAGAGCAGAAAGTATGACATTCGCATCCCTATTGTTCCTGGTGATTGGTGCAATATCTTGACCATAATGGGTGCTCTGGAAATGTTAGTGGTACTGGATTAAAAGTTAAGCATTTACATTTACTTCTAGGATGCAAGAAAACAATGGTCAATACAAACAAACAAACAAACAAAAACTAAAAACACCCACATTTTTTGTGATACAATAATGTTTCTGAGCACTGATTACTAGGTATCTCCCTATTCCTTTTCTTAAGAATCAAAGAAGTTTAATCCCTACTATACAGGTTGCACTATAATTAATAAAAGAAGTTATGAAATGAAGCAACAACGCTCAGTGGGGATTTTTTCAGTGGATTTGCTGGGAAGATAAAAATCCCTGAGACAGGAGTTGCAAATTCAGCAACCTATATTAAGGGGAAAATGAACTTAAGGAAGAGATGGCACATGATTGCTGAGGACATATGCTTAACAGCCCTGTGTTTTGCTGAATGCTCCCATTCACTATTTAATGGGGGATCCATATAAAATTCCACTTACACCTGAGTGCTTAAGGTAAAACACTGAAATGGCTAACATATGTTCAAAATGATTTACACACTCATCTTCTTGGGTATATATACATCTCCTGGAAAGAAATGTAGTATGGCATCCAGAGAACTGGAACTAATGGACCACCCTATGAAGGAAAAATTCAAACACAAATATACCACATAGTACAGATACAGGTAAATATTTAAAAATCAGGCTACTTTTAAAACCAACAACATAGGCAAAAATTTCAATCCCTTTTACTTCATAATCCACTTCCAAAAATCATGATTGAACTGTCAAGTGAGTCAACAAAGAATTCCTGCTTTGTCAGGCTAAATAAGTATAGTCTTGGCTCCAAAATAAATAAATAAATAAATAAGGCAAGCTCTATACTGTGGTTTTATTCATGCATGAGCCCTAGTAAGTCTCTCAAGGGATGGGAAAGGCAAAAAGCCAAGAACACAAGCTCCACACGATGGAAACAATATTTATCATTAGTAGGCAGTTATTAGATCCATTACTTGGCTGTCGGAAGCCAAAAGGGAGACTGGTCTTGGAAGAGTTTACAGTGAAAGATAAGAAAGAGCTGGACCTGTCAAAACGGCATATGTTTCATTAAGAGAAGAAGAAGAAGAAGAGTAATGGCACAGAAGTGAGTATGATAATGAGTAGTGATGAGACTGGGTTAATTTGAGTAAAGATGCATTGGGGGTAGGGGACGAAGCAGTTACAACAGGTAATGTATAAGCTTTAAAGTAAGGCAGAAGAATTGAAATTTAGTTTAAGATACTAGTAAGTCAAGGAGGCAATACAAATTTTAGGCAGAGGCACGGGAGCAAGGAAGCATTTTGTTTTGTTTTAAAGGAAGATTAGCCTGGTGAGGTGAATTAAAGGAGAGGAGATTATTATCTCAGAGGCTCTTTTTGAAACACTGGCTTATGTGCAGTTATTTGCTATGCTCTCTACTAGGACTGTATACTGCACACAAACAGAGATTGTTTGGAACAATTGTCTGATTGGAGAGCAGCACAATGCTTTTCTTCTTCTTTTTTTTTAAAATCTTTATTGTTGAAAGTATTATGTATGTCCCCCTGATTCCCCCATTGACCTTTTCCAGCCAGCCCCTGCACCCCACTCAGGCCTTGTCTGAGTCCATGAGTTATGCATATATGCATAAAAGTTCTTGGGTTGATCTCTTCCCACCCACTCACCCTCCCCTGCCTTCCCTCTGAGGTTCAACAGTTTAGTGTGTTCAATGCTTCTATGTCTCTGGATCTATTTTTGTTCATTAGTTTATGTTGTTCATTAGATTCTACAAATGTGTGAGATCTTGTGATACTTATCTTTCCCACTTCTAGGAATATATCCTAAGAAAACAGAAAGAATATATGCACCCCTATGTTCACAGCAGTGCAATTTACCATAGCTAAGGTTTGAAAACAGCCCAAGTGCCCATCAGCAGATGAGTGGATACATGTACACAATGGGATACTACGCTGCTGTAAAAAAGAAAGAACCTTACCATTTGCGACAGCATGGAAGGACCTGGAGAGCATTGTGCTAAGCCAAATAAAACGGTCAGAGAAAGACAATGCTTTTCTTTATGTAGGTCAAACTCCAGGTTGATTGTTACAGAAGGGATGGAGGGAAGAAAGGGAGAGTTTAAAAAAGACTAACGGTTATAATCTCAGGGTGAGATGATGAAAGTCAGCTAGCCTGTGGCAGTGGCAACAGAACTCATAGGGTTTGAGTCAAATTTTTCTTCTAATATATTTTCAATAATCTATACTACATTAGAGCTGTATATACAACTGTAGTTAGGTAAATCTCAATAGAAAAAAAAATCTAGGAGCCTAAAATATGATTTTATCCAATTCACTCATGTCATCGATGACACAACTAATAGCTAGAGACCCCAAATCACAGAAATCCATTAGGAACATCCAGGCAATTAGTAAAGCTATAAAAATATCCCTGCAACTATGTAAGTGCCTCTGTCTCATCATCTGTAAAATGGGAGGAATATGGGCAACTTAGTCTGATTGACCTGGAGTCATAATTTATAATTTTTATTACAGATCAAGAAAAGTAATGTTTATACTGTGTTTGCTTTCTTTTTTTTTTTTTTTTTGTTGAAAATAATAGTTCCTGAACTATAGATTTACTTGTTCTCAATATGGAACGCATTAGAAATAAAGGTTTTAAACAAATTAACAATAATATGTAACTCTCCCAGAAGACAGTGTCTATTTATCATGAAGTAGCACAACTATTAGGGTTAAATCAATGTTGCATAGACAGTGAAGATGAGCATTTAACAAAAATAATTTGTTTATATTTATTTATTGTTGTTGTTTTTAATCTTAGGCTACATTCCTGCTTTCTTCTATTACTGGTAATCGCACTACTGACAATTTTATTTTCTTTCACATTTTTCTCAGACCACAAAGTTTCCGAAAACCTATGAATGTTCTCTTTTGTAGAATGAGAAAAATATAATTTTGGATAAGGAAGTATATTGAAAATATTGCCAACTGTATAAGGAAAGAAACCTAGGCATAAGGAGACCATGTGTCTTGCTCAATGACGATAATTAAATCGGCCAGTTCCCAGGAAAGTGTCCTTCTCTCTGCTGCCACAAGATTATGACTGGGCTGCCTTCAGTCATAATCTGCGCGAGTGACCTGTTCCTGAGTAGTGGGTTGCTCATGACAACTGAAGGGTCTGAGTTTATATTACATTCCTTCTGTTGGGCAATTTTTTTTTAAAAAAGACCATAATTGAAATTCACTTAGTTCAATTAATACGTAACTCATTGTAAGTTGGGTTTTCAATAGTTGGTCTCACAATTAAAACATGTGTAAAAAAAAACAAGTGATTACAAAATGTTGACTTTGGGTCAACACTGAGCATCATTTCCTGGAATGATGCTCATACCTAGACCTTATATCCTTATACACTGGTTTTTTATAAGTACTGTAGTGCATTTTTTACAACATCAAAGTAATCACACAATTAGAGATGTTCTCCTAAACAAAGTTAGTCTCTTAGTTACTCTCTTCTAAATGGGTCATTGTGGTACAATAGTACTTATCAAAGGGTCTTGTTCCTCTCTCTGCACATCTCTCCTACTGAGTTCTAAAGACAGCCTGATGCGTCTTGATATGCACAATATTGAGCATGTCACCTGGTACTTTGTAGGTACACACTATACATTCTGGAATAAATGAACACAAACAATTAGTAAAACAAGTAAAGTCAAACTATTCTCTTTGAACCAAAACATATGGACAAATTATTATAAAACTAGGAGCCCAGTGCACGAATTTGTGCACCTTGAAAGGGACTATGGGCCATGAGGCTGCTGTGGGCACAGGGGTGGATCTTGGCCCATCCTGTGTGCCCCTGCCCCGCCCCTCCTGCCACAGCCCCTGGTCCCCGTCTGCCGGCAGCCCCACTTCCACCACCACCACTCCCATGCACGGCAGGCACCGGCCCTGCTCGCATCCACTGACGGCACGGAGTGATTGGGGCCGGTGCCGTCAGTGGGTGCGAGCAGTGGCTGCTGCCCCATCACCCTTCAGGAGCAGGGGGTGGTGGAGAATTCATCAGGGGCAATCAGGGCCAGCACTGATGCTTGCACCCGCTGATGGAGCTGAGTGATCGGGACCGAAGCTGGGCACCAGCAGCGGGTGTGAGCGGCAGCTCTGGCACCAGCAGCAGGTGCGAGTGCCCGGTGGGACCACGGAGCACGGGAGCAAAGAATTTTCAGTAATCACCAGAGGCTGGCCCCGATGACATGACCAGTGCCCTGCCTTGGTCTGGCGCCCCTGCTCCACCATCCTACCACTCACCTGCTCCACCTGCTCCACCATCCTGCTGTGGCCAATGCCTGCTATGTTCCGCACTCCGCCGCTTGCTACCGATGCCCGCCATGCTCCGTGCATGCCCCCTGGTGGTCAGCGCATGTCATAGTGACCGTTTGTTCGGTTGTTCAGTTGTTCCGTCTTTTGGTCTATTTGCATATTAGGATTTTATATATATAGATGCCTTGTATTTTAGTAACTAACACCATGCTGCCTCCATAGCATTCAAATAAATACTTGTTGGTTCCCTAATTACGTATTCAACAGCCTGAGTAGCCTCATGACCAGGACAGGACTAGATACATCTATATTGTCCAAGTGAAAGAAATTAAATTATGGCTAATCAAATTATCTAATTTTTGAAAATATGAAAATAAGTTACATAATACACAAAAAAGCATCCATTCTTCATTATCCAAAGCATTTTGTGAATGAATATGGAATTTGTTTTGGAAAATGAAGGAAAAGAAGACAATTATGATAAAGTATAATATAAATGCCTAATAATCTGAGGAAGCAAGACACTGTATATTCTTTTAATATATTTATATTTATTTTTCTGCAATTGCAATAATGGGTATCTACTTAATTTGTGAAATTACATAATAAATATAAATTAAAATTATATTTATTTGCTTTGGGTTACCATTCTTTTACTTAAAGAATATTATTGAAATTATTTTTAATGGATCTAAATACAAATCTTATAATTGCAAAATAATGCTTATATAGTATGAAATTATACTTGAAATATTTTTACGTTAATCTGAATGCTAGACAAAAAGTCTTATTGTATAAATTCAAATCAACATTTAATTTATTTTATCCAAAAATACTTACATAATTTTTAGTTTAAGATCCACTAGCACACATAAGACTAAATATTTAACAATCAAAATACTCAATCTGAAGTACTTTCAAAATACCTAAAATCTTTGTGATTTAAGGTCATAGATAAAAACCTTCAAAACTTTAGATATGAAGTTATACAGTAAGAGAACTTGGTATAACATAAGGTGTATAATAAAGTTTAATTTTTTTAATAGCACTATTTTTGTGTGTGCGCGATAAATGTTAACACCCTCATGTGTCCAGAGAAGTAAAAATAAAAATATTCCCACCTTTTTCCTTTTGTTGCAGAGGTAGGTGCTCCTTCCACCCACTGTCAAGAAAACCATCACTTGCTCTGCTACAACTAGATAAAAAATCTTTAACCAATCTCTTTAACTCTAGCATCAATAAACCCCTTTAAACTGCCCGCCACATTTTGTTAGAATTTTCCATCTAAAGCACAGATTTGATCATATCAATTTTCAGTTATATCTCTGTTTACAGGAAGCCAACCTCCTTAGCATCTTTGAGTGACATATGTTATTTTTTAGAATTTTATTATGCATCTATTATAGGAGTACTGACATAGTATAATAGCTACCTATATTCCCAGAACATAGGGTGATAAAACTTTGAGAAAAGGGATTGTGATTAATTAATCATTCCATTTTTAGAATACAGTACATAGTAAGTACTCAATAAAAGTTTGTCAAATAAATGTTTCATGTAGGTAAATGGCTAAATATAGATCTAATGACCTTACTTCCTATTCAAGTTACTGCAAATTTGACTATAGTTGGGCCATTTTATTAATAGGTACGAACAGATGACCATTTTATTCTTTAAAATTTATCTTTATTGTTGAAAATATTACAGATATCCCCTTTGTTTTATGTTTTGTTTGTTTTTTCCCCATTAACCCCTTCCTCCCACACCTGCCCCTCCCAAGCCTTCACCACACTATAGTCTGTGTCCATAGGCTATGCATATATGCATATAAATTCCCTGGTTAAATCTCTCCCCACCCCCCAACCCCCAGCCCCACCTTCCCTCTGAAATTCCTCAGTCTGTTCCATGCTTCTTTGTTCATCAGTTTATTTTGTTCATTAGATTTCACATATGAGTGAGATCATGTGATACTTATCTTTCTCTAACTGGCTTATTTCACTTAGCATAATACTCTCCAGGTCCCTCCATGCTGTCTCAAAGGGTAAGAGTTCCTTCTTTTCTATTGCTTCGTAGTATTCCATTGTGTAAATGTACCACAGCTTTTTTATCCACTCATCTGCTGATGGGCACTTAGACTGTTTCCAAATCTTACCTATTATAAATTGTGCTGCTATGAGCATAGGGGTGCATATATTCTTTCTGATTGTGTTATAGATTTGTTAGGATTTATTTCTAGAAGTGGGATCACTGGGTCAAATAGGAGTTCCATTTTTTATTTTTTGAGGAAACTCCATACTGTTTTCCTTAGTGGCTGCACCAGTCTGCATTCCCAATAGCAGTGTATGGGGATTCCCTTTTCTCCACATCCTCACCAAAACTTGTAGTCTGTTTGTTTGTTGATAGCCATTCTGACTGGTATGAGGTGATACCTCATTGTTGTTTTAATTTGCATCTCCAGTGTAATTAGTAACTTTGAATATTTTTTCATATGTCTCTTGGCCTTCTGTATGTCCACTTAGGAGAAGTATCTATATACGTCTTTTGCCTATTTTTAACTGGATTGTTTGTCTTCTTTTTGTTAAGTTGTGTGAGTTCCTTACATATTTTGGAAACTATCCCCTTATTAGATACATCATTGGAAAATATGTTCTCCCATGCAGTGGGCTCACTTTTCATTTTGTTGATAGTTTCTTTTGCTGTGCAGAAGCTTTTAGTTTTTTATGTAGTCCTATTTGTTTATTTTCTCCTTAGTTTCCCTTGCCCTAGGAGATCTATCCATAAACATATTGCTATGAGAGATATCTGAGATTTTGATGCCCATGGTTTCTCCTAGGATTTTTATGGTTTCACAACTTACATTTAATTCTTTTATCCATTTTGAATTTATTCTTGTGTATGGTGTAAGTTGGTGGCCTAGTTTTTTGTTTTTTTTTGCATGTTCATATCCAATTTTCCCATCACCATTTATTGAAGAGACTGTCTTTTCTCCATTGTATGCTCTTGCATTATTTGTCAAATATTAATTGAACATAATGGTTTGATCCATTTCTGGGTTCTCTGTTCTGTTCCACTGATCTATATGCCTGTTCTTGTGCAAGTACCAGGCTGTTTTGAGCACAGTGGCTTTGTAGTATAACTTGATATCTGGTATTGTGATTCCTCCAACATTGTTCTTCTTTCTCAAGATTTCTGCAGCTATCCAGGGTCTTTTTTATTCCATATACATTTTTGGAGTATTTGTTCTAGATCTTTGAAATATGCCATTGGTATTTTAATAGGGATTGAATTGAATCTATAGATTGCTTTGTGTAGTATGGACATTTTAATGATGTTGATTCTACCAACCCACGAACACAGTATATTCTTCCACTTGTTTATCTCTTTTTTCAAAGTCCTATAGTTTTCCAAGTACAGGTCTTTTACCTCCTTGGCTATGTTTATTCCTAAGTATCGCAATTTTTTTTTTTTTTGTTAACATGAAGGTGGACATCCTTTCCTTGCTCATCTTCTTAGGTGAATTGATTTTAGTTTCTGCTCATTGAGTATGATGTTGGCTGTAGGTTTATCATATATGACTTTTATTATGTTGAGGTATGACCCCTCTATTCCCACTTTTCTGAGAGTTTTTACCAAAAAAAGGGTGTTGGATTTTGTTGAATCCTTTTTCTGCATCAATTGATATGACCATATGATTTTTGTCTTCCAATTTGTTTATGTGATGTATCACATGTATTGATTTGTGAATATTGCAACAGCCTTGCATCCCTGGCAGAAATCCCATTTGGTCATGTGTATGACTTTTTAATATGTTGCTGGATTCCATTTGCTAATATTTTTGTTGAGGATTTTAGCATCTATATTCATCTGGGATATTTGCCTGTAATTCTCTTTCTTTGTAGTGTCTTTATCTGGTTTTGGAATTAGGCTGATGCTAGCTTCATAAAAAGAGCTTGGAAGTGTTCCTTCCTTTGGATTTTTTGGAATAGTGTGAGGAGGATAGGTGTTAGTTCTTATTTGAATGTTTGTTAAAACTCCCCTGAAGCCATCTGGACCAGGGCTTTTGTTTGCTGGGAGTTTTTGTTTGTTTGTTTTTTGTTTTTTAATTACTGCTTCAATTTTATTAGTAATTTTGAGGCTACTCAAGTTTTCTGATTCCACCTGATTGAGTTTTGGAAGACTATATTTTTCTAGGAATATATCCCTTTCGTCCAGGTTGTACAGCTTGTTGGAATATAGTTGTTCATAGTATTTTTTATGATCCTTTGTATTTCTGTGGGGTCAGTTGTTACTTTGCCTCTTTTTTTCTGATTTTGTTTATTTGGGTCCTCTCTCTTTGTTTCTTGATGAGTCAGATTACCATTCTAATAAGACCACTGCCTATAGAGACAAGTTCAATTTTAGAAAATGATTGATCTACTGTTTTAATATAGTTGAATCCAGTTGAATCCAGTAATTGGTTCACATAGCTAAACTATAATACCATTTCACACGATGAGAGTGGGAAAAGTAGAGGCAGAGAAAAGGAGGGAAGGGGGAGCATTATTGAAATGTGTTTCCTACATTATGCCATAACTCCTAACCCACTGAGGTACATATCATGATCATTTTCCCACCATGGATACAGAAATTTGCTGAAATGTATGCTTAGCAGTAACTCCACTTTGATGAAATATGTTTTAATTTGAAGACTCCTGTTAAACTTTATTATAAATCTTATTTCTACCACTTTGTTGTTGCCTTTAGTTGTATTAAACCTGTCTGGTGGCAAAATGGATGAGCTCCTCCCTTAGTGAAGCCATACGATGACTCATATTGTTCACCAAGAAGAAGAGAGTCCTTTTATTGAAAGAATACCAATTACAGTTCCCTGATGCCCCATTCACAGTATTGACTCTAACAGAAAAGAAAATGTTCCCTTTAGATTGCATCTGTTTTTCAAACATCTGTGTGGCCTCAGACTAATAAAACAAAAAAGAGAAAAAGAAACATGAAACAAGGGATAAACTTGAAAACCCCTGATTATTTCGAGTAGGAGCAAAATAAAGAATGAAGTGAATCTCATACCACAGTGAGGGATCACTTCCAGGTCAGTGCATGTTACAGCTTCCCTTTGCAAATACTAAAACTGTGAAACTCTGGGACTTCAATGAAATATTAGGTTATTTTTAATATATTACAGTGATAACTTATATTTAAAATATTGGTATGTTTAAATGTCAAAAAAGCTCGGCTAGCTCAGTCAGTAGAGCATGAGACTCTCAAATGTCAAAAAAGTGTACAGATAATATCACAAAGAAAATTCTAAGTCTCATTCATTGTTTGAGAATAACCAATTATTCAGATAATATTCCCTCCACTTTATTATCAAAAGACTACTTCAGTTACCTCTCTTATTCCTAGCCTATCATGAAATTGAAATTTTATCAGCCTGAGTTTCATTCAGATAGGGGTTACATTTCCATGATTGTACCAATGACTAAAAAGTAGGTTTTCTATAAATTATAATTTGGTAAATGATTAAGTAAAGTTTAGAATTTTTCATTCTAGTCATGATCTTAACACAATGTACTTGTCTTCTTTCGTTCCTGATTTTCTTATTTCTTTAATCTATTTATATTAAAAACATTTATGTTATATGTAGAAAAAATATATATACATTTATATAGAGTGTGATATCAACCATGCCATTTGAAAAAATAATGAAAGGAAGTGTCCCAAAAAATTAGGAATAATTTCTAAATTTTGGATCTCTGGAACTTATTTTCCTTTTATTTGTTATTAATGTTCAATTATTCAACAATAAATATGTAATAATTTTATGATCAGAAAAGAACATTTTCTTAAAACACCCCATTATAATTCTTGTTGATCTAAATAACATAAGCTCTGATAGGCACCTACCCCTATATGAACCACCTCTGTGGATAAGACTTGTGTCTGAGTTTCCTATAGAATCATACCTGGTATTTTCTTCATTCATAATAAAGTCATTACAAATCCATGTATCTGGACAATGTGGATAAAATATATTCCACCATTTAGTAGCATTATATTTGAACTGACCAAAATAACAAAACAAAATTAATCTTTCTCAAGAATATTAACATCCAAGAAGTGAGACTTTTTTTCAATAAAAGTGTAACTATTATGTCAGGTTTTAATCGGTATCATAAATCAGTGCTTAGTTTACAAAGATAAAATGCACAATCTAGAAAGAGAATTAACAAAATAACTATGATGATACCCTATATAACATGCAGTAATCAATACAGGAAAAATAAAAGAAGATTAAAAAATATAGGTAAAATAATAAGTCAACTAATTGCCTGGGGGTGTTGAGACCTAGATCTTACTCATCAAGTGAAGAATTGCTTTCAATCAGAATAACCTATGAATCTGTAAGACAGAGGTGGTTTTATATATTGTTTTTCTTGAACCAAATTGTAAATGACTCTAATTGTTTAATTATTTTAAGATTTCCAAAGTACAACTTCATTTTTAGAAAAGGAACTTTTATGTTAAATAGATTTGCATTCAAAGTCTGCTTAAAAACTGTGTCCTGGACAATTTATTTAACTGCTGTAACCTTTACCTTTCCATTAAAAAAAATGATGATGCTGGAAGGAACTCATGAGCTACTGTATGCAGCGTAACTAACACAGTGCACTTAGTAACTTAGCAGGTGGAACAGGGGGAGACCTTCCCTTGCCACTGCCAAAGAGAGATTAAACTTGAGGAATGTAGATGATACCAAACTTTCCTGATTTTTAGGCAAAGAAGCTATACTAAAGTCTTACAGAAAGTGTGACCCCTAACTAGGAAGTGCAGTGTATCTTAAATATGGCTATCTGGAAAGCCTTCTCACTCTCAGCAAACTTGCAACATGTGAACGTCTGAGACTATAGTAAAAGCCGATCAATTCTCCAGAGCCTATCTTCTAGCGACTCACATGAAAGTTACAATGGCAAATCGAATCATTTCATCTCTGTCAAGAAGGCTGACCAGTATTTGTGGATTCTCAGAAGCAAGAGACCTCTAAAATATGTGTGGACAGACACATGTGAAATGGAAATGTGTGCAGTCATTAAGAGAGTGTTTCAGGTGATAAAATCATAGAATCATTCATGCAGAAGATAGATACAGTATGTGTGTATGGGAGGGAGAGGGAGAGGGGGGGGAGGGAGAGGGGGAGGGAGAGGGGGAGGGAGAGGGGGAGGGAGAGGGAGAGGGAGAGGGAGAGGGAGAGGGAGAGGGAGATTACAAATATATTCCCAATTCTTCATAGCTTCTGTGACATGTGACTTAAGTGCTCTTTCCATCAATAAATGGAGTGTATTTATCCTTTAAATCTAGACATGTTTTATGACTTGCCATGTCTCATAAAAATGGTAGAAATGGTGATGTATCTTTTCTGAACCTCAACAGGCCTTGCCCTCGTTCTTAGAGTCCTGCTCATCAGGGGAATAAGACCAGGTAGCCCAACAGTCAATAGCCAGACTTGTGAGTGAAGCCACCCAGAATGACTGTCAGCATAAAATCAGAGAATAAATGAGCCAGCCAAGGTTAGCCAAAGCCTGTATCATAACAGTGGAACTACCTAGCAAACCCACATATTCTTGAGGAGTGACAAATGCTTATTAATTGAAGATAAATTTTGGATCGTTTGCTATGCAGCAATAACTAGATACATGGTGTGAGGTTTATAGCAGGGCCTTGGATGAAACGAAGGTTCTAGTTCATTGAAAACACAGCCTTCATTACTTCCTTGAACTGGTCCCTGTGGCAACAATAGGATTTAATCTCTCATCTCTGAATTCTTTAAAAGCTAGATGATTGTTTTTATCCATGTTTGAATGCTCAACTCCTGTTTATAGTACAGTGCAGGGGTTAAAAACATGGGCTTTTTTGTCTAAATTTTTAATTTTTATTAAATTTCTGGGGGTGACATTGGTTAATAAAATTCTTTAAGTTTAAAGTGTACAATTCTATGATATATCATCTATAATTGCTTTGTATGCCCACCACCACCCATTTGACTTTATCTTTTAAGTCAAATCTTCTGTCACCATATATTTGACCCTCTTTACCCTTCCCCTACCCCTTTTTCCTCTGGTAACCACCATACTGTTGTCTGTCTCTGAGTTTTTATTTGTTTTTCTTGTATGTTCATTTGTTGCTTTCAGTTTTATATCCCATTTGTGAGTGAACCCATATGGTTCTTGACTTTTTGGTCCACCTTAAACTACCTAGCCATAAGGAAATATTAAATACTGGCATTTGAGATAATGTGGATGAATCTGGAGAATATTCTTCTAAGAATATGAGCTTTTAGATTAGATTCCCTAGATTTGAAACTGTCTGAATGACCTAAGGTAAAATGTTTATTGCTTATAAGTCCAAGTTTCATAATCTATAATATTGGGATAAAAATACCATCTACCTAGTAGGGATTACATTAATAATACACCATCACAACGATGGATGCTGATGTACAATAAACATGTTAATTGCCATTAAAACTCAAAAATGTATTGCTAAAATCAACCTTTAAAATGAGCAAGCAGAAAACTCTGAGGTCTTTATCATCTCTGGCCCTACAATTATAAAATTCAATATATACCCTTCAGGAAACTCACTACTATCTGACTAGTCACACTTAGAATGACTACTTGTTGGATTGAGGATGAGGAAAATAGTGATAGATTTTACACAAAGATTGTCATCCTGGCATCTCTTAATGCACTTACTTCAGTACATTAAACACTGGGAAAATGCAGCACTTAGAAAAACAAATCTAAAAAGCTGGTGGGATGCTGCAAGCCATCTATGTATCTGTGCAGAGACCAGAAGGTGAACTGAGTGAGGGGCAAGATCTATGGTTGCCACCTTTTCAAGCAAGTTTGAAAAGCAAGTTTCTGCTTCAGTGATTCTCCAAGGCTATGCCATACATAGATGGTGTTCAAGCAAGTTTCTGCTTCAGTGATTCTCCAAGCTATGCCATACATAGATGGTGTTCGATTATGCAATATCGGAATGGATGCTGAAGTCCTACTGAAAACAAACTTTTTCCTGGAAAAGTGATTAACAAATCACTTTTTCAGGAAAAAATCTAGTGTATTGACAATCACTAGACTGGCTTAGGAAATGTTTTTACACCAACTGCTATGATAATGTGTAGCCACTTAGAAAAATTAAAATGTGGTATTGACTGGTGTTAGAAGCATAAGCTTTAAATGTATTATCTGTCAGGGGAAAAAAAGTGAAAGATTACTAGATGTTTTATGGAATGCTAGCATAAATACATATGCACTAAATTGAGCCCTATTTTAGGACTGCCAAGTATAGGCATGTACACTTTAAATCATGGCACATTTATAAAAACTTTTTACATTCTCTAAGGAAAAGTATTATTATTGTATGAGAAAAATATATAAATGATATAAAATACCTCTATCTTTAAAATACTGGGCCAAAATTATATAATTCATCAATCCCATAATACATATTTTATTATTTTTAAAATTATGGTAATTGTAGACATATAGAAAAGTTGCAAAATAGTAGACTTCTAGTATTCCCTTCACTCAGCTTCCCCTAAAGTTAATTCAAATTTCACCATTCTCATTGCTTTCTTATTTCCATTCCATTATCCTCTCCAGGATCCAATATTAGATTTAATTGTTTTTTCTTCTCAGTTTTCTATGATAGTTCCTCAGTCTTTGTTCTGACACGATCTTGACGCTTTTGGAGAATATTAGCCAGTTATTTTATAGACTGCCTCTCAATTTGGACTTGTGAGCCATGATTAGGTGAGCTTCTTCTCAGTCCATGATATCAGTATTCACGATGTCAATATCTTACTAATGGTGACGTTAACATTGTTCACTCAGTGAAGGTGCTGTCTTCGGTGTTTTCTCACAGTCAAGATTTTTCCCTCTGTAATTAATAAATATCTTCTAGAAAGACATTTTTGGTTTCTCCTTAAACTTTTGAGTACTAAATTTATCAATCATCAGTGCACCTTATCTGCCACAATGATTGTTGTGCATTTTTAAGAAACATTATAACACAACTATTATCAGGATGCATCCTAAAATTGATTATCCCTCACTTTTGCTATCATCCAGGTAGCAGCCATGAGTGCTTGCTACCTGTGCATGACCTAACTTGCTTCTTATTTCTGGTTTCATAACAGGACAAAGGCTACCATTGTATGTATTAAATAACAAACCATTTATAGATCATTAAGTCCAGCATATGAATTCTGGTTGTCATACGAAAACCTCCATTCTCTCTGATTAAAAAAAAAAAAAAAAAAAGGTGGCAACTATAAAATCTACATAATGGATGTCAGCATCAATGAAAAATATTCAGGAAATAAGAGATAGGCACTGCATTCCAATAACTATGACAGCACAGGCAGCAATAAAGTATTGTTTTATTTTTAAAATCTATTATCTATGGCATAATCAAAATGCTAGTAAAAAGGTCAGACCTAAACTTTCTTGAATATTTTGGGAATGCCTTAACAAATTTATTTCATACACACACACACACACACACACACACACACACACACACACACACACACACACACACACACACACACACACACACATATATATATATGAAATAAATATAAACTTAATATTGACGCAAAATGATATTTTAATATTGTGTAAATTAGTTTAAAATAGCTTTTCCAGTGAGTATGAAATGCTAAGTGATAAACCATTGTACCATTGTATATTTGATAGTGTTTATTCCTTCTTCAGCATCTTTGAGATAAATTTAAGCACCTTCTTTTTCTTTTTAAATCCCCTCCTGAGATATGCTTCTTGATTTTAGGGAGAGGGAAGCGTGGGGGGAGAGAGAGAAATACCAATGTGAGAGCGAACACTGATTGTTTGCCTTCCTTAGGTGCCCCAACCTGGGATCAAACCCGCAACCTAGGTATGAGACTGCCCTGGGAATCGAACAGGCAACCTTTCAGTATATGGGACAACACTCCAGCCAATTGAGCCACACCGACCAGAGCCTTTGAGATGAATGTAAAAGTGGGATATCTTTTCATCATTGGCCTTTGTTTCAATTAAGTGGCAAAGTATTGAATGGAAGGTGACACAAATTTTAGGTGGGGATTAGTATCTCATTTGGCAAAAATCTCAGGTATGCTATTAGATTTTGTTCCTGGAACAGTTTCCTGCTGCAGGTTCTAATACAAATTAGCAGCTGAAGTTATTGTTCCATGTTTAGTCTACTGGGCAAACAGCAAGAGAAAACTTGGATAGGGTTATGCACAAACCCTTATACTTTCAGCTATTTCCAAAGAAAAATGTACAATTGGTCCATAAATATGCTTCATGCAGGAAGAAGCATAATAAGAGTAGGCACATTCAATGGTTAATGTACAGCTACAAGGATACACTTCTAAACTAAAGACAAAGGAAAATGTCTAGTTTTAAGATGATCTGCCAAGTGCAGAGCAATGGTTTTCAGCCTGAGTTTCCTGGTATACCTGGAAGGTTCATGTTTCTGGGGAAAATTTTCCTCATCTGTAAAATGAGGCAGATGGAAACAGCAAAGTTTTTTGAAATTCAGATGACCATTTTTTTTTTTAATGAAGTGGAATGAAATAAAAATATTAGTATTAAAGATAATAGTTTTCTTTATGAAAATTTATTAAGTACAGGGGTGGGTAAAAGTAGGTTTACAGTTGTGAGTACATTAAACACAGAGTTTATTCTTGTATTATTATTTATTAACTAGAGGCCTGGTGCACAAATTCATGCATGGGGGGTGGGGGGGAGGTGTCCCTCAGCCTGGCCTGTGCCCTCTTGCAATCCGGGACTCCTCAGGTGGGGTCCCTAGGGCCTATTGAGGCTTTCCTTCCCCCAGCTGCTAGCAGCTGGCCCTGCCCCCACTGCTTGCCATCTGTGAAGCACTGTCCCCCCATCCCCCACCACCCGTCCCATCCCTCTGTGGGCAACAGGTATGTGGTGTGATCATTTGGCTGGCCTGGACCTCCCTTTGCGGAATGATTGCTGGCTGGCCCTGCATACCTGCCACAGCTTCGCTGGCTGGTGGCCTGAGTCCCCTCTATGTGGCAATCGACCACAGGGCCCCCAGATCGATTGCCCCACAAAGGGTGGCCCCACCCACCCGCTGCAGCGTCACGGCCGGGTAGCCTGGGCCTCCCTCTTTGGGGCAATCACAGAGCCCCTCCTCCCCCCATCGATCGCCCTGGCCGGCTGATGGCCTGGGCCTCCCTCTTTGGGGCAATCAATCACAGAGCCCCTCCACTGATCACCCCACAGAGGGTGGCCTGGGTCTCCCTCTGTGGGGCGATGGCAGGGCCCCCTGACCAATCACATTGCACCCGCCTTAGCTGGCATGGCGCCAGTGTGTGTCAGCATGGTTGCTGGGAAGGTCATCCGGACGGTAGTTCTGCTGTTTGGTCATTCAGTCAATTTGCATATTACACTTTTATTATTATAGATTATTGATTATTTTCCATACAAACAACTATAAACCCACTCTGCTCACTTCTATGTAGGCATCTATATGTCTATGAGCATAATGTTTCAATTTAATTTATTACTCAGAGTCACTGTCATTAAGTATGACACTGGTTTAGATAATCTCTAATCTGTGTTATAAGCCAAATTATGTCAAATGAGCTTTTGAACTTCTCAGTTTTAGACTGTACTGAATGATATAGTAGCCATTAACCTCTGTGACAATGTACATTTAAATAAATTATAATTAAATGAAATTACACATTCAGTTCTTTAGTTACATCAGTCACCTTTCAAGTGCTTTATAGCCACATGTGGATCGTGGCTACTATATTACAGGGTGTAGAACATTCCCATCATTTCAAAAAGTTGCATTAGGGAGCCCTCCTCTAGAACCACCTAGTGCATTTACCACCGTGCCAAACCTAGCCCGGTTAACTCAATCTTGGAACTGGTAAAATTGATTTGACTAAATTTATTTCATATACATGAGAAAATTCTAATCTTAATTCATGGGTTATAGCTTTATTCACACATCATTCCTCTCACCATTTCAGAATGCTTCCTTGCCTTGCCATTAAGTTGGCACAGCTTCTTATCCTTCCATTCCTTTATTTAAATTATAGTCTTGTGAATGAACATCTACTCCCATGCTTTATTCTGCTTTCATGCATTTCCAAAGATCATGTGAGGTCATGCCTACAGGGATCTTAAGGTCTGAATGTTCCTTCCATTGCTATTTCTATCGGTACATGTGAAACAGAAAAACAGGAAATAACAGTCTCTGGTTTTGGTTACTTTCCAGGCATGTGAGTTCTCCCTCTATGTAAACCTGCTTTATTATAAGATCACTAGAGGCCCAGTGCAAGACATCCGAGCACTGGGGGGGGGGGGAGGGGGGGGGGGGGGGTCCCTCAGCCTGGTCTGCGCCCTCTCCCAGTCTGGACCCCTCGGGATGTCCAACTGCCGGCTTAGGCCTGCTCCCACCACCGCCACTGCTCCATGAGCCCATTTTCTGGCTGAGGGGCACTCCCCCTTTGGGAGTGCACTGACCACTAGGGGGCAGCTCCTGCGTTGAGTGCCTGCCCCCTGGTGGTCAGTGATCATCATAGCAACTGGTCATTCTGCCGTTCGGTCAATTTGCATATTAGCCTTTTATTATATAGGATTGTTTTTAATGACTTCCATTTGACAAATAGATGGGGTTGAAATAAATTGTTAATAGCTGCAAGCATCATTCTTATTACATTGTTGTTCAGAAGAATCAATATGATTTAAGTCAAAAGATATGGATTTAATTCCTGGTCTTGGTGCTAACTTGCTTTGTAACTTGGACTAACTTCCAAAGCTTTACTATGATTTCTGTCTTCACTCATAAAATAAAAATAATTCTATCTGTACTACCTCCCTTAGTGGAGTTGTGAGGGTGAAGTTCCAGTATAAATAAATGGCTGCTCTTTGAAAGTGTTAAAAAATAGGAATGCTGTTACTTTAAAATTCTGGTTTCCTGATTTCATTATACATATGCCATGTATTCACCACTTGGCACAGAATCAAAGCCACAGAAATAATTTTGAATTTCTTATTTGGATGGATAGATGAATGAATGGATGGGTAAATAAATGCATATATCAACTCTAAATTTTGAAAGACTTCAAAAATATTCTTAAATTAGTAAATATACATAAATACTCATAAATTCCATTAATTTAAAATATATCTTATTCCAAAACATAGTTTAATATAGCATCATAATCATTATAGTATGTGGCACAAATATCAAGATGTATTTAACTTTAGAAACTTTGAATACCTTAGGCTAAATCAGGACTTGTCACTAACATATTGTGTAACCGCAGGGAAAGTAACCTAGCACATTGAAAGCAATTGAGTTTGCAAACCACAGCTTAAAGACACTCACTGCAAATTAATCTCTGTCATGATTTTGTTAGTTTGCTCCTTTTAGGAGAGAAGGAATTTCCTTGATCCATTAAAAAAAAAGTAAAAGCCCCATGACTATAAACTTTACCACTTCTCTGATCAATATTTTGCTCTAAATATAAGTGCATGTATCAGCATCTATTTTAAGCTATCCATTTGATCATTAATCACTAAAATGGAACATTATCAAGCATTACTGAGATGAGGAAATTCAGAAGGAATATCATCCTTCTACCAATACCCAGACTCTGTTTATAGCAACACTGTGCTGTATGTCCTTCACTCTTGAACTCTGCTGCCTCCAGCAGCACACATTTACTGATGATGATATAATGAACCTGACTCTGAACTTGTTCTAAAATACTAAACCAAGTTCATGTGAACCTTATTGTATTGTCCCTGGTATAGAAAAGGTGATCAAAAGTACATTTGAAACAGCACATATGAAGCATTTTAAATCATAGGCCTCAATAAATGTTAATGTAACTATTTTCATTTTTAAGTGGAGAAACCAAGTGTTTAGGTTTACTCTATTGTTAAAGCCCTTTTAGATTATTAAATAACTAGAGGCCCGGTGCATGAAATCCATGCATGGGGGGGAGGAGTGTCCCTCAGCCCAGCCTGCACCCTCTCCAATCTGGGACCCCTTGAGGGATGTCTGACTGCCCCTTTAGGCCCGATCCCACCAGGCAGTCAGACATCCCTCTCACAATCCAGGACTGCTGGCTCCCAACAACTCGCCTGCCTGCCTTCCTGATTGCCCCTAAATGCTTCTGCCTGCCAGCCTGATTGCCCCCTAACCACCCCCTGCAAGTCTGATAGACGCCTAACTGCTCCCCTGCTGGGCCGATTGGCCCTAACTGCCCTCCCCTGCTGGCTTGGTCACTCCTAACTGCCCTCCCTTGCCAGCCTGGCCACCCCTAACTGCCTTCCCCTGCCAGCTCGGTCGCCCCCAACTGCCCTCCCCTGCTGGCCTGGTCACCCCTCACTGCTCAACCCTGCTAGCCTGGTCGCCCCCAATTGTCCTCCCCTGCAGGCCTGGTTGCCCCCAACTGTCCTCTGCTGGCCATCTTGTGGCAGCCATCTTGTGTCCACATGGGGACAGCCATCTTTGACCACATGGGGGTGGCCATCTTGTTTGTTGGAGTGATGGTGAATTTGCATATTACCTCTTTATTAGATAGGATAAAACCATAAAAGCTGTATGGCATATACACAAACCATGAAAAAATATTTAAAAGCTATAGTTTGATACAATATTTTAAACATTACTAAATCATTACATGTTAGACCTACAAAGGCTCTCTGAAGCCCATATAAATATCTCTGGTTTGACAATGATAAAATGGTGGTCCAGGAGATGAAGGTCACAGTCTGTGGTCATTATCTTAAGATAGATTGATGGGACAAGTGACTCAGGTCTTGACAAAGCAGTATCTTTTCATTTACTTTAACAATATTCTTCCTAGATTGAACATTCTAGAAGGAACACTGACCTCTAAGAAAAGTTAATTTCTTTAACCCAGAGTTGGTTGAGTATGTTTTGTTGGCTACGGTAGCATCTATTCCAGCAGGCAGAGATGGAACTGCAGAGAGGGAAGGGAAAGTGTTGAAGGTAAAGGGGTCAGCATGCAGAAAAGCCTGCAGTCAAAACCAATCAAGGTACATTGTAGGAAGAGGACAACATTCAGGATGGCTGGCACATAGGTGGGAAAAAGGGAAAAAGAGAATGTTAATAAATGAGGCTGAATAGGAAGGAGAAAATAGAAACAAACAAGGTCTGGTATGTTTATCAAATAACAATAAATATTATTTTAGTTACATTTTGCCCTCCAAGGAAATGAACACAGAGGCAGGTGTTGTCATAGAAGTGGGGATGAAAAAAGGAGAGAAAAAAAGTTGAAATGACTGAGAAACCTGTATCAAAGTGAGGCAAAGGAAGGATGGATGCTTTGGGGTGGGTTTGTGAAGGAAATTAGCAAGGGCTGTTGAATTGCAGCATCGGCAGAATGGCAGGAGATGCTTTACCTCTTTTAGAAGGCGCAGTAATGTCCGCTATCTATTATCCACACAATTACACTAGATTATAAAAATGGAAAGATTTAGTGACCAAATGAAAGCCATTGGTGTTCATTTATAAATACTGATGCTAAAAGGTGAAAAGCAGATATTAACTGGTTCAAAGCATTCAAATATTTAACATTTTATATAAAGCTCAGAATAAAAAAAGAATATTGAATAAAAGTTACTATAAGAATTGAATGGGTTTTTCAGCATATTTTTAGTCAAGGACTCTAGTAATATTTGAGATAAATTTATTTCATGAAAGGTTTAAAATATTTTAGAAGTATAAAACTAGCTGAGAGTCTTAAGACTCAGAGAACCCAAAGAGGAAATACCAATGAAACTACAGCAATGTAGCCCTAGACTACAAACGAGGTTTTTTTACTTTAAAATGGAGACTTTGGGTGGCTTTTATTTTTTTTAAAGAGCCTGGAAATTAGAAAAGTGAAATGCTGTAGTGCTAGCCAACAGGATATATTGCATGTAATTATACAACCTGTAATGAACAGTGAATATAATAAGAGAAATATCATGCTAGAATAGGGAGAAAGACAATGAGCTTTGTCACGGATTAATTATAGTTCAATTATGTGTAAAATATATATTCACAAAATAGATTCCAGTTTTCTGGAATAAAGAATATGATCAATCATTTTTCAAGAATATTGGGGGTTGTCAAACAAAAGTTCACATTGGTCAAAGATGTCACACTTCACATACTAAGTATCAGTGTATATTTTTATCTTACATATACATCCGGGTTATCTGGAAGTTAAAATATTACCCAGTTGGAATGCATTTCAGCCCACTTCAGCCAAAAACTAAACTACTTAATTTACTGTTTTATAGGTTATAGGTACCGGTAATAGAAGTAGAGATATGTTCACTTCAGATATGTTCTTTGTTTATATTTTAACTCTATGATCTAGGGCAAATTAAAGTATCTTTGCCTCAGTTTCTCATATGTAAAATAGGAATTTAAAAAAGCATGTACTCGATAGAATTATTGTGAAAAATTAATTTAACAAATACACAATATTTGGAAGATCATACAGAATACAGAAGGTACCACATAGCCTGGCCGTGGTGGCTCAGTGGTTGAGCGTCGATCTATGAACCAGGAGGTCATGGCTCAAATCCCAGTCAAGACACATACTGGGGCTGCCTGCTCAATCCCCAGTTGGGAGAGTGCAGGAAGGAGCCGATCAATGATTCTCTCCCATCATTGAAGTTTATATTTCTCTCCCCCTCTCTCTTCCTGTCTGAAATAAAAAATATATATATTTTAAGAAAAAGTACCACATAAATATTAGCGCCTGAAAATATTAATAAAAATATTATTTCCCTTTCTGATTGGTGTTTCTAGTTTCTTGGGATATGTTCCTAGAAGTGGGATCAATTTTTAGTTTTTTGAGGAAACTCCAAACTGTTCTCCACAGTGGCTGCATCAGTCTGCATTCCCACCAGCAGTCCAAGAGGGTTCCTTTTTCTCTGCATCCTCGCCAGCACTCATCATTTGTTGATTTGTTGATGATAGCCATTCTGACAGGTGTGAGATGGTACCTTGTTGTTGTTTTGATTTGCATCTCTCGGATCAGGAGTCCTCAAACTACGGCCCAGGGGTCACATGCAGGTGTTTTTGCCGTTTTGTTTTTTTACTTCAAAATAAGATATGTGCAGTGTGCATAGGAATTTGTTCATAGTTTTTTTTAAACTATAGTGCGGCCTTCCAACAGTCTGAGGGACAGTGAACTGGCCCCCTGTTTAAAAAGTTTGAGGACCCCTGTCTCAGATGACTAGTTACTTTGAGCATGTTTTTATATGTCTCTTGGCCTTCCTTATGTCCTCTTTTGAAAAGTGTCTATTTAGGTCCATTGCCCATTTTCTGATTGGATTGTTTACCTTCCTTTTGTTATGTTGTATGAGTTCCTTGTAAATGTTGGAGATTAAACCCTTATCAGAGATAACATTGGCAAATATGTTCTCCCATGCAGTAGGCTTTCTTGTTGTTTTGTTGATGGTTTCTTTTGCTGTGCAGAAGCTTTTTATTTTGATGTAGTCCCATTTGTTTATTTTCTCTTTAGTTTCCATTGCCTTAGGAGCTGCATCGGTGAAGATATTGCTTCGGCATATGCCTGAGATTTTGCTGCCTGTGGATTCCTCTAAGAGTTTTATGATTTCCCATCTTATGTTTAAGTCCTTTATTCATTTTGAATTTATTTTTGTGTATGGTGTAAGTTGGTAGTCTAGTTTCATTTTTTTTTATATGTATCTGTCCAATCAGAAAGGATATATGCACCCCTAAGTTCATAGCAGCATAATTTACAATAGCTAAGGTTTGGAAGCAGCCTAAGTGCCCATCAGCAGATGAGTGGATTACAAAACTGTGGTACATTTCTTATTATGTCTCAAGCTGGGATCCCACAATGGAATACTACACTGCTGTAAAAAGGAAGAAACTCCTACAATTTGCAATAGCATGGATGGACCTAGAGAGCATTATGCTAAGTGAAATAAGTCAGTCAGTGAAAGATAAATATCACATGACGTCACTCACCTGTGGAATATAATGAACAACATAAACTGATGAACAAAATCAGATCCAGAGACAGAGAAGCAAGGCAGGGGAGGGTCGGGGGTGTGGTGGAGAGATCAACAAAGGACTTGTATGCATGCATATAAGCATAATCAATGGACACATACACTAGGGGGGTGAGGGCACGAGCGGTGCGGGGGGGTTGGGAGGGCAATGGGAGGATAAGGACACACATATGTAATACCTTAATCAATAAAGAAAAAAAAAGAGAGAAAAAATATATATTATTTCCCTGTAGGATAGATTTGTCCATTTTGTACCACAGAGCTATGATTTGGTACTGTACAGTATACCCTTGAATGAATACTCCATAAAGTATTTATCTGTTCTACTGTTATGAAATTTTATTTCCAGTTTTTGAATATTATAAATAAAGCTGCTATATTCTTGTATGTACATGTCTCCTTGTGCACATACGCAAGAGTTTCTTTAGGTATATACCTAAGAGGAAATTGCTAGGTTTGGGTATATATATTTAACTTTAAAAGATAATGTCTAACAGTTTTTTCAGGTGCTTGTATCAGTCATACCGCCACTGGCAATCTATGAGAGTCCCAGAGGATACTGTCCTTTAATTTTTAGTTTTAGACATTGTGGTGGTATTTAATGATAGTTCATTTTGCTTTTAATATGCATTTACTGATTACTTATGAAATTGACCATCTTCTCATATGTTTGCTAGCCATTTCTTAAAGTGACCAAGCTACTTGACTACACTTTAAACATTTAAATTAAAATATAACCCACCCATAACCTTTATAAATTCTAACAGTATAGCTCAATAAATAAACACAAAGTGAACGTTCCCATGTATCCACCATCCGATCTATTAGATCCAGAGACCCAAAACATGCTTTTGTACCCCCTCCCAATTATAATCCCTTCTTCCACCCATAGTGATCATTGTTTACATTTCTAAACACAATTAATTTTACCTATTTTTAAGCTTTGCATATATATATATATATATATATTCAAAACATAATTTTTGCCACTTCTTTTTCTGACCGTATATTTTTCATCTGCAAATACTTTTTAAAAAGCATAACTGACATACAATATTATATTAGTTTCAGAAATAAAAGAAGTGATTAGACATTTTATATACCTTACAAAGCCATCACCACAAGTAAGGTGTAGCATCTTCCTGACACCATGCGTAGTGATTACACTATCACTGACAATACTTTACATCCCATGGCCTATTCTACACTGGGCAGTTTGTACTTCTTAGCCCCCTGCCCCTTTCCCACCCATCTCCCCACCCTCTCCCTCCTGGCATTTTCCCAGCTTCTTTTACTGAGCATTACGTTTGCTGAGATCTACCTACGCACTGTGTGCAGCTCTAATTCATCCATTTCCACTGTGGCATGATGTTCCACTGTTGGAACGCACCACAACTTTTCCATTTTATTGTTGGATGTTTCTTGCCTAGTTTAGGCTACAGTAAATAATGTTTCTATGAGCACTCTCACGCGTGCCTTTCGGAGTACATGCATTCTACTGGGTATATTCTTCTGAGTAGGACTCCTTTAAATTTTGACAATGTCAAATTGCATCACAAATTGACAGTGCCATTTATACAACTCTCATTGTGCAAAATCTTTTACATGTCTTCAACCTTGCGCACACTCTGCATTGTCATGCTCTTAAGATGTTAGTCATTTTGGAATGTGTGTAGTAGTATCACATTGAGGTTTCAACGTACATCTCCTTCATAACTAATGCAAGTTATCACCTGCCAGTTTCAAAACGCTGACAGCCATTATTCTTTTTTTTTTTTTAAGTATATTTTTATTGATTTCAGAGAGGAAGAGAAACATCAGTGATGAGAGAGTATCGCTGATTGCCCACCTCCCACACGCCCCACGCTGGGGACTGAGCCCCCAATCCGGGCCCGTGCCGTGACCGGGATTTGAACCGTGTCCTCCTTGTTCAAAGGTCGGAGCTCAACCACTGAGCCACACTGGCATGGCAACAGCCATTATATCTTAAAATATTATTTCTGCCCCATCATGTCCCTCCTCTTCTTCCAAGACTTTAGCTATATATGCCGCATATTCTCACTTCATCCTTTGTATCCACGCTTTACGCTTTTCTCTTTCCTTTTGTCGTCCCATACTTTATATTTTTCCAAACTACCTTCAGGTTTACTAAATATATTATTAGCTTGGTCCAACCTGCTAGTAAATTAAATGATTATGTAGTTCACTTTTCAGTTTTAAAATTTACAATTTGGTTCTTTTTATAATCTGTTGTGTCATGTTTTTGGTAGTTTTCAAAGATTCTGTTGAAAACTTCAATCTTGTCTTTTATCTCTATAACATAGTAATAAGCATGGTTGTTTTACCATCTATATTTCCTAATTTTAATATGCACAATATAAACCATTCTGGTTCTCTGGTGAATATTGTCTCCGTATGTGCCTGGTTTTGTTTGCTTGTTTGCATTATAGTTGAAAAATGCTGTAGAAATAATTTGAGGCTTAGGTCAATATTCTCTTAGTCCAGAAAGGATTTTTGTATGGTTATTCTAAGCGCCTTTTATCCAGAAACAAATTAATCCATTTTCAAAGATTTATATATTTTCTGGGCCACCCACATGTTCCAAAGCAGGGCTTCAGTCTCTACAAGTGCTGCCTACCTTCTGGCCTATTCTCGCATTTGGATCCGCCGGACTCGTGGGAGTTTGTAATACCCTCACTTCCCACGGGCCCCAGACTGAAACTTTTGTCTTTGTAATCCTTAGAGATATCACATTTATGCTCAATCATCTGTCACAGGGATTTTCAACTGATGTGCCAGGGCACACATGAATTTTTAAAACATGCCATACCTAACTATTAAGTCAGAGGCACTGACCTCTTTTCCCTTAGATTGTCAAATAAAACAAATGACAACAGCCAACGACAGTTGTCTGGTGTGGATAAATCAAAATTATACCTATTTTTTGTTAGATTGGCAAAAAGTATATTTTTGGTGTTGTAAAGAATTTTAGTAATTAGTTTGTGTGTGCCGTGAGTGGAAAAAGTTGAAAAATCGCTGATCTATCATCTTTGCATTCTCTTCTATATATAGCAAATTCCTCATGGAAAAGTTGGACCCCCAATTTTTGGATTGTTTCTCTGAATTTTTTACTTTCCTCAGATCTTACAATTTAATTCTTCACTGCATTGTAATCTCTCTATGGCCTTTAAACTTTTATGTTCCATTTTGTTCAATATTTCTAATTTCCCTCATTGGGAGATTTAGAAAAACTTACCTAGAGTACATTACTGAAAGCTAAAACTTTAGTACTACATCTTAACCTTTACAACCCCTTTCATTGTAATTTATTATTTTTTCTAATTTTTTCTTTATTGATTAAGGTATTACATATGTGTCCTTATCCCTCCATTACCCCCCTAATCCCGCCCACTCGTGCCCTCACCCCCCTGGTGTCTGTGTCCATTGGTTATGCTTATATGCATGCATACAAGTCCTTTGCTCGCTCTCCCTTACCCCAACCCTCCCTTACTTTCCCTCTGAGGTTATGATGGTCTGATGGATGCTTCTCTGTCTCTGGATCTGTTTTTGTTCATCTATTTATGTTATTCATTGTATTCCACAAGTGAGTGACATCATGTGATATTTATCTTTCTCTGACTGGCTTATTTCGCTTAGCATACTGCTCTCCAGTTCCATTCCTTCTGTTGCAAATGGTAAGAATTCCTTCCTTTTTACCACAGCATAGTGTTCCATTGTGTAGATGTACCACAGTTTTTTATTCCACTCATCTGCTGATGGGCACTTAGGCTGTTTCCAAATCTTAGCTATTGTAAATTGTGCTGCTATGAACATCGGGGTGCATATATCCTTTCTGATTGGTGTTTCTTATTAATTTCTCTTATATTCTACAATTTTATATTAAATAGAAAACATGCAGTATCCACGTAGCAGTTAGGATGGATTCATTACAGTCAACATGGGAAGTCAGGAGCTTTCCTCACCAATTTCCCCCTTTGCCTCTGTTTTTTCCTAGTTAATATTTTGGGTATAACAGGAAACAACCCTCACCTTAGTCATGTTGAAGATCCTCAGGTTAATTTCCCTCTTTACATTAATAGCTATCTTTCTTTTCATATATAACACATGTCAGGCTCTATGCCAAGTGCTTAACTTTTCTTTTTTCATATAGCCTTCAAAATAATTTGCCCAGCCAGCGTGGCACAGTGGTTGAGTTATCCACCTGTGACCAGGACGTCACAGTTTAATCCCTGGTTAAGACCCATGCCTGGTTTCGGGCTTGATCCCCAGTAGGTGGCCTGCAGGAGGTAGCCCATCAGTGATTCTCTCTCATCAGTGATGTTTCTATTCCTCTCTCCCTCGCCTTTCCTCTCTCTGAAATAAATAAAAACATATTTAAAGAAAACAAGTTGACAAGTATGCTATTCTATTTTGTTGATAAAAATCAGAATCCTACAAAAATATAATATGTCTAAAGTCAGTCATATAATAACAAAGTGTCAGCAGTTGTATTTAGCTCCAAGCAGGTCATTGACCAAAACCCAATTCAATTAACTCCTACACAAATTACAAATAAAATAAATAAACTATAAACCCTAAGAAAACAGAAGACGTTGTTTATTATTGATGATGTGTTTAGTCACTGCCTTGTTATTATTTAGGAGTCTGCAATTTAGGAGAAATATAAAAATTAGAGCTGTAAGTTCAGTGTTATAGCATTTCAGAGGTGGGATAATTTATTTTAAAAGTGAACATGGTTTTCAGACGCCCATGTCTTTGTGGGTTCTCATTAATCTCGTGGAATGAAGTAATGCACCATTTATTAAATGAACTATCCTAAGTCAGAGTTCTTACACTATTCAGAGTTGCTGCACATTTTTAAAGTCTCTAATATTTGATGGCTCTATTGAAAGCTTTAGACACTAAAGAACAATAAAGACATGAGCAGCAATTATAATATGATTACTATTGCAGTGTAATTACCTCACCATGTCTTTATGGTGTTCACACTTATTCACCCCTGCCTCTGCTTGTCTTCAGCACTGTCACCATTTGAGTGGAAATATTTGTTTACACTGAAAGAAATGTTACATAGGATTCAATCTCTGTGGGCTCCTGAATACCATCACTCTGTTTCTCATCCCTTCCTCGCAGCACCCTGGACTTCTTGCCGCATGAAAGCTAATAGAATTTTACAATATACTAGTGACCTGGTGCATGGAGTCGTGGACATTGAAAAGAAATTAATTAGAAGGTGGTCGGCTGGGTGGGACTGGGCAAGACGGCCGCACATGCCCTGGAGCCAACCTCCTGACGTCTCTCCCTGGCATCTGTGGAGTGAGTGGGGTCCCTCCAGAAGGTGGGGTCCCTTGGCCTGGCCTGTGAGGATTGGGCCAAAACTGGCTCTCCAGCATCCCCCAAAAGGTCCCAGAGTGCGAGAGGGCGCACTCTAAAGTTGCTGTTGTACAGGGTGTGGAACGCAAACACAAGTATGCAGAAAACCAGTAGTGCCCCAGCAACAACATAATCCACGGCCGAAGGTGGAATCCCACAGCCCTGCAAGGGAGGAATCGGGCTCCCTCCTCTCTGGTTTCAGGGTGTGTCACCAAGAACCACTGCTGCCAAGTCACTGCAGCTCTGCAGCTTCTGTGTTGAGTGTCTGCTCCCTGGTGGTCAGTGCGCATCATAGTGACTGGTTGGACAGTTGGACACTTAGCATATTAGCCTTTTATATATAGAGATATTTATTTAAAAAATAAAATTTATACACTGATCTTGCGCAACATATCTAGGAATGGTGCATGGCAAGCATTAAAAGCAACTGCTCAAGAGAATTAAAAGAGCTCCCTAATTAGAAAGCAGCACACAAAAAAAGATATAGCCTACGTTTAGATTTGAGGGTGGGTAAGATTTTTTCATATACATTCTCATTTACAAATTCAAATTCTTTGTTATTTAAAAAAAAACACTAAAAAATAAAGTTAGATTAAGTGAACGATCTCTATCTTGAAAGAAGGGAAAACTGAAGATGCTAAGAGGCTTTAATTTAGCAAATGCTCAATAGTGAGTATAAACGGTATCTATCAATTTTATGAAATGCTCAGGAACCTTCTTGTCATAGCTCATTAAGCTTTAACTGAGAATATATTAGCCAGGGTTCCATCAGCAACTATTTAAATAGTCATTAGTTAATGCTAATTGAATTTGTTATAGTATGTATTTGCAGGTTGATCTAAATAAGCAGGACAACAGCTGTACAATTTGCTACAAGTTCTTACCAGTTCAGTAAGCCAGGTTCTGTGAGTTGGAAACGTTTTTAAGGTGGGTGTGTGCAGTGTGGCACCAACAAGAATCCACACCCAAAGTCCACTGTTGCTGAGAATACATTTCCTAGAGATCCCTAAATGTGAGTATAGATCTAAATCTATTTTAGTTTCTCTTGAATCTATAATACAGGGAATTAGTAAATATTTGTGTGTGCATATAAAAACCTGCTGAACAGATGAGGTAATGTTCCCAGGAGAAAAACCACAAATCAATAAGGTGCGTATGGCATCATCCCCTTGTATTAATTACGGTGCTTTCATTTCAGTGATGAGCCTTTGATGAAAAGAGGGATTACAATAATCTTTGTGCAGCAGAGCACTGGGCTCCCTAGGAACTAAGGCAGCACTCAGAGACAACACCATCTCCCTCCCTCCTGTGCAGCCTCTTCTTCCCCTCTTGGACCCAAGAATTCCCCGTCTTTCTCCCTTACATGTTTTCTGAGTAGTGATACTGCTAATTCCTCATAACTATGCTTTGCCCATGGCTGCTCTGGCCTTTCTAATTCGAAGTCTACTCTATGCACTGAACACAGCTGTCCTAATTTGAGGAGCAGGCCTGGTTATGTCAGCACACCTGGCCAGGGATGGACTGGCTGCAGCTGACTAAGGTGCACACCACTGGCCCGAGATGGAGATTAGCAGGTGAGTGGAGCGACAGAGACTGAACAAGCACTGACGGACGTGTATAGTAGTGGTATTTTAGGTTCTCTGAATAATAGTATTTCAACTGACATCTAGGCTGCTTTTTTTTGTCAATTTTTCATTTATTCCACCCTTCTTTTCTACTCCAAAACAGAAGAGGTCAACAGTTTCATTTTAAGGTTTTAACTAGAAACAATATTTTTATGGAAATATTTCTGAAATTCACATCCTGGTAAAATGCTAATTTTAAAAATTACATTATCAGAAACCTAATTCTGGTCATGGCTTTAATTGAATGTGATATTCTTCCTTCAGTGCTGTTTCCAAACTGTATATAATTTTCCTGTCTATCTATTATGTTATCACGCAATTTCATCTCAGAGGTTGCTAAATTTTAAAAGTGCCTAAAAAAACTTTCTGAATTGATAAAATTACTCTGAGCTTTTGCAGAATAAATGTAAAATATAAACTTGGAATTATTATTATGATAACATTCATTAAAGTATGAGTTCAAATTATCCTGTAGGTGTGAGTATATAATACCAACGGCCCAGAGAAATCTCATAGGTTTTCAATAGCCATTCCCTTTGTAAAACTGGATACATTTCAGAAAATCTTTTTACAGCATAACAGCATATTCTTTTCATATATCAAAACTTGGTTATGTACTCCTAGTGCTCATATCAGAGCTTAGGTTCTTTTTGAGATTTGATGATTGGGATTTCTACTTAATGCCTCCTAAAAAAAAAGACATAATCCTCATATATTTTCAGAAATGGCTGACATAATAATTTAGAAGCTTATTTTTTAAAAAAACAAACAATATAATTTTAGCTGGTTTATTAAAATGCCACAAAATCAGCATCATGCATATTTAAATTTCTTAGGATTTTTTATTCCAAAATCGCAATGGTAAAATCACAAGTACTAAAAAAATACTGCTCAAGAAGCAGAAATTAAATTATTTTTCAATTAGTTTAAAGTAGCATAAAAACATGGGTCACCATTAACTTAGATTAAATTATAAATATAATAAATTGTAATTCAAGTTTTACAAAATTAAACCTGACACAGAACTGCTATGCACTGAATCCATTAACATAGATACTGAATGCATTAACAATTTTGTTCTCTAAGATAGGTCTCCTAATATATTTTTCATTCATTCTTTTTTTAAAATAAGTTTTTATTGATTTCAAAGAGGAAGGGTGAGGCAGAGAGAGATAGAAACATCAATGACGAGAGAGAATCATTGATCAGCTGCTTCCTGCTCACCCCCTCCCTGGGTATCAAGCCCGCAACCTGGGCATGTGCCCTGACCATTATAGAACCCTAACCTCCTGGTTCATAGGTCAACGCTCAACCACTGAGCACACTGGCCAGGCTATTTTTCATTCATTCTAAGATAATTGTACTCTTCCTTCAAAATATAAATTAATTTAAATTTATTTTTATTTTATTATTTTAAAAATTATAAAAGAAATGAAAGTTGATATAATAAGAACACATGGATATAGACTTTCATTTTAAAGAAAATCAGAATTTAAAAACACCCATTGTGCTTCATCATGCTGGAAGTGATAAATACATATGCATCAAACATCAATGGATCTATAAATCCAAAGACATAGAAGCATGAAACAGACTGTGGACTCTCAGAGGGAAGGGAGGGGAGGGATTGGGTGTGTAGGTGGGTGGGAAAAGATCAACCAAAGAACTTGTAATCATATATGCATAACCCATGGACCCAGACAATAGGGTGGTGAAGGCCTGAACCAGGGGGCGAGGGGGCAGGCTGGAAGGGGTCAATGGAGGAAAAAGGGGGACAAATGTAATACTTTCAACAATAAAGATTTTTTAAAAAGTCAATGGAAATAAAAAAGCTATAAATAAATGGAGAGACGTAACATATTCATGGATTAACATAGTAAATATGACCTCAACACAGTAAATGTAACAGCTCTCTCCAAATTGACTTGTAGGCTTAATTAATTCCTATGAGAATCTCAGCAATCTAGCTTTTGTATACACAAAACTTACTGTAAAGTTTATATGGGATGGCACAGGGTAGCTAGAATAATTAAAACAATTCTTAAGAAAGAAAAATTTGAAAAATCACTCTACCAGTAAGAAGACCTATTTTATGGCTACAATAATCAAGGCAGTGTGGTACTGGTGGAAGGATACACACATAGATGAATGAAATAAAACAGAAAACCCAGTAGTAGACACACAAAGATACCCAACACATTTTTTAATGTGGTTTTATTGCTTTTAGAGAGAGAGGAAGGGAGAGGGATAGAGAGAAATATCAATGAGAGAGTAACATTGATCAGCCACCTCCTGCACACCCTGTACTGAGGATCAAGCTTTAAACCTGGGAATGTGCCCTGACCAGGAATCAAACCTGTGGCCTTTTGTTTCATGGGTAAATGCTCAACCACTGAGCCATACTGGCTGGGCTACCCAACAAATTTTTGGCTAAGATACAAAAGCAATTAAATGGAGAAAAGATATCCTTTCCAACAAATGGTGCTGGAGCACCTGGACATCCCTAGTTAAGAATGGAACTCAACTTAAACCTATTACCTATACAGAAATTTACTCAAAATGGATCATGGGCTTAAATGTAAAACTGAAAATCTATAACACTTTCAGCAAAAATATAGAACATCCTCGGAATGTAGTCATCACTAAGGAGTTCTTAGACTAGAATAAAAACATAATACATAAATGGATACACTGATAAACTGGATCTTTATATAGAGACTATATATAAAGAACTCCTGATATTCAACAGCTAAAAAGTACATTTAGGAAATGGGCAAAAGACAAACATATTTCATCCAAGAGGATATAAAGATGGCAAATAAACACATGAAGATATATCTAACATCATGAGCCTTAGGGCCATAGAATCCCAAGTGAAATATCACTATAGATCTAACAGAATGGCTAAAATTTATATATATAAAGTGAGGCAAAAGTAGATTTACAGTTGTGCATATGGAAAATAATACAATAATTAATAACACAAGAATAAACTCTGTGTTTGATATACTCTCAATGGTAAATCTGCTTTTGCCCCACTATATATATTTTAACACCAAATCCTGGAAAAGATATGGAGAAATTGGATGACATATATTGCTGGTAGAAATGTCAACTAATATGGCCACAGGAAAACACTTTATAAAACAACTAAAAATGCAATTACCATACAACCCAGCAATTGAACTTTTTGCTACTTAAACCAGAGAATGGTAACTGAAGTGGACACAAGCTTTATTCATAATAACCTTCCAATAAAAACACCCCATCTGTCCTTCAATGGGTAAGTACTTAAACTGTGCTACATTCATACCATGGAACACTGCTCAGCAATGAAAATGAATGACATACTGATACACATTTTGGGTAATTGTGGCATTAGGTAATTTCGCTGAATGAAAAAAGCCAATCCTAAGGGTTATATACTATATTATTCCACTAATGTAGTATTTTTTTTTTGTATTTTTTTAAATGACAAAATTACAGAAATGGAGAACACATTTGTCATTGCCAAGGGCTGCTTGCAGTCAGGGGCCCAGGTGAGGGAGGGTGGTGGATGTGGCCATAAAAGGTCAACATGAGGGATCCTTGTGATGTTCTGTAACCTGCCTGTATCAATGTCATACCCTGAATATGATGTTTCACTAAGGTTTTGCAAAATGTTAATTGGGGAAAACTGAATAAAAGAGTCATGTTCAGTCATGTTTTTCAGCTGCATTTGAATCTATAATGATCTCAAAACCAAAAGTTTAATTTAAAAAAATCAATAGCAAAAAGTAGACTGAACAAAGATAATCATGAGTAGAAATGATGAAAAAGTGTCAATTCACAATATTATTTCTCTCAATCCTGTTGATCAAACACAAAGAAGGCAAGTAAAAAAGTTTTTGGCTGACAATTTAAGCAACTGCTGTAGCAGAAGTACTGACACAGAAATAAAGAAACTGGTTCTGTCCCAATTCATTTATCAGCTGTTAAGTTCTGGCAAAGGAACTTTGGCAGGCTCTCAGGGCCTTCAATTCTTCTACTGTAAATCCAGAAGACTATAAATAGGGTCCACAATTAGACTAGATGACCAGGCTTTGCAACTATTCGAGTAAGTCCCTAAAATTGCTTCCACTTAGACCTTTTAATGCTAAGAAGTGTTGGGTTCCATGTAATATATGAACTAACTGAGGTCTAACATGCACTAGTATGCAATGAGATTTCTTCTTCTTTTATGTTTTGCTTATTTCTCGTTATAGAAAAGCATTCTTTCTTAGTAGAGCCTGCCTGCCACTCATGAAATTTTGTTCCCATGCAAGGGATCTCCAGGTTGTATAAACTACATGATAATCATAAAACTGAAAACAGATAACACTATTTGATATTTTTATAGATTGAAGTCCCTTTATTATTTCTCCTATTAGACTAAAACACATGTTTATTCAGTGACAATCTGAAACTAATCACCTGAAGCAACGTATCACAAGACATATCTGCAAAGACTGATTGGGAATGATGGATTAAGGTACCACATTCATTGCAATTTTGCACAGCACAATGAATTGCAACTCAGAACAACACAGGAAACTGGAGTTCTGCTCAATTTATTTACCAGCTGTGGCTACTGTATTTCCTTTGTGCTGAAAAAGCAGTGGTAAAGAGACTAGCTTCCAGATGCAAACTACCTGGGTTCAAATCTGGTATTTCCTTTAACTAGGAGTGAGGACTTGGATGGGTGACTTAAAAGTTTATTCCTAAGATTTCTCTTCTATAAAACTGAGATAATACCACCTACCTTATGATACTTTACGAAGAGTTAAATGAGATAATACTGCTAATACTTAGAACATGGGATGACAAAATGCGCTACATAGTTATTTATGAATTAAAATAAATGAATGAAGGCTTCTGGTCAAGATGGCAGTGTAGGTAAATGTGGTACTCAAATTATCCCACAACCACATCAAAATTACAACTAAACTACAGAGCAACCATCAATGAGCACTGCCAATATTAAGAGAAACCACATTGACACTGGTAGAAGGGACAGAGACCTGGGACAGACTGACACCACACCCAGTTGTGGTGGATAATAATCGGGAGGGATATCTCAGCTGCAGAGGTCCCCCTGAGGAGCAAGAGGTCCCAGCCCCACATCAGGGACCCCAGGAAGACAAGTCCCCATAACTTCTGGCTATAAAAACCAGAGAGGATTGTGGCTAAGTGAGGTGGAGGCTGCTGGACTCCCAGGTGTTCCTCTTAAAGGGCCGAGTACCACAGACTTACAGAGATTCACTGCTTCTGAGCTCCAGCACTGGGGCAGCAGCTCAAAAGATGTCAGGGACAGCCCCGGCTGGGTGGGTCTTTGGTTGGAGTGTCACCCCACTTATCAAGAAGGTTGCAGTTTCAATTCCCAGTTGGGGCGTGTATGGGAGGCAACCATCAATGTTTCTTTCACATGATGTCAATCTCTCTCTCTCTCAATCAATCAATCAATAAACATATCCTGAGGTGAGTATTTTTTTTTTTAAGTGCCAGGGACATAAACGGGTAGGAACTGCCTTGTCTGGCATCAGGGTGAGGGCTGGAGGGGCAGAAACCATTGCTCCTTTGCTTACACCTCCCCCTGCAGACACAAGTGGTGCCATATCTGAGTCTCCATCAACCTGGCTAACACTGTTCACCCTGCCCTGGTGATTCCCTGAGACCCTGCTCCACCCAACTTGTCAGCCCACCCACTCTGTTTCCAATGGCTATTCCATACAAAGAGTCTGTCTTGACTGATGCTAGGGACTTTCCTAAATTATCTCAAAGGGGCTCACAAACTCCAAACAAGCAGCATTTGGCCTTGGTATGCCACATACCTTTTATTATGTCGCCCCAAGCCCTGCACTAGCAGCAGCTGGCCTTGGGTAGCAGCTTAGCCTCTCCCAGGCACCTCCAAGCCCAGCTCAAGTAGCAGCCATATGCAGACCAAATCTGTAGCTCATGTGGTTTGGCTCTGGGCAGGGTACATTCAGTGGTTGACTTTGGCCTGCACCTCCTGGTTGGCCCAGAGCCAGCACACCTGGTGGACAAATTCATACCATTCTGGAGCACCACCCAACCACCTACTCAAGGGGCAGATTCATCAGGCACCAGAGCCCCACTAAATCGAGTCCTCCTCATGGGGTCAGCTCCTGCACAGCAGCTCCTCCTCTGTAGTCTCAAGTGTCCTTGCACTTGGGGTAAAACCCTCCCAGTGATGTGCCAACAGCAATCAAAGCTCAACCACAACAGGACAGTGCAAACAGCCCTCAGGGGGCATGCACCTGGTGCCCCCAGCTCAGATGACCATGGAGGCTGTGTCACTTGGTCCTACAGGACACCCACTAGATAAGGCCACTCTAACAAGGCTAGGTGACACAGTAGCTCTACCTGTAATTGTTGATGTTTGACCATTTTCAACCCACAACAATGGCAACTTCATATGGCTCAACATAATACAAAACTATAGAACTGATATTTTGGTATCACTGCAGAATCTACTTTTAATACCCCAACTATAGAATATTAAACCTCATTATATGGACGAAGGAATTGAGGCTTACACTGGCATCATCTAGGGCTCAAACTTGTGCTATTTCCTCTTTTTAATACTGCCCTTTTATACCTCCATCTAGCAATCAAGACCAATGCTGGCTGGAAGTGATACTTAAAGCACAAACAGTTGCTGATAACAAGATCATTGCTGCTCTGGAAATACAGAGCATGACACTTCATTTTTACATGGATAATGAAAGCCCTGTCGCATTATGATAAGCATCTCCCAGGGAAATTCCATTATACTATTTATTATACATAGCAAGGATTTATTTCTGTGTGTAAAAAATCATTTACTTTTTTTGAAATGCAAATGTGCTGTGCATTTACGTCTTTTGAAGTCATATATGGCCTGTTACATTTCTCTCTGGCAGTTCTCTATACCTGGGCAACGTCCACTAAAGGATGGGCGGGCACTTCTCATTTGAACAAATTCCTTCTGATTGGAACAGAGACAAACTTGGTGGAAAAAAACCCCTTCTGACCCGGCCATCGGTGCTACAGGTCTGGGTCTTGAGACTGTCCCCATTTATATTAGTTGGCACTTTATCAAGAATTACTAAGGGTAAAAAAATGACAGACACTGAATGATTACTATTAAGATTATCTATTGCCAGGAAAACTCCTGAAAGAAAGGCAAAGCTTCCTTGCTAAGAAATTCACACAAACACTGAAATGGATGTATCAGTTCACCCTTTCAGTAAATCTAACATTACAATTGAGAGCTCTTTAGGCAATCCCTATGAATACTCAAATCCACTGAATCTATGAGGTTTTCTAACAATTCGTGGCATATACCAATTTAACAGCTCTTTAACAGCTCCGCATCCATATACCAATTTAACAGCTCTTTAACATTCAACATTTGCCCTGGCCAGTGTGGATCAGTTGGTTGGGCCTCATCCCATGCACAAAAAAGTTGCCGGTTCTATTCCTAGTCAGGGCCCAGGTTGGGGGTTCAATCCCAGGTAGGAGGCAAGCAATCCATCTTTTGCTCTCTCATAGATATTTCTCTCTCTCTCCTTCTCCCTTCTTCTCTAAAAACCTATAATTTTTTAAATTCAACATTTGATATGTACATAGAAAATATGTATTTATGGGCATGTTTCCCCCCCCCTTTTTTTTCTTATAAGCTTTAATTTATTTATTTTTACTTTTATACAATTATAGTTGACATATATTATTACATTAGTTTCAGGTGCACACACCCAATGATTAAACATTACATAACTTATTCAGTGACCATCCCAATAAATCTTGCACCCATCTTCTTTTATGAGTATCAAACTAAAGGCCTCTGTTATGCAAGAAGATACTTTTTAAGCATTTAGAATAAAACTCTGATTATTAGGAATATAATACAATTTTAAAACATGAGGTCATAATGTTTGTAAAGGATGGATTACTTGTTGTTTATTGTGTAATATATATAAACACACCTGGATCTGATTGGAAAACTCCAGTAAAGCTAATCAGTAATGCAGAAAATTAATTAAATATTTTCAAAATACTTATTGATAATTAAGTTATTCTTATTAGGAAAAAGCATAAAAGGCACAACACCTATATTTTCATTAAAATAAGGGTTTCCTGACAATGCCCCAAAGGACAGCATACTTTATTACTACAGAGTCCTCTCTCCAGTTTCATTTTAATAACAATAAGTCTGGAACACAAATAAATGGTCAGGTAGAATTTTGGCAAAAACCAATACCTAAAATAACATGCTGTTGAAGATAAAACCATAAGAAGAGTAAAGCTTTTAATTAATATGGATTATTACATTTTTTTTCTTCTTCCCAGCTTTCCTTGGGGAGTTTTTATTTACATTTAACACTAAAAATTACAATGCAGGACTTCTGGCAGAATTACCCACTGTACCTTCCATCCCACCTCCCAGCTGCTGCTGCATCATCTAACTTCAAAATAATTAAACTTCCAAGGGTAACCAAGATTAACCCTTACTTTCAGAGTTAAGAATTAAAAAGCACCCCAATTATCAGATTAGATAACAAGCAATGCCTCTAAGTACAGTAGGCATCCAACCAAAAGCATATCATACAAGAATTCAAGGCAGGTCACACCCCAGCTCAACTACAGAAAATTCTTAGTTCTCCGCAGCCAAGTGTGCTGCCAGATAAAAAGGCCCGAGAAAAGTCCTTCCAGCTGGGCCAGCTGAATGTCCAGCTGCCATCTCTGATAGCCCACATTTGAGAGCTTCACAGCGGATGCTCCAGCTGGCAGCACTAATTTCTGGGCACAGCACAGGGCCAGAAAGTCTGGGCATGGGAGAAGAAAGAGGGCTGGAGCTAAGTGGCTGGAACAATGAGAAACAAAAAACAAATTAAAATGATATTTTTAAAAACATCTATAATTTTTATTTTGCCATTTAAAAATAAGTGAAGAGTATCAGATTTTGGTTAACAGCCATAAAAAAAATAACTGATAGAGAACTGTCCCTATCACCATCAATAAGCATAAAATGGGAAAATAGTTATAAAAAAATTATCTCCAAATAATTCATAGGGATTTTGTTGAGCTGAAAAGAGAGAGGTGGAGTTTGGGACTACTGAGTGGCTAAATCTATGAAACAGGGTCCAAGGATATACACAGGACCACAACTCAACAACAACAGAAAAACAATCTAACTAAAAAAGTGGGCCAATGGCCTGAATAAATTCTTCTTCAAAGAGAATATACTAATAGCCAATAAGCACATGAAAAAAATGCTCAATATCACTAATTATTAGAAAAATGCACAATGCGATGCCACTCCATATCTATTAGTATGGAAATTATGAAAAAATAAACAAAACAAGTGCTGGTAAGGTTATGGAGACACTGGAACCCTTGTGAACTGTCAGTGGGAATGTAAAACAGTGCAGCCACCATGGGAAAGATTATGGCAGTCTCTCAAAAAGTTAAAAATAGAATTACCACGTAATCCAGTCATTCCACTTATGGGTATATATCCAAAAGAATTGAAAACAGGAAACAGGGTCTCCAAGTGATGCATGTACACTCATGTTCATAGCAGCATTTATCAAATTAGCCAGAATGTGGAAACAACCCACATGTCCATAAATGAGTTAAATAAAATTTGGTAAATACATTCAATGGAATATTATTCAGCCTTCAAAAGGAAGAAAATTCTGACATAGGCCACAACATGGATGAACCTTGAAGATATTATGCTAAGTAAAATAAGCCAATTACAAAAGGGCAATATTATACTATGCATAGATTCACAGAGAAAGAGGTTGTTGATATCCAGAGGTTGTGGATAAAAATAGAGAGTGATTATCATTATCATCATCATGGAGGGAATATTTCTCTTAGTTGGTCCTCCCTAATGGGCATTTACTGGAAAAAGATCGTTTTAAGAGTATAAAATAAGAAGTGTAAGATGATGGTTTATACTTTTCTTTTTCTGGTTCCCTTATTTAATATTTTGTGGAAATCCAATGTCTAAGAGTTGCCCTATATTAAAAGGCAAACTATATCATTTTTATATAATTACATTATTTCAGAATATACAGTATATGTAAAAAAATATATCAAAGCCATGATTCACCTTTTGGAGCTAATCTTATGTGACAGTTACTATTAAAAATATGATAAAAATAAATTACTTTTTAAGGAGAAATACAACTGCTGCCTTTGATTTGGTTAAAACAATGAATAATATTTATTGTCAAAAAGCAAGTTAAAATGCTGAAGGAAAGCTTTCCCCTCCTATGCATGCATATATCCTAATGGATTCAGATCTTGAGTAAGGCATTGTTTTCAGAAATGAATACATTGCCTTTAATCACCAGTGAAGTTTTCATCTCAATAATCAGCTGCATAACAAATACACAACAGGAGCATAAGTAGAACTGTCAGAATGTAATTGCTTGTTATGAAAATTTTTTTAGATAGGCTTAGGAAAAGAGGAAGGCACAAAATCAGTTAAGACTGCGTATCAAAGCACTGGGAGAGATTTTTCAGATGTTGTAGGAGGAATAAGCCTTCTTCACAGAAGTTTTAGGACAAGAGTCCCAGAATGCTGAGATTCAGGAAGGAAAGGGATATTCTGATTGCAGCACAGGGAAGTAAGAAAAAATGATAAAATTCATTAACTTTCCAGCTGCAAATAATTTTTAAATTTCTCTCATCTAGGCTTATCTCAAAAAGTCCTATGTATTTGTCAGGGCTGGAAAGATTTTCTCATTTTAGATAGTAAAACTATGTATTTTCTCAGAGGCAAATACAGCTGGTATGAGTTTTTTACAGAGATGTTTTCATTGTGACATATAATCTATTTATGAATTATCAGAAACTCTCAGATAGTTTTGAATAAGTTAAATGTGATAAAAGTACTTGATACAGCCTCCTGATATTAAGAGGTTTTTAAAAAGACATGTTTACTTGGATTATCTTCTTTCTTAGCATGATCTAATGATTTTATACACCCAACTTTTTTTAAGAGAAAGCAAGAAGAAAGCAAGAAAGCAAGAAAGCAAGCAGGAAGGGAGGGAGGGAGGGAGGGAGGGAGGGAGGGAGGAAGGAAGGAAGGAAGGAAGGAAGGAAGGAAGGAAGGAAGGAAGGAAGGAAGGAAGGAAGGAAGGAAAGAAAGAAAGAAGAAAAGAAAGAAAGAGAAGAAAGAGAAGAAACGGATGGAGGAAGGGAGAGAGAAAGGAATGGGGAGAGAGAGGGAGAGAGGGGAAGAAGGAGAGAGGGAGGATGGCCGAGAGGGAGGGAGGCTGGAAAGGAAACTTCTATTTATTTGGCCTAACACAGATATGAACTAAGCTGCAAGTTCCTGAATCCAGATGTGGAAGTAAAAATGGAAACCTTTTCTAACACTGCCCATAGTAATAAGAACACATCTACAGCTTAGGCAGCACTTTTGCATACATGATCTCACTTAATCCTCCCAACAACTCCAGAGGATTATATTATTTTCACTTAAGGAAAGGGCTCTGTCCAAGGCCATGTATTTCATAGGTGGTAGAGTAAGGGCACAGGCTTAGGAATTTGACTATATTTTCAGATTGTTTTACATTTTATCATCATAGGAACTCCATGAGCCTTCGGGTATTTTTGTTTTGTTTTGTTTTGTTTCCATCTTTTTTCCCCCCAATATAGTTCACATTCAATATTATTCTGTATTAGTTTCATGTGCACAACATAGTGGCTAGATAATCATATACTTTACAGAGTGATCCCCCTAATATTTCAAGTACCCCTCCACAACCATATGTAGCTATTACAATATTAATTTTTTCCTCCATTCACCTCTCTCCAACCACTCCCACCCCCCAGCACATGCCCTCACCCCCTAGTGATTCTGTCCATTGGTAATGCTTACTAGTATATGCATGTACACAAGTCCTTTGGTTGATCTCTTAGCCCCACTCCCCTGCCTTCCCTCTGAGGTTTGAGACAGTTCAATGCTTCTCTGTCTTTTGATCTATTTTTGTTCATCAGTTTATGTTGTTCACTATATTCCACAAATGAGTAAGATCATGTGGTATTTATCTTTCTCTGACTGGCTTATTTCACTTAGCGTAATGCTCTCCAGATCCATCCATGCTGTTGCAAATGGTAAGAGTTCCTTCTTTTTTACCGCAGGGTAGGATCCCATTGTGTAGATGTACCAGTTTTCTAATCCACTCATCTGCTGATGGGTATTTAGTCTGTTTCCAAATCTTAGCTATGGTAAATTTTGCTGCTATGAACATAGGGGTGCATATATCCTTTCTGATTGGTGTTTCTTAGGATATAGTCCTAGAAGTGAGAGTACTGGGTCAAATGGCAGTTCCATTTTTAATCTTTTATGGAAACTCCATGCTGTTCTCCACAGTGGCTGCACCAGTCTGCATTCCCACGATCAGTGCACAAGGGTTCCTTTTTCTCCGCATCCTCGCCAGCACTTGTCGTTTGTTGATTTGTTGATGACTGCCATTCTGACAGGTGTGAGATGGTACCTCATTGTTGTTTTGATTTGCAGCTATTGGATGATTAGTGACTTTGAGCATGTTTTCATATGTCTCTTGGCCTTCCTTATGTCCACTTTAGGAAAGTGTCTATTTAAGTCCTTTGCCCATTTTTTGATTGGATTGTTTATCTCCCTTTTGTTAAGTTGTATGAGTTCCATGTAAATTTTGGAGATTAAACCCTTACTGGAGATAACATTGGCAAGTATGTTCTCCCATGCAGTGGACTTTCTTGTTGTTTTGTTGATGGTTTCTTTTGCTGTGCAGAAGCTTTTTATTTTGATGTAGTCCCATTTGTTTATTTTCTTCTTAATTTCCATTGCCCTAGGAGCTGTATCTGTAAAGATATTGCTACGACAAATGTCTGATATTTTGCTGCCTGTGGTTTGCTCTAAGGTTTTTATGGTTTCCTGTCTTACGTTTAAGTCCTTTATCCATTTTGAGTTTATTTTTTTGTATTGGGTAAGTTGGTGGTCTAGTTTCATTATTTTGCATGTATCTGTCCAATTTTCCCAACACTATTTATTGAAGTGACTATCTAGACTCCATTGTATGCTCTTGCCTCCGTTGTCATATATTAATTGAGCATAATGGCTTGGGTCAATTTCTGGGTCCCTGTTCTGTTCCATTGGTCTACTAGTATATGTCTGTTCTTGTGCCAGTACCAGCCAGTTTTGAGAACAGTGGCTTTGTGGTATAGCTTGATATCTGGTATTGAGATTCCCTCCTACATTGTTCTTCTTTCTCAGGATTGCTGCGGCTATTCAGGGTCTTATTTTATTCCATACGAATTTTTGGAGAGTTTGTTCTAGGTCTGTGAGATATGTCATTGGTATTTTAAGGGGATTGTATTGAATCTATAGATTGCTTTGGGTGGGTAGTATGGACATTTTAATGATGTTGATTCTTCCAAACCATGAACACAGTATAGTCTTGCATTTGTTTATGTCCTCATCTATCTCTTTTTTTTAACCTTTTTTTTTCTGAGTACTGGTCTTTGACCTCCTTAGTTAAGTTTATTCCTAGGTATCTTAATATTTTTGTTGCAATGGTAAATGGGATTGCTTTTTAAATTTCTCTTTCTGTAAGTTCATTATTGGTGTATAAAAGTCATAGATTTCTGGGTGCTAATTTTGTATCCTGCTATATTGCCAAATTCATTTATTAGGTCTAATAGTTTCTGATGAAGTATTTAGGGTTTTCTATGTACAACATCATGTCATCTGCAAATGACACTTTTACTTCTTCTTTTCCAATTTTAATGCCCTTTCTTTCTTCTTCTTGTCTAATTGCTATGGCTGGCACTTCCAGACTATGTTGAACAGGAGTGTTGAGAGTGGGCAACCTTGTCTTCTTCCATTTCTTGGGGAAATGGTTTTAGTTTTTGCCCATTGAGTATTATGTTGGCTGGAGGTTTGTCATAGAAGGCTTTTATTATGCTGAGGGTTTTTATCAAGAAAGGATGTTGGATTTTGTCAGATGCTTTTTATGTATCAATTGATATGACTATGTGATTTTTATTTCTAAGTTTGTTTATATGATGTATCACATTTATTGATTTGCAGATACTGTACCATCCTTGCATCCCAAAATAAATCCCACTTGGTCATGGCTTATGATCTTTCTAATGTATTGCGGGATCTGATTTTCTAGGACTTTTGAGGATTTTAGCATCTATGTTCATCAGAGATATTGGCCTGTAATTCTCTTTCTTTTAGTGTTTTTATCTGTTTTTTTGGATTAGGGTAATGCTGGCTTTTATAGAGAACTTGGAAGTTTTCCTTCTTCCTGAATTTTCTGGAATAGGCTGAGGAGGGTAAGTTTTAGCTCCTCTTTGAATGTTTGACAAACTCCCCTGTGAAGCCAGGTGTTGTTATTTCGCCTCTTTCATTTCTGATTTTGTTTATTTGGGTCCTCTCTTTTTGCTTCTTGGTGATCCTGGCTAGAGGTTCATCAATATTATTTATCCTTTCAAAGAACCAGCTCTTGGTTTTATTGATCTTTTGTTTTGGGGTTTTCTTTTGTATGTTTGTTTTTTTGGTCTCTATGTCATTTATTTCTGCTCTGATCTTTATTATTTCCTACCTTCTCTCACTCTGGGCTTTTCTTGCTGCTCTCTTTCTAATTCTTTATGTTGTGGAGTTAGATAATTTATTAAAGTTTTTCTTGTTTTTTGAGGTAGTCTGTAGTGCTATGAACTTACCTGAGTGGATAAGAAAACATGACCCATACATATGCTGTCTACAAGAGACCCACCTCAGAACAAGGGTCTCACACAGACTGAAAGTGAAGGGATTGAAAAATATCTTTCAGGCAAATGGAAATGAAAAAAAAAATGCTGGCATAGCAATACTTATGTCAGCAAAACAGACCTCAAAGTGAAGGTCATAACAAGAGATAAGGAGGGCCACTTCATAATACTAAAGGGATCGATACAACAAGAGGATAACTCTGGTAAACATATATACTCCTGATGCAGGAGCACCCAAATATATATATATATAAAAAAAACTTCTGGAAGTTATCGAAGGAGAGATTGATAACAACACAACCATAGTAGGGTACTTTAATACCCCACTGACATCACTGGGTAAATCATCTAGAAAAAAAATCAGCAAAAAAACAGTAATCCTAAATGACTCACTAGATCAGATGGACTTAATTGACATCTTCAGAACATTCCACCACCAAGCTACAGAATATACATTCTTCTTAAGTGCACATAGGACATTCTCAAAGATAGACCACATATTGGGACACAGGCAAAGTCTCTCCAAATTCAAGAAGACTGAAATCATATCAAGCATCTTCTCAGACCACAATGGCATAATATTAGAAATCAACTATAATAAAAACAATTTAAAAATTCAAACACTCGGATGCTATGCTATTAAACAATAATTGGGTTACCAAACATATCAAAGAAGAAATTAAAAACATCCAATGAGAAACCACAACAATCCAAAATCTATGGGTCGCAGTGAAAGTAGTCATGAACTTTTGTTTTTGATTGAAGGGGTAAGGGAGTTTTTCCCATCATAAATAGTATGGTCACTATCATACTCTCAAAGGCTCAAACTGTGTATGTGTGTGTGTGTGTTGGTATATTATTATGTCAGGTAGCATATAACCTTCAATTCAGGCCCTCTAGGAGCCAGGCATATGTACTGTTGACAACTTGGAAGACTAAAGGACACAAGCACAGAGCCCAAACAGAAATAGAAATGAATTTAACAGATTTCTTTCTCCACCAAAAATTGTGTTGATATCCAAATATATTCATATTTGATACTTACACACATTAAATGCATACCCCAGCTTGCACCAGAGATTGTGGGTGGTTTGGAATAGAAGTGTTATGATTTATGTAACACTTCTTATATGGCCCATTTTCCTATATACCACATATACATTATATCATTTAATTCTATAAACAACCAGCCCTGGTAGGAATAACTACCTGTTTTAATCATAAGGAAAGTTAAAGGTTAGTTAATCTAAATTACACAGCTAGTTAAATGCAGTGCCAATACAGAAATTGAGGTCTGCCTGGCTCCAAAGCCTCTCTCTGATGCTTTTTGCATTCACCATGTTTCATTCAGCCATCAAAATTTAAATTGAAGAGCACACATGAATGTCCTCCCTTACCAAATAAAAGTTTTCCCCAGATAAGTGGAAATTCTCTTAAAAAGAAAGCTAGATTTTTAAAAAATCATCCTCAGAATTCCTCTTCAATAAAAAAAATATTAAGTATTTCCTTTTGTATATATTTTTTTCACTGTGTGACTTTGATTAATTATTTTAAAGTGGTAGTCACTTCTGTTGGAAAAATCGAGGAAAAGGAAAATACAAGATTTAGTTGAGTTAAAGAAGTATAGAGAAAACTTGAACTGAAGCAATGAAAACCCAGACGGGAGATATTTTTCTCCAGAATGCATAGAAGGGAGAGAGCTGAGGCATGGTTTGGAAGAGCTAGTGGCAGGGGCTTTTGTATGAAATAACTAAGTCTTAATAACCCTGGGTACTGATGAGGGAATTTGATATAAACATTCTCAGCTATGCCAACTAGGTTATATAAAGGTTACTCAAAGTGTTTTTGCATTGCAAGCATTCAAGTTGCTTAGTGTGATTGGGATCATAGTGGCACCCTAGAGACAAGAGATAATATCCCTGAGTCATAAAACCGGAAAGACAATGGATATTTGAATGGAGAAAAAATTAAATGTTAAAATGCTTCTTGGTATGCAACAAAGCAAAATGAATTTGCAAGAATCTAGCAGAAACTGAAGGAAGGATGGGAGTATGGGAAATGAGGGGAAGCAGAAAAGCCAAAAGTTCTTGCTGGCAAAGGATGAAGAAATCAGAGTTAATTGATTTTATAGTACCAATTATTTCTATCTTAAGATATAAAATATAGAATGTCTATGGTCTTAATATGCAATCTTTACTCTTTGCTTTTAGAAATAAAATAAATATACAATAGTTTTCTTAATTAGTCTCCCCACTGTTACTCCGCACACATTTTCATGTTAACTGATTGTAAATATTCACCTAGCAAACATCCTCAGTTGTAAAAGTAAACTTAATAGTCTAACTGTACTAAGAGAAGATTAACTACACTTAGTGTAAGGAGAATAATGAGTTATTAAACTGTGTTTTGTGCAGGAAAGCATACCGTTTTTAAGAGTAAAAAAACCAAAAATACCGTGAAAGAGGTAGAATTTTACAAGTTAAACTTATCAACCATAGAATTATCATATTACATAATTGTAAATCCTGAGAAAGACTTATAAGAACTGAAACTATAAACTTCTACAAGAAAAGAGAAAAGCTCCTTGACCTTTTTTGGATATGACAACAAAAGCACATGTAACAAAAGCCAAAATAAATAATTGGGACTACATCAAACTGAATAGGCACTGTACTGTACAACAAAAGAAACAATCAACAAGGCAACCTACAGAGTGGAGTAAATATTTACAAACCATATATCTGATAAAGGGTTAACATCTAAAATATATAAGTAATTCATGCAATTCAATAAGTAAAAAACAAATAAATAATAAATAATTCAATTTAAAAATGGGCAAAGGAATAATCATCAGGGAAATGCAAATCAAAACCACAATGAAATATCATCTTAAACCTAATACGAGGTCTGTTATTAAAAAGACAAGAGATAACCTATTGGCAAGGATGTAAAGAAAAGGGAACCTTTATGCACTATTGGTGGGAGTATAAATTGGTATAGCCACAATAAAAAACAGTATGGAGGTTTTCAAAAAAAAAAATTTAAAGTAGAACCATATGATTGATTTAACAATCCTGTTTTGGGGAGTACATATCTAAAGAAATGAAATCACTACCTCAAAGAGATATCTGTTTATTGCAGCATTAAACACAATAGCCAAGACATAGAAATAACCTAAGTACTGGTATCCATTAATGGATGACTGGAAAAAAGAAAATGTGAGATATATAAACATTAAAATACTATAATACTATGTATATAACGGAATATTATTTATATAATATATATTGGAATATATATAGTGGAATATTATCTATATACATATAAAAGCCAAGAGACCGGAATGACTGGAATGACTGGTAGCTATGACATGCACTGCGGCTGGACAATTGGCCCAATTGGGGGCGGGGGCAGCCAGCCAACTTCCCGTGGCCCCACCCCCAGCCAGCCTGGCCCCTGATCACCCCTCCCACCCCAATCGGGGGCCAGGCCAGCCGATCTCCTGCGACCCCCACCACCACCCACCCAGCCCTGATTGGGTCCTATTGGGCCAAGCTGGCCAGAACCCACCGTGCACGAATTTGTGCACCAGGCCTCTAGTATTAGCCATAATGATGAAGGAAATCCTGCCATTTGGGACAACATGGATGGGCTCTGAAGGTATGAAGTGGAATAAATCAAACAGAAAAAGACAAATACCAGATGATCTCACTTATATGTGAAATCTAAAAAATAAAACTCATAGAAACAGAGAGTAGAATAGTGGTTACCAGGCATAGGGAGGGATGGGTGAATGTGTTCAAAGGGTACAAACTCCCACATATAATATGACTAAGTTCTGGGGATCTAATATACAGCATGATGACTATAGTTCACAATACTGTGTTATATACTTGAAAGTTGCTAAGATAGTGGATCTTAAAAGTTCTCGTCACACACAAAAAAAGTTAACTCATCTTAATATGGTAATGATTAACACATCATATACATATATTGATTCATCATTTATACTCTAAACTTACACAATGTTATATGTCATGGTATCTCAAAGTGAAGTAGCAGTGGTAACAGACTGCAAGTGAAATGTATGGACAATTCTATTTCCTGACTCTGAACAGACAAGAGAATGCAGTGCCTTCTGCACTGAACAGTCAAAGATGACATACACTACTAGGCATGGTCTCAGAAGCACCCCATTAAACTGAAAATCCTGAAATTTCTCGATTTGCCTGATTGAAATTTTAACCTGTATTAGCAAAAGGATAAATGAGCATTCCTGCTGGTCTCAAAATACTTGGATAAACACACAATAAGCAATGTGTGACATAAATATTATGAGACTATTAAGAACAAGTAAATATGTAATAATCTTAAAATTTTAAATTAGAAAAAGAGGTGAATGATTCCATATTGGAGAACTCAAGAGTAAAAGAAGTACAGCTCCTACTGAACAAGATGAGGCAAAAGTATAAACAAAGAGTATTTAAATGAACACATGTAAGGACTAATGAGCAGATTTTATAAACATAGAAGAGACATATAATCAGGAAAAATAGAGTGACACAATATTTAGTGAAAGCATCATGAAAAGTGAGCCCAGAATAAACTGAGTTGTCAAAAATTGCTACAGAGAGAAAACAGGAGGCTTTAAAAACTACTTCTAGCATAAGAATATCACATAGGGCAAGATGGCACAATATTAACCCTTTGCACTCGCTTGCTTTTTTCTCGATTCCTTTATTCTAATGCTAACCGTGTCGAGTCACACTTGACATCCGAGTGCAAAAGGTTAATATAAGGCAGAGAGAAATCCTATATTAAAATTATATTTCAAGTCTCTAAGAGTTTATTCACACCTTGCAAATAAAACAGACATAAATAAATAAAAATTAGTAACATTCAAAAAATCATGGAGAATATGACAGGTGCAGAGATATATTAATAGACAATCCTATCTAATAATAGACAAATATGCAAATTGACCATACCTATGACACACCCACAAGCCACGCCCACCATCCAATCAGAGCGAGCATGCAAATTAACCCAAACCAAGATGGCTACAGCCACAGAGAGCAAGGTTTCCTAGGTAACAGAGGAAGCCAAGCTTTCCGCCTGCCCTTGCCAGGCCTAAGCCTCCACTCAAGCTACAAAGTTTCAATTATAGAAGGTAAACAAATTCAAAAAAATGGCGGCAGAATGGAGCTTGAGAGAGCAGGCCAGGGTTGCCACAGGCAACAGGGGAAGCAAAGCTTTCCGCACACCCTGGCCAGGCCCACCCGCTTAAGGCAACAAAGTTTCAATTATAACCCCAACACAAATGGCTACCGGCCGCTACAAGGTTTCAATTGTAGAAGGAAAATAAATTCCAGATACCAGGGCCTCTGCTTGGGTTGCCAGGGGGCGTGGCCGGCCTGCAAACCACCACAAGCCCCTCGCTCAGGCCGTCCCATGCCCCAAGGGAAACCCCACCTGATCTGGGACGCCCTTCAGGGCAAACCAGCTGGCCCCCACCCCTGTACCAGGCCTCTATCCTATCTAATAAACGAGTGCTATGCAGATTGATCATCACTGCAACACACAATATAGCTGCCCCCATGTGGTCAAAGATCCTGCCCTCATGTGGACACAAGATGGCCACCACAAGATGGCCAGCAGGAGAGGGCAGTTGGGAGGCACCTGGCCTGCAAGGGAGGGCAGTTGAGAAGGACCAGGCCTGCAAGGGAGGGCAGTTGGAGGTGATCAACCCTGCAGGAGAGGGCAGTTAGGGGTAACCAGGCCGGCAGAGGAGGGAAGTTGGGGCAAACAGGCTGGTAGCAGAGTGGTTAGGGGTGATCAGGCTGGCAGGCAGAAGCGGTTAGGGGCAATCAGGAAGGCAGGCAGGCAAGCAGTTGGGAGCCAGCAATCCTGGATTGTGAGAGGGATGTCCGACTGCCCGTTTAGGCCCGATCCCACCGGTGGGATCGGGCCTAAACGGGCAGTCGGACATCCCTTGAGGGGTCCCAGATTGGAGAGGGTACAGGCTGGGCTGAGGGACAACCCCCCTCCATGCACGAATTTCGTGCACTGGGCCTCTAGTGAATAATTATAAAACTGCTAATCTTAGGATAGATGCCTATTAGGCTTTAAAAATTAATAATTCATAATGTAGTTGATATAACAAAGCATTTCACATATTTTCTTCTTTTTTCATTAAGGATGCATGCAAGCTGAATAGTGTCATATCTTAATGAAATTGTAGCAACTGTTTACAAATAATTAGGCTAATATTTCCATTTCAACCTAATGGATACCCTTATCTGACCAGTGGGAATATATGAAAAATAACCTAGTTATAAATAACCCATGTTATAAATTGTTAAGATAAATCTGAATGCTGTTGTTGTTGTTGTTTTAAAAAAATCAGCATTCTGATTTATCTTAATAATTTATAACAATGAACAGACTAACACAAAGTAAATACTACATGGGTAGATGTAAAGTTCTATATATGGTTTCAAGAATTGAAGCACTATTACCAAGTATGAGCAAAATCTGTCCATCCTATCTAATAAAAGAGTAATATGCAAATTGACCATACCTCCACTATACCCACAAGCCACGCCCACCAGCCAATCAGGGGCAAGTATGCAAATTAACCCAACCAGATGGCTGCAGCCATGGAGCAAGCAGGAGGCTTAGGTTTCCCCAGTGATGGAGAAAGCCAAGCTTCCTGCACACCGTGGCCAGCACAGGCCTCCACGGAAGGCTACAAAGTTTCAATTATAGAAGATAAATAAATCCCAAAAAAATGGCTGTGGCCACAGAGGGAACAGGAGGCTTGGGTTTCCTTGGCGATGGAGGAAGCCAAGTTCCTGGCCTGCCCTGGCCTCTGCTCAAGGCTACAAAGTTTCAATTATAGAAGATAAATAAATCCCAGATACCAGGGCCTCCACTTGGGTCACTGGGGGGTGTGGCCAGCCTGTAAACCACCACAGGCCCCTGGCCCAGGCCACCCCATGCCCCAAGGAACCCCCACCCTGATCCAGGACACCCTTCAGAGCAAACCAGCTGACCCCCACCTGTGCACCAGGCCTCTATCCTACCTAATAACAGAGTAATATGCAAATGGACCATCACTCCAACACAGAGATGGCTGTCCCCATGTGGTCAAAGATGGCTGCCCCCATGTGGACAGAAGATGGTCACCACAAGACGGCCACAGGGGAGGGCAGGTGGGAGGGACCAGGCCTGCAAGGAAGAGCAGTTGGGGTGATCAAGCCTGCAGGGGAGGGCAGTTAGGGGTGACCAGGCCGGCAGAGGAGGGAAGTTGGGGGCGACTGGGCCTGCAGGGAAGGGCAGTTGTGGGGGCACCCAGGCCTGCAGGGGAAAGCAGTTGGGGGGGACCAGGCCTGCAGGGGAGGGCAATTAGGAGTGACCAGGCCTGCAGGGGAGGGCAGTTAGGCATCAATCAGGCTGGCAGGGGAGTCGTTAGGGGGTGATCAGGCTGGCAGGCAGAAGCGCTTAAGGGGCAATCAGGAAGGCAGGCAGGCGAGCAGTTGGGAGCCAGCAGTCCTGGATTGTGAGAGGGATGTTCCAGATTAGAGAGTGTGCAGGCTGGGTTGAGGGACACACCCTCATGCACAAATTTCGTGCACCGGGCCTCTAGTATTATATAACTAACTTTGAAAACAATGACATGGAAAATGTTTCTGTTGTTATCCTTTAACTGTAAATTAAATGTAAGCCAGGATAATATAATGTTTTGTAAACAGCCATATGATAAACATTTCTAGAACCAAAAAAGTCCCACTGCTTACTCCTCTTGGTTATTGCAATACTATATATGGAATACTGCATTCAGTGGTGAGGAGAATCCTAGGAAGTATTTGCTTAAGCTTAGAAATGAGAAAGCTGTCCTTTTATGTGAAGAAATGAGAAGTTTAAGGGGGCATATCGTATGTATGTCCCGAAGACATGAATAAATAGCTATAAGTAATAAGGTGTCCAGGTTGCCCCTGCTATCCTAAAGTATAGCTTTCATATGAAATCCTTAGTAATCCAAGTGGCATAAAGGGAAGAGTATCCCCCTGCTCTCTGAAAGTTTGCTTTATGCCACTTTGCTTTCACAAAAAAAAAACCTACATTAGTGCCTGTTTTGGCTGATTGAAAGAATCCAAAGAGGATTTTCATTTTTATGAAAAATGATATATGTGGAGAGATAGATAACAGTCGGCATTTCTCATAGCACTAGAACTATTAAAAGAACACGTGTCCTGAGTGGCAGAATAATTGCTTCCTTTTTTACTACTTAGAACTATACACCTAAAATGTCAGTGGATTTATGTGCTATAACAATTCTGATTTATGCATGATTAAAGAGGGTTGGAAGCTTTGATTTTAATGAAAATTATTGCTTGCCTTAAATGGTATGTCAAAAGTTAATTCATTATTGCCTCTTAGAAAGGCTTTATATTACTTTTTGTAAGTCCTATGAATGACTTCTAAAACCCTATACTCTCAGAGTGATTAAGATCATGGACCCTAGAACTATATTGCATCAATTTAAAGCTCTGTGCCTTCACTCGAGAGCTCAGCTGATGCCACTCTTTAGTTGAGCAAACTTGGAAGAGCTACTTACATTTTCTTATCCAAAAAATGTAAATAATAATAGAGACAACCACATTAGATTAGATAAGGACAGCAAAGCATAAGCCTTGGCATATTTCCATAAAAGCTAATTTATTTTCTGAATTCTTGATGCACATAATAGAAGGGAATTGTACCTTAATCCACTGATCTTTTAAAATGTATATATAAACTGAGATTGACAGCAAATAGACACATGGGATCTTTTGGAGATGATAAAAATGTTCAAAAATTAGATTATGGCTGCATAACTGAGTAAATTTACTAAAAGCATTAGATAAACTTAAGACAAGTCAGTTCTAGTGTATATAAATTATACCTCATTTAAACTATAATATTGTTCACATATATATTAGGGAAAAGGATATATATATATGTGTGTGTGTGTGTGTGTGCGCACGCACATGCGTGTGTGTGTATATGTGTGTGTGTGTGTACATATATATATATATATATATATATATATATATATATATATGTATATGAAATAAACATGGAAATGAAGTCTCATTTAAAGATGATTAATAGCCCTGGCCAGTTTGGCTCAGTGGATAGAGCGTCAGCCTGGGGACTCAAGGGTCCCAGGTTCGATTCTAGTCAGGGCATGTGCCTTGGTTGTGGGCACATCCCCAATGGGGGATGTGAGGAAGGCAGCTGATTGATGTTTGTCTCTCATCGATGTTTCTAGCTCTCTGTCCCTTTCCCTTCCTCTCTGTAGAAAATCAGTAGAATATGTTTAAAGAAAAAAAAAAGATGATTAATACTAACCATTATTTATTGATATATGATAGCAGCTCATACTTAAAATATACACACCTTTAAATAAAAATTATATTTCATATAAAATGTACCAAATTCAAACTGAGTAACTCATAAAAACTACTTTCATGACATTAATTTTCATGCATCCTTCCTCTGGGTCATTTTTTCAATTCATTTATTAATTTAGTATTAACATTTCATTTTGGTGTGATATAGAATGCATCTCATCATCAATATTCCAGGAAACTTCATGGAAAGTCAACATTAGAAACAAATCAGTATTAAATTTATAGTTAAATACATCATTCAGAGTAGTTATTTGTCACACACTTGTTGAGTATTTATTATGTGCTAAATATTAGGAAATATAAAGATAAACAGGATACCGTGCACTGTCTTTGAAGAGTTCCTAGTCTAAGGAAGATAGAAGGAAATCCAAGGTCACAGGACAAATTCAACTTATTTTTTTGTACTGTCTGGGAGTGAAAAATCCTATCTAATAAAAGATTAATATGCCCTAGCCAGCTTGGCTCAGTGGATAGAGCGTCAGCCTGTGGACTGAAGGGTCCCGGGGTTCGATTCCGGCCAAGGGCACATGCCCGGGTTGCGGGCTCAGTCCCCAGTGGGAGGCGGGCAGGAGGCAGCCAATCAATGATTCTCTCTCATCATTGATGTTTCTATCTCTCCTTCTCCCTTCCTCTCTGAAATCAATAAATAATTTTTTTTTTTTTAAAAAAAAGAGTAATATACAAATTGACCATCACTCCAACATACAAGATGGCTGCCCCCATATGGTCAAAGATGGCTGCCCCCATGTGGACACAAGATGGCCACCACAAGATGGCCAGCAGGGGAGGGCAGTTGGGAGGGACCAGGCCTGAAAGCGAGGGCAGCTGTGGGCAATCAGGCCAGCAGGGGAGGGCATTTGGGAAGGACCAGGCCTGAAAGGGAGGCCAGTTTGGGGCAATGAAGCCTGCAGGGGAGGGTAGTTAGGGGTGACCAGGCCAGCAGAGGAAGGAAGTTGGGGGAGACTGGGCCTGCAGTGAAGGGCAGTTGGGGGGGACCCAGGCCTGCAGGGGAAAGCAGTTGGGGGGGGGGGGGGGACCAGGCCTGCAGGGGAGGGCAGTAAGGGGGTGATCAGGCTGGCAGGCAGAAGCCGTTAGGGGCAATCAGGAAGGCAGGCAGGTGAGCAGTTGGGAGCCAGCTGTCCTGGATTGGGAGAGGGATGTCCCAGATTGGAGAGCATGCATGTTAGGCTGAGGGACACCCCCCACCCCCACTGTGCACGAATTTTGTGCATCAGGCCTCTAGTAGTTTATAATTTTAAATGGTTGGGAAAAAAATAAAACAATAATGCTTTGTGACACAGGAGAAACACAAGCTATTCTACTAGTATATTGTGCTGATAAATGAAATTTTATTGCAACACAGTCATGCTAATCATTTCAAGCTGCAATGACAGAGTGCAGTATTTGCAACAGAGACGCTATGTCCAATGTACCCTACAATATTTACTATCTCATCCTTTAATGAGAATCTCTGCCAACCTTTGGTCTAAAGTGGAGAATATGTTGAAAAATAATTTGTAGTTTATCTCATTAGCTTTACTCTGCTATAGAGAACGTTTATGAAAACCACTACCCTGAGTTTTTGCCTACCACACCAAATAGAACTGTTTTACAAGGCCAGCATTGCAGGCTTAGCCACTGGGACTATTTGAGGCTTCAGAATTTTAAATTTGAATAGCCTATTCTTGATACTGAAAAAGCCCATAACTGTGGAAACTACTATTCAGAAAAGTACCCAAAGATTATAATAGCTATATTGTGTATCTTGAGTTGTCATAACTATCTCCTTTTAAAAATAAACCCTTGGATTTTTTTTGATTTTTTTTTTTTTTGCTTAAAAAACCTACACAACAGCCATTTAAATTACTACTGATAAACTGTTCTAAGAAAGATAAAGAACATCTTATGCAAGTAGCCTTCAGTCTACCAAAGATGTATGCATAAATTGGGGGGAAACCTGGCAGGCTTAAAGAAGAATCCTATTTGATCAATCTACACAAATCAATCAACATGAAAATTGATTGCAGTCAATCAACAGAGACAAAAGGTTAATTAGTATCATAACCATTATTTATTGATATGTGGTAGAAGCTCATACTTAAAATATACACGTCTTTAAATAAAAATTATATTTCATATAAAATGCACCAAATTCAACTAACTTATATAAACTACTTTCATGACATTAATTTTCATGCATCTTTCCTCTGGGTCATTTTTTCAATTCATTTATTAATTTAGTATTAACATTTCATTTCGTTGTGATATAGAATGCATTGCATCATCAATATTACAGGAAACTTCATGGAAAGCCTAGGAAGGAGTAGAAGGGAAGGCATTTCCACAGATTTACACAAGTGCAAGTGAGAGTAACATGTATCAGGTTTCATCATTTTGTGTATTTCATTTCCATTAAATACATACAAAATTAAAGATGCTTTTCATTTTTGTATTACTTTCAAACTACATTGTGATACTCATAAAAATTCATGATTTGAAAAGCTTGTTAATTCAGGATACCTTGAACTGTATCTTTATTTTTGGAAAATGTGTTCTTAATTAAAACAGTATTCATAATTGTGACTTAGAATTGCTTAACTCTAAAAAGGCAGTTGCAGAATTCAGGCTATTCACTCATTATATTCAATTTTAAAAGTATTCATAAAAAGCAAAATAAAGTCAACAGTCTGTAAAAAAAAATCCTGAACTACATTTCTCAAAATGACTTGCCAAACAACTGTAATTGTCCTCCAAGATACAATAATAAATTATACATCGGATTTAACTGCCAGAATATTCAATTTAATAAACACTCCCTTTTAAATCTTTCAGGAAGAGAGTTTGGATTTGCTAAAATGTATCTAAGATGCTGATGGAAATACTGGGGTGGGAGGAGAGCATCTATATATATAAAAGTCTAAGTGACCATTATGACAGGACAACTAGTCAGTAGCTGTGACACGCACTGACCACCAGGGGGCAGATGCTTAACGCAGGAGCTGCCCCCTGGTGGTCAGTGCACCCCCACAGACAACCTCCTGTGGTCCCTTCTGCCCTCCCACCCCTCGGGCCGGCCTACCCCGATTGGCCCTGATCCATCTCGATCGCCGGCCAAGCCGAGGGACCCCACCCGTGAATGAATTTATGCACCAGGCCTCTAGTTTTGAAATAAAGGAACTATTGAGAAATTTCTTAAGATCAAATTCCCCCCAATACCCACTGTTTTATTTTTAATTCTTCCTCTTCAAAGGCCTAAATGCATGGGGGGAAAATCCTAGTCACACTTTTATTTTCATTACAATTAAATTTCAGACATATTGGCAAAATGACTACTAAGAAGAATTAGCAAAGTAGTAAGTTTAAACTCCAGGTATTTTAAGTGGAAGGATGGTCAACATGAGGTTGTAGCCTTTGAAGAAATAAGGGTGATGAAGGGAGCTGTGAGATAGAGGAGGGTACTGGCAACAAGAAAGACTTCAATGCCAATCACGAAGAGAACTGCTCGTGGGAAAGTCTGATTAAGGCAGTGATAGTAGTAACTGTCCTTATGCCACAAAAACTTTAAACAGTATTCCTTAATACAGACTATGTTCCCACAGGCACTTAACCAAGTACATTTTGGTTATATAACATTACGATGAGGATATTATTATTATCCCCACTATTCAAATGATCAAACTTAGGGTCAGAAATATTCAGAAACTTGCCCTAAAACATAAGGGGCAGAGTTGGGTACTAATCTTACCAGCATTGTAGTTAAGAGTATGAACTCTGCACTGGGTTCAAATCTTGAGTCAGCCACTTATACTATGTGATTTTGGACAAGTTATTTAACCTTTCTGTGCCTCAGTTTCCTCATGAGTAAAATGAGGAAATAATAGGTAATATCTGTACAGTGTTCAGAATAATGTCTGGCACTAAGTAAGTGCAATAGAAATGTTTCATTAAACAATTTATTTTAAAGAGAGGGAAGGAGCTGTATTGGTAAAGATATTGCTACAATATATGTCTGAAATTCTTCTAAGATTTTTATGGTTTCTTGTCTTACATTTAAGTCCTTTATCCAGTTTATTTTTGTGTATGTTGTAAGTTGGTCGTTTAATTTCATTTTTTTGCATGTATCTGTCCAATTATCCCAACACAATTTATTGAAGAGAATGTCTTAACTCCATTGTATGCTCTTGCCTCATTTGTCAAATATTAATTGAGCATAACATCTTGTATGTCGTAGCAATATCTTTACTGATAGAGCTCCTAGGACAATGGAAATTAAGGAGAAAATAAACAAACGGGACTACATCAAAATAAAAAGCTTCTGCACAGCAAAGGAAACCATCAACAAAACAACAAGAAAGCCCACTGCATGGGAGAACATATTTGCCAATGATATCTCTGATAAGGGCTTAATCTCTAAAATTTAGAGAGAACTCATACAACTTAACAAAAGGAAAATAAACGATCCAATCAAAAAATCAGCAAAGGATGTAAATAGACACTTTTTGAAAGAGGACATACAGAAGGCCGAAATACATATGAAAACATGCTCAAAGTTACTAATCATCCAAGAGATGCAAATCAAAACAACAATGAGATACCATCTCGTACCTGTCAGAATGGCTATCATCAACAAATCAATAAACGACAAGTGCTGGCAAGGATGTGAAAAAAAAGGAACCCTTGTGCACTGCTGGTGGGAATGCAGACTGGTGCAGCCACTGTGGAGAACAGTATGGAGTTTCCTGAAAAAGTTAAAAATGGAACTCCCATTGACCCAGTAATCCCACTTCTAGGACTATATCCCAAGAAACCAGAAACACCATTCAGAAAGGATATATGCACCCCTATGTTCATAGCAGCATAATTTACAATAACTAAGATTTGGAAACAGCCTAAGTGCCAATCAGCAGATGAGTGGATTAAAAAACTGTGGTACATCTACACAATGGAATACTATGCTGCTATAAAAAGGAAGGGACTTTTAACATTTGCCAACAACATGGATGGAACTGGAGAGCATTATGCTAAGTGAAGTAAGCCAGTCGGAGAAAGATAAACATCACATGATCTCTCTCATATGTGGGATACAATGATCAACATAATTTGATGAATAAGAATGGCCTGATCTAGAGACAAATGGTAGGGGAGGGGGATGTTAGAGAGCAACCAAAGGACTTGTATGTATGCATATTAGCATAACTAATGGACACAGACACTGGGGCAGTGGGGGCTTGCCTGGGGTGGGAATGGCTGGGGGCGGGGGAGTCAATTACAGAAAAAGGAGACATATGTAAAACTTTAGACAATAAAAATAAATAAAATAAAATAAATTATAATTTTAGTTACCCCTTACCAAAAATATATACTGAAGTAAAAAAATGAAAATAAAAAATAAGTCAAGAGAAAAAAATCATGAAAAAATTCATGGTCCTTCATGTGCAGGGCTTATAAGAGGAAATGAAAAATCACGTGCTTATATGCCATCAAAAACAAAACGGTAGAGAAACTTATCAACCCATCATAGACCCTGACTTTATAAAAACCAGTGCTAACCCAAGAGCCTGGAGAGAAAAGTATGTAACTGAAGAAAAGCAGCAGCTATCACATCTCATGGAATAAGAACTAAGAATTAAGGCAAACATCATATTGGAAAAGCATCTAGAATCTGACCATCTCAGTACTTTTATTAGAATCAGAATAGGAAAGGACTGAGGTTGCATGAGACAGAGGGATCAAATTTGAGGGATCCTTTAGTTTCCGCCCTAAAAATATTTATGAGTTGGGGCGGGGGGGAAGGTAAAGATTGGAAAAGGAATAACAGAAAAATGGAGAGAAACACCAGGAAGCAGGTGAAATAGAATAAGTATTCTATAGACAGTTATTTTCATTTAATTAGAGATGAAGGGATTGAAATTAAAGCCACCAAATGAAAATCTGAAGGACCGATTACTCACTTTAATAACTTGTTTAGGAAATGAAGATTAGCATCTGGAGTAGCATGACTAATCATACTGATAATAATGATCTATAGTTGATGTTTGTAAATTAGAAAATGAAATGTCTTAATCAAGCCTAAAAAAGCCCAGAAGTATAAATTTATTCTTAAGAAATTTCTCTACCCATTGACTTTGATTAACTTTGACTACATAACACTCATTGATATTTGTCAGCTTCAACATTGTGGAAAACAGTATGGAGTTTCCTCAAAAAATTAAAAGTGGAGCTTCATTTGACCCAGTGATCTCACTTCTAGGAATATATCCTAAGAAGCCCAAAACACCAAGCAGAAAGAATATATGCATCCCTATGTTCATAGAAGCACAATTTGCAATCTGGAATCAACCAAAGTGCCCATCAGCAGACGAGTGGATAAAAATGCTGTGGTACATTTACACAATGGAACACTATATGCTAGTATAAAAGGAAGGAACTCTTACCATTGGCAACAGCATGGATGGACCTGGAGAGCATTATGCTAAGCGAAATAAGCCATTCAGAGAAACACAAGTATCACATGATCTCACTCATGTGGAATCTAATGAACAAAATAAACTGATGCACAAAATAGATCTAGAGACATAGAAGCATGGAACCGACTGAGGGATTTCAGAGGAAAGGCCTAGGTGGGGAGGGAAAAATTAACCAGGGAACTCACATGCATATATGCATAGCTCATGGACACAGACAATAAATAATGTGGTGAAGTCCTGGGAGTGGTGGGTGTGGGGTGAAATGTGTCAATAGGGAAAAAAAGGGGGGACATCTATAATACTTTCAACAATAAAGATAAATTTTTTAAAAAGAAGAACTTTATTCACTGAAATAAGAACAAAGCATTTTTCTCAACAGCTTAAGCATCGGTTCTCAAAATTTGATTAATTCCTGTACATTTGCATAAAGGTACACAATATGTGCCAATTAGGTTGCTTGTCAAGTCAAAATTGCAATTAACCTTTTATTAAATTTATAGCAGTCTTCAACTTTGAAAATTATCAAGGCAAATAAATCAAAATAGACATATGGTTTCTGTGATCCATATTGACAGAGAGCAATTTGTCACATTATGTTGAAGAATGCTCCATTGACCGCCTACACCGGATTCCCTGTGATATCTGTAAAGATGTTCAAATCTCTGGGTCCTAGGATAAGCTTTATAAATTATTATTAGAGGGTGTAAGAAGCTGCACTAAGTACTTTACAACTACTATTACATTGAATCATTACATCACACCTGTGAAGTAGGAAACAATACACTAAAATCCCCATTTTACAGCTGCAATGTTATAGAGCCAGAGTTCGAATCCAGAACTGACTTTGTAGTGCAGCCACTAAACCACTGCATTATTCTATCTCTCTCCTAATTTGGGTGTAGACACAAGACCGTTTTTTTTTGCAAGATACAAATGCCACAACAGTTATGTTCTGCGCCTGAGTTGGAAAACAAGCATCACAGGAATATTTCCTTGCCTTTTATCCCTACACTTCCTATTCTTAGTATGTTGAAAATGGAGCCAAGGACGAACAATGAAAGGTAAAAGGAGTATCTTTAGCTTGTCCTCTCATGAATCTATCACCTAATAGACATAAACAAAAGAGAAGCAATAAGAACCTGCAGATCAAAGAGGAAAAAATATCTGCAAACAGGAATACAGCTTCTCTATTACATAGTTATTTTAGTGATTCCTATTAAGTATAGTTAATTGCAGATGTTATAATATTTGTATGTAAAATATACATAATTTCAGTTAGACATAGCCGTGGTCGGCAAACTGCAGCTCACGAGCCGCATGCGGCCCCTTGAGTGTGGCTCTTCCACAAAATACCATGGCCTGGGAGAGTCTATTTTGAAGAAGTGACATTAGAAGAAGTTTAAGTTTAAAAAATTTGGCTCTCAAAAGAAATTTCAATCGTTGTACTGTTGATATTTGGCTCTGTTGACTAATGAGTTTGCTGACCACTGGTACATAGGATCCGAGTAGGAGAGGACTGAGTTTGCATGGGACAGAGAGATCAAACTTAAGGCATCCTTTAGTTTCCCCCCAAACAATATTTAGAAAGTAGAGAATAAAGAAAAGAATTGGAAAAGAGATAGCAGTTAGAGAGAAATTGATAGGTTCTCTATCATTATATTCTAGTTTACAAAGTTGGCACAAAGTCATGTGTTCTATTTGAAGGAGAGAAGCCTATGGAAAATATTTCCAAAATAATGATGATACATAAGCTTGGTTGGGTAGAAATCCTTAGTTGTATTTTATTCCAAAAGAGCTCGTTTGCTTACAGGTCTTATCCAGAACATGTAAGCACTGGCAGAAAAGCAAAGTGCACTTTTCCAAATATAAGATCATATAGGGCCCATTATTAAAGATTCCCTGAAACCTATTAAACATAAAATAAAATGTTAATTGGCCCTAGCTCATTTGGCTCAGTGCATAGAGCATTGGCCTGTGGACTAAAGGGTCCCAGGTTCGATTCTGGTCAAGGGCACATGCTCTGGTTGTGGGCTCGACCCCCATAAGGGGGCATGCAGGAGGCAGCCAATCAATGATTCTCTCTCATTATTGATGTTTCTATCTCTCTCTTCCTCTCCCTTCCTTTCTGAAATCAGTAAAAAGTATTTCTTTAAAAAATTTTAATTCAAAATCACAGATGATGAAGAAAAAAGATCAAGTGTTCACTGGGCAAATTACGTCAACACTGGTATGAGTAACAGATGTTATGTGCTTACATTTTTTAAAATAAGAAAAATAAGAACTGACAGAGTTTAAGTTCTTTCTATGTATCAGGCCTTGTAGTAAACACCTTACAAACATTGTAGGCAATATTTTCTGCCCTCGGGAATTTTGTGGGATATGTATGAGTTGTCAGGATTTACATGAGAATACCTAAGAAACTGATAAATTAAGTAACCCGCCCAAAGTCATGCAGGTTTAAACTGATGAAAACTCAGCTTTATGGACTCAAAAGTTTATGTTGCAAAGTAAAAATGCCTTTGTATTTTTTCAAACCAGAGATTGTGCTTTGAATTTGTTTGAAAGGGGTTGTACCCGATTTGACATAAGCGCCCAGGTACAAATGATACCCTGGTGAAAGCCACCTCTGAATGCCATCACATTCCAGGACTGCAATCTGGATTGGCGAGATACTGCCTTTCTCACCCCACACAAGCATCTGCCTTCAGACACCTGCAGCCTACTGGCTCCAGAAGATTTCTTAGTTACATTAATTAAATCTTAAGTCCCATAGCAAGTATTAAGACCAGCCCTTTACCTGGTACTTGAGTGTTTCATTTTAATCTCTAGGAACATCATCAACTAACTACCTGGGGCACAATCTTTTCTCTAGGAATGTCTTCCTTAATGTTTGGTAGAATTCAAGTAGGAAAGAAAATTCAGAAATTTGAATTAAGCTTTCTACCATAATATAGCTGTATAATAATTAAGTAATTAATTATGAACTCTTGCTTTTACAACCATATTTCTTACAGAAAAAAAAATAGATGATTCAAGTCACATTAAAGGCACCTTTCAAAAAAAAAAAAAAAAAAAGGTTTATCCAGGTAAAGAATGGTTGAAATTTTAAAAGAAAAATGCAGAAGTGAATAGCATTCTAATTCCTATCTGTTTTCATTGGAAAAAATTAGACAATGAAGTGCTGTGGCCATCGGTTAATCAAAGAAAAACAGGAATACTTTGCCTCTGTTATGAGAAAGACATTTGCCTGTCCTAAGTGATTATTTTGAGTGGAGTGAAGAGAAAACCTATATTAATCATCAGTTTTCATTTAACACTATTCTAATCTCCTACCTGTGCAATGATCTATTTTGGAGGGTAGAAATTCTATAAGACAGTCAACTCAATAAGAAAGGTCGTCCCTTCACTGTCTCCTCAAAATGATCACTTAGAAGAGTGAGAATTTGCACTAAATAAAGACCTGTGACATCTTAATGAACTGACACAGAATCTGAACTCGAGCTACACAGAAAGTCCTTTAGAACAAGCATTCCTCTGAGACTCCTTCTCTGACCTTCTCAGAATAAGTTCCTCTTTCAAGGGCCCTCACTACACTGCATATCTCTCTTGTCACACCTGCCCAAATTAAAATTCAGCTTTTATCTATGTGATTATTTGATTAAAGTCTGAGTCTCCTATTAAATTTTAGGCTCCTTGAAAACTACCAAATTTCTAGAATTCCACAGTGTCTGCCACATAACTACCAAATTTCTAGAATTCCACAGTGTCTGTCTTGATCCCCAGTGGTGGGCATTCAGCAGAAAGCCAACTGATGATTCTCTCATATCATTAACTAGAGGCCCGGGTGCATGAAAATTCATGCACTGGAGGGGGCGTACCTCAGCCCGGCCTTCCCCTTTCACAGTCAGGGAGCCCTCAGGGGCGGGAGGTGACCCCGCGATTAGGGGAAGGCAATGCCCCATCACACCTCTGCTTCTGTCACTGCCAGCAGCGCAAGCCTCGGCCTGGCCCTGGTTAACCTCTGTCTTGGGATGGCCCTGGGCAGTTGGGCAGCCGTCATCCAAGGCTTGCCTGTGCCTCGGGCCAGCCCTGGGTGGCTGGGGTGCTGAAGGGACTGGGGAATTCCGGAGGCAGGTGTGCCTACCACCCCAGCAGGGCTGAGGGGACTGGGCGCCGTCATCTTGTGTCTGTGGGCGCCACCATCTTTGAGAGCATGGTAGTCAATTAGCACATTCCCTCCTTATTGGCTGTGGGTGCCACCACCTTCGAGGGCAGGGCAGTCAATTAGCATATTCCCTCATTTATTGGTGTGGATGCCGCCATCTTTGCAATGGCGTGAGGGTCAATTAGCATATTCCCTCTTTATTAGATAGGATTTTTCTATCTCTCTCGCTCCCTCTCCCTTCCTCTCTGAAATAATATATATTTAAAAAAATAAAGGAATAAGTGAATGCAATATCTCATAAAAAGAACTTGAGGGAAAGGTCAAACACATAGGTTTAATTGTTGTAAGTTGTTTTGTTTTTTTACTGTTCAACTAGCAATCTGGGTCAGGAGCACTCTCTTTTCCATACAAAATGTATTGGGATGACACTGCAATTGAATGTGGAAATTGGTTCTAAATTAATCTACTTTATCATTATAATACCTGCAGGATTCAAAATTAATGTTTGGCAGCTTGGTTCACTCATTTTTGAAAAATTCATCTCATACTACAGTCTCTCAATTGTAGAAAGTCACTATCTTATTAAATAACTCAACAGGGAGCAACTAGATGTGCTATGACAGGTAGGAAAGGCAAAAATTTAACTATTGGGAATATTCAGATGTTTGCTCTCTTGAAAAACACAGAAATAATGATAAAAATAACAGTGACTACAATTAACTGATTGCTTACTATGCATCAAGCCGATAAGTTCATTTGTTCCTCACAATAATAATGCAAAATGGATATCACTCTCCACTAACATTTTTTTAAAGAAGAAATAATAGACCAAAGAGGTACAACATCTAAATTTTTAGGAAGGAAGGAAAGGAGAAAGGGAGAAAGAAAGCAGAAACTCTGTTTTGGCATGAAAAAGGGTGACATCAAGGAAGAGCTAAATGATAAGATTTTATTCTTTGAATATCTGTGAAGCTATGTATTACTACGACACTAATAATTATAGCTAACATTAATCTAGCACTTATTACGTTCCAAGTTCTTTATATACATGCTCTCCCACATAAGCTTATGAGATAAATATGGTATAAGTCCTGATGAATAAATGCTTATCCTCAACTTATCAAAAAAAATGAGACTCAGGGGTTAACTTGCCCAATTAACTCACCTATTAAATGAATAAGCCAAGATTCAGATCCAGTTCTACCTCCATGACTTGAGCTCTTAGCCTCTGCACTATGTATTTCTATGAGTAGTTCCAACTACAACTTTTGTCTCACTATAGCCAAGTACTTATTTGTTCTTCTGGAGGATGAGAATACAATGAAAAAGATGGGGAAATATGCTAGACCCATTTCTTCTAACTCCCTTGTTGTCTAATTACATCAACAGAAGAACAACAAAAGAACATGTAAGTCAAAAGTAGTCAAAAACAGGACAATTTTGTCTCTGAACTTGTGTAGGTGAGAGAACTTACCTGCTGATATTCCTGACATTGAGCAGCTGTGAGGAACTCCTATAAGGACACAGTAGTAGTTAACTGATTGAGAATGACTTGAGTAGAATATATACTGATTTCTCCTCAGTTACTTACAAAATTTTAGGAGATATAGCCCTAAATTTTTAAGATATGACTGAACTGCTTTAAGAAACCTATTATTCTCCACCAAGGTCTTTAATGCAGATTGAGTGGCGCTGACAAAACAGTACCGGAAACCTGAGTATTCATCAGGTTATTCATTCTATTCATAGTGCTGGCATAATGAGTTGGACCTAGGTAAGACTCCACCTCTGTGGCCCTTAATTCCCCCTCAATAATGTGAGAGGATTGGGCAAGTTAACATTCTCTTTAAGAATAATTCTAAAACATCTACGATTATTCAATGCTCTTCTGAAAAAGTGAGAGCAGATAGTTAAATAAATAATTGAAAATATAAAAGAAGTAGAGATTTAATTTTTGTTACACTAACTCTCCTTTCTTGCAGTAGTCATTAATGAATTTTCAAACAAAAGTTTCTAATCAAAGACACAGATAAGGTGTAAGAGTTCATCACATGAGCTACAAGTTAGATCTAGTCTCAGAAAAATGTTTGCTCCTTTCCTGATCCTTAAAATGAGTGGCCTATATCAAAGTCTCACTGTGAAGATGAAAGGACAAAATGAATCTATATTCCTGAGAACAGTGTTATCTCATAATAAGGTCAAATAATGTATCATTTCTATTAATGAGGTAATAAGTATGATATCGCTTTCAATAGCACAAAGCACTGACCACACCTAAAAGCTCTTTGGTCCTCCACCGCCCTATGTCCTACATCTTCTAGGCCTGGTTCTCTGAGGTTCCAGTCTATAAGCCCTCTGCTCTTATGGAAACCAGTCCCATGCAATTCCTCACACAGGAAACATGCAAACACTAACCACAGTCTTTGCCCAAAGAAACAACTGTGAATGTACTGTAAAGACATGTCTATCAAACATTCATTCACCCTAGATATATCCCCTCATCATGGCCTCTTATTGAAAGACTTACACGTCTTTTTTTTTTTTTTAATATATTTTATTGAATTTTTACAGAGAGGAAGAGAGAGGGATAGAGAGTCAGAAACATCAATGAGAGAGAAACATCGATCAGCTGCCTCCTGCACACCCCCTACTGGGGATGTGCCCGCAACCAAGGTACATGCCCTTGACTGGAATCGAACCAGGGACCCTTGAGTCCGCAGGCCGATGCTCTATCCACTGAGCCAAACCGGTTTCGGCAAGACTTACACGTCTTGATTTCGTCCTACTGCAAGTGTCCAATGATCATTTTGATCCCACTGCAATTTTATAATAGCTTCTAACTGAAAAGGTGGTAAGAAATACGGTGCCACAGCTTCTAGGTGAAATAAGACCAACAATAATACCTATGGGGATTATTGATTTTCTTTGGCAAATATATTATACTACAGATGTAAATACAAATCTAAGTCTAAGTTACTCTTTATAAATCCACAGACTTGTATTTCAAAGTAAATGTAAATGTGTTTACTGGAGGAGTAATATCAGAATCTGCAATGCTGACAATATAGGAAAAAGACTCATGCAATGCTAAACTTTTCATAGATCTAAAAGCCAACTAAAAAATTTCTATCAACTCTATTAACATATGTCTTTCACTTAAACTCAGCTGACTTAACTTCTGAAATACTTGCTCCTGATATGATGCAAATAATTTTGCTAAAGCATATTCTGCTCTGTGTGTGCTAATTATCACATCCCAAGGAAACAGAGTTTAGACTATCAACACCTATATTGTTGGAGTTATACTGACATGTCCCCCAAAATTGCATCCCCTTCATTTCTGTAGTAGACTAAAAATACAAAGTTTTCATGAAGCAATTAAAATCAATAGTACTTTTACTTTAGGCATAAGACAGCATTAAACTCATTACGCTTATACTATACTCTTAAACTATTTATACTTATTATACTAATATCTCTCTTTGGACACAGCAGAGTAGTTTGGGTTGAACAATTATATTTTTGCAAGTAAATGATTATAGCCTTTCAAGTGTTTCACAGTAATTCCAAGAGCTGTAAAGAAGTAATAGTATTATTATTTTTAACGCTCCTCCAAATGGCGTGCAGATCTGCCCATAAATAATGATGAAAACTAACTGGTATATGAAGGAAACAATGGTTATAAAGATCAATTTTAATATAATGGGTTATTTTTAGAAATTACATTAAACAAATAAACCCCAAAGTCTACATATTCTCATTCTCTCTAGCCTTTATTCCTTTTCTAGTTTTCTAGGCCTTAGGCATAATGCCTGCTACATAATTAAAATTCAGTCAATATTTGATGATGTGTTTGTGAATGAATGCTTTTTGTTTTGTTTGTATGTGTTTGATTTTACATTGTATTTCATATGCAATCTAGTTCCATGAATGCCAATCATGTAAGCTCTATGAGAACACAGTATTTTCTGTTTTGTTGATTGTGGCACCCCATATCCAGATCAGTTTCTGGCATACAGTAGGTGCTCAGTATATATTTGTTTAATAAATATTGAATAACACATATTCTTTTTTATATATTTTATTGATTTTTTACAGAGAGGAAGAGAGAGGGATAGAGAGTTAGAAACATCGATGAGAGAGAAACATCGATCAGCTGCCTCTTGCACACCCCCTACTGGGGATGTGCCCGCAACCAAGGTACATGCCCTTGACCGGGATCGAACCAGGGACCCTTGAGTCCGCAGGCCGACGCTCTATCCACTGAGCCAAACCGGTTTTGGCGAATGACACATATTCTAATACTCTTTTCATACTGAAACAGTAACAACACCCATTATTGTTCACTTTCATTCTCCAAAAATGTATTGTTATAACTCAATTACATAGAAAGTTAAATTCAAAAATGTGTAAGTAAGGGGGAGTCTTTCATATTTACTTTATATGTATTATGTATATATTTGAGGGCCTTTAGTGTGTCAGGCATATCCCTGGTGCAGAGAGGGATTCTGCTCCTGTATCGGCTCTAACAGTCCTCCTCTCTGAAATATTCCTTCCTCACAGTCCTTCACACCCAGCCCCACAGGGCTCCTTTCCAGACTCCTGGAGTAGCTGTCACAGGGTGCTCAGTCTGTGTCCGTGTCCATTTCTGCCATCTGTTTCATAAGAGACTTTTTCTTATTTATTTATCTCAAATGCCTGACAGCTTTGGACACAGATCAAGTCTGAAATTGTTGCAAATTTTAAGAATTACAATTACAATATTATTCCATAAGCTGAGAGTTTAGAAAGTAGCATATAGCACATATATCTTAACTAGAAGCCCGGTGCATAAAAATTCATGCACTAGAGGGGGGTCCCTAAGCCAAGCCTGCCCCCTTCTCAGAGTCCAGGAGCCTTCAAGGGTTGGAGGCAACCTGGCGATTAGGGGAAGGCAACGCCCCATCACACCTCTGCTGCTGCCACTGCCAGCAGTGCAAGCCTCTGCTGGCCCTGGTTACCCGAGCCTCAGGCAGACCTGGGCAGCTGTGCAACCACTATCCGAGGCTTGCCTGCGCCTTGGGCATCAGCTGGGCAGCTGCCATCCGAGGCTTGCCTGCACCTCAGGCGTCGGCTGGGCAGCTGCCATCCGAGGCTTGCCTGTGCCTCAAGCCAGCCCTGGGTGGCTGGACAGTCACCATCCGAGGCTTGCATGAACCTCGGGCTGGCCCTGGGTGGCAGGGGGGCTGAGGGGACTGGGGGACTCTGGAGGCAGGTGTGAGGAGCAGCCAGACCCGCCTCGGGGTAAGCCCAGCCATGCTGCGCGCCTGCTGCCCCGGCAGTGCTCAGGGGACTGGGCGCCATCATCTTGTGGCTGTGGGCACCGCCATCTTTGTGAGGGCATGGCAGTCAACTAGCATATTCCCTCCTTGTTGGCTGTGGGCGCTGTCATCTTTGTGAGGGCGTAATGGTCAATTAGTATATTCCCTCTTTATTAGGTAGGATAAATTTGCTCATAAAAAAGGAAAATAATTTTTGGTAATGATTTATTCAATCAACCGAAAATGACAACCCAGAAATTTCAGAGGCAGAAAGCAATAAGCAATAATCTGACCTGCAATCTAATGTAGAGTCAGAATTTTAGTAAATCTGTTAGTTATTTGTCCTTGGTGTGTGACTACATTATAAACTCACTAAGTAGGAATAACATAAACATTTTTAATCCTATATAGTAAAGAGGTAATATGCAAACTGACTATCACTCCAACACACAAGATGGCCGCCCCCATGTGGACACAAGATGGCCAGCAGGGGAGGGCAGTTGTGGGCAATCAGACCTACAGGGAGGACAGTTGCGGGGGACCCAGGCCTGCAGGGGAGAGCAGTTAGGGGCGACCAGGCTGACAGGGGAGGGCAGTTGTGGGGTACCAGGCCTGCAGGGGAGGGCAGTTGTGGACGACCAGGCCAGCAGGGGAGAGCAGTTAGGGGCAACCAGGCTGGCAGGGGAGGGCAGTTGGGGGGGACCAGGCCTGCAGGGGAGGGCAGTTGGGGGGGACCAGGCCTGCAGGGGAGGGAAGTTGGAAGGGACAAGACCTGCAGGGGAGGACAATTAGGGGTGACCAGGCTGGCAGGGGAGAGCAGTTAGGCGTGACCACGCTGGCAAGGGAGGGAAGTTAGGGGTGACTGGGCCAGCAGGTGAGGGAAGTTAGGAGCGACCAGACTGGCAGCAGAGGGCAGTTAGGGGTGACCAGGCTGGCAGGGGAGAGCAGTTAGGGGTGACCTGGCTGGCAGGGGAGGGCAGTTGGGGGGGACCAGGCCTGCAGGGGAGGGCAGTTGGGGGGGACCAGGCCCACAGGGGAGGGAAGTTGGGAGGGACAAGACCTGCAGGGGAGGACAATTAGGGGTGACCAGGCTGGCAGGGGAAAGCAGTTAGGCGTGACCACGCTGGCAAAGGAGGGAAGTTAGGGGTGACCGGGCCAGCAGGGGAGGGAAGTTAGGAGCGACCAGACTGGCAGCAGAGGGCAGTTAGGGGTGACCAGGCTGGCAGGGGAGGGCAGTTAGGGGTGACCAGGCTGGCAGGGGAGGGCAGTTAGGGGCAATCGGGCCAGCCGGGAAGCAGTTAGGCATCGATCAGGTTGGCAGTGGAGTGGTTAGGGGGTGATCAGACTGGCAGGCAGAAGTGGTTAGGGGCAATCAGTCAGGCAGGCAGGTGAGTGGTTGGGAGCCAGCAGTCCTGGATTGTGTGAGGGATCCCAGATTGGAGAGGGTGCAGGCTGGGCTGAGGGACACACACCCTACCCCTGTGCATAAATTTCATGCACCGGGCCTCTAGTTATAGTATAACTATATAAACAAGGAGTCAATTTACTGCCTATTTAATGCATTTTTTCCCCAGGAATTATGATCTTAAAATTATCTTTCACAAGAACTGTCAGTTGATTGTAATTTCTACATATACATTACAGGTATATTTTTTTCTCTCAGAAATAAGGAAAAAGAAGTAAAACAATGGTTTTATAAAACTTAAGGTGATTATAAAAATTAAATAAGACTTTCATCTTTTCTATTTGTCCAGTCTTCCCATTGACAGCCAGGACACGAGTTAAAATTTAAGATTTTCTTGAGAATTAAAGACTGTAATTTCAAATCTGACACCTCTTGGGGAATTATGAAAGAATTATTGTAAGGGAAAAGCACATGCTGCAAATGACTGCTCTGTCTTGACAGCTGACCTAGTTATTTTCTTTATATTTCTCAGTTATGCCAATGGACCCCCATAGAAATACAGACTCTTCACTCTTTAGATTTAGACATTATTTTCAAAACAAAATATTGTAAGTAGTAGGAAGAAGAAGAATCCCATGCAGACAGTAGTATTTCCAAAATGGCTGTTTTTGCTAAGCACCCGTAGGGTAGAAAAACAGAATCTGTTCAATTTAAACTTAGGGCCGAGATGAGAGTGAGACAGTTTACTAGTTAAATACCAGTAAACGAGGTACGCGGCCCACGGGCCGGGCGTCTGACGTGCTTGTGCTACAGGGAGTCTCGTAAGGTCCTAGGCTAGAGCTGCCAAGCTGGTCCTAGGCTGAGCGATGCAGGCCCTCAGCATGTGGGCAGTGAAGGCTGCCTGCCCTCAACCACCTGAAGACTTACAGATAAAACCCACTTGGCCACAGGAGAATCCAAATCACAGGAGGGGATCAGTAACAACCAAATAACTTTGACTCTAAATTCCACTCCATTTACCTTGCCCTGGGTGTAAGTAATTAGATTCAACCCACAATTTCCATAGGTGTCCAAACCTCTAAAAGACGCTGCAGAAAAAACAAATGAACAAAACACACTTAGTATGTTTGCTTTGGGTTCTATTTTCCCTCATTAAAGAATACAGTGTTTTCTTGGCTAATAAGTAGTTTGGTTCTCAGTCTCCCCTCCTTTGTTTAGAGAACTGCAAAAAGTACTAAACTGTGCATAATAATATATGGCCCCAAACAGATAACTTATTTATTTATGTGGCGTACAATCCTTGGTAACTATGAAATAGTAGCAATTACCATAAAAAAAGAAGAATGCTAATCATGAACCTGTTTTGAGTGGCTATTATGTGCCCAGCACTTTTGCTAGAATCTGTGTCTAAATTATATTATTTAAAACAATATTCCTGTAAAATAGACACTGATAACATTTCCATTATAAAAATGAGGAAACTGGGGCTTAGATAGACTGAGCAAGCTATCCAAAGCATCATAACTATAAGAGGTGCAGCCAGGGCACAGACCAGATCCTGTTGATCTACAAAACCTGTGTTGCTACCATTGCTGTTTCCCAGGCATAGCACCATTAGGTAGTAAGGCCTAAAACCAAGGCCATTTTATCCACTACTCTTCTAGCCACAGTGTATCTTGGACCACTTAAGAAACGGTTAAAGACAGAAAACTGATCACTGGCTCTAAAATAGGGACAGACAAATGCAAAATCAAGACTGGTTAGTAGTTAACTATGAAACTCAATATTATTTAACTCTTCAGATTCAACTAACTAAACTCAGGCATATTTAACATAATCAATATGGATGTGATGCCTTTTACTATGTTTTATATGATAGCAGTACAACCTTCAAAAGAAAAAAAAAAGTCTTTACTTTGAAGATCTCATTAAAGTGTATCTTCTTGTGACCCTAGAATTTTCTTAGCAAAGAGTGCCAATAGAGCATTTTCTTTTTTTAAAAAAAAATATATTTTATTGATTTTTAACAGAGAGGAAGGGAGAAGGGATAGAGAACTAGAAACATCGATGAGAGAGAAACATCAACCAGCTGCCTCCTGCACACCCCCCACCGGGGATGTGCCCACAACCAATGTTCATGCCCTTGACCGGAACCGAACCTGGGACCCTTCAGTCCACAGACCGACGCTCTATCCACTGAGCCAAACCGGTTTCAGCCAATAGAGCATTTTCATTAATGTTTACTATCCAAGGGTCATCTGTATGTTTTCTCTGGGCTCCATAACAGCAATGTTTAATAAAGATAGAGTTAGACAGAAAGAGAAGTCTAGATCAGAATTCTTTATATTTTTAAAGATCAACATAATTCATGTATTTATAAACAAATTTGTTAATTTTTGTCATGGTGGATATATAACAATCTGTTATATAGAAAGAATTTTTAAGAAAAAAATCATATAATGTCTCAATATATTTAACAAAATCAAAATCCTACAGTAATAAGTCACTTTTCAAGATATAAGTATATATAGTTATGTATATGTTTGCTTTTATGCCAACAATGAAAACCAAATATAGAAAAATTATTCCCCATGCAAGTAACTCATGTAATTTGCAGTAAAAGTAAAAAATATTGTAACTTATGAGTCATCATGACAGTGTAATCCAGAACTAAGATAATTCAAAAGCCCTGTTTCTACTTGATTCAGAAACCAACAAGATAAATATATCTGACATTCTACACTAAGATGTTTTATCATTATTATTCCTATCCTACATAATAAAAGGTTAATATGCCAACTGTCCCCTCGACTGGGAGTTCAACAGGGGGCAGGGCCGGCTGGCCAACCTATCATGGCCCCTCCCCCCAGCCAACCCAGCCTGATAGGCCTTGACTGGGGTGGGCCGGCCAGACCCCACCTATACATGAATTTATGCACCGGGCCTCTAGTCAATAATAATAAGTATTATTATAAGTATTATAAGTAATAATAAGTATTATTATTACAAAAGAGTTTTACCTACACAAACTTCATTTAATTACACTATTTTATAATTTATCCTATTAATTTTCACACAAAATCTTACACAAAATAAACGTATTTAGTTAAAATCAATTAATGTGTTATATTTCCACAACTTAAAAAGTGACATCTAAACAATATTGCTTATATTAAAAACCCACCTTCAAGAGTCTTTCAAACAGAAAATGCAGTGGGGGAACCCAGCAACAGGCACAAAATAAAAGGTCACCTGTGCAATTCTCATTAGGTAATTACAAAGGTCTCTTGAAATTTAAAAAGAACAGTCTTATGTTAATTAGAAATGCAGAAAACAGGAGAAATCTAACTTCATTTCTATGGACTTTCATAGACAACAGTGTTTTTCTTTCCCAAAGAAAAGAACTTTAATGCTTTTTTAAATAAGCAACTTTTTGCAAGTTTCATCCAATTTTGTTCAACTTGATTTATTGAATTTTCAGATTACTTCATTCAACAGAATTCATTAAGAACAAATTATATATTTTATTTTTAAATATATTTTTGTAGTCAGGAAAAAAGTCTGCCCTGCTAGATCACCCATGAACAATCTAATTTCTGAGCAATGTTTATTACTCAAACCCTGAATATTTAATTATCTGAGCCAACAGACAAAACAACCATCAAAGCATCTGTCATTAAACAGTGTCCTTAAAAAAACAACAGCTAAAGAAGTACATATGTGTAAAAATAAAACTCTTTAATCACCTGGAGCAAAGATTGTACTTCATTCTGGCTTAGAGGTATACAGGAAATTAAATATTCCTCACAAATTAATGGTTTTGTATAATGATGCAGAGAATACTCTGATATTTTATTTTAACTTGCTGTAATGCACCTATCATTAAAGAGGTCACATTCTATCACATTACCTTTTGTTGTACAAACCTTTCAACATTATGTTATACTAGAGGCTCAGCGCATGAAATTTATGCACTAGTGGCTGCTGGCAGTTACTCCCTCCCTTCCCCCTGCTACCTGCTGCCTCTGGGGCCGCCCTCCCTTCCCACGGTCGCCTGCTGCCACCACCACCGCCACTGGCCAGGGCCTTCCTCCCTTCCCCCAGCCGGCCCCGCCCCCTGGTTGAACTCCCAGACAAACTCCTGGTGGAGGGGACAATTTGCATACTACACTTTTGTTATATGGGATAATAGCATAAACCATTTATCTAACCCATTTGTCTCACAAATGAATAACCTGAAGCAATGAAGAGAGAAGTGGGTTGCCTAACCTCACGGCTAGCATATCCAGTGCTCTTTCTATCCCTGTTCTGTCCAACACAACAGCCACAGAGATACTAGCATGTGCTACTAACAACATGAAATGTGGCTGACTGTGACTGAGATGTGCTGTAAATGTAAAATTGTGGCATAATAAAAAACAACAACTTTGTTCTTTGTCCTAGCACCTGGCACAGAGTTCATGAAATCTTTGGAATTGCCTGAGCAATAGAAGTGTCTGTTCATAAAGAACCTCCTTTGAGCACCACTGAGTTTCCGCTAATGAGGGGTCTCCGAGTGGGGACTCTAGACAACCTCTGGATGGGGGCTGGTCACCAGAAAGACAAAGTGATCGGAGAGCTGGAATCTTCTGCACCAACTATGGACCTCTAGGAAGGGGAAGGGGTTGAGTTTTATAGATTAAACTCCATAAAACCTCCTAAACAATGAGATTTGGTGAGCTCCCCTATGGTGGGTGAACATGTGCAGATGCTGGGAGGGTGATGTGTCCAGAGAGGACATGGACGCTTCATTCCCCTTCCCACATACCCTGCCCTATGCGCCACATCCTCCTGGCACTCCCTGAGTTGCATCCTTTTATAATATATCCGTAAATGTAAGTAAACGTTTCCCTGAGTGATATGATCCTTTGCAGCAAATTATTGAGCCTGAGGAGGGGATTGTGGGAACCACTAATTTATGGCCGGTTGGTCAGAGTACAGGTGACAATCTGAACTTGCAATTGGCATCTGAAGTGAGGACAGTCCTATAGGACTGAGCCCCTAACCTGTGGAATCTGACGCAATTTCTAGGTAGATAGTATCAGAATTCAGTTAAATTTGAGCACAATTTCTAGGTAGATAGTATCAGAATTCAGTTAAAAATCCACACACACGGTGTCAGAAGTATTGAAAACAGGGGAGAAACAGAGATTTTTTTCCTTTCAAAAATACACACCAGATTTTGAATACTTACTATGAAAAAGCAACAAAATATCTCACTAATATTTTTTACATTCTATGTCAAAAGGTAATATTTTAGATGCACTGTATCAAAAATATATTGAGATGAATTTCACGTTTCATTTTACCTTTTTTTAATGTGTCTACTAGAGATTTAAAATTACATGTGTAGCTCACATTATATTTCTATTTGACAGCACTGTTCTAGACCATTACCTTTTACATTATTTTAGGGATACCGTTTTTGAGAGTCCAAGTGCATATAGTGATTTATTATATAAAATTCATACTCTTTATTAGCCAACTAAAAAATAATCCTTTGTCGTTCAAGACTCTGTGTTTATGTAATCTAAATACCAGACCAATCAACATAAGCCAGATGAGTTTCAGAAATGTTTACAGGTTCATTATCACTCTGTCCTTCAAAAGGAGTGCTTCTCTTTGTTTTACACTCATTAATTTCACTGTTCTAAGATGTTATTCCCGAAACTCCACAGTCATCCAAAATCTATTCTACTCTTTGATAAATGTTTGCAAGGCCAGGGGCTAAAAGAAAAGAGGGTATTAAATTTTCATTGTCACAAGAGAATAAATAGTCAAAGACCATACCAATAAGAATAGATTTTTGATTAAACTAGGGTAGCACCTAACAACATTTCTCAAAAAGTAAAAAACCATCATGTTTATATTACAAGTCATAGCTTAAGTAGGTTCTGCCTGACAGCGGAAAATTGATTAATGTGGAGGTTTCGTGAATTCTAAAACTGAGAGGAAAAACAACAGACAATTAAGCCACAATGACTTAGCCTGAACTCAGTCATTTTACCCAGTGGACAACAGGGAATCTAAACATGTCTTCACTGAACAAATATTTTGAGAACAAGAACAATTTCATAGGGACAGGCAATAAACATTACTCCTCAAACTACTGTTCTGACCTCCTAGTACAGTTGAGGCTTCTTCAATAAATACACGGGGGCTGTGCGTTTTCTAAGGATTGTCAGATAATACTTGTTATACTATAAAGGCTTGGATTTGTAATGCCGGTACACAAATCAAGGTGATTCCCTTTACTTCCGCCCCTCCTCCCATTCAGAAGTGGTTCCCATACACAGACAATCCTACATAATACTGATCCACTAGACACTTGATCTTACCCAAAAGGTGGAGAAGCGATTATATGCTGATCCACTAGAAAAGGGGTACCCAACATGGAAGTGTGGTTACTTTTCAAATTTTAGTTACATGTGACCACTGAGAACTTGTGAGGATGAGGGACATATTGGGGTGATATCAAGGAATACATGTTGCAAAGTGGTTGGAAGTGATTCGTCTCTAGAAATGGAATGCTTCTTTTAAGACAAGGAAGACAGCATTCAAGATGCGTTCTTAAAAAGGGAAGGAGTTCAAGACAGGAACCTTCTCTGCCATAGAATGATGCTCTGCCAATCTCTCCCCTGAACATGAATACAAACACCCCAAAGGTAGAACTAGCTGGTATCTACATTCTTTAATATCACATTTCCAAAATGGAGGTCTGAGACCCTTCAGGAGAGTATGATGCTGTTCCAGAGTTCCTTCCATAAAAGCAATTAATAAAGACTATTTCCATTACTATTTCAATCAAAAATAAAATGTTACTTAATATTTAGACAGAACACTTGAAATATATCTAGGTGACTAGAAAATAGTGGAGATTGAATGAGTATGTTCACATATTTCTTTTTCCCTCATGGATTCCATGAGAGTTTTGAAAATTATATTGGTTTTAACTGTTTATATTAGTCATATATTTTAAAATTTAATTAGTTTTAAAATTTTATTTCACAAATGACTTCTACTTACAGGCAGGAAACATAAGAAAAATGTTACAAAAATTTTATAAGGTAGTAAAATGCATAACAGAGTAATTTTGCAAATTCCCAAGATAGTAGCATTCCAGGGTTTCTCTAACATATCAAACACCAACATCTAAAAATATGTATTTAGTAAAAATCATATCTGTTCTTCTTTTCATATATTATGACAAAGTCAATACACATTTTAATGTCTTATTCTTTAGAGAGGTTTTTTAAACAACATCATGAATCTATCTCCCTCATCTCATCATTTATAAGAAAATCAGGACACCTAAAAAAGGGAACAGTTATTTTATTTCAGTGAAAAATGGAAGAATAATTGAAATTATTTTTATATATTTTTGATTTGTAAAACCTACTAAAATTCTGTATTTTAATATATTTTATTTCCTAAACCAAACTCCACATACCATCTTTGAAACTTTTCTTGAAAAATTATGACTTTATCATGTAAGTCATTTAAAATAAATTAACAAGATTGTAGGTAGAAAAATGTAATATTTTATGTGTAAGTACTACTAAATTATATTAAAATAATAAAGTTTATGCTATAATCTTAATATTATGCCAATCCAAATATTTTTAAATGTTTTTATTAAAAAAAGGTTTTAAAATGGTTAAGAAGAATCACCTGGTGGTACTTGTTAAAAAACTACATCAACACATGATTCTTCTTGGAGATTATGATTCAGTGTAAGCTGATTCACCAATACTATGGTAGCCAATCTATATAGATTGTGAATATAGATCAGAGTGGAGCTAATAATCCTCAATTCCTTCGCATGTAGCACGAGAATTATAACCACTAACATACCAGAATGATTATGGTGAATTTATAAAAACCTATCTAAACCCCCAAGAGGAAAGTATCATCTGAATGAAACACTAGTACATTTGTTTTATTTAACTTTGAATCTAGACCTAAAATAATAGTAAAACATGACAGATGAATTATCATTGTTTGATGAGTAAGTGAAAAAAATCTAGGCTCCATCTAAGTTATCTATAGTAGGTGCAGAGTATGAAATGTCATAGAAAAAAAGCTGAATTTGATACAGATGAGTTATTCTTTAAACATACTTTCATTCATCTATCAAATAGTGATTGAGCAGCTAACTGGGCATTGGGGGTATAGTTGTGATCAAGACAGCAATTGTCCTTGTATTTTCATCAAGGAAACTGATATTAAACTACTACATATACTATTAGTTATTTCTGAAAAGTGGTAGAAAATAGAATTACAGGATACTAAAAAGGCATATCACAGGACAGTGATCTAGTCCTGGACAGGGTGAAGTAGTAAATTCTGAGCTTAGCTCTGAAGGATGAGGAGGGCATATAAACATCAGAGTAGGATGGGGGAGGCAACTTCTTGGCAACAGTATGTGGAATTCTTGAAACACAAAAAGTATGTTTAAAAGTCCATTGTGAACAGAATGTAGGAAGAAAGGAAGAAAGTGGCACTATTTGAATCCATGAGGTAATCAAAGCTAAATCATGCAAGGATTTATAATTGAGGATACTGCGGAAAGTGATCTTTATCTTAGGTGCCTTTGATAATTGTAGCAGCATAATGCCATCAACTGGGACATTGGCATGAAAACGGTGCATGGGGCTCACTCCGTGTTGCAGTAATGACAGAGGGGACAAGAGCTGTTAGAGAGAGACCAGTTAAGAAGCACCTGCGGAAGTCCCAGCAGAAGACAACAACAATGGTGTGCTGTACTGAAATGCAAGCAATGGGGAAGGAAAAGCGAAAATGACAAGGCTCATGTTCATAAATAGGGTTATTTCCCCTGAGCGTTCACCATTCGCATTAGGAGATGATGGTCATATTATTTATTTCCTGTAATACTCTCTTTACAGCTAAAGGATGTCCTAACTGTGGCAAGGTCATTTAATTTCGTAGGGATAAGAAAAACACAGGTTTTATGAGAGCAGAGTGTTGACATTTGGAAAGGAGTAACAGCGTCTTTATAGCACCCTTCATGCAATTAATCAAAAGCGCTAGTAGGTCTGACAACAACAAAGCAACAAAGAAACCACAACCTATATTTTCAAAAACATATATGAAGACTGGTTGGAGACAAGTGAAAATTCAGTGTGTGATAAATCTACGAAAAAGTACTCATAACTGAAATCGGAGACATGCAAATTTAATTCCCACATTCAGGGAACTATTCAACAAAGTTGTCAGGAGATTAGCCTGAATCTGCCTTGTGAGAATGGGATGAAGTTATACTTTGAGACGACACAGTATATGTAAAGACCCAAAATTTACTATATATATTATGGGCTGAGTCTTTGAGTTAGTTTGTTTGTTTGTTTATTTATTTTAATACTCACCTGAGGATATTTTCCATAGATTTTTAAAGAGAGTGGAAGGGAGGGAGAGAGACAGAGTGAGAGAGACACTTAGATTGGTTGCCTTCAGCATGTGCCCTGACCATGGTCTGGGAGAGGTACATTCCCTTGACTGGAATCAAACCTGGGACCCTTCAATCCGTGTGCCGATGCTCAATCCACTGAGCTAAACCAGCTAGCGCTGATTCCTTGACTTTAAAAAAGCACTATTTTGCCCTGGCCCATTTGGCTAAGTGGATAGAGCATTGGCCTTCGGACTGAAGGGTCCCAGTTCCATTCCTGGTCAGTGCACGTTCAGGAGGCAGGCCTCAATCCCAGTAGGGGGCGGGCGAGCCAGAGGCAGCCAATTGATGTTTCTCATCATTGATGTTTCTCCCTCTCCCTTCCTCTCTGAAATCAATAAAATATATTTTTTAAAAAGCATTATTTGATTAAATCAGCTTTACTAGTGTTTGATAAAAGTTTTTAGGTTATAAGTGATTTTTCAGAGATTATCACACAGAGTGAAGGATGCTTATATTTGTTAAAAACATCTGCAGCATTAAAAGAAATAAGTCTGTTTGCATAATTCTAGTTCTCTCCAGTGACAGAACAAAGAGAACTGGTTTATACAGGAGGACATAGTAGTCCTTTTTTTTTTTAACTTGTCAAAGATTTTTAATTTCTTTACACACACACACACACACACAAAAACATACTCATAACAACAATGAGGTCTGAGTTTCATTAGATTGGATGTCCCTTAAACAGGAATTGTGTTTTCTTCCTTTTTAGATCAATCTAACCTAGCACCTATCCTGGTTCAAGTTCAGTTCTTTACCTTAAATGGAAAGAGGATTATGTATGTGTGCATATGTATATATCATATATCATACGTGTTTGCTCTCATGTGTGTACACTTATTCCATGAGACCATGTGAGGGACTAAGGGGGGTAGTTAATTACAATACTACTTTAAGTATTTGATATTGTGTACTATTTTTATAAGTAAAATATTACTATTTTTAGTATAATATTTTTGGTATATTAAAATATACTAAATATGAAACATTACATCTAGAGACACACTCAGACACTGACATGATACATTAAAATGTGAATCTAGCAAAGGATGTTTAGGAAGCATCCTTTTTACCTCTATAATCTCCAAAGAGAAGAAAATGCCAATTCAAAAAACAGTATCTTTATTAAGAATAATTTTTTCTTTGATTTAAAGCCTGTTACACAAGCTGTATATGTACATTATAATAAGCTAAAATAAAATAAAGCAGAATCTCCAAACATACTAGAGGAAAACCAAAGACTATTAAAATGGCCAGAAATGCATTTTTTAAATTTTTTTATTTTTATTGATTTCAGAGAGGAAGGGAGAGGGAGAGAGAGATAGAAACATCAATTATGAGAGAGAATCATTGATCGGCTGCCTCCTGCATGCCCCCTGCTGGGGTCTGAGCCCATAGCCCAGGTATGTGCCCTTGACCAGAATCGAACCCAGGACTCTTCAGTCTGCAGGCCAGTGCTCTATCCACTGAGCCAAACAAGCCAGAGCCAGAAACGCATTTTTAATAGAACACTACATTGCTATAACCTCATCTTATTATAATGGCTACTATAGTTCTATCCACAACATCTACCTCCCTCCCCCCAAAAGATTCTATACATCACCTCAAAGAAGAGATGGGATTATATTTCAAAGAATCACAGAAGAGGAAAATGTGCAGTTAGCTTATAACTATCTTTTTTCCATTTTCTCATTGTATAATTATAAAGCACTTTAGAGCCGCTGGAAAACTACACAAAATGCACTTGGTATTCAACAATGACACCAATGATAAACTTTATATTTAAGATTGAACTTTTGAAGAAATGATTAAATAACATTTATTGTAAGTCTTTCATGGCCGAAACTTATTTAATACATTTTAACTTATTAATGAGTGATAATTTATTTTACCTGCCCCTAATCTATATATATAAAAGGCTAATATGGTAAATGTCCATCTGACCAGTCGCTATGACACGTACTGACCACAAGGGGGCAGATGCTCAAGGCAGGAGCTGCCATGACGCACAGCGTCCATTTACAGAGAAATAGCACTGCAGACCTGGCACCCACAAAGCAACACTCAGCTTCCCCCAAGTGGGACACAGGCCCAATCACCAGCCCAGATCAAAACCCCACCAAATGGCAGCTGAAGCTGCCAAGACCCCATGGCACAAAATGTGGCCCACAGCCCAGCCCAGCCTGGAAACAGTCGCTGTAGGCACCAGGTAATGATGTAAGGTAGCAACACCCGGCTTCCTCTCTCTAGCAACTAGCCTCCTTGGAGTTTCCTCAGCCCCGGAACACGACTTGCTTTATAGCCAGATAGAAACATTTTACATTGTAATCAAATGTCTCTGAAGTGTTTTCCCATGCCTCATCTCATTTGATTCTCACAGAAGACCTGGAGTAGGTAGATAGGAGACTCGGTGGAACCCTATTTTTTTTTCATTAGCCGGAAAACGGAGATTCAGAAAGCTTAAAAACTTGACCTGACTGAAAAGAAGGAGGAAATGGTGGACCTTGAAAATGACTTCAGGGTTTCTCATTGTGCAGAATCTAGTCAAACACTGCTGCAGTTAAATATTTTACCCTTTGTTCACCCTGCCTGATCTGCAATAATAATGTTTTATGTTGATATTTACTGCTGTGTTACTGACAATTACCTGAAAGAGAAGTTGGGGTGCTTCACTGGGCTGGAAAAAGTTTAGCTAAATCAGAAAGCAGGTCTAATTAAGAAAGTTTATTCTATATCTACAAAAGGCTAAGTTGACTCACACATGCACGATACATATAAAGCTCTCACTGATGCCAATCACACACGTGTGTTTCCATCTGTCATTGTCGATCGTGAATTTGGTTGACACTTCTATTATAGAAATATTAAAATATTTCTTCTAATTAATTTCCTTTCAATGTGCATGAATTTATGCACTGGGCCACTAGTCTATAATAAAATAATAATGCATGTTCCACATTAATCTTTTATAATTTTACATTTTATTTGATATTTAGTAGTAGGTTTATAATTTTTGTTTTAAATTTACTGTCTAGTTTGTTTTTATTTTATGTATTCATAACAACTTTTTTATGAAATTACAACATTAATACGTGAAATAAATACCAAATATTAGTAGTCGTTCTTTCCTGTATTGAAATCAGTAGTGGGGAAGATAGTAATTAAAATGTAGATTCTCGTCTTGAAGGACCTTGAAGTCTGCCATTCTTGGTCAACAGCAACATCCAGAAGTAGTGGTAAGGAATATCACAGTTACACCCACCTTTCATGTCAATTTTTAAATTGTCAAATGGCCATAATAGAGACAAAGCACAACAATAAATTACAGTAGAGGCAGAGGAAAGAAAATGATGAAACAAGAATTGGATTCAAATCCCAGTTTTGGCTTTTAGGGCGTACCTCATGGATAAGTCATGTAAACTCTGTAAGATTCACGTCCCTCGTTTTAAGTTTGGACAAGAGCATTTACCCTCCCAGTTATCAGGATTAAACTAGCTCATGCAGGTAAGGTGCTTCCACAACCCTTCTGTTTACCAGCCCTTGAGTGCATAAGGGCCAGTGACTGGCACACAGTCAGTGCAAATAGCATTGAGTACTGCTTTTCAGTTACAATATCAAACAAGACACACAAAGATCAGAAGAATTACTTAAAATAGGGCAGCTGAAATAACACACACGTGGGTAAATAAAAGTAAAGAACTGAAAAGTAAAAAGGGAATAATGGCTTCCTTCATGGGGAGCCTCCTGGATCAAAATTTTTATGAGACTTTTCAATTGATTTATTCTAAAGGCATGTTCTCTATTTGGAAACTTACTCAGCCTGTTTTTTTGTTTTGTTTTAAAGTTGTCGATTAGTAATCTACATCTTTAACATTCTGCATTGTAAATCCATAATCACTTACAGACTTTCTATCAAATGCTAATAATCTTATGAAGGTCAAATTTCTATACAAAAATACTGAAAATACTTTTCCTTAAAAGATAATCTCAAATTTATGTAAACAATACCAAGAAGTCTATAAAACGTTGATGTCAGAAGGGATGCCTCATTTTACATAAGGTAAACTGGGATCCCCCAAAGTGCAGGTAGAGTAAGGTAGCAACAGCACTGGGAATGGGAATCAGAGCCTTTGAATCCTAAACCCAGACGCTGTACTTTATGGTAAACTAAAAAAATGCCGACTGAGCAGGAACTTAATTCATCAAATTATCAATTTATTTATTCCAAAAATATTTGAGTATCAAGAGGATGGAGTAAGAGGCATCTTAGCAGTTTCTGTATTACACACTCAAACTAAGACAAATGGTAAATAACATGTTAGAAAAATCTTTATGCATATTAGCAATCAATGAGACATAATTTAAATTAATGTTATGTCACTGTAGGCTAATCAGAGTTAACTAAGCAGCACCAGCTCACTGGAACTGTAGGACTGCTTAGAGGTTTCTGTGTGTATTCTCCTGTCACAAAAAAAGGTGAGATTTTCTACAACATGGGAAAACTATGTAGCCAAAATTATGGTTCTTGGCATACTCTAAAACTTCAGTCATCAAGTAATAAAGTACCAAGATGGCCCCCAACGTTCCTTCCTGTCCTCTGGTGTACACACTCTGTTTACCAACCCTTCAGTGTGCATAGGGCTAGTGAATAGCATGGGAGGTTACTCCCCTGATTAAGTTACTAATCAATTGATTTTCAGTCAATCAAAAAGGAGAATATCCCTTTTGAGGTAGGCTTGACCTAGTGAGTGGATTCCTTTCATGGACAGTAGATTGGGAGACCCACATCACCTTCTGTCTGGTGAAAAGCACACAACCAGGTTGTGAACTGCCTGTGGAGGGTGCACGTGGCAGGGGACTGCAGGTGTGCCTCTAGGGGCGAGAGCAACCCTTTTCCCCACACGCCCACCCAGGAAGCCAGCACAAAAACTGAGACCTCCATCCTACAACTGTAGGGAAATGACTTCTACTCAACCATTTGAAAGAGCTTACAAGTATTGTCCTAGTCCAGTGGTCGGCAAACCATGGCTCGGAAGCCACAGGCCTCAATCATATTGAGGACGTTTTTAGCAAAGGCCAGCTTAGGAGTACCCTAATTAAGTTAATAACAATGTACCTACCTATATAGTTTAAGTTTAAAAAAACTGGCTCTCAAAAGAAATTTCAATCGTTGTACTGTTGATATTTGGTTCTGTTGACTAATGAGTTTGCCAACCACTGTCCTAGTCAAACCACCACATGTGGATGCACATAAACTGACATCTTGATTTTAGCCTCTTAAGACCCTAAGCAGAGGACCCATTTAAAATGTGTCAGATCCATGGAAAAATATGAGCTATCAAATGTGCATTCATTTGAGCATCCAACTGTGGACATAGTAATGGGAAATGAACACAGGCAGAGACCAAGTCTTTATACATTGTATCTTCTCCAAGATATAAAACACAGTGGCAGGTGTTTAATATATTCTTGATTGGACTATCTTACTTGGAAACCGTGTGCCTTGTTTAGCATGGTGTCCAGTAAACTGCCAGAAAAATAACCCTGTTATCACTTATGTTTGGGAAGGGTCTTACAGTATTTAATCCTGTGGGATACATAGGGCATGGGCTGCTTATCCCCATTTCACAGATAAGGAAACAAACCGTAAGTGTTAAAGTTCCAAGAGTCATGTTACTAATTGGTTTTCTTTCTACCATGCCACTGTCTACTTTCAACTATTTCATTTAAGAATTCCTAAACACTAAGGGAGATGGGGCACACTGAATTCTCTTATGAATCTAGCTATGGTGCCTTATTGAAGCAAAAATGCAGACTGGTGCCCTGTTTATCCTGTCACAGCCTTGATTTCCCCCTGGGAACCCTATGAAGTACTTCTAACATGCCAAACACATTTGTTAGCTGACTGAATGCAGACAACTCCGGACACAGGGATTCTTATACTATTTACTAGTGACCCAGTGCATGAAATTCGTGCACATTAAAAGGGGATTAGAGGAAATAATTTAATATTGATCTTTGCCCTTTCTCTATAATAGAAGTGTCAGAGATGAAAGAAAATTAGTAAAATGTATATGAAAATCTGCCTCCTGTCAGAGTCTGGGGCTCACCAAGGGACCCAGAGTCAAGTCCCCACCCACCCACATGCACCTCAAAATCATGTGAGACCCAGACCCGGCTGCCCCCCCATTGGGCTAGATCCAGACCCGGCCAGTCCCACCCTTGTCAAGCCCTGCCAGGCAGGGGGCATAGCCTCAGGTCCCCTGGCCCTGTGCCAGGATGGGGGGCATGGCCTGAGGTCCCCCAGCCCAGACCAGGGTGGGGGGCGTGCCTTGACGACCTCCGTCAAGCCCTGCTAGGTGGGGGACACAGCCTGAGATCCCCTGTCAAGGCCCGCTGAGTGGGGGGCATGGCCTGAGGTCCCCCGTCAAGCCCCACCGGCAGAGGGGGGCACAGCCTCAGGTCCCCCATCAAGCCCTGCTGGGCAGGGGCGCAGCCTAAGTTCCCCCAACCCAGCACTGGGGGTGCACCTTGAGGTCCCCTGTCAAGCCCTGCTGGGCGGGGGGCACGGCCTGAGGTCCCCTGGCCTGGCACTGGGATGGGGGGAGCAGCCTGAGGTCCCCTAGCCCAGCACCAGGACGGGAAGCACAGCTTGAGGTCCCCTGTCAAGCCCTGCCGAATGGGGGACACAGCCTCAGGTCCCCTGTTAAGCCCCACGGGGGTGGGGAAGGGCGTAGCCTCAGGTCCCTGCTGATTGCTCGTTAAGGCTCTTTATGGGAACTTGGCCTCAGCTGTGGGTGCAGCCATCTTTGTGACCTAGTGATTGTCAATTAGCATATTCCCTCTTTATTAGATAGGATATTCCAAGCAAAATAATATTAAAGTAATTTAACTATTAGTGGAATTTCTATGACATCATATGTTGTTTACATACTTTTACTTTGATTCCCACAATAAGCAGACAAGGAAATTTTAATTCATTATTAAAACGAGGAAACTGTTCATTAGAAAGATTGTGATTTGATGCAAAATTTGATGAAGATCACACAGCTATTCAATAATGGATGCAGACACACATTCAGGTCTGTCTGCTCTAAAGCTGATATTATTTCCATGATTTCATGTTACTTTGCAAAGGGGAATTTCAGTCCATCAAAGTGATAGAGAATGCCAATAAATATTAGAGAAAGCTTCAAACCAGATAATTCTTAGTTCTGATGGGCTATAGTACTACAAAGACCTAACCATTTGAATCTATTCATACCACTCACATTATTTGACAGTATAAAATGTTCTTATATTTAATACTAACTTGATCACTAATTGCTTAATGCATTCATGTAATATTATTGAAATAAAATTATACCCTGTTCTTGACAGAGAAATGATGCTTATTGTTAAAATTCATGAAATTCTCAAATCTTACTTATAAATTCACATAGATTTTAATACACTTAATAGAACTTTGGTAATAAGTTATCTTTCTACAGTAGATAAATGAGATATATTTGTTCAGCATGCTTTCTCCATTCAGTATTTTGAATTGTATAAATTTAAGAAAGCTCTTATTAAGCAATTTACTTCAGAGTCGTAGTCAAGGCTTTAAATAAATCTTCTGGGATGCATCCCTTCAAAAAGGTGTCCTCTATCTGCTTTGTTTCCTCTGGAATATAAAAGGCTATCAAAGTTTTTCAGGCACTTAAAAGCCTCAAATTATTCTCTTTACTTTTTTTATAAAACAATTCAAGCTTTTAAAATTTTACACAGCCTGACTATACAGCTATTACTTTATATTTAGAAAAGTGTTAATTCTTAAACTGAATAAGAATCTTGAAGAGAAGAACTGCACCTTTCTTTTTTCCAAGGATAACTGCACCTTTCTTTTGTTTCTTTAACAAACTTCATTTGTCAACAGCCATTCTCCAGTATCCAGCTTTATAGTACATCTGATATTATAAAAGGCTAACATGCAAAGTGTCCCCTAAGGAGTTCGACCCAGAGACTGGGCGTCCAATTGCTCACTACAAATGTGTGCTGACCACCAGAATGAAGGAAGGCTCCGACCGGCAGCTGGAAGGCCCTGCTCGGTCCTGATCACTGGCCAGGCCTAGGGACCCTGCCCATGCACAAATTTCGTGCACTGGGCCTCTAGTTGTAACATAAATCTAAATCATAGTAGTGTTTCTCTTGATGTAGCAACAAATCCACTGGGACTCTTCAAATAGGTCAAATAACCTTTACTCTCTTTTTCACCCTCCTTTATGCCTTATTTTATCAAACCACCTGAAAATTAAAAATATAAAATACTGAGGGAGTGTTCTGTGATTAAAAATATAAGTTTAAATCCTCTTAAAAGGGAGAACAGAACACTCATAGGCAGCTGCAAGCAAAATCACTGAAGTATCTGTGCATAACAGGCAGCACCTGAGAACTATAAAGGCTAAGGGAAGGCACTGCCGAACTAAATACGCGTGTCTGTTTCCACATCATTAGACAAGACATTCCTATTCCTGTTCCAATAGTCAGTGCGGCCGCAGCCAGGCGCGGCAGTCAGTCGGTCATTTATCAACTGCATTCTTTCATTGTTCAATTGGGAGAAAACACACCTGCAAAGATGATCGTGACATAACATGAACAGGAGATACTTTTCAGATTGGAAAGAAACATTGAATGAAGCAATGAGTCCATATTTGGAAGATTACACTAATTGGATGTAGGAACTTTGCACTTCTTTAGTTATAAAAGTAAGCATGTTCCAAGAGATTAAAATGAATCAGGATGGGCTTTAAAAATCTAGTTGTGGATTCAGATAGTATTAACCACTGGGCCTAAAGGAAATAAAGCAACCTGCCTCAGAAAGCTGCATAATTTACAAGGATTCCATATATTTTCAATAATATAAGCTAACAATTAAAAGCATTTTTCTATTTGGCCACAAAAGCATTGCATTACAGATCAGTAGCTATGCTAATTATACATTACTTAGGCAATTATTAAAATTAGACCATATTCCCTTGGCAGCTATCAGCTGACAGGGGGAAGGGGCTTTTAGAGGTATGCCCTGAGGCAAAAGGAAATGATCCTAAAATTAATGAACCCATGGATAATGAAGAGTTAATTATAAGAGTTTGGCTCCAAGAAGATGCTTGAATTCCTGTTAATTTATTGGAGTGGGCACCAACACTGTGCTTTGGGGGTTAGCCACGAAATGAAGCAGGTGACATGAATAAATGCACACTGGTGAAATGTGTGATTACAAAGTCTGTTTATGAAATAGAATATTTTGCGAGCCTAATTATTTGCAAAGCCGTACTGTGCAACTTATTATAACTCCTTCTTTTCTACCCTTGACTTGAATAAAATTTGCTGGCATAATAGGTAGAACCATTTTACTAAAATAGATAGCATTTTTTCTATTTCAATTTTGCTTTGGGTATAAAAATGAATGGAAATCTACATATTTATATATCAACCATTAGTATAGACTGGGTTTACATGTAAGCTTTTTTCACTTATTTTGCTTATAATTTGCAAAGTCTGGTGAATAAAAAGCTATTGCATAAAGTGCTTAACTAAATGAATTTATTTCCACCTGCATAATTTCAGATGTTCAATTACATATTTCATCTGTTAAGGTGCCTACAGTAAGTGGTATTTGCTTCTTCAGAAGTAGACTGCTTCAATGACTGGCCACTACAGCAAACATTCTTTATGTTTTACCTAAAGCATTCTATGTATTCCAACTCTTACCAGTTTATATGAGAAAAAATATAATTTTCAAGGTAAAAGCCGTGTATATTTATAAAATATCATAGTTTTCTAAATTCTCACTCAAACTAAACTACATTTGAGCTCTGCAACTTTGGGAGGCAAATGGATTACATCTATATGAGGATGGCCACAAAAATTCCTGGCATCTACAATTTAAAATTTGAGATATCTAAAAGCCTCTAGCCACTTGAAAGCCCACAGACACATTAATAATTCTTCTGAGTGCCATACTGTACAAAGTATTAGAAGTGGATATGGGAGGGAAGTGTGTCACTGAGCTTGGTGAGTGAGTCTGGACAGCTACAGCATTGACATTTTATAACATATTTTTGCACTCTACAGAGTAAATGCAGGAACTTACATATTGGAATGGCATTCATAAAGCTGGTCATGTGTAAAGGAGCTTGAACATCCTGGCACCAATGGCAATAATCTACCCCGGTCTCTCAGCAAATAGGCCCAGGTTCTCTCCACTAACTGCAGCCTCTTCTATTAATAGGCCCACAAGGAAGCCCATCCCCCATTCTAAGGGCAAAGATACTTCCCATCGATGGAAAATGGAGAATACACAGAAATGTAGAAACATCAGACACACTACCCAGGAAAACAAATGCAGCTGTTACTTAAAAAAATAAAATAAAACACAACAAAACAAAAAACAACCCTTATTCTCACTGGAAGAATTAGGCATAGTTTAGAGAGCTTGTATCTGCAAATATATGCATTTGAATTTGAGAAAAGAGGGTACTTGAGAAATACTTAAACGTGTAATTAGCCTTTTCATGTAAGTGGCCCTTCTAAAAAAAAAATCTTTATACATAGGTGACTATACATGTTCAAAATAATCTCTTGATAAATCTGGGAGTGCCAGGTATCCTGCCGTAACTAATTCTTTCTTAAATGTCTATACAAGTACAGTTTTAACAGAAGACATGTGACCACAATTAGTGATCCCTAAAAATCAGTTTTGAAATAAAATGTCACTAGCAATCAATCATACAAATGTCAAACAAGTGTTTGCATAATGATCCTTTTATATAATATCATGGATAAATAAGGTGTTTCATTTAAGTGAATTTTACAGAGAACTGAAAGATTTGCACTTTAGAGAAATCAGTTTATGAAATTTTGAAATACAATTTTCTTCCAAAATAAATTTGCTTAAGCTAACATAACCTCTTTTGTGTTTTGTCCATTCAGAGTCACCAGCAACATGCATTTAAATCGCTGCACCACGTTTTGATTCAGTGTCTCCTGGGCCTGTTCTAAGTTGAGCTGAGTTGCTCCTTCACTGAGCAACAGCTGCACTTCTATTAAGGAAGCTAATGCGGATGGCCCCTCCTTCACTCTCAGTGCTTCGCATCTCTGCAGTCTCTCAAAAGACCCTTTTCCATTTACCACTTCTAACTTTCTGTCCATCAAAACCCAGGCAGAAGCCCTAGGTGGTTTGGCTCAGTGGATAGAGTGTCAGCCTTCAGACTGAAGGGTCCCAGGTTCGATTCCAGTTGGGGGCACATGCCCGGGTTGTGGGCCTGATCCCCAATAGGGGGCAAGTAGGAGGCGGCCGATCAATGATTCTCTCTCATCATTGATGTTTCTATCTCTCTCTCCCTCTTCTTCCTCTCTGAAATCAATAAAAATATATTTAAAGCAAACGAAACAAAACAAAACAAAAACCCAGGCAGAAGTTTGTATTTTTAAAAAGCATATCCATTCAAAAAGGATAATTGTGACTCACTGCTAAATTTAAAAAGTTTCTAAATTAGAAACTATATATATACCTAGTTTCCTCTTCTGCAAATTAACATGTGTGGCTTCTATAACAGATATTTTCTTCAAAGCTTAGCAGAATGTTTTGTAATTTATGCTCTTGAATATTCTGCTTATGGCAAAATAACTGGATGTTCAAGTATCTAATTAATTAAGAAGAGAATTTCTTGTGGCTTGGAAGGTGGTAGGGGTATAATACCTAACACTAATGTACAATGAGTATCCATTAATATCAGATGCATAAGTAGCTATGCCCGTCTCCCTCCCTCTCTCTTCTTCTCTCCCTCTATCTCTATTTCTGTAGATATATATGCACTTATACAACATGTTTCCCGACCTTCAGTTACTTAATATAACTTAATGTTGATTATTTTGTATATTTTAGATTCTTTTAGGTTCATATGTATGTATATATAGTATGAATAACATATTTTTAAAATTCATATCTAATCTTTTTATCTTGAAAATATTTCAGAAAACCAAATTTAAAGTATATCTATTCTTGCAACATGAAGTTGTCTAAACGCCTTCCTAATTTTAAGAGAAAATACACTCACTTACTTCTCATTGCTCAGAAGAGTTGAAGCAGCTTAAAACAGTCCACTGTAGTGGTTCTCAAAGTAAGGTTCTGGGACCAGCAGCATGAGCCTCATTCGTGACCTTTGTAGAAATGAAAATCCCCAGGTTTCTCCTAGGATCTACTAAATCAGAAACTCTACTCACAGCAATCTATGTGTTAGGAGTCTCCAGGTCATCCCAACACACAAGGTAGTTAAGAATCAAGAAGAACAGGAGAATAATTGAAGGAGAATCCATGTGTCCACTTACTCCCGACTCCAACTCTTGTGATTTCTAGCCACATCCTATCAAAAGGCACAACCTTCATTCAACCTACTCTAAAAGCTGTGCCACCTGTTATTTTACCTATTGATTACTTGGTGGTATAGTGAGCAGTTATGTGAACTTTTGGTACATTCATAATCTATAAGAAATCACAAAGCATCCACGAGCCATCTGCAAAACACATTAGAAAATGCTAATCCTTCCCAATGAATAACCCACTTCCACAGCCTCTGTAGCCAAAACACCAGACTTGACTTTACTACAACAGGTGTAACCTTCAATAAGCCATTTGTATTTCTAAATTTTATTTTGGGGATTAGAAAAGAAATGTGGTATTTCTCATTTAAAAAGTTGCAAAAAAAGCAATAAAGATAACAAACCAATTATAAGTAAAATTTTACTATTATTAAATATTTTTAAAGAAAGGTGGTATTTTATATAAAAATTAACATTTTTCAATATAATAACTGTTATTATTATTCAAAAAGTAGAAGTAAGATTATTTTCACAAAGATTGATTTTTCTTATATGAATCTGAAGAAATTGCTGGAATGAAAAGGCAAGTAACACATTATATAATAAAAGACTAATATGCAAATTGTCCCTTTGGAACCAGGAGTTTGACTAGGAGTTCGAACAGCCCGCAGCCCCTCTCCCAAGCTGGTCCCGCCCCCGATCACCCCCCATTGGGGGTGGGGCCAGCCAGCTAACCTCCCAAGTCCCCTCCCCCCAGCTGGCCTGCCTGATTGCCCCAATCAGGGCGGGCCAGCCAGACCCCATCTGTGCATGAATTCATGCACTGGGCCTGTAGTAGGTAATAAAGTCCATTTTCTCAGAAACATTTGTGTGCTTCAATTTCAGGAAATAGCCACATTTCTCATGTCAGAGGCACTTTTCCATTGTCAACTACAGCCACAAATAGAACCTGGGAAAGTCCAAAGATTACAACATTCTATGAAAAAACTATTCTGGCCACTTGAGTTTTAACCATGTACTAGTATCCTTTGTAGTAGGACAATAAAAATGGAAACTACCTGTGCTAAATTCATCTGTGGCTCAAGTTTCCCCTACATAACCACTTCAGTTTGGCGGACTAGGGAGTAGCAGAAAAAAATAGAAATATTTGAGTAAAATCAGAGGGTAACTTGGTCTATAATTAGAGACTTAAAACTCAACATCTGATTTAAGTTTTATTACAAAAGTGATTTTAATCAATATATTTCCTAATAAGATATAAAATAAAACATTTATCATTTTGCTTCTACAACTAATAAAAATTGTTTTGAAGAATGCTGATTGACTCATTCATAACCAATAGAAATCATGAAACATTCAAGGGCCAACTGAAAAAAAATATTTATATATATACAGACACAAAGCTAAGTTTATAATGACTACTGTCATAACTGTGCAAGTATTTTTTCTTTAACAAATTTGCAAGTTACTGCCTATATTTGTCATTTTTCCATATAAATTCCTCTATCATTTGCTTCCTCTTTTAAAAAGTAAAATTTCAATAATATGTGCAAAAAATGTCCTTATATCTTGCACAAACTTCAAAGACTGAGAAAAGACATGTTTTTACTCTAAAATGCTGATCATATTAAATATTTTGGGTGGCGTCTAATTTTACTGCAGTCATTCTGACTAGTCCGGGAGATGTGCAATCACTTTTTCCCCCCATGAGGTTAATCGCAGTACTTGAACTTTATGGTAATCAAGCCAGATCTTCAATGACAGTCTCGACAAAGGCCTAGGATACTGCAGAATAAAAAAGTCATATTTTTTGGAACAAAATACAATATTTCACTCAAAAGCTGTCATCTTTGCTTAGACTCTTTTACTTTCATCATTCAAAAGCTCCACCCATTTAAAGCTGGAAGGGTACTCAAGTCTCCTGAATAGTTTACATTAAGCTATGCTAAAAGACAGAGGAATGAACTAAGTAATCTTTTAATGTTCTTTTCATTTGGGGAGGATATAGTATGACATATTAGAAATAATATTTGCTTTCCAGACATTTAGTAAGCCATATAAGGCTCACTGTTCTCATCTAAAAAATGAGAGTACTATTTTCTTTCAAGCATCTCTATGAGAATTACGTGGCAAAATCAATGTAAAATACTTAGTATGGCATCTGGCACACAGTAGGTACTTCTTTTACATCACTTTCCTTACAAGCTGTCTGAAACGGAAATTTTTATGTAAATGAGTGTTGAGGACATGCTCTCAGGTAAAACCTAATGGGTGTGAAGGAAGCAGGACAGGAAAGGAATAAAAAGCTCACCAAAGATGTGGGTTAGTTCAGTTGTTTGCTGGAAAATGGCTCTCAGGGAGAATAAGAAAAAAGAAACAAAGCCATGATTTTTAGTGTGTGTGTATTTCTCTAGAATAAACACTCTCACCACAGTCCATTTTAAGCGATCCATATGCTGGCACTGAACAAGGGTTTGCAGGAAATGCCAGGAGCTAGCTTCAGGGCCAGCTGGCTCCAGCACTCCACAGGGTGAGACTGACCCTTCAGGGATTTTCAGAATGTGCACAGCACCGCAGAGTTTCTCCACGCAGACCCAAGGAGGCACGCCTTAGAATACCAGCATCAGCTAGTCACTCACTGTGGGATACCCTGGGGAAGGGACTCAGCTCCACAGGCTCCCATCAGCCAAGGGCAACACCCAGGTAAGAGCTCCTCTGTAACCTGTTACCAGCCCGTAGTCCACAGAGCTGGAAGGTGAGTGCTTCTGCCTGATAAAGGCGATGCTGGTGGGCAGCGATGCCATCCAATATAGTGCTCAACCAATAAATAGGTTAGTATACTACCCAGCCATCTCAAGGACGCTTACATTCCCGATGCACCTTAGTAAGAGTCCATCAATTTATCAGATAGACCAAATGACATTAGCGCAGGCTTAACAGGTGGTATTAATATTTAGTGTAGTATCTTTCCCATACATGGATCCTGCAGTAGAGCAAACGATTTCCTCCCCTTTCCCATTATACTTTTAAAAATCAGGACCCTAGACCTTTCATAAAATCAGAGGCAGCAGCTCTATGTCACCCCAGCATTCTAACATGAAAAGAGACAACCAAGAACTGTGGAGATGAGCATAAAGCCAACATCGGTAAAACTGTCTCTGAATAAAAGTAGAGAAAAAGTATAGGAGTCTCTTGATTTCTGCTGCTATTTGCGTTGGAAGAAGGTTGATTTATCCTGTAGGCAGTTCTTCAGTCAGCGATCACTGACTAATTACACCCTATACTTCTCTGATCCTCTCCTTTGGAGGTGCTAGATCCCAAGTAAATGGCAGCAGTAAACTATGAGAATTTAATGGGCTTTTAGGATTTCAAGATTTAATGATTAAAATGAAATCTGCAAAAACCCAGAAAACTAAGCAACAAATGAATATATTTTGAATCAAGAATATGGCCACAAAACCTAGGAAAAGTATGTCAGAATATTAGAAATATTTAAAATAAATAAAAATATTATAGCTAAAGTGAGATAGTTTTAAGAGGACGGATATACAGTCTTATATCTGTCTGTGTATCTGTCAATCAATCAATCTACATATCATATGTCTATATCTAAAGTCTTTAGAAGGCCATAGATGGTAAGAATTGAAGGAACTTACATAGGTTTTATAGGTTATAGGAACTAAAAGTTTAGACCACTTAAACTGCATGAAAATCCTTATCCTTAATTAATAGTTTCCAAATGTTCATTGAACCTGTTAAAATTTCTTAATTGAACACCTTTAAAATTCTGATGAAGATTTTACTTATAGTGAGATGTACTAGTAAATATGAAATTATAATGTTCTAAAGCAATGTTTTGGCAACATCTGTTATTTACTTTCCAAATTGTCTGAATTTATCAGTTTTGATTGGTTAGAATTGTACCTGCTTTTTTTTTTTTTACATCTTTCTATTTCGCTTCACAAAAAGTTTCTGAGAAATCTCGGGGCGGGGGGGGGGGCGGGGAGAAGAGCTGTATTTAGCCCTAGCCTGCTTTGCTAAATGAATAGAGTTTTGGCCCTCAGACTGAAAGGTCCCAGGTTCGATTCTGGTCAAGGGCAGGTACCTGGGTTGCAGACTGGATCCCAGGCCCTGATCCCCCAGGGGTGTGCTAGACCAATCTAATGTGTCTCTCTCACATCAATGTTTCTCTCTCTCTGCCTCTCCCCCTCCCTTTCACTCTCTAAAAATCAATGGAAAATATCCTTGGGTGAGGATAAAAAAAAGAAATCTGTATTGAATGGAAACTAAAGATAGTAGATATAATAATAGAAATACTATAGCATATATAAAAATAGGCCTGTTAAGGTAAGAAATACTATAATAATAGTTTTCTAATTGAAGGATACTGCAAACAGTGAATAGCTTTGAGTTAAGCAGTAACTCAAAAATTACTTTTCAACCATAACATGACCTTACATTAAATCCTAATTTACGTGCGTACTAGTGGCCCAGTGCACAGATTCATGCACATTAAAAGGAAATTAATTAGAAGAAATATTTTAATATCACTATTCACCCTTTCTCTATAATAGAAGTGTCAACCAAATTCACGATCGGCAATGACAGACCGAAGCACACATGTGCAATTGGAGCCAGCAAGAGCTTTATGCGCGAATAAACGTTTATATTTAAATTGCCAGTGTGAGTCATATGTACTGGCTGGTCAGACAGATGTTGGTCACTTAGCCTTTTACATACTGTATATAGATAACTTTTATACTTTGTTTCAATCATAAAAATTGTATGTTTACATGTACATTCTTAAGAACTACTTTTTGAAAATAGGTAAACTTGACTCTTAGAAATGCATGAGGTGGGGCAGAGGGCAAGAGGTGAAATGGGCACAAATGTAAGCGGGACTGACTGAACCAGGTTGGAGAATTCTGCTTTGCTCTGTTTAGTGCTACCATGAGTTCAGCAAAGGTGGAAAATCTGTTATACTCTAAGGCAGTGGTTCTCAACCTTGTTAATGCCACGACCCTTTAATACAGTTCCTCATGTTGTGGTGGCCCCCAACCATAAAATTATTTTCATTGCTACTTCATAACTGTAATTTTGCTACTGTTAATGAATCGTAATGTAAATATCTGTGTTTCCCGATGGTCTTAGGCGACCCTGCTAGCGGTTCTCAATCTGTGGGTCGCAACCCACAGGTTGAGAACCACTGCTCTAAGGTATTCCGAAGGAGATTTGAGAAACACCAACACTCCAGGCTTTGCCCACATAGCCATCCAAGTTAATCAGTCTTTGTTTCTAGAAACGTGGGACCCTGAAGACAGTAGTCATCAACTTTCAAACATAAATAAAAGAACATAAAATAAAAGTGGCATTGAATATCTAGATGGTAGTTCAAAAACATAACACCCAGATGCACTCACACACATATACATGAAGCTCTTAGTAACATATTAATTTAAACACCAAAAAAGAGGACATGTCATTAAAACTGTGTGGATGTAGAACCTAAAAGGAGTCTAAGAAACATTAATTTTATGCTACCAATTAACACATATTTAAATTATACAATTGGTATTCACTTTATCTACTACAGTGTCTTGTTTTATACTAGTAAATTGTTAATAAAAATTATGCAGATGGGATTACTACCAACTATGATCTGGCTCTATTTTATTTCCATAAGATCTTAAGTTCCTCAAACAATCAATGCTCCCATTAAAGGGATTTTAGGTAATAATCCTTTTATATCCTACACTCCTGAATAAAATCCTGTACCCCAATACTGAAAATACATTGCAATATGTTCGCCCCATCTTGCACCTGTAGGAATAGAGTAGTACAAAACAGCTTGACTATTAGAGGCAATAGATTCCTTTATGAAGTCCAAGACCACAAAATGAACTTGGACCTGGGTTAAAAACGTATTATATTGCTCAGCCTGTGTGGGTCAGTGGTTGAGCATCATCCTATGAACCAAGAGGTCATGGTTCAATTCCCTGGGTTTCAGGCTTGATCCCCAATGTGGGGCATGCAGGAGGCAGACAATCAATGATTGTCTCTCATCATTGATGTTTCTATCTCTCTCTCCCTCTCCTTCCCTCTCTGAAATCAATAAAAAAATATGTATTTTTTAAAAATTTATTATGCATGCAACACTAGACAAGTTTACTTCTCTAAGCTTCAGTTAAGACATCATTGATGTTTCTATCTCTCTCTCCCTCTCCCTTCCTCATTAATAAAATAAAGATAGTAGTAACTGCATGTTCGAGTTGTTGTCAGGACTACCTAAAATAATGTATCTAAAGTTGTCATCACCGCCCTAGCTGATTTGGCTCAGTGGATAGAGCATCAGCCTGAAGACTGAAGGGTCCCAGGTTCAATTCCAGTCAAGAGCACATGCCCAGATCTCAGGCTTGATCCCCAATAGGGGGCCTGCGGGAGGCAGCCGATAAATGATTCTCTCATCATTGATGTTTCTCTCTCTCTCTCTCTCTCTCTCTCTCTCTCTTCCTTTCTGAAATCAATAAAGATATATATATATATATATATGTATAATTTTTTCTTAAAGTTGTCAACACCATACTTGGGAGATTTTATGTGCTCAGAAAATGTTACCTATTCCAATTATGCCTGGATTTTGGCTACAAACTTCTTACCCAAAGCCATGCAGAGATGTCATAATCTTCTCCTGAAAACTGAGACCTGGACATGTGCATAAAATTGTAATACATAGTCTTACCCACTTAGATTTGATAATAACTTACAAATATAATTTCTTTCCACGCCACTTGTTGCCAGAAGTCCAAAGTTTGACAACCAAATTTTTGAAAATATAGAAAAGTCTGGAAAATTGGGAATTAGATTTTTTGAATACCGGCAAGCAGAGGCTAAGATGTTGAAGGTATACAGCTGAATGTCCAGTAATTCTCTAAAGGTCTAAAATTTGATAGTCATAATATTTATTTAATCAAATGTCTCATTTAATTTATTGGGAAGATATTGGTAGCAAAGTTGATGCATACTATTTGGAAATATGGAGTAAAAACCTGAAGAAGCAGACTTTAACATGGGGAAACTTAAGGTTGGAAATTGATGACAGTACAGGAGGCCAATATTTCTATATTCCTACTTTTTAAAAAGTAAAATAACTTCCTCTAAGGCAAAACTAACGAAACATAAATGCCACAAAAAGAAGAATGTTTTAAAGAGAAATTTTCATCAGTGGCAATACAGTTATTTCATTAGCTTGACAGGACAAGCAAAATGTATATATTTATTAACGTAAGCAATTCAACGGGGAAAAGCCTCATTGGTTCAGTACATTTTGAGACATTTCACGAAAGTTAATACCTTTAACGAAATGGAGCATAGAATATTTTTTTACTACAGAGGATAAAATGTGAATGACACTATTCCCTTGAGCAGTCCTTAGTCAAGAAAAACCTGTGCTGACCTCAGTGGGGATTCGGGCTCTGATAAAACTACATAATGAGGCCCAGAGTCACTTCATGAAGGAATCCATTGCCTCATAAGGAGGAAGGCGAAATGTGTAAAATGGTATCACAGTCCAATAAAATGTATAACAATTTCATCAAATATGCTCTTCTAAGCATTCACTAAGATGCAACCAGGTGAGAAAAAAGATGATAATCTTCTTTTATTTAGTGTGCTTAAAGATCAAACAGCCTTAGCTCAATTTTAAATGTATATTTTTCTTATTCACCTGGAGAAAATTTCAAAGGTGACTTTGTCTGCTTGGAACAAAGTCATAGGATCACAATGACAAGAAAACACAAAGGAGACAGAAACGCTGTCATTTTCCCTGCCTTGTATTCCACAACTTAGCTAAAGAGAATGCCCAAGGTTAGCATAGTGTGTGTTTTGACTGTGGTCAGTCCATCAACAAATACACAGTCTGTGCTAATTTGTGCTATGTCCTGGGAAAGAGTAAGGATCAAGCCAGAATGTTACTGAGTTAGCTTAGTGTGTCTCAGACTTTTAGGTGAATATAAAGCACTTTGAGATCTTGTTAAAATGTAGGTTTTCATTTAGCAGGTCTTGCGTGGTGCCTATGAGTTTGCATTTATAATATACTAGAGGCCCAATGCACAAAATTCATGCAAGAGTAGTCCTTCCTTCCCCCAGCTGCCGCTTCCCTCTGGCACCTGGGACCCCGGTTTCGCTCCAGCCTCCAGCAGGCACCCGGGACCCGGGCTTCCCTCGCAGCCCTGGCTTCATCTGGAAGGACGTCTGGTCTAATTAGCTTATTATGCTTTTATTATTATAGATTATTATAGATTACTAGGAGAGGCCCATGCTGCCTCTCTGTGGACCACATTGCTTAGCAAGGTCTTTCAATGCACAAAATAGTCATTCAGTCCTACATAGAGTCAAAGTTCATCTCCCAAGGAGTATGCAAAGCAGCCTAATTTATGCTCTACCACGAGAGTATATAGTTTTCAACTTATTATAGTCAAAGAACTAATCAATTCAAAGCCCTTTGGGTGAACCAAGATTCACACTGAACATTTTCTCAGGGACATCCGAGCAGAGATGAGTTCACCAGGGACTGCTGCAGCGCGATGACGCCCTTGGATAAGCTCTGTGTGAGTACCCAGCACTGCACCTGGGAACATTTCTCGATAAAACCACACTCCACACATTGACACTAGCTCAGGAGCTGGAAGCCTGATTTAATGAAAAATCAAAAGTAGAGAAGTTGGGGATACTATTCCAAATGTAAATTACAGTTCAAAATAGGCTAAGGAATTATGTCTTGCCCTAAAGATATAATAAACATTAAAGTAAGTTTATTAAATCTTTAGGGCATTTGGGGTGGTGAACACATAATATAATATACAGATGATGTATTATAGAATTATACATCTGAAACCTATATACTTTTATTAAGAAATGTCACCCCAATAAATTCAATATAAAAGGGAAAAATAAAATACATGTTTCCATTCCCTAATCCTATTTACTTGGCAAGAAAAATTTCCCCAGAATGTGAAGAGCTAAACAAAACTCTCATGCTTACAAATTCATTAGCAAGTGTCTTAAATAATAGGTTTTTGCAAACCCATATATCTGAGTAAGATACTTGAAGAATGTAAAATACTTACATTGTAATATCTTATTATGATATATTTCATTTTCACTTTTACTAAGAATATATAATACATTTATAACAGTTCTCTCCCAAAAAAATGACAGAAAATCCCAAACTAACGCAATAAAACTTCACTCTAACATTTTAATTAGTAACAAATATTAACCATGTTGTCTATTATTAGAATTATAATGGGATTTTATCTTGTGTCCTGTTTTAAATAGGAAAAATGAATTAGCTATATGCTATATTGTTGTTCTTACAGAAGTAAAAATGTCCATGGTTTAAATAAAATATTTTAAAGACCCAGCTTCTATTTAACAAAACCTTATTAGCTGATGAAATCATGGTCTAATAACCAATTAAAATTAATATAATTTAGAATGTCATTCCCAGACAAGCTTTGATAAATCCATGTGTTAAGGTGTTAACACAAATATTTATATTTTTATTTGAATATGTTGTTACTGTTCAAACTTATTGGTTTGGGCAATTCTGAATGAAACAATGTTTAGCTATAGCAAGAACAACCAGTAAATATAAAACTTATTGACATTTTAACATTCTGTGAAACTGCTTACATTTACTAGGGGGAAAAGCATGAAGATAATTAAAGTGTGGATAATATAAAGGAATGCATATAAATGTAAAATTAATGAAGTATTTGTAGGGTATTTAATGCCTACATCCGCATGAACATATAGTCAATTTTAGAACTAGTATACTGACTGCCAAAGTTTATTTTGATATTTTCAACCTTAATATGGTAATGTAATGGGTGATTTTTGTTCATATTTACTTATAACTAATCAAACAGAAATAGAAAAATTAATTTCACCAGCCTCTGGACAAAATAAAAACCAGTAATGTATCCCATTCAATTATTTATAACCTAAATTGTTTTTAAAAACCACACAAATGTAACATTACTATTATAAATCTATTGAAATGAAATTATTTAATGTACACCATTATTTTTGTAGCCATTTTACATCTATTGGGAATAAGCTGTCTCCCCCTTGAGTGTGTGTAGTTTATCAGTCAATAATCCCCAAATTACAGTGTTCAAGATTACTTATGAGCAAGTGGTTTAGAAAGAAGATGAGGATAAAATAATCGTTTCATAGGTGTTTGTATAAAGGACATAAAATTGAGTAACAAGGGCACAATATGGTTAAGTCAGACCCTTGGATTTAAATTATGACTCTGCCACTAAGAAGTTATGTGACTTTAAAAACGTCATTTAACTTTACTAGATCTCAGTTTTCTCATTAATAAAACGGGTAATAACAGTACCTACCAAAGAGGATGATAAAACATAGCATAAATAAAGCCTGTATTAGAGCAGTGCATGACACTTAGAAGTAAGTGTGACCTAGTTTTATACCAAGTAAGTTTTTCAGGCTATATACACAATTTATATCAATACAGAAAGTAAACTGACAAACAAAATAGATCCAGAGATATGGAAGCATGGAACAGACTGATGAATCTCAGAGGGGAGGGGAGGAGATTAACCAAAGAACTTGTATGCATATATGCATAACCCAGGGACACAGACAATACTGCTGTGAAGGGCTGAGGGTGGGGGTAGGGGCGGGGGGAGGGGAAGTCAATGGTCAATGGGGGGAGAGGGAGGGACATCTATAACACTTTCAACAATAAAGATACATTTTAAAAAGAATATAAGATATGTTTTTTCATTTAAAAATACATAAATGTAAACAGCTTGATCTTAACATATTACGTAAGTTCAAGTACAACATGTGCTCCTTCTTTTGCAAATGATTCTAGAGTATACGAATCTTCTGTTGAGTTTTCAGATGACCTAAGCAAGGTGTAATGGTCATCTCACTGCAGCTTGAACAATATGAGAAAGAAGAAGAAAACACATGACTTGGGGTGATTCCCATGTTCGGGACAGAGAAGAAGTTAACAGAAGCGGCCTGTTTGCAGAGAATGGTCCAGGTTGTCTCTAAAGGCCAGTCATTGTGGATGGAAAAGGCCAGTCATTGTGGACAGAAAAGTCCAGTCATTGCTGCCCAGTGTGGGGCACTATTCCAGTCCTGAAGAAGAGGGCTTCCATTAGCAGTCAGACAGCCTCCGCACTGGGCACACAGCTGAGATCCCACCTTGAAGGTGGACTGTGATACTGGGTTTTGTGACGGTCACAGCTAAGGACAAGGGAGGAAGCAGAATCTGTATCTTATGATAAAATCAAAATGAAAACGGGAAAGAGGATGGGACATGTCTGTAAGAATAGAGAATAGAATCCAAGCAGCAAGTAGAATTAAGAAGAAATATAAATTCCCTCAGTGTATGACAGTTATATGTTCTTAGAGACTTTATATGATAAAGATCAATCATATAATGGAACTAGGCAATTTGATGTCTTTATTTTATTTCAAGGATGGATATTGGAAGTTCTTATCCTTACTGCCTTTCCACTGACACTCCTCAAATGCATGCCTTCCTCGTTTCTCATCTGGTGACTGCCTTCACCTGTGCCCTTGCTTCTATTCTTGCCTCCTAAAATCCCTATTTTAAAACAGACCATATAATGCTCCACTTGAAGTCTTGAGATGCCTTGCTATTTTACTGATGAAACATGTATCATATGACTCATGGCTACTTCTCCAAGATCTGTGCCCCTGATGGTCCATATGCAATAGGCACCCTGTCTGCTTTCAATTCCTTGAATATATCCAAGTAGAGGCCCGGTGCATGAAATTCGTGCAGGGGTAGGGTCCCTAGGCCTGGCCAGCGATTAGTGCCAATGAGGGACTTCCAGCTGCCGGCCGGGGCCTTCGTTCTGCACCACCCCCGGGTGGTCAGTGCATGTTATAATGAGCAATCAAACTTCCAGTCTCCCGGAAGAACTCCCAAAGAGACACTTTGCATATTAGCCTTTTATATATAGACTAGAGGCCCGGTGCACGAAATTCGTGCACTGGGGAGGGTGTCCCTCAGCCCAGCCTGCACCCTCTCCAATATGGGACCCCTCAAGGGATGTCCAACTGCAGGTTTAGGCCCGATCCCTGTGGAATCGGGCCTAAACCTGCAGTTGGACATCCCTCTCACAATCCGGGACCGCTGGCTCCTAACCGCTCACCTGCCTGCCTGATTGCCCCCTAACTGCTCCCTTGCTGGCCTGATTGACACCTAACTGCTCCTCTGCAGGCCTAATTGCCCCCAAATACCCTCCCCTGCTGGCCTGATCACCCCCAAGGCTTTTATTAGTATAGATATGACCCTGCACAGAAAATTTTAATAACCCTGCTTTACAATAAGGGCTTGATGATTGAATCATTAGGACCAGACACCAAGATTTCCTTTCTTTGAATAGTGGAGGGAACAATTATCTTGTCTTTAAGTTGCCCCGAAATTAAAATGAGATAATGACTTAGAAAAGTATAAAAGCACCATATAAAGACAACTCTTTAAAATGAAAAACACTATTTTTATTCTCCCCTTCCTTCCTTTACAGCTTTTATTTAAACTTTGAAATTTATAAAAATTTCACTCCAATTTTCATTTCTTTACATTCAATATTATTTTGTATTGGTTTCAGGTTTTATATTAGTTACAGAATAGTGATTAGACAATCATATACTTTACAAAGTGTTCCCCGATATTTCTAGTACCCACCTGGCATCATACCATCATTACACTATTGACTATATTCCCTATTTAAGTGACAATGGGTTTACAGGTTCCTTTCAGTCTTTCTTTTGCATTGCTCGTCCTTCCTTTTCTTTCTCACTTCTTCCCTCATTTTCTTTATATAGTATCTCAATTGGCCATCAAAGCTCAGTGAACTGGGACACGCTTCATCCATTTTACAGACCAGGAAACTGAGGCCAATTCCAGTTGGCTGTGGAACTTGACTCAGCACACAGGAAGCCCTCAGAGCCATGCTCTTTGCGCTTCCTAAGGGGCAGCTGCCCAACAAACAGAACAAACCTTCCAGTCAGGCTTCCAAGCCTCTTTCTCAAGCACCTCTTCATTGCGGATGCTCCACATTCTTTCCTCTCCCTGTCCCCTGCCCCCCATTCTTTACTGCCCCTGCTTCTCCGGAGCAGGTGGAAGGCTTCGCACTCACTGCCTAGGCATGCTCTGCCATAGGGCAGGGCACCACGGGCTTGCTTTTGGGTCAAGGCAGGAGCAGGAGTCACTGCCTCTGAAGTGTGAAGGCTGCCTGAGAAAGGCCGGTTAGCACTGGGAGCTTCTCTGAATCACAACAGTCAGTCCAGTACCCTGCAGTACAGCACCCCTCCACTGAGGTGGCACCGCCCCTCAACCCCCGTCTCAGGGGTGAGGGTCCTTGCCCCTCTGCCCAGAGTCCTTCCATGCCCCTTGATCCCTGGCAGGGCTCTAGTACCCACCTGGCATCATACCATCATTACTACACTATTGACTATATTCACCATTCACCGGCGTCTTGGGGCCACTGTAGAACCTCTGTCTCTCTGCAGATGAGGCAGATTCCCTTGGTCTCCGTGAAGCTATGAATCTGTGGCCAGAGGCCAGGTCTGGGTCTCAGCAACCCCCTGCCTGCAATGTTCCCAGGGACCCCCAGGAGCGGCTAGGCGGTCCGGCCTCACCTCCCCAGGGCAGCGATGTTCCCAGGGACCCCCAGGAGTGGCTAGGCAGTCCGGCCTCACCTCCCCAGGGCAGCAATGTTCCCAGGGACCCCCCAGAGTGGCAGGCAGCGATGCTCCCAGGGACCCCCGGGAGCAGCTAGGCGAGTCCGGCCCGACTTCCCAGGGCGGCGATGCTCCCAGGGAACCCCCGGAGTGGCGGGCAGTGATGATCCCAGGGACCCCTGGGAGCAGTGGGCGGCGATACTCCCAGGGACCCCCGGGAGTGGCTAGGCGGTCCGGCCTCACCTCCCCGGGCGGCGATGCTCCCAGGGACCCCCAGGAGCGGCTAGGCGGGTCCGGCCTCGCCTCCCCGGGGCAGCGATGTTCCCAGAGACCCCCGGAGTGGTGGGCAGCGATGATCCCAGGGACCCCTGGGAGCAGTGGGCGGCGATGCTCCCAGGGAACCCCGGGAGTGGCTAGGCTGGTCCGGCCTCGCCTCCCCTGGGCGGCGATGCTCCCAGGGAACCCCGGGAGCGGCTAGGCTGGTCCGGCCTCGCCTCCCCGGGGTGGTGATGCTCCCAGGGAACCCCCGGAGTGGCGGTCAGCGATGATCCCCGGGACCCCTGGGAGCAGTGGGCGGCAATGCTCCCAGGGACCCCCGGAGCGGCTAGGTGGGTCGGCCTCGCCTCCCCGGGGTGGTGATGAACCCGGACCCTTCCTGTGCAGTCTGGCGCTGCCCACCCCACCGCCTCCCCAGCCATGGGGTGGGCAGCGCCAGGGCCTACTCCGCTCCCGATGGACCCGTACTCCTGGAAGCAGGCCATGGTGCTGCCCGCCTGCCTTCGTATGCAAATTAACATCCATCTTTGGTGGGTTAATTTGCATACTCATTCACTCTGATTGGCTGTGGGCATAGTGAAGGTACGGTCAATTTACATATTTGTCTATTATTAGGTTAGATAGATAGATAGATAGATAGATAGATAGATAGATAGATAGATAGATAATTTTAAACTATAGGACAATTACATTTGCTGTCATCTTTATTTTGAATATTTAACCCTAAGGATCTTCACATGGCTGGCTCCTGTGGATCTTTCAATCCCCCCCTCCCCAAAAAATATATACACTGAGGGCCAGATTATTATGATCTCTGAATGCATAATAATCTGGCCACTCAGTATATTTGTATCTCAAATGGGTACCAAAAGTATTCTAAACTTTTGCTGGAGATCAACCACCTATTTGCCCTGAGCTTTCTATCAGCCAGTGCAAAGGGGAAAACTGATCAGGTGCATGATTTATAGTATCTTTGATATCAAATAAATGAGGTACTCAAGAGAAGTACACTGAATGGCCAGATTATTATGCGTTCAGAGATCATAATAATCTGGCCACTCAGTGTATATACCCTCTACAGAAAGTTCCTCCCTGTCCAGACAGTGTAAAATAGACTTATCCCTTAACTGCTCAGTTTCTCAGCTACTCCTTATCACTTTTCCTAGTTTGTACACAGCATGATCAACATGTAAATGATGTTGGTTATTTATTAACTGTCTTCCTATTAGAATGAAATCTCCTTGAGGGCAGGGACATTGCCTATGTTTCCAAAGTCTAACACATAGTATATACATCTATTGAAGAAAGGAATAAAATGACAAAGAGTCTCCGGGGAAAAGGGGATGTGCCTACAAGTGGGAATGGGTGTTTATTTGTATTTCCAGCTCGATGGGCTATATTAATCCCCAATGTGACCATATTCAGAGTAAGGACGTAATTAAGGTTAAATGAGATCACTAGAGAGATTGCCAGGTCACTGATGGGAGTAGTGTCCTCATAAGAAGAGACACCAAAGGGCACTCACTCTGGTTCTCTCTCTCTCTCCGTCTCCCCTTGACCCACCCACCCCTCGGCCCCTGCACATGCTGAGGGAAGGTCACCTGAGGGCATCGTGAGAAGGCATCTGTAAGCCAGGAAGAGAGCTCTCATCAGAAACCAAGTCTGCCAGATCCTTCATCTTGGATTTCTAGCCTCCAAAACTGTGAGAAAATAAACTGGTGTTATTTAAGCCACCCAGCCTATAGTATTTTGTTATGGCAGCCAGAGCCATAAGACTAAGACAAAAGCTATGAGGAACTGTGAGGAAAAGAGATAGTCAAAATGTGGCAAAAAGAAATGCTATGATAGGAAAGAATTTGTCATTCACAAAGGATTACTGTTGCAAGAACATAGGTATCATGTTAACAAAACAGCTATCATGAGTCCATATGGAGTTTGTAATTAGCCAGGAACAAGACAAGGGCAAGAAAAAGTATCAATGGTTAAAGGATAGGTACAAATGAAGACATACCAACATACCTGTTTCTAGAAAGAAAAAGAAAAAAAAATCCATATGAAAAAGGAAATTGACAGCATACAGGACAGAAAATGTCTTGTCCATATTTTGCACAGGGTTATGAGTGACATATTTTGAAGTTACCCAGGGAGTTAACACTCATCTCTGGATTCTGGAGATGCTATATTCCCTGTAAGTTTCAGAAAGCCTGAAGCCGAGGGGCAAGCAGGTGTCACATATGAAAGATAGTGAAGGAAACAAACAGAAAACCAAGAGAAGCCACCTCCCAGCTGCAGGCCGCCTCGGTGAGACGTAAGGTATTCACACCACGTGGTGCTGCCAGCATGGAGCAGTGCTGCGTCCACGCGTCAGTTAGGGCCCAGGGTTCTGGAGCACACTTATGTACTCACTTACATAACTTTGTGATGAGCGTGCTATCCAAGATGTCCAGGGAGGCAACCCGGTTCCCTCATCTCAGGTTTGCCCAGCAAAAAGTGGGAATAGGCAGCAAACGCTCATGAAATTCATCACCTGGTGAACCTGGACACAGGAGAGCACTAACCAAGAACAGTGGTCAGTCCAGGGGGGCGGCTTCTTTAACTCGGTAGGGCCCTGCCTGATGCAGCTGGTAGGAGAGAAAAAAAAGGAGCCCTTCCCACCTCCATCCATTACAACAACGTCAATCCTGAACTCATTCCCCCACCTGAGTCGTACTCCACCTTCTCAATGATCATGAACAGTCCTGCCCTCTGACTCGGCCCCTGTTCAGATCCTCCCCTGAGGCACAGCTCCTCACCACAGCTCATTTCTTTCCAGCACCACGGTTCTGATTCCCTGGACTCCGCCGCCTCCACACACTTCTGACCTGCGAGCATCTGTTCTGAGGCACTGGTGTCCCAAAGATTTCGATTCAGCCTCTTAAGTAGAGGGCAGACACATCACAGCTCTCCCTAAGTGTTTCTCCAGGAGGGAAGAACCAGTACCTGCCCGACGCCCTGCACACAGTGAACTTTCAGCAAACCTATTGATTTCATTTCTCAGGGAAACTTACCTAGGGACACTCAGGCCCCTATCATGTCACAAACAGACTCTGTCAATAGCCTCCTACCTCGGGTTCCATAACACCAACTTTTCTCCACTTCCAGTCTATCAACCGTGACACAGCACACTGTCGAGGTCTAAAGAGGTACTCAATAAACATCTTGCATTGATTAAGACATACTCCTGGACACTTTTTTTGTAAAAGCATTCTTTTTTTAAAAAATCTACATTTTTGAAAGTATTACATAATTTTTTCCTCCTTGACCCCTTCTGGCAGTCCCCTCCGCCCCCCCACCCCCCGCCCCTCTGCCCCAGGCCTTCACCACACTGTCTGTGTCCATGGGTCATGCATATATGCATACAAGTCCTTTGGTTGATCTCTTCCCATCCACCCACCTATCCCCACCTTCCCTCTGAGATCCGACAGTCTGTTCCATGCTTCTGTGTCTCTGGATCTATTTTGTTCCTCATTTTACATAAAAGCATTCTTTAAGTAGAAAAATAAATTGGGAGGAGGAGGTTGAGATGTTATATTACTTTAATATTCCTGATTTGTCCAAGTGTTTCATTTTGCTAAACATAATGTAGGTTAATTATTATCACTAATAATAATCTTGTTCTTAGATATTTCCCTCAGTATATTAAAGCACCTTGAAAACTATTATTATTTTAAAATAATCATCGGAAATGTGCACGCACACGGCAAGAGAACTTAAACGACTTACACTATGTCATGCGAGGACTTGGTGTTATGAATAGGACTGGAGAATCTGTCCCTGATTCCTAGTCCAACATTTTAAAAAGTGCAAAATTTCAAAGAAACAATATCCTTCTTACTAGTTCATGTAACTGACACGTTTATTTCTTAGCAACAATAGTGAAACATTTGTCAGAAATAGCTCTGCATTAACTTCTAGTTGCTAAAGAACACTCCAAAAAAAACTTTCTAATCCATCACTGTCAATCTTGTTGCCTTTGTAACATGAGTAGGTTTTTTTCCCAAACAACAGACACAATTTCCCAGGGGTCATGTTTATTAACCACACAAAGTCTTACTCTGTCTCATATATAATATGGTCCATTTAATGGCCCATCTGCTAAATGAATATGGTTTGAAAAGAGCTCCCCCTCCTTCGCTCATCAAAGGTAGACATTCAGAAGAAAAAGATTCATTGCCAATAAAATTAATAATGTAAGGCTCTCCACTTAATAGTTTAATCTCTACAGTTTCCCATCCAGGCCATAAAATATGAATGAGGAGTCCAATGTTTTCTTTGACAAGAATATAGTTTGAGTCATTCATCTATATATATAAAAGCCTACGCGACCATTTGACTGGTAGCAATGACATGCACTGGCCACCAGGGGGCAGACGCTCAATGCACAGGCATGGGAACATGGAACAGGCTGATGAATCTCACAGAGAAGCGGGGGAGGGAGGGAAGAAATTAACCAAATATCTTATATGCATACTAGAGGTCCGGTGCACGGAATAGTGCACTGGTAGGGTCCTTGGCCTGGCCTGCGGAGATTGGGTCGAAACCAGCAGTCCAACATCCCCTGAGGGTTCCTGGATTGCGAGAGGGTACAGGCCAGACCGAGGGACCCCACCAGTGCATGAATCTGTGTACTGGGCCTCTAGTTTAAAATATAATTGTTAATGACGATGACTTACTTATTTCATGAATATGTCCAGTTTTGTACCAAATAAAGCTATGTAAAATCCTTTGTGTTCCAACTAATATTATTATTTGAAATCAACTTCTCGGCAACCATAAAGGGCATATTCATGGGAGACAGTCAAATCTGTCTGGTGAAAAGTCTTGAATAAAGCTATCTATTGTCAATGCTCCCTCACACAATACAATTACCTGCTTCTTAAAACTTAGGGAAAAAATAAAGATCCCTTCTTCTATTTATCAAAGAAATACCATATTTTCCGGCATATAAGACGACTTTTTAACCCAGGAAAATCTTCTATACGCCCAGTCGTCTTATACGCCAGAAAATACGGTACACTCCCTTTAACTTTTGAAAGTCCCTTGGGTCATCTTACACTGACACTCACTAGTGAAATTAATCTTCTCTCCCAATTTCCAGTTTTATATTCTGCTCACTTCATGACCACTCTCCCTTTCCCCAGCTCAGGAAGTCCATCTTCTCCTAGGAGGCATCCCCTGTCCCAAGCCAAGGATCATGCCTAAATCCACAATTAATCCAAGTTGGAAACGTGGTCAGAAGGATAAATTTAGCTTGGATTTTGCCATCATCACATGAATGTTCAACTTATTTTTTTTTTAAATTTCAGATGGTTTTTATGCAAAGGTTCTCAAAAGAAATAAAACAGAAAAAGCTAACGACCTGATCAAATGTACAGTTCAAAAATGTATTTTGGTGTTTAACAATAAGTCCTAGATCAGAAAACTTCAGAGCTATCTTGAATCAGATTACCACTGGAAAGTTTGTGGCACTAGTAAAAAATAAATAAATAACTCTCTTGATCATGTAGATAAAAAAATCTTTTTTTTTCAATCTGTACCAAAGTTCTTTCTTAATAAATTAATTTTTAATAATTAATGGCTGTTCACTATGTGATGTTTAACTGACTTTTTTTTATTTTACTTTATGTACAGAGGCTATGTTTCCCAAATCTTACAGATGAGTATGGCACTTAGGTCAGACATTTCTAGCAACAACTTTGCTCTCTCCTCCAAATGAACTATCAAATCTCTTGTCTTAACTAATGCAAAACTATCAAGCAGTGAGACCCCTGGGGTCCTAAATGTAGTAGGTACAAGGAGGGCACTGCATTCAGTCTGGACTTCCACAAGGCAGTACCATTTCAGGGAGCACAGAACCAGTAATACCACAACTTTTTTTTTTTTTTAAAGAAAGTTATCTTCTGACTAATTTTCACTAGAATCTACCTTCTCAAAGTGGCAAGGACTTCTGAAACTATGAAATGTCACTGACATCTATAATCAAATGTAAGCATAAAAGCCAAGACCTAAAAAATACTTGAAAGAAATAACTACTTAGTCCAAGTTCCTGAGCTAGGAGGATTTGGCCTGTGGAACAGGTTCTGGCCCTCCCTGTTTCAACTTCGTTTCAACAGATTTATTTGTTTTTGTTTCTTTTTTACCCTTCAGCATAAAACATGTTCAAGTGTCCTTAATCTCACACACTTATAAAAAACAAAAACCTCTTACCAGGGATGCCCCACTCTAGTTACTACCTCCTCAATATATATTTCTTGAGAAGTGTGATTTTTCTAATCTAATTTACAAATATTGTCTCTACTTCTCAATCTTCTGTGCATTCCTTTGACTTCTACAACTCCTCGGAAATTATTCTCTCCAAGGTAACCAATAATTTTTTTAAAAAAATTAAATCGATATTTATTATTTTGATTAACTAACTTGTACGTAGCATTTGACATGGGTATTTATGCCTTTCATCTGAAAATAATTCTTCATTACTGAGCATACAGCACTTCTCTCTGCTGGTTTTCCTCCCTTCCTTCTGGATTCTTCTTCTCAGTTATTTAAATCCCCATCCTCCACTTACTTCTTAAATATTACTCTTCCCCAGGAAGTCAGTTCACAGTCCATGGCGTTCTTGCCTTCTGACCCTGCACATCCTCCAACAAAACTTAAAATGTTGTTCAGTTCAAAATATACATCTCCATTCCACCTTTAGACTCATAAGCACAAATGCTTAGTTGATCACACATCACCTCTCTTTTTTTTTAAATATATTTTTTATTGCTTTTTTTACAGAGAGGAAGGTAGAGGGATAGAGAATTAGAAACATGGATCAGCTGCCTCCTGCACACCTCCCACTGGGGATATGCCTGTACCTGCCCTTGGCCAGAATTGAACCTGGGACCCTCCAGTCCATAGGCTGACACTCTATCCACTGAGCCAAACCGGTCAGGGCGATCACCTCTCTTTTAATGATATAATTAAGCCATTCCTTTTTTAAAAATACTTTTTTTATTAATTTTTAGAGAAAGAGAAAGGGAGAGAGAGAGAGAAACATCAATGTGAGAGAGAGAAACATTGATTGGTTGCCTACTAGGTGTGCCCCTGACTGGGAATTGAACCCTTAATCCGCTGGTGTATGGGAGGATGCTCCAACCAACTGACCGTGATTACCCACATTATGCTGTTTGTCCTAAAAACATCTAAAACTCACATTTACTGTACTGTACATCATTTGTAGAAACAAAAAAAAAAAATTATTATGTTGTGAATAAATGAGAGAATATATAGATGACATATGTATCTATGTACAGATGTAACTCTCTTAACAACTTCAATCGTTTCATCTCACTATAATAATACTCTGGTTGCCCAGCTCCTGCCCAGTCCAAGGAAATACATAGCAAGCCTAGATAAGTCAGCACTCTGGAAAAGTGTTCGATACCAGTGGTTTAAATCCTTTCCAGAATGTTGTCTTGTAACTTCATCCTTGGTATTTTCAGAAGGGTACTGAAGAAACTACAAGTTTAGATATCCCCACAGGATCCTACCAATTAAGTATAACTTTAGTGACTTTTGCCCTCCGGAAACTCTATTTCCTCATCAATAATTTGAAGGGTGGGCTAAAGAACCCCTAATAACCCTTCCAGTTCTCATACTTCATGAAAGTAGGTTGAATATTTAACAGTTCATAAGGCAATTTCAACACACACTTGTCCTGGTCTGGGTCATAATGCATCAATTATCACACACCTCAGCTTTCAAGTTTAATATATCAAAGGTTGGAAATTAGGTAAGAGTATAAATTTGTAAGTAAAATCACATTATTACTGCTTTGGATAGCTTCGGTTGCAGGGTCTAAAGAGAAAGTATACATCTTGGAGTAATTACATGACAAGAACTATGAATTCTTCACCTTCCGCAATAAGTTGCTATTCATTCTACACTACAGTAAGACAGTCTAAGGGCATGAGCTCAAAAGCTGCTCAAATGTTTGACCTACAAGTGGGGTGAGGATCTTTGAACTGATCTGGGCAGAAACCTGACTGATGTGCTACACTGGAATTAGATGCTGCTGGTCTGCAGACACACTTTTAGAGCAAGGCTCTAGAGCCAGACAGCCAGGTTCACATCTCCATTTCTAGACTTACGAGTTCCATGCTATGCGGCAAGGTATTGAGTCCATCTACATCTCAATTTCTGATCTATGTAATGGAGTACAGAAACAAAAATACCACAGAGAAGATGATATACAGACCTTGTAGGATTACTATAAAGATAAAATGAGGTTCTCATTTTATCAGAACTCAGGAGATCTCAAAAGTCCTTCAAAGACTGCCTGATAAATAATGCATTAATGGCAGGTATGATATTATTTAGCATTGAGTGAGATTTCTCTTTTTCCTCAATATAGCGTCCACTTCTATTTCCATAGTTTGCCTATCAAGCTAAATACAGATTATTTGATAATGTTTCCCATACACAGTCCTATTCTACTAAAGTCTCAAAGAGTACTATGTGAAAATAAAACTCTTCCAGAAATGGAAACTGTATACAACACTTGAAATATCTATGAACATGTTTGATTTTTTATTAATGTAATAAATGTAACACATCTGCCTGAATTACACAGCTATTCCTTTGCTAAGAAATCTTTAAAAGTTCTAACAGTGTTATTTACAAAAGCCAAGATCTGGAAACAGCCCAAGTGCCATCAAGAGAGGAGTGGATTAAAAAAAAAAAAAAAGGCTGTGGTACATTTACACAATGGAATTCTATGTGGCTGTAAAAAGAAAGGGGGGGGGGGGGGCTGGGTGGAGGTGGGTAAAGGGGGAGGATTGAGGACATCTGTAATAGTGTCAACAATAAATAATTTGCTTTTAAAAGTTCCCCCACCTTCACTGAACAAAGTCCAGCCCACCTGGCCAGATATTCCGGGCCCAAACTACATTTCTAACCTTGCCTCCCATCATTGCCCTTTACCCACCATACACTCTAGTTAAACAGAACTATTCGCAGATTCACAAACTCAGCCCATGTTTTCCTAAACAGCTATTGACTAAATAGTATATTTTTCCCATTTTTAAAAATGTTCCAGTTAAATATTTTGATTTCACTCTTCTACATTTGACACATATTAATTTTTCAAATGATGCATGTGAGACAGTCATTCAAATATTCTACTCAACCATAAAACCAAGGTGAGTACATAGTACATAAGTAATATCCACAGCCATTTGTATAGTACTTTATACATTAAGCTTTCTCACATTCATCATACATCCTTATGAGATAGAAATCATTACCTCCACTTTGTAAATGAACAATCCAAGCCTCAGGGTATATGAGCAATTTATCAAGTTCATACAAACTTTGTGACAACACAACTGATGTGTCATATACTTTTCTTTTAGATTGACTAAATAATCCAAATTAACTAGGCTACTTTGTGGTAAGCAACTTCAATCAAAATGGCCATCATGATCCACACATCCTATTCTACTATTATATGATCTCCTGAGTATGGGCTGGACCTGGTAACTTGTTTCTAACCAACACTTATAATATGGCAAAAATGTTGAGATGTCCCTTCTGGGATTAGGTTGCTAAACAGTGTGATTTCCATCTTGCTTGCATATTCCTCTGCTCTCTCACTTGTTCACATTGAGGAAACCAGTTGCTACAGTGTGAATAGCCTTATGGAGAAGCTCCCAAGACAAGGAGCTGAGGGCAGCCTCCAGCAAACACCCAGAGAGCAACTTTGACCTTAGTCCAATACCCCTTGAAAACTGAATCCAGGTGACAGCCACACGAAACTAATCCTACCCCAGAAGAGCCTTAAGATGACTGTTACCCCAGCCCACATCCTGATTATAGCTTTGTGAGAAAATTAGAAAAAAACAAGTTTTATACACAGCCAAGCACACCTACACATGCACGGCCTAATGTCATATTAGCCTTAAAAAAAGGAAACCCTGCCATTTGCAACAATATGAATAAACCTAGAGAACATTATGCTAAGTAAAATAAGCCAGACACAGCAAGACAAATACTACATGATCCTACTTATATGTGGAATCTAAGTAACTAGAACTCATAAAAGAAGAAAGTAGAATATTCACTGCCAGGGTCCGGGGGGTAGAAAAAATGGAAAGATGGTTGGTCAAAGTGTACAAATAGTCAGTTATGTGGGATGAATATGTTCTAAGGTACAGCATGGTGAATATTGCTAATAATACTGTATTGTATACTCAAAATTCACACACCAAAAAAATGATTTTAAGCCAAAAGAAAAAATAGACACACACACAAAAAAAGACAATCCCACCATTACAATGTGAGGTTATAAATATGGTCATTTAATTTTGGGAACCTTTTACATAGCATGTATATATCAGAACATCATGATATACAATTTTTACTTGTCAAGTAGACCTCAATAAAGCTATGAAAAATACAACTGCATCAAAAATTAAATACTTACGAATAAAGAATAACAAAGGAAAAATAATTGTATACTGAAAACTACAATATATTGCTCAATGAAATTGAAGAAGACAAAAATAAGTGAAAAGATACCAGTGTTTGTAGAATGGAAGACATATCATTAAATGTCCACATTACCCAAAGAAACCTACACAGTCAATAAATTCCCTATCAAACTCCCCTTGACAATATTTTTAGAAATAAAAAATAATAATTCTAACATTCATATAGAACTGCAAAAGACCCTAAATAACAAAAACAATCTTGAAAACAAACAAAATAACAAAGATGGAATTCTCACATTTTCTACTTCAAAACATGCTACTTAAATACAGTAATGAAAACAGTATGATATTGGCATGAAAACAAACATGTAGATTAGCTGAAAAACACAGAGAGCCAGAAATAAGCCCACATACATATGGGGAAATGATCTTGGACAACATAGCCAAGACTATGAAATAGGGAAAGTATACTATTCAATAAATGCTTTGGGAAAACAAAATATCCACACACTAAAGAAAGAAATAGAACCCTTATTTTACATTACAACATACACAAAAATCAACTCAAAATGGATTAAAGACCTGAAACCATAAAACTCCTTGAAAAAAAAATATAAGGAAAAAGATTTACAACATTAGCCTTGGCAATAATTTTCTGGTCAGGGGGCATGCCCAGGTTGTGGGCCCAATCCCCAGTGGGGGACATGCAGCAGGCAGCAGATAGATGATTCCCTCTCACCATTGATGTTTCTATCTCTCTCTCCCTTCCTCTCTGAAGTTGATAAATATATATATATTTTTTTTAAATGGGCAAAGATTTAATACACATTTTTCCAAAGAGATACAAATAACCAACAGATATAATAAAAGATGCTCAGCATTATTAATATACATGGAAATACAAATCAAAACCACAATGAGACACCACCTGAACTTTCCACTATGACCATTATAAAAAAAACTAGAGGCCCGATGCACGAAGATTCGTGCAAGAATGGGCCTTTCTTTCCCTGGCTGCTGGCACCGCCTTCACTCTGGCCAGAGCCACCTTTTCGCTCCAGCCCGGAGCTGCCTTTCCACCTTCCCACGCTGCCCAGAGGCCTGGAGTGGCTGGGGGCGGAGCGGAACACCCCGCCCCCAGCCGCTCAATCCCTGCATATGCAAATTAACCCACCATCCTTATTGGGTTAATTTGCATACTCACTTGTGATTGGCTGGTGGGCATCGCAAAGGTACGGTCAATTTGCATCTTACTCTTTTATTAGTGTAGACTAGAGGCCCGGTGCATGAAATTCGTGCATTGGGTGGGGGGTGGTGTCCCTCAGCCCAGTCTGCACCCTCTCCAATCTGGGACCCCGCAAGGGATGTCCGACTGCCCGTTTAGGCCCAATCCTACCAGGGGCGTGGCCTCAGGTCCCCTACCATGATCGGGCCTAAATGGGCAGTTGGACATCCCTCTCACAATCCAGGACAGCTGGCTCCCAACTGCTCGCCTGCCTGCCTTCCTGATTGCCCCTAACCGCTTCTGTCTGCCAGCCTGATCACCCCCTAACCACTCCCCTGCCAGCCTGATTGATGCCTAACTGCTCCCCTGCCAGCCTGATTGCCCCTAACTGCCCTCCCCTGCAGGCCTGGTCACCCCTAACTACCCTCCCCTGCAGGCCTGGTCATCCCTAACTGCCCTCCCCTGCAGGCCTAGGTCCCCCCTAACTGCCATTCCCTGTAGGCCCGGTCACCCCCAACTTCCCTCCTCTGCCAGCCTGGTCACCCCTAACTGCCCTCCCCTGCAGGCTTGATCGCCCCCAACTGCCCTCCCTTGTAGGCCTGGCCCCTCCCAACTGCCCTCCCCTGCTGGCCTGATCACCCACAACTGCCCTCCCTTTGCAGGCCTGGTCCCTCCCAACTGCCCTCCCCTGCTGGCCATCTTGTGGTGGCCATCTTGTGTCCACTTGGGGGCAGCCATCTTTGACCACATGGGGGCAGCCATCTTATGTGTTGGAGTGATGGTCAATTTGCATATTACTCTTTTATTAGATAGGATAAAAATAAAAACAGAAAATAAGTGTTATTGAGGATGTGGAGAAATTAAAATCCTTATATTGATGGGAATATAAACAGTGCAGCCACTACAGAAAACAGCATAAAGTTTCCTCAAAAATTTAAAAACAGAATTACCATAACATCCAGAAATCCCACTTCTGGATATGTATCCAAAGCGATTGAAAACTATCTCAAAGAAATATTTGCACTCCCATGTTCATTGCAGCATTATACACAACAGCCAAGAGGTAGAAACAACTTAAATGTCCATCCATCAATGGATAAATGGTAAAGAAAATGTGAGAGATAGAGAGAGATGTAGATATAGATGATGATATAGACAAATATAGATATGGATGGAGATAGAGACAGAGATAGGAATATAGAGACATAGATAGATACATATGCAAATATAGATATATACATACATAAACAATGGAATACTAGTCAACCTTAAATAAGAAGGAAATACTGTCATATGCTACATGGGGAAACCTTGAGATCCATGCTAATGAAAAAAGCTAGTCACTGAAGTTCAAATACTGCATGAGTTCCCTTATACAAGGATCTAAAATAGCCAAACTCATGGAAGTGGAACATAGAACCAAGGGCTGAGGGGAGGGAGAATTGAGGATTTGCTGTGCAATCTGTATAGTTTCAGTCACGCAAAATAAAAGAAGTCCTAGAGATCTACTGTAAACAATGTGTATATCCTTAACAATACTGGAGTGTACATTTAGAAATTTGTTAATGGGATAGATTTCATGTTATGTGTTTTCACCATGATTTAAAAAAAAAATGAAGTCTAAAGATGACATATACATTCAGGTAAACAGATGCAAAATTAAACAGATAATTTCTCAATTGTTGCAGAGATTCTCTGGATAATCAGGTATTTACATATATCATCTCATGAAAATAACAGAAGAAAATTCAACTTAATGTCAATTAATTGATATGTTTAAAACATCGCCAATTAGTGTAATTAGTTCCAAACAGCAGAAATGGAATCTAGCTAATTTTAGAAAAAGGGATTTGTTGGAAGTGTATTAGAGACATAGCTCAGCTGGTGGAATTGGCTTGAAGCTTGAGAACTAGCGGAGCAACAGTTCTTTGCCAAGGTACCTCTGAAAGACAGGAAGGAGCAACCATAGCAGCAATTTCAAAGCAGGTGCAGTCCACTCAGAACCCATGCCTCCATCACCACTACACTGAGTGGATTTTCTCTTCTTCATGTCACCAGCTGAAGATTCAGAGACCTGAAACAGTGCAGGTGCCCCTTCATGTAGTGTGGAGTAATAGGACTGGTTGGTTTCCAGTAAGTGGTCACCAGGAATTACCCTCTCACCAAGATACTAAGTGAAATAAGCCAGTCAGAGAAGGATTGGGATCACATGATCTCATTCATTTGTGGAATATAATGAACAACATAAACTGATGAACAAAAATAGATCCAAAGACATAGATTCATCAAACAAACCATCAAACCTCAGAGGGAAGGCAGGGGAGGATTGTTGGGGCAGGGTGTTGAGGGGGTAAGAGTTCAACCAAAGAACTTGTATGCATATAAGCATAACCCATGGACACACACAATAGGGGGTGGGGTGAAGGTTGGGGGTCAGGGGCAGGGGCAGGCTGGGAGAGGACAATAGGGAGAAAAAGGGACATATGTAATACTTTCAACAATAAAGAATTTTAAAAAAAGGAATTAAAAATTGAGTAGACAAACAAAAAAGATACTCATTATATTATATGTTATTGTTTTTTCTGCATGCATACATTTTTTAATTTTTACTTTTTAAATAGGAGTTATCTTGATTTGAGTATATTTTATTACCTACATTACTTCTGGTGTGTTTAGAACAAAAAGAAGATAACAAATGTCTTTAAGATTTAATTTTTTTGTCAGAAGGGTTCACTTTGATTTCTTTGATTTCTAAGGTATTTCTAGATCATTTATGTTAAGCAGAGTTGAATTTCTAGTAGCTCAGGGTAAAAAAAATCATCCCAAGAATCTCTTACATGTAATTATAACTTCAAATTGCACAAATGTCATCAGTCATGCATTTTGATTGTTCTAGGAACACACTGTGGTGATCCAGGTGTGGAGATGGAAGTCCATCTGGCCAATTATTGGTGCTGCTACCAGAGACAATTTATTTTCTCTTCTGTCAAAATCTGAGCAAGAAATATCTGAGCCAGATCCAAGTGGCTACAATAGTTCTAAATTTTTCAGATGAAGGCAAAATAAAATATATTTTGTGTGGCTTTTTTGTTGTTGCTTTTTTGGTTTTTTGGTGGTCACTTTCATCCAAAACATAATTACATGAGACAATAAGAAAACAAAATTCAAACTGTCCTGGTTTGTAGTCTGTTTACCAAGTCTCCTGTAAGTTATGTCCATGTGCAGTAGAAATATTACATTTTACCCTAAACCAGGCATCCTCAAACTACGGCCCGCGGGCCACATGTGGGTGTTTTTGCCGTTTTGTTTTTTTACTTCAAAATAAGATATGTGCAGTGTGCATAGGAATTTGTTCATAGATTTTTTAAAACTATAGTCCAGCCCTCCAACGGTCTGAGGGACAGTGAACTGGCCCCCTGTTTAAAAAGTTTGAGGACCCCTGCCCTAAACTAATCAATAATTTTATATAAATATATTTCCCTGGAATAGGAAGAATTTTCCCAACAATATTTTTCAAATTTTCAAAAAATTACCAGTGGGATTAGTTATGAGTTGTTTAATATTGGGTAGGCATAAACATTGAAAGCATGGTAATAATACCCATAAACATATGGTTTGGTTTTCTATTTCATATTATAACCTCCTTAATGTTAAACCATAAATAGGAATATACTTAATATGATTGCATATTATGAAAAATATCTATATAAACAAACACACATGCAGAGGCAGAGAGGTGTATATATGACATACATGTATACACACACCCACACACACATACACATATTGGTACTGATAAATACCACATTGCTGCCTCTAAATATGGCCACTAATTTTTTTTCTTATCATTGGTCGAGTTCTAAAATTCAACATAAAAGCAGCACCAGAGTACCACTTAGATGTGAACAAGACTTGAGATGGCCTTATTATCATCAGCATCAACATTGCCATCAACATGAACATTAACATTTAGTATTTTTGCAAGAATATATTAAGCCTTAGTTTCCACAGGGGATGGGCTCCAGGTCCCCCTACAAATACCAAAAACCCACAGATGCTCATGTCTCTGATATAAAATGGTGTAGTATAGTCATGCTTTGCTTAGCAATGAGCTTACGTTCTGAGAAATGCATAATTAGATGATTTTGTCATTGTGTGAACATCATAGAGAGCACTTACACAAACCTAGATGGTACAGCCTATGATACACCCAGGCTGTATGGTATAGCCTACTGCTCCTAGTCTACAAACCTATACAGCATGCTTCTGTACCAAATATTGTAGGATGTAACGGAATGGTAAGTATTTGTGTATCTAAATATAGAAAAGATACATTAAAAATGCAGGATAGCGCTAGCTGGTATTGCTCAGTGGATAGAGCACCGGCCTGCAGATCTAAGGGTCCTGGGTTTGATTCCAGTTAGGAGCATGTACCTTGGTTGCAGAATCCTCTCCGGCCTGGCTGTGGTCAGGGCGCATGCAGGAGGCAACCAATCAATGTGTTTCTCTCACATCGATATTTCTGTTTTTCCCTCTCTCTGTTGTTATACTGTATTGTTTAGGATATAATGACAAAAGAAAAGCTAATGACTATAGACTTTATAAACACTATCCCAAAAACCTGCTTCCTTTGGCAGGGTCACAAAGAAAGCATCAAAGCTCTCAATGCTGTTCCATGAACAGCAATGCGGACTTGATTGGCTGGAAACACTGAGGAGGAACTGACTGGGCAAGGAGAATGTAGATCACCAAAAAAGTGACTGCCGGGAGGCAATGAAAGGTGGTCTGAGATCAGTAAGAATAAGACATTGAAATGGAAAGATAAAGGAACATGAACTGACAATGTGGCTTTGGCTACTGCATGCCAGAGCAGCGGTCAGACTAAGAAACTTGTGTATTCAGTAAAAGCATGGTGTTTAACATGGAGAGGGTGTAGAACTCAGGTCTCTCTCTCTCTCTCTCTCTCTCTCTCTCTCTCTCTATATATATATATATATATATATATATATATATACACATATATATATATATATATATATATATATATATATATATATCAATAAGAGTAATATGCAGATATATGTATAATATATATAGTGTGGACCAAGATCCACAAGATGGCCAGCAGGAGTAATATGCAGATTGACCATCACTCCAACACACCAGGATGGCTGCCCCATGTGGTCAAAGATCCTGCCCCCATGTGGACACAAGATGGCCTCCACAAGATGGCTAGCAGGAGAGGGCAGTTGGGAGGGACCAGGCCTACAAGGGAGGGCAGTTGGGGGTGACCGGGCCTGCAGGGAAGGGCAGTTGGGGGGGGACCCAGGCCTGCAGGGGAGAGCAGTTGGGGGGGACCAGGCCTGCAGGGGAGGTCAGTTATGGGTGACCAGGCCTGCAGGGGAGAGCAGTTGGGGGGGGACCAGGCCTGCAAGGGGAGGGGCAGTTAGGGGCAAACAGGCTGGCAGGGGAGCAGTTAGGCATCATTCAGGCTGGCAGGGGAGTGGTTAGGGGGTGATCAGGCTGGCAGGCAGAAGCGGTTATGGGCAATCAGGAAGGCAGGCAGGCGAGCAGTTGGGAGCCAGCAGTCCTGGATTGTGAGAGGGATGTCCCAGATTGGAGAGGGTGCAGGCTGGGCTGAGGGACACCCCCCCGACCCTGTGCACGAATTTTGTACATCGGGCCTCTAGTGTGCGTGTGTATATGTGTGTGTGTGTGTGTGTGTGTGTGTGTGTGTGTGTGTGTGTGTGTGTGTGTATGTGTATATATGTGTATATATGTATATATGTATATGTATGTATATATGTATATACGTATATACGTATATAAGTGTGTATATATATGTGTATATATATGTATATATACACATATATATGGTAGATTAGATAGAGATGATAGATAGATAGATAGATAGATAGATAGATAGATAGATAGATATTAGTTTGTTGCCTTCCATATGAGCCCTGACCAGTGGGTCAAACATGCAACCTAGGTATGTGACCTAACCTAGAATCAACCTTTTGGTGTATGGGGTGACCCTCCAACTGACTGAGCCACCTGGCCAGGGCAGGACTCAATATTTTGACCTTGGGAATTTGTTTTTGGTTCCATTAACCCTATCTGGCACAAAGGGCTCGCCTGGTATTAAATTGATGGAATAAATAAAACTCATCTATGATTTCCATCATTATAACCTGAAATATTTCCAAAGTACAGGAACAGGCTAGCGCGACGCTCCCACAGAAAGCTTTTACTGTAGAACCCTCTGAATACGCAGCTCTGTGGGAACAGCCTCCTGGGTGCTGAAACGGGTCAATGCCTGACAGATTGGGATGTAATCTGTGCATTAAAAATTAAGGTGCTCTGAGTAAGAGAGAATCTCTTACCAAGCCCCAGATACTGCTCCCAACAGAGAAAAAATATTCCTCCTGAATATATCCTTCCACTTCTTACAGGGAATTCAACTCCATAATAATGTTATGGGACCACCATCATATATGCAGTGTTCCATCATTGGCCCAACTGTCCTTATGTGGCACATGACTGTATTTTCATCCACCCATGTATACTAAATCATCTCTAGATTACTTACTATATCTCATACAATGTATCTGGTATACACGTTGTTGTTATACTGTACTGTTTAGGAAATAATGACAAAAGAAAAAGTCTATACATGTTCAGAACAGATACAACCATCATGGGCCTAACTACATAGTGCGCATCAGCAACAATGTAACTTTCTTTCTGATCATTTTTAATCTCAGATTGGTTGAATCCACAGATGAAAAACCCACAGATATACTAGTAGAGGGCCAACTATATTGCACAGTATTTTTTAACATCTACTGTTTTAAAAGTAAGATTTTGTAGCAGATGTTAGAGAAAGAAAAATATCATTTTCTTGAATCAGTAAAATCATTCTTATCTCACTAATATATGTTCCTATTATTTTTTGTATGATAGCAGGTCCTCCCCTGACCGGTTTGGCTCAGTGAATAGAGCGTCGGCCTGCAGACTGAAGGGTCCCAGGTTCGATTCCAGTCAAGGGCATGTACCTTGGTTGCGGGCACATCCCCAGTGGGGGGTGTGCAGGAGGCAGCTGATCGATGTTTCTCTCTCATTGATGTTTCTAACCCTCTATCCCTCTACCTTCCTCTCTGTAAAAAGAAATCAATAAAAATATATTTAAAAAAAAAAAAAGATAGCAGGTCCTTATATTGTGAAATTGAGGTAATTTTGAAACAAAGACAAGAACTGCAGAAAATTTGAACTGTCCAGAAATAAGATAAGTCTTCAAATATTCGTATTTTTAAATAAAGAAATACACAAAAACATCTCTAAACATTACATTATTTTTTAAGAATATCTCACAGGCCCGGCTGGTGTGGCTCAGTGATTGCACGTAGACCCATGCACCAAGAGGTCTGTTTTATTCCCAGTCAGGGCACATGCCCGAGTTTCAGGCTTGATCACCAGTAAGGGGCATGTAGGAGGCAGCCAGTCGATGTTTCTCTCTCTCTCTCTCTCTCTCTCTCTCTCTCTCTCTCTCTCTCTCTCTCTCTCTCTCAGCAATAAAAACCTATTTTTTAACAAGGAATATCTTATAAGATCTTAAATACAAAGTCCATTCACAAAATAGCCATTTCAAATTGTCATCAACCTGAAGACAGCGTTTAGATAAAATTTGAAAGCATATTATCATCTTTAGGATTTCCAACACTTATCTGAATATATTTGCTGTTGCTATGACCTCAGCTGAGAAAATGTAACAGAATGTACTATTAAAGAGTATTAAAAAGCAAATATATGTTTTTAATACATATAGATATATATTTCACTACATTTCCCAAATTGAGTATTTCAATCAAATTGCATATTTGGTATGAAGTATATTTTTAGAAAGACAAAGTATTTAAAAAAATAAAATAAAATACATATCCTATGCTTTAAAGAGAAGATAGCAGAATATCATCTGTCAAATATCAAAGCAGCCTGTGAGAGCCATCAGATATGGGGACTACTTGCAATTTTAAATCTGTTGCTACAATGTAGGACTTACTTGTCTTGTTTTATTTTTTAAGTTAATTAATAAGATGTGAATGACTAAAACCGTCTGCTTTTGCATTAATGTTATGTGGTTCTTTATTGTCACACTTAAGACATACTAGTAAATTTAACAAAAGCGGAAATACAGTTCCTTATTTTGATTCACTTTCACTATGATTTCTGAGTAATCTACATGCAGGATGCATCACAAGTAATGAGCTTTGACAATTTCAAATGCATTTATCTTCACAGACTCCAAAACCAATGTCTATACTTTTTTCCTAATCCAACGTTTTGACAGTCAAAGCACAGCCTAATAATAATCAGTAATATCGTCCTAATAAACCCAAACTATCATAAACACACACTAGATATTTTATAACTAGGTTGATATATTTTATATTCAAAATCTTAAAATTTCCAGACCATAGTTATTTCTATGGAAAATCCATATATTTCCTACAGATATATTGCTTCTTACTTGTTTGTATAATTGAACATCTAGTTCTTTTTATTTGAACCATCACACATTAAAACCATCTGCAAACTAAATGAACATACAGCACATTCCAGAAAACAAAATAAGGTATTTAATAAAGGTAATTATCTCTAAAATTCCTTAGTGATTTGTTGGTCAATCTCCAACAAACATTTCCAAATATTCCATATAATGGCTTCAGAATCATATTTTAAAATACGCTTCAACTTGATGTTATTTCTGGGCAATAGCCAATTTGTATAACAACGATTTTTTTCAGTGCATTTATTTTACAAATTAATTGTAAGAGCATTTATGTTGGTCTAAAACAAAGTCTAATAATGAGCTGTTGCTGCTGGTTATGATGATGATCACAGTGAAAATTCCTTGCATTTTCCAACATGTACTTTTTCTTTTAAACTGAATAGTACTTTAATTCTAAATTTGTTTGTGTACCATTTTAATTACTGACACTTCTCACCCTGAAATTTCATACAGCCAGCTGATCCTTCCTGAAAGACATAGGCCATTTTTAGCAAGAGAAGCCAGTCAGCAAGAGCATCACTTTTGCCCAAGAACTTCGCACAGGTGGCCTGGTTCAGTCTCACCGTCCACAGAGCTAAATGGGGGAAGAGGCTGAGAGGGTGAGTAACATTTCCAGTCTTACAGAGCTGACAAAAGACAGCACTGGGATTAAACTTCTGGTCCCTCCAAGAATAGTGTTCCCACTATAATCTAGACGTTTTATGGTGCCACCTCCTATAATTCCGAATGTTTTATTTCTGCTATTTTTGGTGTCTTTAGCAATAATTTTACATAAAACATTCTCATTTCCTCTTAACTGGAACTGTTCCCTACACTTCAATATCTAGATAAAGAAAAAGTAATGAGACAAAAAGCATGGAAACATATATAATCATAGCAAACATAAATGCATGCATACTCTTTCTACTGGTTTATTCCTCTTGGTTAAAACCTACTTTTTTATATAATAAATGTTTTGTTGTATTTATTATTATTATTTTTTTAATCCTCACCCCAGGATATTTTTCCATTAATTTTTAGAGAGTAGAAGAGAGAGGGAAAGACAGAGAGAAATACTGATGTGAGAGAAACACATTGATTGGTTGCCTCCTGCATGAGCCAGAAAAGAGCCTGGGCCGGGGAGAAGCCTGCAACCGAGGTACATGCCCTTGACCCAAATTGAACCCAGGACCCTTCAGTCCACAGGCCAATGCTCTATCCACTGAGCCAAACCGGCCAGGGCAAAAACCTACTTTTTTATTAAAGTACTAGAGGCCCAGTGCATGGGTTCACGCACTGGTGGGGGGCGGGGCCTGCTGTGGGTGTCACGCTCATCCTGCATTGAGCGTTTTCCCCCTGGTGGTCAGTGCATGTCATAGCAACTGGTTGACCAGTCGTTCTGGTGGTTCTGCCATTTGGTCACTGGGCTTTTATATATATAGATAATTAACACACAACATTATATTAGCTTCAAATGTATAACATAATGATCTGACATTTTAATACACTACATAGCAATCAACACAATAAGTTTAGCCACCATTACCACACAAAGTTACCCCCCTCCAAATTTTTTCTTATAATGAGAACTTTGATGGTTTACTCTCTTAATAACTTTCAAATTTGCAAATAATATTATTGACTATAGTCACCACATGCTACACATTATATCCCCATGACTTATGTATATCTGGAAGTTTGCACTTCTTCATCCTCTTCACCCATTTCACCCAGCCCCAACTCCCCTCTGCTCTGGCAATTACCAACCACAGTTCTCTGTGTCTATGATTTTTTGTTTTCTGGTTGTTCATTTATTTTAATTTATCTTATTTTTATTCCACCTGGTCTCAAATGGCAAGATATCAATCTTTTTGGCTGACATACATATATACAGTATATAGTATACTATAGTATATATGCCACATCTTCATTATCCATTCATCCATTGATGGATGATGTCAAGGAAATCACTGCCTATGATTTCTTCTAGGAATCTTATAAAATCCTATTGTTTTTTCATAGCAATTGTAATGTTCAGTAATTTAGTAATATATAAAACTAGAGGCCCTGTGCACTAGATTCATACACTGGTAGGGGGCATGGCCTGTGGGGATCGGCCGCTGTGGGAGCAGCCACTTATCCTGGTCAGCCAAGCCGTGCTTCCACTGTGGGAGCACAATGACCACCAGGGGGCAGCTCCTCCATTGAGCATCTGCCCCCCTGGTGGTCAGTGTGTGCATCATAATAACTGGTCAACCGGTTGTTCTGGTCGTTCTGCAGTTCGGTTGCTGGGCTTTTATTATATAGGATGGGTATTAAAAATATTACCTTCTTCACTTGTAAAGATCAAGTAGAACAATGAATGTAAAATCACATTAAAAAAGGACTAAAAATGTTATACCAATAGTTAATATTCGCTGTTAAAATATTAAAAAGCAAATAAAATAGTTTATATTTTATAGTTCTAAGAGAAGCAAAAAGAAATCCAGTGTTATCCATGCCTGTATACATTCTTGCTAATTTTATTCACCCTTACATTTTCTTTCATTTAATTTTACTTTTCAAGCTTGTTCTATATTCTTTATTTCTTGGATATTTTCTACTTGTTTTAAGAATAAAAAGTTACTTGCTCATTTTTGCTAGGTCATTTATATTAGTAAGCAGGGTTCATTTTTTGCCAAGCTTTCATTAAATCTAACATAATTCATTCCAATCAATTTCTTCATTTTTATTTCCAATGTTAATGATCCAATTTGCATTCTTTGCTAGGACCATAATTTTGGCAGCAACTACTGGGTAGATAAGAAGACTGCTGTAGAATTTAATATCCATGAAAAGGAGCATTTTAGTTTTTTATTTTTAGCAATATATGCCCGTGTAAAGGACAGTAACACTTAAACTAAAAGGAGACAGTATCTATTTTGTCCAAATGTTTTTATTCCTTATATTCAAGTTGCTTTATTCATGCGAAGAGTCATGAAATAACCAACTGTCAATAGGATATGTTATAATCCAATGTACATGTAACTCCTGGGTCTTCACAAACCTGAACAAATGACAGTGGGATCAAGGCAGGAAACATCTACCTCGTCCTTGACCTTGCCCACGGGACCCAAACATTCTCTCTCCTAAAATGGATACAGGCACATTTCTATTCAACTAATGCCAAAGGCGTCACCCCAGTTCACCTAAGCATTCTAAGAATTTCATAGAACTCTTGAATTACAAGAATGGTATTTACTGAACAACTAAAAATCACCTTTAGAAGACTGCTCTTGAGCTCTCACATGGGCTCCAAAACTCAGTGTGACTCTGTGTAAGGACCCGCATGTTTCAAATAAAGGGAGAAGCTTTATACTAAACATAGGCTGCATGAGATGAATTCAAATGAGTGTTGGCCAATGGAAAATTCCTTTAACACTTTATTAAATAGCCCAACTTAATTGAATAATGTAATCAGCTTTATTGCTAAATATTTTATAAGGGAAACTAATGCACATATAATTTTGTGCTCTGAAAAATGTGTACCACAGCTTTATCTGCTAACAACTTTTAGATTACAATAGAAACTTGCAGTTATCATTTCACTAATAGAAAAGATTTCCCTGTCGGGAAAAAGGGGAAACTAGATATGCAAAGGTAGGAAGGGAGAAAGAGGTGTCAAAGTTGTCTCCTCTCAAACATCCTTCTCTTTAGAGTTAACATCTCAGACTCCAGAGCCCTAATGACTGGGCCAGGTACCCTGTTCTATTTCTTATGTCTAGTGTCATCAATCTCTTCAGACCTAATTCCTAGCCACAGTAACCCTGTCATGTACTTTGGGAAGATGAGATGAGATAATATACAGAAAGCATGTATCACAGGCCTTGCATGCAGTGTTTTTCTCTTATTATCACCATTATCATTATTTCTTCATAAGGAAAAATAATGAATAATTTGCTAACTTTCTGTTGCCACAGTAAGAAGAAATATTACCCTTAAGTTTCTGACATTACTCCTTCTACAACTCTGGCACAAATTACTATGTTTGTATTCTTTGGCATTAGGAAGATAAAGATCTTTATTCTTTTATAAATGTAAAATGTCAGAACCTATTTAACAATGGAAAATAATTCTAAAAGTTGCTGCGTTTATCACTTGCACAAATGAAAGACATCTCTATTTTTTTTTAGTTTTTTACTTTCTCCTACATAATAATTTACTTTCTCCAGTGTTATCTATGCCTGTATGCATTCCTGCTAATTCTTGCTAATATCATGTAGGTTATTGAATAATATTAACTTCCTGTGTGATATTTATGTTAATGATCAGTAATATTGTAGTTCATTGACTATAGTTCTCTTCCACAAGTTTCTAAGAGTCAGAGTTTAGTAGAAATAAATTCATGACCTAGATGTTTATTATAATCTTTTAGAAGATTGTGAGGTTTTTTTTAATAATAACATGAAAATGAATGGAGGGGAAAACCCAAAATGAAAGTAAGCACTCTCTAAAATGTACATGAATGATAACTATTTGATTATGCTCCTATATAATAAAAGCCCAATATACTAAGTGTCTGGTTGTCCAGTTGACCATTCAACCAATCAAAATATGCTAATGATATGCCAAGGCTGCTCAACCCCTCGCTATGACATGCAATGACCACCAGGGGGCAGATGCTCTGACAGGTAGGTTAGCTTGCTTCTAGGGTCTGGCCAATCAGGACTGAGCGAGATGGGCTAGACACGCCCTGGAGCCCTCCCATAGCCCCTCCCTCCAGCTGGCCCCACCCCCGATAGGTCACTATTGTGGCGGGCCAGCCGGACCCCAACCGTGCACGAATTCCTGCACTGGGCCTCTAGTATGTTATAAAAAAGATAACAGAATAATATTTAGTATATAATTAGCTTTTATAAAATTATGAACTTTCAAAACTCTAAAACAATGCAATGCATAGAAGTGTCAAATAAAACTGTAGCTGTTTCCTTTCTTGAAAAGGGCAGTTTGTTCCAGAGTAAAGAGCTTACAGGGCCATCTGAAGCAAGATAAGAGCATATAAAAAAAAAAAAAGCACCTAAAATGTTCAGCTTCACTTATCATTAGAGAAATGCAAATTGAAATGACAATGAGATATCACCTCACATCTGCCAGAATGTCTACCATCAACAAATCAACAAACAACAAGTCCTGGCAAGGTGTGGAGAAAAGGGAACCCTAATCCACTGCTGGTGGAAATGCAGACTGGTACAGCCACTGTGGAAACAGTACGGCGTTTCCTCAAAAAATTAAAACTGGAACCATTTCTAGGCCTATATCCTAAGAACCCAGAAACACTCATCAGAAAGAATATATGCACCCCTATGTTCTTAGCAGCATTATTTACAATAGCTAAGATGTAGAACAGCCCAAGTGCCCATCAGTAGCTGCGTGATAAAAAAGCCTTGGTATATTTACACAATGGAATACTATGCAGCTGTAAAAAAGAAGGCTTTATTATCCTTTGACATAGCATGGAGAGACCGGGAGAATATTATAGTCAGTGAAATAAGACAGTCAGAGAAACACAAGTATCCCATGATCTCACTTATATAGTAGTATGTGGAATCTAATGAACAAAATAAACTGATTAACAAAATAGATCCAGAGACATAGAAGCATGAAACAGACTGATGGATCTCAGAGGGAAGAAGGGAGAGGGGTGGAAGAGATTAACCAAAGAACTTTTATACATATATGAATAACCCATGGACACAGACAATACGGAAGTGAAGGCCTGGGGGAGGGGTGTGGCATGGATGGGGTCAACGGGGAAGGAGAGGAAAGGGGACATCTGTAATACTTTCAACAATAAAGTCTTTTAAAAAATTAAAAAATCACCTCTGTGAATGTAAAACAAACAAAACAAAACAGAAACCTCTTTCGCTGAGGAGCCATGAAAGGGGCACAAGCAACTGTGATTAGAAACTGTAAGCTTTCTGACTAGGATATTCCAGAAGTGATAGCGACATAAATCACACAGGAAATTCTAAAAAGCATTCAAAATTAAAGCTTCGCCTGCTCTCATCTAATGCCACTACAGATTGCTTTTGGTAAATATATACTGAAGAAATATGCTACAAAAGGAAGCAAAACATCAATGTGTACTCCTATGACAGGTTAATTGTAAAACTTCAACACAGCCCTTAAGATGTAACTCAAAGCCCATGGAGAATTTGTGAGAAAAGAAAAAGCCCCTTTAGACTTTTGACAATACACTGAGAAATTGAAAACATATTTGGCTTTTATCAGCATCGCTAAGAAATGACAGGTTATATAGTCATGTAGTCTCAACAATATTGGGATTTTAGTTACCTCTAAATTCATACTATAACAATCAATCAATTGTTGGCTTTAGGCAAGAAAATAAAATAAAACAAATGGTTTTCATTTAAAGCTGGCTTTCTTACTTATTCCTAGACATGAAACAGTAGATAAGTGTACTTTGGTACATGATTACATCTCATTTATGCATATAGATGGAGTATCGATAAATAACGCTAAAATTCTACCATAGCTTGCATGCCATTAGATTCCTTATGACAACTTCCAACTGAAGTATATGAAAAAGTTATCTGTCTTTGGAAAGTAACATTTCATTACTAATGGAACACTACAACTATGCTAGCGTTCTTAGATAAGTCTTTGGGTATCAATTGCACATGATACTTCCACTACCGCATAACAGGAAGTTCATTCAGCCATATTTTTATTACACTTTATAAACTATTACCTGTGATTCAGCTGAGTGTATTCACTTCTTTGGGAGGCTAAGATATCACTTGTACCTTAGATCTAAATGTTAAGCCCAATATCCAAATTATCATTCCTTTTAGAGTATATAATTTACCTTGGAAAACAAGGACAAAATAAATAAAAATAATATAAAAGCAAGTTTTACAAGTAAAGCAATATATTGAGTCATTTTGACTAGCTAAATTTAAGATTTTATAAGATCACAGATAAAATAAGAACTAAATTGCATATAAGCTCCAGCTTCCCCACCTACATAAAAGTTTTTTTTTAATAAAGAAATTCCACTCAAGAAATATTCAGTTTGAAATTCAACACAATGTCATTGAGCATATGAGATGTATACCATTACATGAAGCTAAATGAGAAACAGGCTCTTTCCAGGAAATGCTCACAAACAGAGGATGGCAGACGCATAAATAAATAATTACAATAAGGACATGGATTGTACAATTACAGTACTATGTTTTATACATACCTGAATGCTGTGCTGGCTTTTCAACCTTCCTTGTCAACACAGTGAAACCTAATAGAGATGCCAATAACAACTAAAGATGAACATGAATCATTCTGAAACCATATGAGTAACAACATTTAACTCCCACTTTAAAGTTGTTAAAATATTTGGCGAATCAAGATGCAAACTAACAATAGAAATAGATTGTGACGCATGAAACACACACACATTGAAACTGCCACTCTGCCTGGAAGAGGCAAAACATTGTATATGGAAAAAAGCTTAATAGTAAATGATGTCACGCTAAAGAAATTCCGTCTTTACATTCAAAGATCTATGTGACAATTACTCATTTAACCCTAACCGTACTTTGACAGGCCTTCATTTTCTGCTCTTAAGAAACTGAGAATAGTAGTTTCTTGGTTACATGAAAGAAACACTATCTGGCTTGTACAACATATTAATTTGACTCATTCTCAAAATTTAAATCCACATGGAAGCTCAAGTTTGGGTGTGGGCAATCTTTGATTTTATCTTGTTTTGTTTTCTTGTTATATAATATTGTAAAAAATACCAAGTAGGTCTGAGTTGTAGCCGGAGAATGTGCATTTCAAACAATTTTCCAGATGTTTCTGCTGGTTTGGAATAACACTATGAAACTACTGTTTTATGGTGAAGAATGCTATTCATAAAAACAGAGAACATCCAAGAAGGAGGGTCTTAATGTAACAAGCCACCAAATCTTAACAAGAAAAACTACAAGGGTTTTATTTTCCTGAGTCTATAGCTTGTAACTGGTCTTGAAACATAATACAAACCTCATCACAGTACGTTCTCTAAGGCAGAAAATATTCTGTTACTATTGGGAGGTGATTTTAGCAGTGTCAAAAGAAGACCACATAATGTGAGAAATACAAATTAAAAAATCATATAGGAATCTGTTGTTTATTATTATAAAAGTAAAACTAATATCAAATAGAGCTACTCAAAAAACCTTCTTATGGATTCATCTTTGAATTGACTGATATTTGCAGTTAGCATTTGGAAATAAAATTGATAACCTCCTCTACTAGTATACCAGCTGCAGAGGAGGAATATCTTATTTAACTCTGAGTCAAGCATATGGAAAGAGTTCATTATATGCTCACTGAACGAATAGTCATAAAATGTACAATAAATAGATAACTAGATCAATTAATCTAGAATAACTAGATTAATGAATGAATGGATATGAGAGCTAACAGGACACATGAATGATTAAATATTCTCTCAAAAGTGGATAATGTACGAAATAAAACAGGTTAGTATATGACGTGAATCAAACTGGATATTCTTTGTAATTTAAATGAATAATCATTGTGAAAAAATAATATAAAAACATACCATAATTATGTTTTATTTAATATTAAGTTGAATCACTATATAGAATTGTTAAGTATTACTAGAGAAAAAATAATCTACTGGAAACCAGCAACAAACAGGCCATTCCAAAGGATATTCCCTAAAAGATTATTTCATTATATCTTGGCTTCAGTAGCATTACCTTCTTGTGAAAAGAAAATGTCTGGCCTCACTAGTCTGACAACTTTAAGAATCTTACATATTCCAACAGACAGAGGAAGAAAAGAAAGCATAACAGAGAAGACAACTAATATTTCACATTACCTAGATTTTATTTCCCACTCAGTTTAAAAAAGAATAGCGTGTGACTGCATTAGTCACTTTTTCAGTTTCACCTTAATGTTTTAAGACAGTTTGAAGAACGAGTATTAAAAGAAAAAGTAAGGCTAAGTTAAATACTCATCATACCAAAATATTATTAGCAGAAAAGAGCTGGATCAGATTTGGATTCTGATCTTAATAATTTTATTCTCTTATATGCACATGCAATTGGGGATGTAGAGAAACAGTGAGTAGGAAAGAGTGCTTAGAGTCTAATAGTACCCAGGAAACATGCTCAAGATTGATCCTCATGATTTTCACAATTTCCTAGAAAAAGCCCATTCCAAGTATCAGGAAAGCTTCAAGAAAGCATCAGAAGAGCAAATATTCATTCCTGCCTGCATTCAGTAGGTGTTTACTGTGGTTTACAAAACAGAAGAGGAGGTGCTAAGCCCTAAGGCTAATCAAAAGCCCAGGTTCAGAAGACAGCCAGGGAACTGAACAGAGAAGGGTTCAGGATGACAAGAGCCACAGCATCTCCATTTCTAAAGATGATGTGGAAACGTGAAAAGAATAGGTTTTTGCATGATGGCAAATCAATAGCCATATGGTGGACTGCTGTTTCCAAAGGTAAATACAACAATATCTTCTGTCTTACATACTCTTTTAACTCTGTTAATCCCCCTTTAAGTGATTGTGGGTGTAGCTGAGGTACGGTCAATTTGCATATTACTCTTTTATTAGATAGTATATATGTATATTTGTGTTTATATATACCTATACATCTTATTGGTTGAATCCATTTTTCCACTTCTGTTATTTGTAGATACTCTGCTTCTTAAGTGTATTGTCAGCAATGTGCTCTGCCTAATTATATTTTTGCATGATGGCAAATCAATAGCCATATGGTGGACTGCTGTTTCCAAAGGTAAATGATGGTGTTGATGTCCCCCTCCCTTGAATCTGGGTGTTCCCTGTGCCTGCCTTGACCATTACAGTGCAGATTAAGTGATGCTATGTGACTTCCAGGGCTTACGCCATGGACTTACACTTTGCTTTTTAAAGATGGAAGCTAACTACCATGCTGTGAGAAACCTAAGCAGCCAACCAAGGGGTTTACCTGGAAAGAAAACAAGGCCTCTGACCCACAGCCCAGCTGAGCTTCCCAAAGTGCCAGGCATGGGAATGAGTGATCCTGAAAGTACATTATCCACCTCCACCTGAGCCACCCACCTGCGGTGAGCCATTCCTGCCAAGTTCTGCCCAAATGGGAGATTCAGGAGCAGCACAAGTAATTGTTCTTTTAAGCCACTAACTGGGAATGGTTTCTGAGGCAGCAGTAGATAACCGATAAAAATCACCAATCATTACACTACCATCATGAAATAAGTAATGAGGACATCACAATATAAATATGAGTGGGTGTTTGTTTTCAAAACAGACATTTCATAACTCAAGTGACAAAAAGTTATCAATTAATTAAGAATGCTATTTTCGAGATACTAGTTGTAAAGTAGAATTTAAATGACCTATAGCTGGGTACACAGTTGGGGTAATAATAAGAAAAATATAATTAAGCAGAGCACATTGCTGACAATACACTTAAGAAGCAGAGTATCTACAAATAACAGAAGTGGAAAAATGGATTCAACCAGTAAGATATATAGGTATATATAAACACAAATATACATATATACTATCTAATAAAAGAGTAATATGCAAATTGACTGTACCTCAGTTACACCCACAAGCCACTCCCACCAGCCAATCAGGAGCGAGTATGCAAATTAACCCAACCAAGATGGCTGTGGCCACAGAGAGAGCAGGAAGCTTGGGTTTCCCCGGCAATGGAGGAAGCCAAGCTTTCTGCCTGCCCTGGACTGCCTTGGCCTCCGCTTAAGGATACAGTTTCAATTATAGAAGATAAATAAATCCCAACAAAAAATGGCTGCAGCTACGGAGTGAGCAGGAGGCTTGGCTCCGCTCAAGGCGACAAAGTTTCAATTATAGAAAATAAATAAATCCCAGACACCAGGGCCTCTGCTTGGGTCGCTAGGGGGCGTGACCAGCATGCAAACCACCACAGGTCCCTCACCCAGGGCACCCCACGCCCCAAGGGAACCCCCACCCTGATCCGGGTCACCCTTCAGGGCAAACCAGCCAGCCCCCACCCATGCACCAGGCCTCTATCCTATCTAATAAAAGAGTAATATGCAAATTGACAGTCACTCCATCACACAAGATGGACTCCCCCATGTGGACACAAGATGGCCACCACAAGATGGCCAGCAGGGGAGGGCAGTTGGGAAGGACCAAGCCTGCAAGGGATGGCAGTTGTGGGCAATCAAACCTGCAGGGGAGGGCAGTTAGGGGTGACCAGGCCTGCAGGGGAGGGCAGTTAGGGGTGATCAGGCTGGCAGAGGACGGAAGTTGGGGGCGACTGGAGCTGCAGGGAAGGGCAGTTGGGGGGGGTCCCAGGCCAGTATGGGAGAGCAGTTGGGAGGGACCAGGCCTGCAGGGGAGGGCAGTTAGGGGCAAACAGGCTGGCAGGGGAGCAGTTAGACATCAATCAGGCTGGCAGGGGAGTAGTTAGGGGGTGATCAGGCTGGAAGGCAGAAGCAGTTAGGGGCAATCAGGAAGGCAGGCAGGCAAGCAGTTGGGAGCCAGCAGTCCTGGATTTTGAGAGGGATGTCCGACTGCCCGTTTAGGCCCGATCCTACTGGGATTGGGCCTAAATGGGCAGTTGGACATCCCTTGAGGGGTCCTAGATTGGAGAGGGTGCAGACTGGGCTGAGGGACACCCCCCTCGCCCGTGTATGAATTTCGTGCACCGGGCCTCTAGTGTGTATACACACACACACACACACACACACACATATATATATACACATAAATGCATATATATGAATATATATGAATATGATCTACAAAGCAAGGATAAAAAGTGAATTAATAAGATAATTTCATAATTATCTTATTGTAGACACTAACAAGTGAGTACAATTACAGTTAAAAACTCATTAGTTGCCCTGGCCAGTGGTTAGAGCATTGGCCCATGAACCAAAGGGTCCCAGGTTCGATTCTCAGTCAAGGGCATGTACTTGGGTTGTGGTTTCACTCCCCACCCTAGTGGGGGTGCATTCAGAGGGCAACTAGTTGATGTATCTCTCTCACATAGATGTTTCTCTCTCTCTCTCTCTCTCTCTCTCTCTCTCTCTCTCTCTCTCTCCCCCTCTCTCTCTCTCTCTCTCTCTCTCTCTCTCTCTCTCCTCTCTCCCCTCCCCCCACCATCTCCTACCACTCTCTGTGAAAAAAGAAAACTCATTTGTTAACTGGTTTAAAAACTATAACATAGTTTAGTGAGGCTATCTTTACCAACATTGTCTATTTAAAAATTCAATTCAACAGTACCACCGAGGTAAATATCTCATTTCTCCTTGGAAATTAAAAAAAAAAAAAAAAAAAAAGAGAATCTCTTTTAACCTTCAAAACTTGCCCTGGTGATTACAAAAATGAAAAACAAAATGTTTACTCCACAGTTTAAAAACCTATTAAAATATCTTTCAATCTCCCTATTATATTTTCCTTAGAACACTACTTGCTCTCAATATCTATAGTTGTCATCCGATTTTCCCAAAGTTAACCAAATAAATCCTTATACATGTATTTATTGGGCCTAGACACTATTCCAATCACGGAGAATAATGGCTCTAAGCACTGCAGACATGGCAGTGGACACATCAAAGTCTACACACTCATGGAGATTATGCCCTGGGAGATCCAAAAGATGATAAAGACTCACTGAGGTAGACTAAATAATCCAAAAATTCACCCTTTTCCCACAAACATGCTACTTAACATAATCCTGGCATCATCTTAAACTTGACTATTACCAGAAGTATATAATGTCTTTCAAGCCTTGGATAAGCTATAACTGATTTAAGTAGTCCTAAGTCTTCAGGCTTAACTTTCCAAGATTTATAACTACTACTACTAGATAATAGGGAAAAAAAATGTGAATGGCAGGGGAAAATGTATGTACTATTTTTTTTATCCATAGGTCTAAGTATTTTCAAAAATAAAATTAAGTGACTATGATCTACTAATACTTACAGTTTAAGAATCTGTTCTGGCAAAGCAAAGGGTGACATGAGGAATCTTATGAAAGAATAAGCCAATTCTTCATGTTATGAAAGATTTCTCTTTCCTTAGATCTTTAATCCTTTGCACTCGCTTGCTTTTTTCTCGATTCCTTTATTCTACTCGGGATTTAATTTTTTAAATACCCCAGATTTTACAAAGCGTGGCAGTAAAATAAAAAATTGGAGTTTCTTTTCATACAAACTTATTTATTTGGATTTTTTATATTTCAAATTATTGATACGTTCAAAAAGTAATTTTAATCTCGATGCTAACCATGTCGAGTCACACTCGACATCCGAGTGCAAAAGGTTAAAGTCAGATTTTCTTCAGAACAATAGATCAGTTTTGTTTTTCTTATTTATTTTTAAAGTTTTACATTAACTTCTAATCTGATAGCATTATTCTCCATTGGGGTGGAATGTGTGTTTGTATATATATCTATATAATAAAAGCCTAAGCGACCGTCATGGTGGGATGATCAGAACGACCGGTCGCTATGATGTGCACGCAATGCAGGAGCTGCCCTGGGAGAGCAGCCACAGGGGGAGTGCCGCTCAGCAAGAAGCTGGGCTCAAGGCTGGCGAGCGCAGTGGCAGTGGCGGGAGCCTCTCGTGCCTCTGTGGCAGTGCTAAAGAGCAACAAGCTGAGCAGTAAGGAGCAGCAAGCAGGTGGGCAGCAAGGAGCGAGGGGTCCCAGACTGCAAGAGGGATGTGTGACTGCCAGCTTAGGCCCGCTCCCTGTACTGACAGGCAGACATCCCCCGAGGGATGCCAGACTGCAAGAGGGTGCAGGCCGGGCTGAGGGACCCCTGGCCTGGACCGGCCCCCCCCCCAATGCATGAATTTTGTGCATCGGTCCTCTAGTATATATACATATACATATGTATGGTATGTATGCCCAAACATTATATACATATAATCGATGTATTCCATTATCAAAATAATAACTCTTTGATGCCTTTCAAATAGAACTAAAAATGTGAGGTCAAATAATTATCAAATTTTAAGATAAAAAAGAATTAAGCAAGTAGAAGTTTAGAATAAAGAAATAATTTTCTAATTTCATAAAATATCAATTTTTTAAAGCTGGTTGTGATCTTACTTATTCTTAGTTTAAAGTTGTAACCTGGAGTTCCAAATGCTACATTCAGCTCTCAAAATGTCTAAGAAGGGCCCTAACCGGTTTGGCTCAGTGGATAGAGCACTGGCCTGGGGACTGAAGGGTCCCAGGTTCGATTCTGATCAAGGGCATGTACCTTGGTTGCAGGCACATCCCCAGTTGGGGGTGTGCAGGAGGAAGCTGATCCATGTTTCTAACTCTCTATCCCTCTCCCTTCCTCTTTATAAAAAACCAATAAAATGTATTTTAAAAAATGTCTAAGAAGGAAGGGAAGGAGGGAGGAAGGGATGGAAGGAGGGAAGGAGGGAGGGAGGGGGGAGGGAGGGAAAGAGAGACAGCACATAAACTCTTCAGTTGCAAAGAGTCCCTGCCACTCCCTATATACTCTGGTCCCCATGGGCATTTGAATTAATGACCTTGATCTAGTATGCCCATCATTTTACAGGTGAATAAACTAAAGTCTGAAGAAGTAATTTCACTGACTGCCCAAGGCACACACATACATTGTTGTTATTATTGTATCAGTGATATTTTATAAAATGTTATCAAAATATATATGGATGTTATCATTTGTACTGTAAAATATGTACTAGTCCAAAGTATACTCCAATGAAATGCTTGATAAATTACTTAAGCAACTTCAGCTGGTCACTCCAATTTGTTAGACCTTTATTTTAATATATTCATATAAAATCATTTCTACATGTATTCATGTACATAAATATCAATTTACCTCCTCATATAACTGGATTACCTTTATTATCATCATAAAAGGAATCAAATACTAAAATCATAAGTAAGCAGAAAAAAATTCCAGGGAAAGAGGGTAGGAGGGAAGGAAATCTGAAGGGGGCAGCAGTGGCAGGGAGCAGGAGAGAGAGACAGAGAGAGGTACTTGGAGAAAGGAGGGTTCTCTTTTCAATGTTCTTGTGTGTGTGTATGCTTAATAAGAAGGCTTAAAAAGATTCTTCAATTGACAGAATCTTCACCTAAAAAGGTCATTTCTTCATTTCTGTTTAAAAGGAATCCAGTAATCTCAATTCTGCATTGCAAGCAAAATTACTTGTCTTGAATCATATAAACAAGTAATGGATAGAGGATTTTTCTCCATATTCAAAAGCAGACCATAAAACACCAAAGGAATTATACAATGGCCTGTCTGCAAATCAGGTATGCCTACTGAACAAGGATGTTTTAAATAAAAACAAACAACTTTAACATAATAAGGACCCATGCGGATCATCTTTTATTACCCAGAGTGCTTGGAATATTCATAATGCAGCAACTGTATGACGTCTGTTTTCATGCTTAAATTTAGTTTATCTGAGCCAGGATGTCAGACTGGCTGTCAGCAGAAGAGATCCTCAGACATTAATGTTCTTAGCACTGCATTATCACTTGAAAGGAGACAGATCTAAAGTCTTAGCTTCTATGTGACACGTCAGGATTGCTTTGGAATGAATTCCTACACTAGACAATAAAAGACCCGAATGATATTCCCTAAAAGATAGGAGTGTCATGGAGAGGAGGGACTATAAACAAAACAGTGTCTGTTGTGCTATTTTCTACTATTTAGAAAACAAAACAAACGAAAATCTGCCAACATCTTAATGCCATTAGAGGCCTTTACAGCAACAACATCTTTCCTACATGTTTTTTAACTATGTACTATTATGCACAAGGTATCTCTGCCTGTATCTCATCCCCACGGAAATGGAAACCATCCAGGAAACCACACAACTCATGTTTTCAACTTGCCCTGAACACATTTGAGAAATCTAGCTTCTTCTACCCATTTTAATAATTGCAAGCTTCCTTCGTATGAGAAATGACATGCTCTGTGAACATCATTTATTTCTACCAAGAAGCCAATCTCTAGTAGGTTAGCTACTCACAAGATACTTTTTGTTCCTTAGAAAAAAAGGAAGTTAGAATTTTGATGATGCTATTCCACCCACATATCTAAAATGCTACACTTGCATTTTTCTTAATATTTCAAATACTTTGTTTAAATAACAGTCAGTGTGGTGTAGCAAACAAAGTTTTGAACTAGGAATTAGAAGACTTGGATTAAATCTCCTCACATCGCATCAGTTTTTTATATTAGGCAAATTGTGTAATTTTTTAGATTTCAGTTTTCCCACCTGTGAAACTAGAAGGAAAACTGTTCTTACATGAATGTAAGATTAAAGCAAACAAATATATGAAAACCTCTGGAAATTTTAAGTATTATATTTGTGATATTTGTGTATTTGGTATAATAAGTGATATTGTTTGCCCATTTATCAGCCAATCTCTCACATTTTTCTTGCTAACAAAATTGTCCAGTTGGCAATATTCCTGACTCTAGGGAGTATACAATGATTGGTTTAAGCTGATCATAGTGATCTCAAACACCTATGCCTAGGATTTGTCTGTGGAGATGGTTATGAAATTCATTTCTGTTATCGCCATGATTAGCTAGTTTATTAATATTAATAATGGGAAGAGAGCAAAGGGTAGGCCAGACATTATAAATATGGTCATCTGGACAGCTTCACCAGGAAGCTTTAGCTTCATGCTCCCCACGGAATCACCAGTCCACCTGCAAACCCCGGGGGGAAAGAATCTAAGGGAGAGATTGGTCCATGTGCAGTGAAGTCAAGATGAAGCAGGGAAGGTGCTTGCCTATCAGTCTAGCCTGGGAAAAAGACCCAGGGATAGGAGGGTAGAGCCATTGCAAGTACATGAAATCTTGGAAGGATAAAATCCCCTGAGTTCCCTCTCTCTGGTGCTCTTGTTCTCTTGCACTCTCTTGCTCCATGATCCACACTCGCCCCTCTCAGATCATCTGCCATGTGGCCTGTGGATGAAAAAAAAGGCCACATGCTAAACTGACTAGCTCAGGGAAGGCCTGCATGGTGGTTTTGCAAACTCCAAGACTTAAGGTAACCACAAAGGACGGTCTGAAATTAACACTTTAACTAAAAGCAGTGTATAGTGGGTAGCCATATCCTAGGCCAGTATCTTCCCTGACAAAGGTCAATCTTTACCTTAGCTGAGCCTACTGGCTTTTTGCATCTAAGATAACTTGCCTGTGAAATGTCAGGGTAACTTGTAACTTCCCTTTTTCCCCATCCCTCAGGGCACAACCAAATGCACCAGGGCTCCAGGACAGAGATCATAAATTCCTCCATTGTTATCATTTTCATGTTAATTGCTGACTGTTAACTATCCTGTACCCACCTAAGTAAAAGAAGCACGTGTCTATCATTTTACTTTTTATCCAATCCCAGAGGCCCTCCTCCCCCTTTGCTTTCTCCCGCCTCCCTAATCTATCACTAATGGATCTCTTGTAACCCACTAACATCTCCTCCTTTGGCTGTAAATATATAAAACCATTCTCCAGAGCATTATCCCAATACCTTCAGATTCTGCTTCCCGGCAACTGTTTGGCTCAAATACACTCTCAAAAAATTTTATAGGTTTGAATGATTTTTTACGTTAACAGGCCTTAAGCAGCCCCGTGGCCTATGGCCATACGGAGCCCTCACACAAGGGCTGCAGCTGGGGGCACAAGCTAAGCTAGCTGATGGTGGACTGGACCTTATATGGAGCAGAAATTCTGGGCAGTGGCCTTAATTCTAGCCCTGCTGAACACACGACTGGACTTCCTTCGTGGAAGAAGAGAGATGGACAGAGATAGGACCTTGGAAGGGAACCCCTCTCCCCTTATGTTTATATCAGCAATAAAGCTTTCCACAAAACCCATCCTCCTGTGGGGGGCTCAAGAAATTCTTTTCCCCATTCACCCCAAGAACTCCAATGATAACATTTCTAGTCAAAGAAATATAAGGGAATGTGTGCTGGTACTTATTTCTAGGAAAGATTTTCCTCCCTATGTGAAGATGTCACCTCTGTCACCTGCATTTCTTTCACTTCTGCTTTGGACGCCAGCAAGAGAAGATCTGATGCCTCCACTTTGTGACTAAAATGAGGTAAGTCTGAGAACAGAGCAAACATGCTGAGGACAGACCAGGAAGACAGAAATATTGGATCCCAGATGACACCGATAGGACAGATACTATTACTGATGTATGTGTTTAGGAAGAAATAGCCTTGATGCCTCCCTAGAGGAAACCTTAATCTCCTCTCCGCATCAGCCAAAAAGCATGGTTGTTGGCCTACTTATCTACTGAAGCATCCTATATAATAAAAGGCTAATATGCAAACAGACCGAACGGCAGAACAACCGAACAACTGGTCGCTATGATGTGCGCTGACCACCAGGGGCGCATGTGGAACATGGCGGGCGTTGGTCGTGGCAGGATGGTGGAGCAGGTCAGCGGGGGCTCCAGACCAAGGCAGGGTTCTGGTCGCTGTCTTCAGGGTGAGCCTCTGGTGGTTACTGAAAAGTCTTTGCTCACGTGCGACGTGGTCGCATCCGGCGCTTGCACCTGCTGCCAGCGCTGGCCCTGCTTGCACCCGCTGCTGGCGCCCCTGGCCCTGATCACCCCTGAGGGCTTCTCCACCTCCCCTTCATCCTGAGGGGTGATCAGGGCAGCAGCCACTGCTGGCTCCACTCACACCCGCTTTTGGCGCCGGCCCCAATCGTTCTGCACTATCAGCGGATGCGAGTGGGGCCAGCACCATCAGCACATGGGAGCGGTGGCAGCGTGAGCAGGGCTGCTTGCAGACAGGGGACCAGGGGCCGCAGCAGGAGGGGCTGGGCGGGGGCGCAGACGATGGGCCGAGACCCGCCCCTGTGCCGACAGCAGCCTCTCGGCCCACAGTTCCTTTCAAGGTGCATGAATTCATGCACTGGGCCCCTAGAATATTATAATAGGCCATAATTGTTTTTTTTTAATACTAAATATATAATTATAAAATGAAATAACTCCATTTTTAAAAGCTTTAATAACGTTAAAAGAAAAACTAAGGCTATCTTGTCCTGAGAAATATACAAAAATCAGAAGCCATAAAAAAAATACTATGCAATGAAAGAAATCATTGAAAAGCTGAAAGATGCAATGCTACCTATCCAACAGAGATAATCAGAATAAATAATATTTCCTGGAAATTAATGTAAGAAAGACAAAGTTACTTAATAGAAAATAAACAATCCATAGAAGAAATACAAATGCCTAATAAATATGTGAAAACAATACCATAACTCACCAATATGAAAGAGAAATAGAAAATAAAATAAATATGAGATTTTTTAAAACCTCATGAAACCAAGGTAAGTTATATGATGTAGCATTGGAATGATGCAGGGAAGCTAATTCACATACTTTGGTTGCAGTATAAATTACTACAGAAGTAAAATTTGGCTACCTCTGCCCAAATCTAAAATGATAATATCCTTTATATTTATTGTTTTTGTCTTTTTTTATTGAAGAGCTTCTCCCATCCTATGTATTAAGGTGGAGATTGTCAATCACAGCATTGGGCACGCACTACTATAAATTCCTCACCCCCTTCCTTGCTCTGAAAATGTCAAAATTTAGGCACATAACAAAAGTGGATGAAGTCCCATTGAAAAATTTTCACATGATTCCTGGAAGACAGAGAACTCCTGCATTAAGTTGATGCATGTAAGAGCCATGTAAACCTAAATCAGCTGGTGGCCATCTTTTCTGACATGTGGAGAGATCTTCTCTGAGAATAAATTTCATACAGAGGAGGGCAGATCAGAGATCCAGAGACATTTAAAAACTCATAACTTGGATCTTTCCAAACATTAACCTGGTTTATCTCAGAAACCTTACTGAAAGGAGTTTTAGGGGTAAAATAGGCAGGTTTAGAGAGTTTTAAGAATAAAGAGGGCCCATGGGGGAGGACTACAAAGGTGAGGGCTTGGAGTTGCCAAAGGCATACATTCACAGAGATTTAAAAAAAAAAAAAAGGTGCCACTGGATAAGGGGAGGAAGACATTCATTCACAGGAGATAGGGAAAAGGCACAGGGTACGGGGAGAAAGAGGAAACGAACTCTCACAGGGGACAGAGAAATGCTGACAAATGGGAGAAAGAGGAAAACAATCTCTCACAAGAGATTTTCACAGAGAATTCTACCAGGGAAGGGGGAGAGAAGGAGGGGAGCATCACGTGGGGTTTGAGCTTTGAAGTTGATATAGTGACCAATAAGAACGGAGCATCAAGTGACAAAGAACTGCAGCCTTTATAAACCTTTTATTCGTGGCTTCATTCTTCGAATCCATCTGGACAAGAACCCGGGAAAGAAACCACCCTTGCATCCAGCTCAGGAAAAAACACCCAACTCATTACTTCTTTTAAACAATAGGTGTGGTTTTTTTCTTTGTTTACTTGAGCGTCTCAGTTAATTTATTTTTTATTTTTTTAAAAATATATTTTATTGATTTTTTACAGAGAGGAAGTGAGAGGAATAGAGGGTTAGAAACATCGGATGGGAGAAAACATCGATCAGCTGCCTCCTGCACGCCCCCTACTGGAGATGTGCCTGCAATCAAGGTATATGCCATTGACCGGAATCGAACCTGGGACCCTTCAGTCCACAGGCCAACGCTCTATCCACTGAGCCAAACTGGTTAGGATGTCTCAGTTAATTGTATTTGTACTTCTCACAATTGCTTCTTAAAAATGCTAACATATTCAAATATTCTCACATTTTCAAAATAAATTGTATATTTTATGTTGTATTGAATTAAATTGCATAGTAAATTGTATATATATATATATAATTTAATAGCAAAAATCTGGAAACAACCTAAATGTCCATCTAAAGGAAGAGACTGGTTTAACAAATGGTGGTTCATTCATCTAATATTAAAAAGGCATTCAAAATAAAGAGGAGACCCATATGTCTTGCAAGAAAAATTTCCCACATATATTGATTCATGAAAAGCATAGTTGTAATACAATATGTGCCACATGATAACACTTAGATTTCTCTAAATGATATATTTCTATATTATATAATTGATAGAAAAGCAATAGTAAGATACAGATGGACAGTTCTTATTTCTAAGTTAGGAAGTAGAAAATAAGACAATTTTCTTTTTTATAGGCATTTCTCATTTTCTTCTGCTTCACAGATACTGCATTTACGAATTGAAAATGTGTGGCAACACTATATCAAGCAACTTTAGCAGTGCCAATTTCCCAACAGCTTTTATTCACTTGGTGTTCCTGTGTCACACTGTGGTTATTCTTGCAATATTTACAACTTTTTTCATTATTGTATTTGTTATGGTGATCTATGACCAGTTACTATTGCAATTGTTTTGGGAAACTACAAACTATGCCCACACAAGGCAGTGAACTTAATCAGGAAATGTGTGTGTTCTGACTGCTTAACTGCCTGGCTATTCCTTCTTTTCTCTCCTTCTCCTTGGGCCTCCCTATTCCCTGAGACACAACACTATTGGAATTAAGCCAATTAATAACTCTAAAATAACCTTTAAATATTCAAATGAAAGGAAGAGCCTCGTGTCTCTGGCTTCAAATGAAAAGACAGAAATGCTAACCAAAATAAGCCAGTCAGAGAAAGACAATTATCACAGGATCTCACTCATATGTGGAATCTAATGAACAAAATAAACCAATGAACAAAATAGATCCAGAGACATAGAAGCATGGAACAGACTGTGGAATCTCAGAGGGAAGGCAGGGGAAGGTGGGGTTGGGTGGGTGGGAAGAGATCAACCAAAGAACTTGTATGCATATATGCATAACCCATGGACACAGACAATAGTGTGGTGAAGGCCTGGGGCAGGAAGCGGGGACAGGCTAGAAGGGTACAGGCTAGAAGGGGGGTGGGGGAGAAAGAAGAAGGGGGTATATGTAATACTTTTAACATTAAAGATTTTAAATAAATAAAAAATAAATTTTAAAAGGATAGAAATGATTCAGCTTAGTGAGGAAGGCATGCCAAAAGCCAAGAAAGGACAAAAGCTAGATTTCTTGCACCAGTTAGGCAAATTGTGAATGCAAAGGAAAAGTCCTTGAAGAATATTAGAAGTGCTATTCCAGGGAACACATAAATAATGAGAAAGTGAAACAGCCTTATTGCTGATACAGAGAAAATGTTAATGGTCTGAACAGAAGACGAAAGCAGCCTCAATGTGTCCTTAAGCCAAAGCTTAAGCTAGAGCAAGGCCCTAACTCTCTTCAATTCTGTTAAGCCTGAGGGAGGTGAGGACGCTGCAGAAGAAAAGTCTGAAGCTAGCAGAGGTTATAGTTCGTGAGGTCTAAGGAAAGAAGCCATCTCCTAACATAAAAGTGTAAGGTGAAGCAGCAAGTGCTAATGTAGAAGCTGCAGCAAGTTGTCCAGATGATCTAGCTAAAATATTTAATGAAGACGACTATGTAGTAGGCAGTTAGGCACTAAACGAGCAAGAATGGTGGGCCAGGTACAAAAGGTCACCAGGGCACAAACCCCAGGTGCCAAGCGATGGACAATTGTAGGGTGACTTTTCTTCCCTAGCATATCGCTGGTCAAGCAGTTTAGACCCCCTGATCTTTCATATCATTGGTCATGCAGTGCAGACTCTCCCCTGACATTTCCTCCCCTAACATTCCTTTAGTGCTGTGGTTGACCTACATAGAGGAGGAATAAGGGGGCCAAAGAATAGCCTCATTAAGACTCCCAGACAAGTCTTTGCATGACCGCTCCATTAAGCATTAAGCCCTCAGTTGACAATGAGGTTCTGACCCCAATCAAATAATCTTAGGAATAATCTGTTGACCAGAGGCTTTGACTAGAGATAACCTCTAGACCTCTGTGTGTTTCAGCTCCAGGTCCAGAAAGGCAGCAAGACCAGGCTCGGCAAGAGCACAGCTGACAACAGGACCAGCTGTGATGACTAATGACCCCCAACCCTGGCACTGACTAATCAGAGACCACGACCCTGCAAGGACACATCTGGAAAGCTAATAAATATTCTATTGAGATCCTCCCCGCCTGGGATCTCCACTAAAAGCCAGTGCAGCTATCTCTCAAGTACACCCCTTTCCCCATCCACTTCTTTCCCTGGTTCGCTCTCTGAAGTTAGCCCTCTCCTTCCCCCAGGCCCGCTGCCTCTGATTTCCTTTTATTAAGCTCCAAGGGCCCTTCTTTCGCCTCTGTAACTTGTTTCCTGGGTCCATGCAGCCCACCTGGCTCACTTCTACTCCTCTGTCATTCTGAGTAAATTTTTGCTTGTATCTGAGTCTTGATTCTGAATTTTTTCTTAGCCAGAACTCAAGTACGAAGGCTGCTGAACCGAGGTCCAACTGCAGCTAACATTCTGGTGCCCTTTCCACCACTAACAGCTACGCTATTCAACAGATTGTCTATGCAGATGAAACAGCCTTATAATGGAACAAGATGCCATCCAGGACTTTCAGAACTAGAGAGAAGTCAGTGCCTGGCTTCAAAGCTTCAAAAGATAGGCTGACTTTCTCGTTAGAAGCTAACACAGCTGGTGACTGTGAATTGAAACCAAAGATCATTTTCTATTCCAAAAAGCTCAGGGCCCTTAAGAAGTATGCTAAATTGACAGAGGAGGACCAAGATGGCGGCATAGGGCGGACACCTGATTGTTGCCTACCACAACAATTTCGAAACTACAACTGGAAAACAGAGCAGACACCATCCAGAACCACCAGAGGGCTGGCTGAGTGGATGGTCTACAACTAGAATAAAAGAGAGGGGGGACGCGGGATGATGCTGATGCCAGTGAGCCAAAGATCACACTTTAAGAACTACGGCTCTGGCGACACAATGGCAGCCTGGAACATGCTCGGCGCGGTTCCCCCAGCGGTCTCTGGCTGAGGGGACGGCCCCGCTCGCTGCTGAGCACGGACAGACGAGCCCCTGGGGACATGGGGTGGGAGACTCCGCGCTTGCTGACCTCCGAGTCCTTTGAGAATCTCTGCACCCCGGAAGCGGCCAGTTGCGCACGCCCGGCGACCGGCTGCCGCTGCAGACCAGAGCACCATCACAGCAACCTCGGACCAGCCCGCCGCCACGCACCGGGTGCACCGGAGCCTCGCTGAGCCCGCCACCCAGCGAGTTCCGCGGCAGCCGCCCGGAACTTTGAGAAAATAGCCGGGGGAATTGCTGAGAAGGAATTGACCGATGGGAGTTGGGATCAGGAAGACGAAGCCCCGCTGGGTCCCGGATCCAGGTGCGCTCGCCAGGCGACTGGTTGCCGCTGCAGATCCGAGTGCCACCGCAGCGACCTCGGACCAGCCCGCCGCCGCGCACCGGGTGCACCGGAGCTTCGCCGAGCCCGCCGCCCAGCGAGTTCCGCGGCAGCCACCCCGGAGCTTTGAGAAAATGGCCGAAGGAATTGCTGAGAGGGAATTGACCGACAGGAATTGGGATCAAGAAGATGAAGCCCCGCTGGGTCCCAGGTCTGGGTGAGGCCGCGCACCCCTGGGTCCGGGCGAGGCCATGCGCCCCTGGGTCCGGGTTTGGCCACATGCCTCTGGGTCCGGGTTTGGCCACGCGCCCCTGGGTCCAGATGAAGCTAGATCCCGGGTCCGGGTGAGGCCTCGCGCCCCTGGGTCCAGGTGAGGCCACGCGCCCCTGGGTCCGGATGAAGCTAGATCCCGGGTCCGGGTGAGGCCTCGCGCCCCTGGGTCCGGATGAAGCTAGATCCCGGGTCCGGGTGAGGCCTCGCGCCCCTGGGTCCGGGTGAGGCCACGCGCCCCTGGGTCCGGATGAAGCTAGATCCCGGGTCCGGGTGAGGCCTCGCGCCCCTGGGTCCGGATGAAGCTAGATCCCGGGTCTGGGTGAGGCCTCGTGCCCCTGGGTCTGGGCGAGGCCACGCGCCCCTGGTTCCGGGTGAGGCCACGCACCCCTGGGTCCGGGTTTGGCCACGCACCCCTGGGTCCGGATGAAGCTAGATCCCGGGTCCGGGTGAGGCCTCGTGCCCCTGGGTCCGGGTGAGGCCGCGCCCCTGAGTCCGGGTGAGGCCGCGCCCCTGGGTCCGGGCGAGACCAAACCAGAGGGAGTCGGACCTGCATTGCCACCATTTGTCCACCATCCAGAACTGAAAAGTCAGTGCTGACATGTACACATAAGGAACTGGTGAACATTGAAATTGGGTCTCAAAAGAACTGTTGGTCCAGAAAGAAACTCACTACAGACTGATTCATTTGCCTGTCAGCATAACTATTATTGCTCGTCTCACATTAGGTTCTTATAAGTGTATTTCTAGTAACACATGATCTCACTCATCTAGGGGAAATGATGAACAACATAAGCTGATGAACAAGAACAGACCCAGAAACAAGGAGGCATCGATCGGACTGTCGGGCCTCAGAGGGAGGGTAGGGGAGGGTGGGGGTAGGGGGGAGAGATCAACCAAGGGACTTGTGTGCATGCATATGAGCCTAACCAATGCTTAAGGTCAACAGGGGGGTGGGGGCATTCGTGGGGAGGGGTGTGGGCTGGGAATGGGGGGATGAGGACAAATATGTGACACCTTAATCAATAAAGAAATTTAAAAAAAAGAAGTATGCTAAATCTATTTTGCTTATGCTTTATAAATGGAACAATAAAGCCGGGATGTCAGCACATATGTTTTCAACATGGTTTACTAAATATTTCAAAGCCCACTATTGAACCTACTGCTCATGAAAAAAACATTCATTTCAAAATACTTTTGTTCATTGACAATGTACCTGGTCACCCATGAGCTCTGATGGAGATGTATAATTAGATTAATAGTATTTTCATGCCTGCTAACACAATACCTGCTCTGCAGCCCATGGAGAAGGAGTAATTTTTACTTTAAGTGTTATTAAGAAACACATTTCATAAGGCTATAGCTGCCATAGATAATGATTCCTCTGATGACTCTGGGTAAAGTGAATTGAAAACCTTCTGAAAAGGATTCACCACTCAATGTCCCATTAAGAACATCCGTGATTCAATGGAAGAACGTCAAAATATCAACATTAACTGGAGTTTGGAATAAGTTCAATGAATGACTTTGTGAGGTTCAAGACTTTGGTGGAAGAAGTGACTATAGATGTGGTGGAAGAAGTGACTATAGATGTGGTGGAAAATGCAAGAGAACTAGAGTTAGAAGTGGGACCTGAAGATGTGAATGAACTGCTGTAATTCCATGATAAAATTTCAACAGACGAGGACTTGCTTCTTATGGATGAGCAAAGAATACGATTTCCTGAGATGGAATCTTCTCCTGGTGAAGATGGTGTAAATATTGTTGAAATGACAACAAAGAATTTAGAGTATTTCATAAACTTAATTGGTAAGGCAGCAGCTGGTTTGAGAGGATTGACTCCAATTTTAAAAGAAGTTCTACAGTGGGTCAAATGCTCTCAAACAGCATCACATGCAACAAAGAAATTGTTCATCAAAGGAAGGTCAGTCAATGTGAAACTTCACTGTTTTCTTAAAGAAATTGCCACAGCCACCCCAACAATCAGTGACCACTAACCACTCTGATCAGTCACCGCCATCAACATCGATGCAGGATTCTCCATAAGCAAAACCAGTACCATTCGCTTAAGGTGTAGATGTTGGTCAGCATTCTTTAGCAATAAAGTATTTTTAATTATGTATGTACATTGTACACACTTAATAGACTACAGTATAATGTAAACATAACTTTATATGCACTGGAAAATGAAAAATTTATTGTGACTCACTGTATTGAGACATTTGTTTTATTGCAGCGGTCTAGGTTGAACCTGTAATAGCCCCATGGTACACCAGTATTCTAAGTACTTTAAAAAACCTGTAGTGCACATTCATATGTCATTTATGTAATAAAAATACGAAAGCATAAACAAGTTTATCTTCCCTTCAAAGAGAATAGGTGGTTATAATGAGAAAAAATATTGGTTTCTTTAAAATTAATAAAGCAGTGCACACTTTACCAAGAGGTGGTTAAGGAAGTCTCTACCTATGGATTGTGGCTAAACTCTTAACATGCAAATTACTTTCAAAGAGTAAACTGTATTTTCACAATTATTAAATGGTGACTTTAGTATTTTTTATATTTATTTTTACTATAAAAGTTATAATGAAATATGATAGAAAATTTTATTATGAGTTAGCAATCACAGATAAGCTCAATCTTTCTACTTATTTTAATATAAATCTATCCAACTAGTGGTGTCTCATTCATTTTCAACTGTTCACAGAAATGACTCTCCTCAGTTTACATACAAATCAGAACTCAAAGTTGGGCCAAGTGAATTTAAAATTTATTTAATTTAATGTAAACTTTGAATAGGATTATTTAGTCAGAGAAAATCATTAAAAACAGAACTCTGGATTAACATGAGATATACATCATTAAAGGATTAAGTTTTTATTTCGAAGAAGATATTCTGGTCACTTACCATTAAACATTCAACAATCACTGAAGTTAAATATAAATAAAATTAAAGCAGTAAGGTAAAAATTCAAAGCTGCAGAAGAAAAATCATTTTAAACCTCTTAAAGCTATTGACCCTAAATAAATTTAATAACAAATCTACACTTGATTTCAATGTGTTCTAACTATTACTCCTTGTAATTAAATTCTTCTGCCACAAGTCTTTATTGAAAGCAAGAAAAATAAACAACAAAATCCTGGACACAGCAAGACACCTGGACACATGGCTCATCATGACTTAGTTACATGAAAGTGAAATCTTACTTTCTTTTTCTACTGACAAGAGTAGTATCTCTCTCCACAAATCCTTACACATGCACACATACACAGCACACAATATCAAAGAAACTCTCAGTTCCTGGGTTGAATTAGTGTATCATTTCAGTATAATGTTACATATTAAGCATGTCTGAAACCTGAATTAGGAAAAGCAAAATTGTGAGTCTGAAAATTACTCCATACTTATTTTTCTACATTACCCTTTCATTTTACAGGCAGATAAGTGAGGTTAAGGAGAGTTTTACAATTTTATTCTTTTCCCTGAACAGATAGGAGCATCAGAGTTGTGGTGTGCAACAGGGCTCACCCAAGACTGGAACAGGGTCTCCTGACTGCTACTCCGAGACACAGTTTAGTTGACTATGCCATCCTATATAATAAAAGCCTAATATGCGAAGTGTCCAACCATTTGTTCAACCATTCGACCAGTCACTATGATGCGCACTGACCACCAGGGGGCAGACGTTCCAACTGGTAGGTTAGCTTGCTGCTGGGGTCGGCCTATCAGGGCTGGGCGAAAAGGGCCGGACACGCCCTGGAGCCCTCCTGCAGTCCCTCCCCGACCCGATCGTGCACCGGTGGGGTTCTCAGCCTGGCCTGAACCCTCCTGCAATCTGGGACTCCTTGGGGGATGTTGGCCCGATCCCCACAGGCCAGGCCGAGGGACCCCACTGATGCACAAATCCTTGCACTGGGCCTCTAGTGAAGTCAATAATAAGAAAGTATCACCTGCAAGGCGGCAGTAATTAACTTAGGGTTTCTCCTTCCCTGTATGGTTCATTTTATCTTTTTCAACTCTCAATACACATGCTTCCTTTCATACACATGGCATAACAAAAACTGGAGTTACCGTAAAGAAAAAGCTATGATAAAGGATTTCCCCACTACAGCCTAGTCCTAAATCAAGTCACAACTACACAGGAGCAAGCTCATTCTACTTAGTTGTTAGGAGACTCGGTAGAAGGAAAACCAAAGATGATTAAGGGAGGAAAAAACCAGCCATTTGTCCACACTTTGCATTTTACCATGGCTCAAACTTAAATATCGGCCATGTAACAAAAGAATACTACTAAGCCATAATGGCCATTTGGATCTCATCTTTTTGAAGAGACATTAAGAGTCATGAAGAAAGAATGAAGTCTAGTTAAAATTCTCAAAGGTAACCACTGGCCTTATATGCCAGAAAGAATCTACACATATATTTAAAACAATTATTAAAAGTAATTATAAATATGTAATTCATGAGAATTATCTATCTAGGGCAAGAAGGAAAGTAACAACTCAAAATTAGAAAATAAATGTGTACCTTATTTTACCACATTAACATAATGATCAAGGCTATTTATAGTGTTCTGCATTCTTTCAAAAATATCTTTTTCCTTCAATACATTATATATTATACTGTGCCAAAGAGTCAGAATTGAAAACAAATATATGAAATGTTTAACATGTAGTTTATGAAAACTATTAGTCAGATATAGGATAGAGCATTAATTTTACTGAGATAATGCATAATTTATGGGAAATGTGTACAATAAGCTTATGCTTTGTCTAAAAATTAAAATATTAATGTACAAAACACTCGCTCTCCTTTTTGTTTAGAGCAGGCATTTAAAATTAAGTAAAATGATAAATATCACAATATATTTTTGAGGCTTCGCATTGTTTCAAATAAAATTGTGCACCATGTGTTTCATTTTCTCCCTGCGACGCTTCCTTTCTTTTCCCTAAGGCGTGGATAACAAATAAGCAGCACGTTTTTAACCGTTGGCATCCTTCATGGACACCATACTGTGAAAAAGTAAAATCACATGTTCTTGAACTAAAGAAGAGAGCTTAGTTCTGTCTTCTCCAAAACCTTCATGCTATGTCTTCAATAACATATATAATTCCAAGAACAGCATTTCATACTACTTTCTATGGTGGAACTGACTTCTAGAAAACTGTTAACTGAAGTGTCAATGGAAGTCTTTCCATAAGCTTTTGAAATTGTATAATCTTAAATGGAATTCCATGGAGAATCCCTTTTATGCCTCATGGCAAACAAACCTATCAAGTATTTATCAAGAATAAAACTTAACATTCTGTTGAGGTCTTCCACATGCTGACCATGACTGAATGAAATCAAAATACTCCTGTGGAAAGGAAGCTCATGAAGAGCCAAATCAGGACCTCCAGAGACTAGACTACAAATGTAAATCAGGGTGTAGTTTAGATGCCTGGTGTCTATGTGCATATGCAGGAACTCCCACGCTTGCAGTTGACATGTGAGATTGGCCAAAAGGCAAAGGAAATTTTGCTGGATAACTTTAAAAATGTTATTAAAAAATCATAGAACAAGTGGATGTGGTAGTTATGGAATGGGCCAGTCCAGGGTTGAATTCCTGCTGTCATTTATGGTTCAGTGAACTCGGACAAGATCCTTTAGTTCTCTGAAGCTTTTACTAAAATAATGGCAACACCTATCTCAGTAGTCACTGTTCATTGAAATCAAGTTTTACATTGGCTTTTATTGATACAAAAATATGACTACATGGAGTTTTGATTCTGCTCCTTGAAGAAACAGCTGTTTCACTACTTCTAGGAGGTTCAGTACATCATTGAATATTTTGAGCATCTGCACTTAAATACAACTCGAAGGCGTGGCATCTCTCAGGGTGTTCAAAGCCTACTCATAATCAACTTCTTGACATCCTGGGACCTGAGGACACTTTTTAAAAAGATATCTGAGGTTGTAAAGCGGAAATAAATCTCAAATAAGCATTTCTTAATCTTTAAATTCCTCTATCACAGCATTCCACTTTCCTTTCTCTCTACACTTTTTTTCAACCATCTTCTTTATGAAAGTAAGGTGCTAAGCCACAAACAGCAGCCACTGCACCTAAGCCTTCATTTAGGAATCTTTACTGAGCACTTCGTATTAAAACAGTAATTTAGGGGTGAAAAAGACAGGTTTTCAGACATTTTAGAAATTAAGGGGACCATGGAAGAAACACAGTGCTGCAGAGCAGCAGAAGGTATATTTCCATAGAATAGGGAAGCTGAAAAGCTGCAACAGGTACATTTCCATAGAATGAGGGAGTTGGGAACAGCAAAAGGTCCATATTTCAAAATAAAGAGAAGGAAGCCCTTCATCCACAATGAGAAAAAAGCCCAGGGGGAATAGGAAAACAATAAGGAAGTGGGTGGGTAGTGAGAGGAGAACCTTATATTTCCCATGTGAGGTTCGAGCTTTGAGCTCAGAAGTTCCTGCAGTAACCAGTCCAAGGGAATAGTGACCAAACAGAGGGATACCAAGGCACAAAGATCCGCAGCCTTTATAAACTGTGGAAAAGGAAACTCAGGGGGACCCTTTCCCCCTACCCACGTGGGAGTCTGTGCTGTTAAATTCTTTCCCCCTCCCCACATGGGAATCTGTACTTGTTCTTCAATAAATCTCCACCTTTGCTATACCATCTTCCATCCGTGGATTCATTCTTTGACTCCGGTGGACAAAGAGCCCAGGAACCAGTCTGCCCAGGGGAACACCATGAGTTCCAGGCCAAAAATCCCGCTTTACTATGAGTGAGGGTTCGCACCAAGCCTTTAATACGCACATACTCCATCCAAAATGCTTTGTGTGAGGGGCAAATATTTATTGTGCACCTAGGAAGTTCTAGGCATTTTACATATATTATCACATTTCATATTCACAAAAATACTAATTATGACTATTCTCATTTTACACATGAGAAAAATCAGGATCTTGGAAGATAGGCAACTTGCTGTAGGTCACCTTGCCTCAATACTGCCTTTTCTGTTACATTCTCTCACTTTGTCCCTCAGATTACTACAAGGGCTGCCCTAATGGCCTCAGAGAGAGATGAGTCTTATTGGGACTGGAATTAATGTGTTAACACCTGAAAGTCAGACAGGTAAGGTGGTATAATAATCAGACACATTCCAAGGACATGTGTTTCCCACTCCTCGTCTTTTCCTTGGCCACCCAGTTCTTATACCCGCCCCCTTCATACACACACAGACAACAGTAACAGTTTTGCTAAGATTAGAACTAAGAGCACTGGGCTCCCCCTTCAGCATCCAAAATGAACAAAAGGGTGTACTATGACAACTGTGCATAATCTTGTCTATCTGTCCTTATATTTACACGCACAGGAAAGAGCTTAACTAATTAAATTCCATGCAGGAAACCAGGCACCTAAGAAAGAAGTGAAAGTATAATAATTTGTTTCTAAGAATTGCAGCCCCAGGGAATGCTACTGGGAAGTGCAGAAAATGAGACGCCTATCAAGTTAAAGGGACAGATGTTATATAAAGACATAACTAGAATTCCTACCAACTTCAATACAACTTTTATTATGAAATATATTCTTTTTTTTGCTTTCTGACATATTGACAAGAACCAACAGCAGTAAGAAAAGGGGAGTTATCAAATAATTCCATTCCCTGAAGACAGAAATTAGAATTTGACTGACAAGTAGGAATTAGAGTCAAGACAAATCTTTAACGGAGCCACACAGAAGACAGTGTTACCCCTAGCCAGGTATCTGGCCTCGGTCCACACCTGACTCAGCACAGCCATGTAAGCAGTCAATGCTTAATGAACTTGACCAGCACAAAAAACGAGAGTCAGTGAATACTGGTCAGCAGCTTTAGATCTTTGGAACAAATACTAAAAATATACTAATCTGTCTATTTCTTTCACTTTAAAAAAAAGTGATATTAGATAAGCATGGCTGTAAACATAACATAAATTAATTATTAAATAGCAGCAATGACTAATTCCATGTTATTTCCAGGTTACAAAGCAATTTTTCCTATAAAATAAAATGCATACAAAATCACACAAGCCTTATGTTGGAAATTATAGCTTACACCATTTCATGTAAGAGAAAACTGAAGTATTTTAGGTATTCTTAATCTCTTGGAATTTTTAGGTGAAAAAGAGAGGTTTACCTCCCCCCGCCCCCCACCCCCGTCCCCGCTCCCACAAGGGCTCTGCAAAGAAAGGTGATGAATAGAGTCAGTGTCAACATGTTTAAAACTGTCCTCAAATACCAAAGGCCAAGGAAATAGTACTTGTTAAAAGTACAAAAACAAATGTTATATCTCTCTCTCTTTCCTACCAACCTCCACATCTCCATACTTATGTTCTTTTAAAAATAGTTTCTGAGTATTGAACATCTTCTACCATTACCTCCCACCATTTTTCTTACCTTTGGTATTTCTATTTAATTCCTTTCCTTCTTTTCTCTGATCCTTCTTTCCTATTCTATACCCTTTCCTTCTCCATTGCTCTGGCCTTGAATTTATCTATACATTCATTCATTTATCTGTCTATTCATTCATGCAATCAAGCACCAACTATATGTCATTACTACACTAAGCAGGGGGTGAGGGATGATGAACTAAGACAAAAGTGATCACTATAGTCACTGTCTTACACTCAAGCAACAAACACAGTAAATTATTGGCACACAAGGTATTTTTAACATCTACTGTGTGACAAGCTATAAGATATATTTATTGGAAGCTATGAGTAGAAAGAGGGAATCCCTCTCTGGTGGCCATGAAGAAAATTTCCTCAGAGAAGTACCTTTTGAGCTGAGTTGAGAAATGTGCATTAGGATTAACTAAGCAGACACCTAAAACCCTCCAGGAAGAGGAAAGGAAAGCAGCAAAGCATCAGGGCATTCAAAAAGCCAAAGGAAGGCTTCCGTGGCTGGACTCCACGTGCTGTAGACTTAGTTGAGGCTGTTGACATAGGCAAGGAACAAATCACTTAGTTGATAAAGATGCTGTCTTTTTCTCCTAGGAAAGTGACAAGATAAAATGCTTCTTTTTTTTTTAATTCTACCAAAGATAAGGCTTTCTTGATTATTTATGCAATATGATACATACCTTTTTCACTCTTTGCTCCATGATTCTAATGTCCATCGCCTCTTAACAAAACAAAGTGAACTTCTGAACAAGGGCCATTTTTCAGATACCAGCTGTGCTGGCTCCCCAAGAAAACATACCTAGTTGCATTCTCAGTTCCTGACCATTGGGAGCACTTACTTCTGAGCGTGGCTAATATGTACTATGTACTATTTCCCTAATATATACCCAAATATACGCATATATTTTGAAGTATATTTCCAGGATAAATTACAACAAATAAAATCTTAAAATGTAGAATAAAATGGATCTGAGGCAAAAGTCCACATTATATGTTCAAGTCATCATTGCTACATATTTAATTCATTTTACGTTCTACAATGATTTTGTTTCAAAATCAAAATTTAAAATGCAGATAACAGTTAAAAGGAAGCAACTCAGTTAAACAGACTTATTGAAAAACACACTTATTCCATGAATTTGAATGAATATAAAATGGAAAAGAATCGATAGGTAGGTAGGTAAGAAGAAGGCAGCTGTAAAGTACAGGGGATACCATATACAGGGGTAGGGAGAGGAAGAGTCTCATGATTGAACTTTCATTCTTTTACTTCAGCACCAGGAAACACACATACACAAATGCATACAAATACACACACATACATTCACTCTTTCTTCTACACAAACATGAAAATGGAGAGTAAACAAGAATATCTGTTATATTTCTTATTTGTGTTTTCAAAAGACATTATTTGAACCTGGGGCACTACAGAAGTAGATGAACAAGAATGCAATTATGCATCTACTAGATTATGGGGCCTTTACAGGTGGAAGTTACCCACGTCACATGTGAGAGGTATACGTATTCTCAGGTTTGGACGAATGTATATCCTTCCAAGTTCTATACCTTACAGACATGATCCTGGATTCAGAAGTTAACACAGGTCTGATAAGCCAGTAATTCCAAAATCCAGACTACTGCAGCAGGCAAAAGACTATATAAATCCCACGTGTTTCTCCTAAACGCTCTCATTTTCCTATACCAGTAGTCGGCAAACTCATTAGTCAACAGAGCCAAATATCAACAGTACAATGATTGAAATTTCTTTTGAGAGCCGAAAACCGACTTCTGCGCATGGGCCACAAAGTTTCAATCGCACTGTACGTGCGCGCCTGCACGTGGTATTTTGTGGAAGAGCCACACTTAAGGGGCCAAAGAGCCGCATGTGGCTCTCGAGCCGCAGTTTGCAGACCACTGTCCTATACCATCAAAAATCAGATATAAACATTTTTCTGCTTCTCCAGACTGTGCTCCTTACATATGGCCACATGCTTTTCAAAGCTTCTATCATCTTCCCCCGAACATACCTTCCTCCCATGAAGAAACCTTTTCTAAAGTTTAAGGAGTTTGGGATGCCCTGCGGTTATCTGGAAACATCTGGTCCATTTCTATCATTTCTAATTAAATAGTCAAAGAGAGTAAAGCCATTAGTGCAAGTGCTTAATGATGTTATCAAGATAATATTTAAAATTAGAAAACAGTAACTGGGGAAGAAATAAAAGGGTGGGGGGAAATAAACACCCCCCCAAAATAGAATAGGAATGTTTCTCAGAAAGTGAATTTTGTAAACTAGCTGGCCCTTTATCCATTTTATTACTTCTTACTTTGGTGGCATGGTGATTTTGGGTAGAATTTACTTCCTTAAAAGCACTAACAACATATACTGAGAGAGTACTCTGTATGCATAGTGGCAAACAAGCTGCTGTGTGTGTGTGTGTGTGTGTGTGTGTGTATACATATATATATATATATGTACATATATATACATATATATATATATATATTAAAAATCAGGAAAAGTAAAACAGCATGATATAATAGAACGAGTTTTGGAATTATAAAGGCTGGATCCAAATATCTGCTCTGCCAATAAGTAATGGTATGAGTTTGAATAATTCACAAAACCTTCAAGAGGCACAATGGGAACAAAAATGGTGACCTCATGCAGTTACTATAAAAATCAGTAATGATAGTTTCTTTGTAATACAAAGTACACATTCAATATAAGATAGCTTTTATTATTAAAAGTATTATCTTCTATTATAATGATCAAATTGACTCCATCATGTATGTATTACCAGGAGAGCAAAACTTTCTATGTACCTAACTTTTAATCAAAAAAAAATTTTCCAGCCCCAGCCGGATGGCTCAGTTGGTGAGCATTGTCCCATACAACAAAAAGGTTGTAGGTTTAATTCCTGGTCAGGGCACATACCTAGGTTGCAGGTCTGATCCCCAGGGGTGAGTATAAGAGGCAACAAATGGATGTTCTCTCTCCCTCTCTCTCTCTCTCTCTCTCTCTCTCTTTCTCTCTCTCTCTCTCTCATGTGATTACATATTTTTTTCTAGCAGTTTCTCACCTGATAACCTACTGCTTGGAAAGTCATATAAAAAGTATAAACCTCAGACACTGCAATGTTCTCAGATGTTATGACACCATGAGGATGAGAAGACAAGTTGAGAAGGTTCCTTGAGTTCAGTGAGAACTAGAAAGAAATAGAAAGAAAAAGCCATCTGAAGTTGAAATAAACTGATATAGCATAAAATGACCAAATAAATCAGTCTGATGGTCTTCTTACTGACAGGGCCAAGAGCTTTTAAAGCTAGCAATGTGACTTGCCACAAAACCAAAGCAAAACAATTTGGCCTACTTTTTATTCCTTTGAGAAAAAACAAAACAAAAAACAACCTTTATATTACCATAGACATCAAACGAAAAAGAGACAAATTTACAAATATTGACTTTAAATAATCAGCTTGAAAAAGATAAAGGATATTTTGAAATGCTACACTCTATGCAGTTTTCAGTGTGGCTGTGGATACTATGTCTCTGTGAGGGATAACCCCTGGAATTGTACCGTACACAGCCTTTGTAGCCAAAGAAAGCAGTTCCATATGTGCCCAGTCTCAAGGATTTTTAGTGTAAAATACAATAAGATTAAAAAAGAGAGAGAGAGATGAAGTTTGGGAGTAAGAGTTATAATTTGCCTTGTGAAAAGGTTGCATTTTGTAAAACACTTCATTCCCAGTAGCCTTTAAATAACAAGCCCCCCACTGCATTTAAGACAGTTCCATTTAGAAACATCACAGGCACCATAACTTTTCAAGAACACTTCTCATTTTGTCAGAGATTAGCATGAACAACCAGTCGGAAAGATAGGACCCTGGAGAGGACCTTGTCTCGAAGTAAAAAGGACGCAGGGGCCAAGTCCTAGGGAGGGCAGGCCACTGCCCAGAAGCAGGTTTCACATGGGAGGCCCATACAACATTAACAGCAAATACAAACTCATAACACAGCTGGAGTGCCCAACAGTAGAAAAGGAAAACATAAAGCTGAAGGAGAGGCCAGGCCAGAAAAGGTAAACGCTACAGGTAAGACGAGTGGCTCTTCCCAGGATGACTGACAATAAACTCAGCAGTTCTCCCGCTCTCTTCACAGAGACGTCCTGACCAATGACCTCTGTGTATGGAAACACCAGCATGGGGATCAAACCTGAGTCAATGGACTAATCTCCTTTGGTTTAAACATCCTACCTGTTAGCCAAGTAAAGAAATAAATTATACATTTCATCTTTCTCTCTCTCTTTCTTTCCCCCTTTTTTTCTTCCTTCCTTCTTTCTTGGTCTCTTTCTTCTTCAGATATTATAGTCTGTGAACCAATTATCTATGGCCATGGGTAAGTGCCTTCAGAAAACAAATCTATAGCATCTCATATTTGCCAGAAAAACAATGATAGATTTTCCATTTTCTAATTATTTTAAGGTGTTGGATTAAACAGGAAATAAGAGCCCACCAAAATTAGCAGGTCCTCCAACCACACCGAAATATAAAACTAGAACTGCTCACATCTCAATTAATAAAAAGTGACACCTACATAGAATAAGTAAACTAATAAGTACATGAGAGAAATGTGAGTAAAACCTGGATGTGGGCAAAAGAAAATACAAAAATGTAACTAAGAAATTAAAAACAATAACCAAGAATGGGAAATATGCCCGTATTATCCAAAAGAAAATAAATGGCATAGGGGTGTGAATTTGCAAATGATAAAATAGAGATCAGAATGCCAGGGGCACTCAATTTTCTATTTTCAATGGAAGCAAACTATATATATTTTCAATAGATGAACTGCTACAGCCCAGGAACAAAAAACTCTTATTTGAATAAGCTAAGAAAATATTTATCAGAAGAAATACTTCACCGAATGAAAAAGTTATTGAGAAAATCTTCAATGTAGAGTGAAAGAACTGTGTCTAAACATCTAGTCATTCTTCCCATAAAGAAGAACTGAGGCTGTGAGTTGAGACAACCTGGAGCCTCAGAGAAGCAGCCAATAATATTCCGTAGCATCACTGGCAATATCCATTAATAACTCCATCTTCATTTTGCAGCTTCATGAGCAAGGGCCAGGTCCAGAACAGAAGTACACCTGGGGCTGAGTTTCCCAGTCATTCTCTGAACAAGAGGGACCATTTACCACAATGACTTCAGAGACTTTTTTCTGCCTTGTTCACTCCTCTATCCTGAGCACTCAGAACTGGGCCTTACACAGTGGGCCATCGATAAACATTTGTCTCACTTATATTGAAAGAATAAATTCTATATCCCCGGATCCTTTCTGTTGTTATTTGAGGCCATTTCTTCATGTTCCACTCTTGTGAAGTCCCTGATGGCAACAGAAAATGGCTATTTGTGATTCTACACAAAGCAGCCCTCCAAAAATTTAAGACTGCCATTAAGTTGCTCTTGGCTTCCACACTGCCTACCTGTTTCTCTTTCCTACTGCCATCAAATGTAACACTTAGGAAGCACTTAATATAATATTTAAATGATATTTAACATCCGGAGTGCTGTTCATCGTTAGAGCTTCTTGAAAATAAAGTTAATTTAATAAGAAGATTGCAGAGAAAGAACATGCTCTTATCTAAAGCACCACAACATGACTAACAAGGATAGAGAAAGTAATTGGACAAGTATATACGTTCATACGTAAATACCTTTGCTTAAGTGTGCTCAGCAGTGAAAAACACTGTTTAAATGCCAGATTAAATGCCAAATTTTAACAGGGAAAGCTCAATGTATCATTTTCCTTTTGTATTGAAGCAACTGAGGAATTTCCTCAATCTGAGAGGTGGCCAAGTACATTTGCAACTGGCTAAGTGTTCGTAATAAAGAAAGGACACAAAGAAATCTGCGTTTTAGAAACTAAAAACTATATATATTTTTATAATAATTCTAAGGGAGTTTCACTTAATATGTTCCCAAGGTCATGCTAAAAGTTTTGGTTAATGTCTTTACTAAAGCTGCCAAGTAGATGTATTTTAAAGCACTTTAAATCCACGCTCTACTGGGGGCAGAGGGAGAGAGGGGAGGAAAGGGTGATTCAGCTTCCAAGCATCATTATTCAGGTTAATGACTAAAGCATGAGACAATATCAGAATACAGAGATATCTCTGGGAAGGGTTAGGTGGTTGAATGAATTACCTATCACTATGAACCACATGCATTTATTGTTTACATACTTTTACATAACATGAATTCCTCTAGCTATTTCTTCCATTTTGTTTTGTTTTGTTTTGTTCTGGGGTGTGTGGTTTCATAAGTTTGAAAAAAGACCTGTCATGCAAGCCAAAATAAACGTTCCCAAATGTAAGTAATCATTATCATGAAATTGATAAACATTTGTCTCAGAAATCCTAATAACAATATTAATGATTACCATTTCTTTGCATGCATTATCAGTTTAGTTCTTGCTATCTCAAAAACCAGCCCAAAACACAGTGGTTTAAAACAACGACCGATTTCTTTAATGAGTCTAAGTAGATTCTAGGATCAGCTGGGAAGTCCTATTAATCTGGGCCCTGTTCAGCTGATCTCAGTTGGGCTTACTCATATACCAGTATCTGGTGAATGGGCAAAGGACCAGCTGGTGAATGACTAGGACCTTCTCTATGTAGTGTCTCATTTTCCTCCAGGATATCTCTAGGCATAAGTTGGTGGTAGCAATAGGAATTCAAGAAGGGGAACATAGTGCCAGGCTGCTGTCACTAAGTGATTGAGCATCAACCTATGAACCAGGAAGTCATGGTTCGATTCCCAGTCAGGGCACATGCCTAGGTTGTGGGCTCAATCTCCAGTGGGGGGGGCGGGTATGCAGGAGGAAGCCAATCAATGATTCTCTCTCATCACTGATGTTTCTATCTCTCTCTTCCTCTCTGAAATCAATAAAAATCTATTTTTTAAAATGGCCATTAGTTGTGAAGATCATAATGCCAAAAGTCACTTCTTACACCCATTTTCCTCATTTTAATATTAGGGTCTTGAATTTAAAAAAATGTCTTTTCACAACCCTTATATGAACTATTCTCACACTATAGGTAACAAAACCTATGAAAACTGAGAAATTAGTTATTGCTATTTTTATTTTTTAAAATTTTTTTAAAATATATTTTATTGATTTTTTACAGAGAGGAAGGGAGAGGGAGAGAGTTAGAAACATTGATGGGAGAGAAACATTGATCAGCTGCCTCCTACACACGCCCTACTGGGGATGTGCCGGCAACCAAGGTACATGGAATCGAACCTGGGACCCTTGAGTTCACAGGCCGATGCTCTATCCACTGAGCCAAACCAGTTAGGGCCTTATTGCTATTTTTAGCAATTCAACTTAAATCACCAATGAGCTATATAAATCTGTATCTGTTTTTTCTCCAATTTTACAATTCATGAAGCAGTGCCTCAAACACACACACAGTCGAGGATATAGGATTTCCATTTTATTAGTCTGAGTGATCCACAAAGGCATCTGTATGGTTAGGGTCATATATTTAGAAAGAAGGCTGCCCCAATCTTTGCCAAACTTGAAAGTTTACAACTAAAATACTGAGAAAATTAATAAACTAGAAGTTCATTTAAAATGGTGTCAAGACACAAGCAGAAAGAACTCTCACCCACTTGTCAATCTATACTAAGGTGACCAGATTTTAACATTGGTAAAGTGGGACACCATTGACCGGTGGGGGGGGGGGGGTGTCTTGATTAAAAATTTGGTCTATATGGAGCAACAAAAATTTTCATAGAACGCAAAAATAGTATTGTAATATATTTTTTTAAATTTCAACATAAGTACAATTTACAAATATAATAAATAAAAAATTATGTATAGTATTATTTTATTCTTTGGCATATTTCTCATTTGAGGGAATTTTTTTTAGTAGATTGCTGTCGTTGTTTAAAAGGTCATGAATTTGCTGTAACGTAAGTCGTAAGTGTCACTTCCAAGGCCGGCGCTAGACTTTTTGCCGCCACTATAAAATATAAATAATACGAGTACTGTCTGCTAAATTCAAGAAAATTTATGTATTTATGAAATAAATAAATAAATTACTTAACTAAATTATCTGAATAGCTGATTTGTAATGACATCACTTGTTTAACTAGCTTACTAGCACGCAGTGCGATGTGTATCGTCTGAGAGACAGTTACAAAATGTTTTCGTCGTTGCCAATCCCAAAAAATGCCATTGTTCATTAAGTCCAAACAATGGTGGTCGAATTCTAACAACTGATCAACAATGCGAACTTTGATAAGCAGTTCTCGAAAATTAGTTCTCCACAATTATTTGTTATTATTGAAGTTTAACATTATAAAATTAACAAAAATAATATAAAACTCATATCCTGGCTAAATAGCCACATGGCCGCCGAAAACCGTATATTCCTTCCCGTTCTCCCGCCGTTCCCTAGCTTGTCGTGCATTCTTTCCAAAAATCGGGACTTTTTAAAAACGCTGTGGGACGCGGGACAAATTGTTAAAAATCGGGGCTGTCCCGCCAAAAGCGGGACATCTGGTCACCTTACATTAGACCCATGCACTGAACTGCAATTCTTTGTTGTTCCTAAATGAACTCATTTTGCTGGAGAAATATCTAGCTGTCTATTTAAGGACAACATTTTAAAATGAGATGAAAAGAACACCCCAAAACAGGAGAAAAATTCAGAGAACTGCTGCCCTGAATAACTAGCCAGCAGAATACTTCTAAAATGACTGGGGGGGAAAACTGCACTGGACACCAAATATTTTATGATTAGTTTGGTTAACACTTAATTTCTGAAATATCTTAGCGTAAGCAATAAGATAAAAGTAAAATCATATGCTAAAGCTCATTACCTAAAGGCACCATTTTCTGAGCAATGTGAGTTTTCTCATTTATCGTATAGGGAAGTTAACAATGCCTACTGAATACAGCTGCTTTGAGAATTAAAGAGATAATGCACATAGCATAACACTTGGCACCTAAGAAAAACCAATAAAAATTGCACATTATATGTATAACAATGGTAATAAAATTGCACTTTACAATTTTGAAGGGTTTTCACATAGACTCCCTCCTTTAGTTTTATATACACATACACATTTCAATTATAGGCAGACGAATCATTCTAACTCCCATGGAATTTTAATGAGTTGAATTCCTTTCACAAGTTTACAGAGCTAACAAAGAAGCAGAGCTGAAATCTGAACCAAGGTCTTCCACATCCAGGTCCAGTGCTCTTCCTGCTGGACCACAGCCTCACCATATAATGTTCTTTTACAATCAATCCACTTGCATAAAGCATTACATACAGGCCAACTGAATTTTTAAATACACCTTTAAAAATGAATGCATAGGTATGCCTCACTGTGCTAGAGAATTGAGCAGGACACTTACAGATCAAATTCCTGTGAAGATCAAAATCCTCTTTTCCCATTGCATCTTATTATAAGAAAACAAGAATACAATTTAACTTAACATCTATTGATTAGCAAAATAAAATTCTAGAATCTTATATTTTACAGTACTTTAACCTCTAAGAATTCTATATAGATTCAATTCTCTGGATTTTTCACTCAGTAAGTAATTCTTTCAATCCAGTTTTTACCCAGTTCTTAGAAATCTCTAAAGTTCCAAATTAAAAATATGATGAAACTCAGCTGTTCTTTAGCATTTCCTGATGCTAATGTAATAAAAAACAGGTTCAAATGATAACTTTGCAACTTATTGGGTACAGTAACTAGAAAACACAAACTCTATTTTCTATAGAAATCAAGAATCTGGTAAATATATACATATATCCCACCTCATCTGCTGTATAAATAATATTCTGTATACCTAATATAATCTGAAAGTGGAAAGTATAATTTCAAGTTGTTGAATAGAGCGTTAAACTTCATCAGTTTCATTGTGAACTTCATAATTTAAGAATGCATTAAAATTGAATCTTTAAAAATCTTTCTCCCTTGTTAAAGAGCAGTCAGTGTTGAATCATACTCTAGTGATTGCTACTACAAGCAACAGATTAAAAAGTCATCAGACAGATGGCCAATCTAAATAGAATAAATTGCGCAAAATATATGATTATAATAATTAAACATATTTTAATTGCTAGTAATTACTATGAATTAGTGGAAAAGCCAATTATAACAAAATTTGAGTAAACTGACTTGTTTATACTAATTCTATCAATAGCTTAATAATAATGTGAATCCCAAGACATTCTTATAGCTCAAAAAAAACTAACAGAAATTTAAAAATAGTGTAAGGAAAAAATGTAATTTATTTATTCCCAATGTTTTTTTCTGAAAAATGACTCTTTTTTAGGTCATATGATTAAAATTAGTAGGCTGTGCTGCTAGATAAACTAACTTAAAAATGTCAACATGTTAACTAGGCAAATTTATGCTAATCTCACATAATCCAAATTCAACATTAAAACCAAGACCTATGGTGGTAAAGCAACAAGGACATTATAACATAAAAAGTTGTGTTTAAAAAAATACATATTTGCCTTTGTTCAAATTTTCCATATTAGTATTTTTATGTTAATAACAATTATAATAATTTAAAAATTGAAAACATATTTTCATGCATTCAAAAATGGGTGCTAAGTAATTGATATGGTATTGTCACTACTTTCAACAATTTCATAATTTTCTAAATATGTATCGGAATAAAATTATTTCCAGTACCAGTCATAGAGGTTTATTGGTCTTAGATGGACAAAGAGACTTAGTAAAGAGCAGGGCAACATCAAAGTGAAGAAGTTGTTATATTGTCTTTAAAACAGAGGATAGCTAATATTTATTGCGTGCTGACTTGGAACAATTTGATAATCCAAAAGAATGACTCTAAATGACTGTAAACATCAAATGCATAAAAATCCATTCGTCCTTCCTGGGAAAGAGAGGTACCATGCATTTGCCAACATTGCACACATTCCAATCCCACTGGCTAAGAGTCTCAGAGTCATGAGTCAAAGCATCTGATATATTTTAAGCAAGACATTCAATAAACAAATAGAAACAACATATATGATATATTAAAATACTGTTCTTGAGATAAATGTCTTCAATATGCTAAATACATTTAAATGAATTGTTGCTATGACTTTGGCATATTACAGAAAAATTTGAAGGCAAGCTTTATAGCTAAAGAATTTCTAATTTTTTTCAAAGGTTATTCAAATGAATGTTATTCATACATTTCATTTCCAAATTAATTATTAATAAAAAGCTTGATCTATATTTTCAGTTTCTTATTAAAGTTAATCATAATGTTTTTATTATGACACTTGTTTGCTGTTGTTTCTTTGTTTTTTGTAGCAATGATCTTAAATAAACATTCTTGCTCACTTTCAACTTGGTTTTGTTGATCCCAGTGCTAATTATACTATTTTTATCATCATTTTCCATCTGGCAGGTCATCTTCAGGGTCTCAAAACTGCTTCAGCTGCTTAGAACACAAACAAAACCTTCAGGGGACGCTTCACTGCCTAATTTCTCTGTGTTGTTAGCCCCAGAGTCAGGATGGCAGGAATCAGCACAATGATACAATTATAATGCACATGCCACTGAGGAGTACTTTATTCAGTATTTTTGAAACTCAGACACTGTGCCTAGCCAGGGATATAAAGTTGAGTAAGATGAAATATTAGCAGTAAATAATGTTGACTTATAATTGTGTTGTAAACAATCTTTCTTATGAATACTATCACATTGGCTTTCTGTAGATTTTCCCAAATGTTCTCACCATCATGTTCATCTTTAAACTCAGAATTATGTTACTATTTCCAGCTAATTTGACTCTCCAATAAAGTAGAAGCAACATTAATGTAAAATAGCCTCAGGTGTCTGTTAGATAGGGACTTGATCACTTTTATTGACCTAACTACCAATATACTATCTGTGATAAAATTACCTACCCTCTCCAAACTCTTCCCACCGGTAAGTTCAACTTTATATAGTGTACTAGCAACATTTATATTGAGGTTCTCAATTTTATTTATAATATGAATTCTACTATAGGGTTTCAGTTTAATGTCTGGAACCAGATACCCTCATCAAAGCTTCATTCAATTAATTTACACATGGTTTTACAGCTGGTCCTATAGTTTTGAAAATCCTTTTGACCTGCTAATAATATTAAGAGAAATTTTAAGGTAACTTGTAGAAAAATTGTTCTTAAAAGTATTCTGCAAAAGAAATAATTTTTGAAAACCTAAAAACTGCATTGTATTCTTCACATTATCTTTATTCAATAATCTCTTTTATGAAAATGGAGATTCATTTCTACAGAAGTAATGTCTGTCCCAAAAATGTAATAGAGCCAAAACCGGTTTGGCTCAGTGGATAGAGCGTCGGCCTGCGGACTCAAGGGTCCCAGGTTCGATTCCGATCAAGGGCATGTACCTTGGTTGCGGGCACATCCCCAGTAGGGGGGTGTGCAAGAGGCAGCTGTGCGATGTTTCTCATCGATGTTTCTAACTCTCTATCCCTCTCTCTTCCTCTCTGTAAAAAATCAATAAAATATTTTTTTAAAAATGTAATAGATATAATATAGAAAATCAACTGATTTTTTATGCACAGAGAAAAATATTTTTCTAATGAAATATTATTAAAGTATTTTTCTCAAACTGCTGGAGAGGAACAACTTGCTGGTGATACACCAGTTCATCAGTTTTTTTTGCTGAATATTATAGAAACTACATATTGTTCATTTGTTTCAATTTAGCGAAGAGGTAAGACATTTTTATCTGATGCTGCTTTGATTTTCCAGGGCAGGGGTGGTCACTTTTGCCACTCATCTGTCAATAGAGAGTAGCTTTTAGTCATTCCCACAAGGCACGATACCTGTTAGCACAGACTTGCCTTTATATATAGACAAAATTGGAATCACCTGACTCCTTCTTTGCCCTTATTCTTTACATCCAAATGCACCGTTATGTTTCTCTCTTGTCCCTCTACCGCTGCCTTGGCTTAAAACATCATCTTCTCTACACTGGAACACGTTGACTGCCTTTCAATTGGTCTCTCCTCCAGGCTCCCTGGGTTCTCAGAATCTAATTCATATCCCCATGGCATGCTAACCAGTTGGCCTCAAATCTGGTACTCCACCCTCAGCCCACCTCCACTGTCCTCAATTCCTTCACAATCAGCACAAACCAGAGTATGTCACAGCCTCTCCACTCTATGCGATCTTCCTTGCACGTCTCACTGCCTGGCATGCACGGCACCTTTACTTCTCTGCCTAGCTTGTCGATTTTCAAGCCACAGCTCAAACATCACCTCCTATGGTAGCCTTTCCAGGCTCCCGATATTGGATTAGATGTGGCTCCTCTGATTCTGCAACACCTGTACATACCCCTGCTCTGCGTGGCACTGACTGCACAGATGTGAAAACCTCTAGTATCTCTCATCTGGTGCACTGAACTGCTTGAGGAAAAGGACACTTACTCTCTGTTACAATCGCAATACCTAGAACAGCACTGGTACATATGAGGACAAGGGATACATTACCAATTGGAATATATGAAAGAAGTATGGGGTTGGAAAAAAAATTAAAAATCATCTACCTAAACCGTCAATTCTAGATGAAAAAAGTTCTCATAGCTGTTACTTCCAGAGATAGATCACTGAAATCCAGGTAGTCTGGCTAAATAGCAAAGTATTCAAACATCTAAAAATTGCTAGATGTAGGATCATAGTTATATGCCACTGGACTTGGTATCCAAAATGCTTCTGACATTATATTAAAGCAGGCGTCCTCAAACTACGGCCCGCGAGCCACATGCGGGTGTTTTTGCCGTTTTGGTTTTTTTACTTCAAAATAAGATATGTGGAGTGTGCATAGGAATTTGTTCATAGTTTTTTTTAAACTACAGTCCGGCCCTCCAACGGTCTGAGGGACAGTGAACTGGCCCCCTGTTTAAAAAGTTTGAGGACCCCTGTATTAAAGTAACCAGAGGCCCAATGCAGGAAATTCGTGCAAGGGACTCGGGCCCCCACCCAAGTGACAGCCGCTGCCACTGCCACCGCTGCTGCGGTCGCCTCCTCTGCCTCAGCCCGCGGCCTCCTGGGCGATCGCAGCTTTGTCGGAAGGTCGTCCGGAAGAACGTCTGGAAGATTGTCTGGTCTAATTAGCATATTACACTTTTATTATTATAGATGCCTTTCTAATTATATAAAGGTAAAATATTCTAATTGTAGAAAATATGCAGAGGATTAAATAATTAAATACAAAATAGCTGAAATTGTATCATCCAGACATAAGTATTAATATTTTATTATGTACTGTAAACTTCTAGTCTTTCTTTAATATCAAGGCAATGAACTAAACACACACACACACACACACACACACACACACACACACACACGCCAATCTCAAAGCTTTCTGGTACCTTTGAGGTATTAATAACCAGTTCAATTTTTATGTACTAAACTTGATTTTATAATTCAGTTTATAGCTGCTCCTTCTCCCCTAACTCATGCCTGTCTCGGGCTGGAAAAACTGAACAGGGCTGGGGAGAAGGAGTTGAGGCGGGGGGTCTCATCTCTTACTTTCTCTGCCTTATCCTTCCACTCTGCCTTTGTCACTCACTGTGTTGTTTCTGTCCTCTCTTAAGTTGGAGAGATGGGCAGGTGAGGCAAAAGGAAAAGACTGCAAAGCTCACACTCAATAATGACATAGCAGATGCTCCAAACATTGGCTCTTTCCTTCAGGAACAGCTTCGCTGGGACTCTGGGGTCCATTCACCTCCATAAACCATCTGGACTTTGCTGAGGACCTTCCCTTGCCATGGTCCCTGGTATGGGCCATGATCCCCCACTGCACTGCCATGGTCCACTGCGTGCAGATTTTTCTGGCATTGGCACATGCCAGGTACCCGGTATCCTCCGCAGTCCACCAGAACCAGGCCCTCCTCCCCTTCTCAACGGAAGTGGTGAGACCTACTGTCAATGCAATTTTCTCTGTTTGCTCCGATATCCCAGGCAACTTCAGCTACACTTTGGTCTGACTTTTTTTTTCATGGAAAGATCAGGCAACTACACTCTCCAAGGAATGGAGATCAAATTATGCCAGCGTGTACCTCTTCCACACCAAATTTGCTCTGATAACAAGGTAGCAGGAGGTCCCTGAGTGGTTTTGATACAGAAAAGATTGGGATCTGAGTGTCCCCTCTGAAACGTCAAATATCTCCAGAGTAATTCTGTTTAGCCTTTACCCAGAATTCCTCCATGGTAACATGTAGCTAAACTATATTACAATATCATTACCAGGATTCTGACATCAAAACAACCCACTGGTACTATTCAAATTTCCCCCGTATTACTTGTACTTGCTTGTGAGTGTATATGTATTTTGTTCTATACAACTTTATACAAGGAGTACGTTCACATATCCACCACTGCAACCCACACTCGGGACAGCTCCAACCACAGGGAATGCTTGTGTAGCCTTTTTCAAAGCTACCATTCTGGCCTCCACCCTCACCCCAAACCTGGCAAAGACTACTCTGTTTTCCATTTCTATAATTTTGTCATTTCAGAAATATATAAATGAAGCCATACAGTGTGTAACCTTTTGGCACTGGCAATTCTAGAAATTGTTGCATATATTAATAGATGATTCATTTTTTATTACTGAACTGTATTCTAAGGTATGAATGCCACAGGCTGCTTATTATATGTTTTCATTTCCCTGTGATAAATGCCCAAAAATGCAACTTCTGGGTGGTATATTAAATATATGATTAGTTTTATAAGAAAATTTAAAACTGTCTTCCAGAATGGCTGTACTATTTTACCTTCCCACCAGCAAAGTATGAGTGATCCAAATTCTCTGCCTCCTTTCCAGAATTTCACATTATTTTACAAAGACTGATAGCTATATGTCAATATCTCTTTGAGTTTTTAATCTTCATATCCCTAAGGGGTAATGAAGAACGACATCTTTTCACATGTGTTTTCTGCCATCTGTATATACTTGGTGGAATGTCTCTTCCTATCTTCTGCTCATTTCCTAATTGGATTGTTTGTATTTCTACCATTGAGCTTGGAGATTTTTAAAATATATTTTAGGTATTAGTTCTTTGTCTAATATATGGCTTATGAATATTTTCTCCTAGTCTTTAACTTTTTTTTTCATCCTCTTCACATGGCCTTTTTTCAGTTAAAATATTTTAATTTTGAAGAGGTACAATTTACCAATTTTTCTATTTTATTAATCATACTTTTGGGGTCAATTCTAAGAACTCTTTGCCTACTCATAACCTATAAGATATTCTCCGATGGTTTTCTCTAAACATAACATAGTTTTAAGTCAGTTATCCAAGTTGAGTCAATTTTTGGATGAAATGTTAGGTTTAGTTTATGGTTCATATTTTGGCTATGGATTTTCAATTGCTGCAATATAAATATAATTTTTGAATATATTATTCAGAGCTTTTATGTATCGAGGGCTCACATTTGGACTTATTCAAGTGAATTTTTCTCTAGGTTTTTGCCAACATTTAGGCAACTGTCACCAAGACAGCTCTAACCAAGGCAATAACACCTGGTTTGAATAACTCAGAAGGTTAAGAGAAAGCACACAAATAAATTGTCCCTATTAAAACAAAACAACTTACAAAATTAAAGCAGAAATATTTAACTAATAAGTATTAATCTTTTCATAATTATTATTTAGGAAAATTTTAAGGGAAAGTCTAAAAGGTTTCTAAAGTTTCCAAAGGAGAGGGGATTCGGCTCATATTAAACTTCAGTTACTATCAAAACAGCTAAATCAGATCTGTACACTCTCTGTGGTGTACAGACTCAGTCACAGATGGCAAATATTCGAGAGAACAGCCATGGCTTTCCAGCTTTCTGCCATAAAAAACATAAATTGAGCATCTCCTGATGCTGCAGATACCCTAACCTCAGCAATAATGTATGCTCAGGTAAAGCTCTGATGCCCTAGTCAGTACTGTATACAATAAGTTAACTTCTCTTCATTTAAGATGGTTCTAGTTACCCACTACCCTTGGAAGAATATAGAAAATAAACTCATACAAATGATTTTTTATGTGCCAGAAAACTCAGTTAAGAAAGACTGGAAGAAAATAGTTGATCCTTTATATCTTTTGATAATTGTGGTTCAACCACTTTTTCTATGATGGCCCTTACTACCCCAGCCACACACCCTAAGTGGTATCAAGTTACCAAATTGTATTGGCACCTTGGGCCTTTTCGCACCTTGAAACTAACTCCTTCCAATAAAAAAATGTTGTCTAGCATTCAATTACACAAAACTTCCTAATTTCATAATGGACTTCATTTTCTACTGTCCTTCCCTTGTTCCTAAAGTGTGTGTGTGTGTGTGTGTGTATTCATCTGATAAGGAACTTCCTTTTGTATTTCTTCTGTATAAGGAGGTGTCTACAGTGTCATGAAATATATAAAGACTAAAGAAATATTCTTATTATTTCTTCATAATATCACCATCTTATCCATTATATTTAACCTACACTACCAGAGGCTTTAAAGTAGAAGAAGAAGCTAAAACAGCACGGTTTCCTTTTATCACTTTGCAAAACTGTTTCTGAAAAATTTTCCCAAGTGTTAAACAAAGATTGAAGATACTCTTAAGTGTGCAAGGAGTCAGGCATGCAAAAGAAATCTATAATATCTTTGTCCTAAAGAAGCCCACAGTCTAATTTGAGCTAAAGGATTAGCCCAAATGAACTAATTAAAAAGCAGTACAAAGGCTATGAAAGTGTATACAGGTAACTAAGGTCTAATGCGTAGTATAAAGAAAATTTCCCAGACGACAGAAAACAAATGTCTGGTTTTCAGGACTGGGGCAGGTAAGACTGAAAGAAGATGTCACAAGTAATAGAAATATTTCAGGACCAATAAATGTGTTCATCAGTTGAGTAGCTCACTTTTCGACCCACTACCAGAGCTGTGAGGCTTACTAAACTACAATTGATAATACAAATCAATCAATATCTCTGTGTGTGTGTGTGTGTGTGTGTGTCTTTTCAGAGCCTCTAAGTGCATATAAACTCATGTATGTCCCCAAAACTTAAGGCTGTAGACCACAGTGATGGAAATCTACAAGGCCACCAGATGGTGGCAGTATCTAGTTCTGACCTTAAATCACCTGTACAAAATAACAACTACTGCACAGAAGCATCTGGTGCTCAGAAGTTTGTAGCTTAAATTGCTAGCATTTTTTTTGGAAATAGCAACTTAAAATTATGTAATTCTCAGCCATACAATAGTCCAACCTGGACTAGAGTATGGAAATGACCCTTTCTTAAACAATCAAAAATCTTATACTGCTAAACACTCTTCAGTTGTTAGACGATAACACTCCAAAAATGTGTTTTATGAAAATTTATACTTCTCTTCATCAATGTGTCTTAGAGATTTAGAATGTTATAATATACTTGTCATATAAGGACTATAAATCAAAAGATATAAAAATAGGTAAAGCAATAATAATAGTTACTTGCAAAGTTATCGTGGTACTTATGCACTATGATAGTTGCTTATTTTAGGTTTTTTATTTAATTATAATGATTTAATGTTCTTTATCAAGATAAAATACAGTATCTTCTTTCCTGGTTTCATTAAGTTTAAAGTTTTATAGTGAATACTGGGTAATATTATTAATGTATAACATGCATTATGCTTTTTTTGTAAGGTTTCACTGTCTTTCCCTCCCTAAACCCCAGAGAGATTCATATTACCTATAACATAAGCAATCAATCTTAAAGATTGATTCACTAATTGTTTTAGCCAGAGCAATTGTTCGGAATAAATGGGCAATGACTGAAAGCATCAGTTTTCGTGCTCCTACAATGGCAAGAATAAATACAGTTTGCTTAGATCTCTTCTGTAAGTTCCACTTAACAATACTTGCAAAAACACCAACAGCCTTAATGAGCAGTGAGTGAACTTATACTATTTATGAATAGCACCATATTGATTTTAATAGCAAAAAAAATAAGTTGCCAGAGTTTCCCATAATTCACTTTTCTGATTCCTCCAGAGGCCACGACTCCTCAGCTATAGGCAAATGTATTTTTAATTCACTTTATGAATGGCTTTAAAAATACTGAATGACACACACTATGCTCTAATAATGTTCTGCAGCACTTTTCAACTGGTGTGACAGGGCACACTGGTGAGCTGCAAGAATTTCTGAAACATGCAATACCTGACTATTTAGTCAGGGGCAATGATCTCTGTTCCCTTAAATTATCAAATAAAAATGACAACAGCCAGCACAACAATAGCTGTCCAATGTGAATAATCAATTTTCTTGTCAGTTCAGCACAAAAATAATACATTTTTGTATGCTGCAGAATAGATGAAAAAGGTTGAAAATCGCTAATCTTCTGGAATACACCCTACTACAATATTCTTAGAACAGGGTGTTAAATGAGACACTTCCTGTGTGGGTTTCAGTTAAGATCCAAAAGGCAAGAACCAAACTGTAGGTGACAGGCATCACCCACATTTTAAATGGAAGTGCAATGTCATCAATGCAGAACTTGCAAAAGAATTCTCAAAAACCAGTTTTGTGAGTTAATTTCCCTTGAAGTTTAAGTGATCAAAAGGTTAGAGAATAGGTAGAAGGAAAAATTTTTGTTGTTGATGTGCTATAAATCCCACCACCACATCCTCACCTCATACCTTGAAGAAGCTGTAAGGAAACCTCTTCAAAAGATTGAAATGTTTACACTGATGTTTTAGGGGCCACAATAGTTAATGTCTGGTGTGCACCTAAGAACATGCTGCCCTAAGACCACTTTGTAGGGCATGTTCCAGAGGATTACTAGAGCATAGTTTGTGTCACTTAATAGTGTTTAAGTCATTCATAAACTGAATTAAAAGTGAAATGCTATGGTTCGGAATTGGCAGAGTAAAAAGTTGTGCTGCTTATAATTTCCCTGGCAGAGAAAAAAATGGTGTAAATTTCTGGAAAATCAGAGGGGGGCAACTTAGAAGAAAGAGCTTGCTTAGGAATTTCAGATCCTAAGAACAATGCATAGAGGGATGGAGTGAGCCTAATAGAGGGACTATATTTCCAGATATCCAGGAATTAGGGGGAGAAGTATTACGCATTTGGACAGAAGAAAAAGCATTTCCTGTGTCACGGGAAAAGTAACCCAAATCGCCCCATTAAGCACCTCTGAGCCACCCACATACCTTTCTGTTTCAATGGTTTAGCTTATGCTGTGGTATCAAACAACCCCTTGCCGTTAGTAGTTTAAAACCACAAGCACTAGTTTAGTGCTTTATCTAACACGATTGTTGTGGGCCAGTAGTGGACAGCGGCTGCTTCTCTTTGAAGTTTCAAGGATTCAGGCTGATGGAGCAGCCACCATTTCTAAAGTTGACTGCAGTGTCAAAAGGAAAAGAAAGATCTCTGGAGACTGTCAGACCAGCTCAGCCTACCGGGGACATTTGTCACTCCTCACAAATCTTACTGTGGTCTCACCCAACCACAGCAAGCCAGAAAAGTCAATCCTCCCAGGTGCTCAGGATGCACAGACATTTCTGATGAGTAACATTCATGTCTGCCACACAATCCTAAGGTAAAATAAAGAGTCCACCAAACCCAGAGGAAGCTTATCCAAGGTTACATTCCTATCAATCATGTCAGACCCTCGTGGTTACTTCCACTTTTCTGAGATTCAACCCAGGAGGAGCCAGAGGCCGGACAAAAAGCAAGGTTGCAATTTGGGGAAGCAGATGAGAGGCTGACCAACTCCCACTCTTCTCCATGAAAAGTGGTCAACATAAAGCTGGCTGGAACTGAGGTAGGGGGAAACTTTACCACTAAATAACTTCAGGACTTCTTTCTTAAACAAATGAGATATTTTAGAAATGAGACTATTCATGTGGTTAGAAGTGATCACAGAACATTTTATTTTCTAATAGTAAGTAAAAAAAGATATGAGGCCTACCTGAGATTTTACTCATGAGCAAGAAGAAGATTAACTCTACTGAGCAGGTTTAAATGGAGAGCAGAAGAGGCAAAGGGGATCAACACCTGTTTGCTTAAATAAGAAACGTATACATGAGAAAAAAAAATTGCTAGGTAAATGCAGTTTCAGAGAATGGTAATGTCAGAAAGAAAGTGAAGAACAATACTTCAAAGTGAATCCAAATAAAAACAAAACTATCAAAATACCTTTAGAAAATCAGAGAAAAATATCACATATAACCAAGAGAATCTCAGAAGCAGTAAGATAAAAACACTATTATAAAAATGGAGGGGAAAGTTTAGAAAATTAGGCTAAACTACCCCAAAGTTCCTCCCAGATATATAAAACCAAATTAAAGATATAAATGCTGTGACAATCCGTCTTAAGTAAAAAACACCTAGGAAAATATTCCATCACAGCAAAGTGAATGGCAGAAAATCTGATTAGACTCTGTAACAGTGACCAAATAGGAATGCTGGGCAGAGATGAAAAACATAATTTATTTCCAACAAACTAGATTTAGGCATGGAGCGATAACCTCTTATACTACCAGAACACATTAATAGAGGATCTCCCAGAAGCAAAGTACCATTAAATCAGTAACTATTTGCTCTTTGAACTCTCTGTAGGTGATCTAGAAAGTATCAAATAAGAAAATAGGAGAAAACAGGATACAAGTGTTTGAGGTGCTCAAATATTCAAAATAAAAAGGAGTGAAATACTGATTGTTTCATGCAAATTGGCTATAATTGGAAGAGGCAGTAAAAATCAGTGCTTGCTCAAAGTAGTTGCTCAACAATCTCCAATCAAATTGTAAACAAATGCATGACTATAACGAGGTCTCTAAACTGCAATTGTCTGATATGTATTGTAACCCTTGTTTCATAATTTATAAAATAAAACTCATATGATGTGAACAATTGAGAAAACTATATTACAAAAAGGTAATAAATATCCAATCAAAAGAAAGAAATTTCTTTTTGATTGGTTTCGTTTTTGCTTTTCTATACAAATCCCCCATTTCATTTAAAAAAGGGATATAAATCATTGCACTTGAGACTATTTTAGCAGTGGCTTTTAAATATATACTTAATACAGGAATGACTTCATTTGTATAGGGACTGAGTATACAAGTTTGTTTCCATTCATTATCTATTCCATTATCATAAACTCTATGTAGGGTGTGCAGGAAAGAAAAATGTTATTACACCTATCCTATATAATAAAAGGCTAATATGCAAATCGACTGAACGGTGGAATGACTGGTCACTATGACACACACTGACTACCAGGGGGCTGACGCTCAATGCAGGAGCAGCCCCCTGGTGGTCAGTGCCCTCCCATAGGGGGAGTACCACTCAGCCAAAAGCCAGGCTCACGGCTGGTGAGTGCAGCGGTGGTGGCGGAAGCCTCTCCCACCTCCGTGGCAGCGCTAAGGAGCAGCAAGCAGAGCTGTAAGGAGCAGTGAGCAGGTGGGCAGAAATACCCCGAGGGCTCCCGCACTGTGAGAGGGTGCAGGCCAGGCTGAGGGACCCCCTGAGTGCACGAATTTCATGCACCGGGCCTCTAGTTTAATATTAAAAAGCTAACACTTCATGAAATTGATCAAGGTCCAATAATTAGCAGTCAATGTCAGAGTCAGGATTTAAAACCAAACATTTAAAATTTTCATCATTGCATGCTATCGCCTTTCCTAATTGGAAAAAGGATTAACAATGGTTTGGATTTAATTTCAAACAAAGTGTTCTAAATATCACATTTCAATTCATTCCAAAATATTTAATAAGAACTAATTATATATTTTGGAGTACTTTTAAAAATCATAGTGTCAAGTAAGATATAATTTTTACCCTCAAGGTGCACAAGCTTTGGAAAGGTACACAGAACAATGAACAAAAGTAGTAAAATATATCTTTCCCCTCACCATTTATCCCTTCTATGCCTTATTCCACAAAAGCATGCAAAAGTAGAGAGACTGCACTTTGTCCAGAGATTCTGGAATGTTTAATTGAGAATGTGGTACTAGACTAGTTATTAAAGGATGAATAGCAATTTGCCCAAATAGCCTGGAAAATACTATTTCAGTTGGAGGGATCTCAATGTACAAAGACATTCAAATATATAAAGTTGAATGTTGTTACCAGTAAGTACTAGATTATTTTACTTTTATAAATACTATTTCCAACGTTTGAAATTTAGTATAAATTATTAATTAATTCATTAGCACTTTATTCTTATAAAGTAATTAGTATACTAGATAGCTATATTCTTTTTTTTCTCCTACAAGAACTAAATGGAAAGATGAATGATTATCCCCCATAAATGCAAATAACTTCTCCATGGTTTTCTACCATCACCAGTAGCAAAACATCTGATTTGCATCCATATTGTAAAGCTGTAATTTTAATTTATTAATTTCTACTATACCAAATTGCATACTTTCTCTTGAACTTTAAATTAACATAATCATTGAACCTCCTTTTCTGAGCCAGATAGTCATGCTTTTAGCTTTATTCCCATGATCCCTTTAGCAAAACCACAGTAGTTGTACCTATAAATGGACGAACAGAAGCAGAAATTCCAGATCCAATATGGCAGTCATCCAATCTACCTCTTCTCAACAGCCACTCAGACCTAAGCATTTGGCTAGGTTGTGTAAGCAACTAAGTAAATAACTTGCATAATTTATTTCATTTCATATTTCACCTTAATTTCATCAATCTTATTTATACCTATTTTAAAGTGTAATAAATAACAAAATACTTCAATTTTTAAAATACTGATTATAGTTTCTCTGCCAAAGATATATTTTTATTGAAAGTTCATGTAGTACCCTATGAGATTCTTAAATATAGAAGCAACTGTAAATGCTTCCTTCCTAATTTTAGCATCTATAAAAATAAGATCATGAACATATGAGTATGTTCTAGAATGCTATCCAGTTATCTCAATCAAAAAGTGCTTTAGGAAAGTAAGGGCAATAGAGTGCCATCAATCTAATTTAGTTAGGTAGAATGAAAAACAATGAAAGATATTAATTAAGCCATGTATAGACACACAAAATAATCTGCTACAGGCTCCAGTGCTTAAGCACATGGTAAACAGCTACTTGAAGGGGGCATGTATCCAAGACATGGGTAAATAGACTACATTAGACAGTTAAGGACACACATGGAAAAGATTTAAGGGAGGAGCTTCTGGGATGCAAATATCTGATAGTATTCGCTTATCCACACAAGATGGCTATTTTGTATGGTTTCCCCAACTTTGACACAAAAATAATCTGTTGTCAGCCACTACCAGGAATCCAGTTACATTAATGCTACTAAGACATGTGTGATTCTGCTGAAGATTTTGCAATCACAGGAAGCAGTGACATTGCACAAAGTACAACATTGTACTTGAAAAATTCCCATTTGACATTTATCCTCTCAAGGCTATTCTGGTCTCTCTGACCACTTAATCCTCTTGCCTCCTACCCACACAGTAGTCAGGCTCCCTCTTCTCTCATTTCTTGTGCAATGTGGCTTCCTACTTGGTCAGAGTCTTGCGTGAAAAGGAGCTCCAGGAAGCTCTTTCACTTTGTAAACTATGTGTTTTTTATAACAGCAAATGATCTTATGATGTGAATGTGCTTTAGTTTTGTCATCAGAAAAAATGAATAAATAAAAAATTACATATGAAGAAAAGGGCTTCAACAAGATTAAATAAATAAGGATATGTGTCAGGCAACTGTGAATCCCTAGTACTTAGGATGATGAATTTGTTCATAGAAGGTTCTCAATAAATGTTGGTAATGATACGGCAATTATTCCAAGTGAGAAAAGCGTGTAACAATACAAGGGAAATTAGTGTGATAGGGAAGTATAGTATGCATTCCTTGGAAAGTAGATAGATGTGTTACTGACACAATGGGGAAAAGGGTGAAGTAGGAAAGAAGAATGGCTTGGATTAGTCTATTATTTAAAAAATGTTCTCTGTGAGTGCTCACTAGGAACCACACACCTCTTAGAGAAATTTCCCTGTCCCTCTCCCAACACTCATGGGTAAATATGAGATACACTACTTAGTTTCTTTTGTGCATATAACTCAAATTCTCATTATATATTTAGTTTCTATCCGTTGCTTATAAGTTATTTACCAAATTAGCCTGTAAGTCTCTCAAAGGCAAAATAATATCTGTCTCCTCCCCACAGACAATATATTACCCAGGGCCTAGCTCAGTGCTTAAAACAAATCCACCTACTATAGAGTAAGTATTGTTCTACAACCACATTTTTCTCCTTAACAATACGTCTTAGAAATCTTAACCATGACAGTATTTAAAGAACTACAGCATTCATTTACCTTCTTAGTAAACAAGTAACATAGAAATGATTGCATGACTATTTTAAGGTCTAATTATATTACTACTAGAGGCCCGTTGCACGAAATTCGTGCACAGAGAGGGGGGGTGTCCCTCAGCCCAGCCTGTACCCTCTCCAATCTGGGACCCCTCGAGGGATGTCTGACTGCCCGTTTAACAGGCAGTCAGACATCCCTTTCACAATCCAAGACTGCTGGCTCCCAACTGCTCACCTGCCTGCCTTCCTGATTGCCCCAACCACTTCTGCCTGCCAGCCTGATCACCCCCTAATCACTCCGCTGCCAGCCTGATTGATGCCTAACTGCTCCCCTGCCAGCCTGTTTGCCCCCAACTTCCCTCCTCTGCTGGCCTGGTCACCCCTAACTGCCCTCCCCTGCAGGGTTGATCGCCTCCAACTTCCCTCTCTTGCAGGCCTGGGTCCCTCTCAATTGCCCTCCCTTGCAGGCCTGGTACCTCCCAACTGCCCTCCCCTGCTGGCCATCTTATGGTGGCCACCTTGGGTCCACATGGGGGCAGGATCTTTGACCACATGGGGCAGCCATATTGTCTGTTGGAGTGATGGTCAATCTGCATATTATTCTTTTATTAGAAAGGATAGAGGCCTGGTGCAGGGGTGGGGGCCAGCTGGTTTGCCCTGAAGGGTGTCCCGGATCAGGATGGGGGTTCCCTTGGGGCGTGGGGCGGCCTGAGCAAGGGGCCTGTGGTGGTTTGCAGGCCAGCCACGCCCCCTAGCGACCCAAGTGGAGGCCCTGGTATCTGGAATTTATTTTCCTTCTACAATTGAAACTTTGTGGCCTGGAGCGGAGCAAAACCTCCTGCTCGCTCCATGGCCGGCAGCCATTTCTGTTGGGGTTAATTCACCTTCTGTAATTGAAACTTTGTAGCCTTAAGCGGAGGCCTGGGCCTGGCCAGGGTGTAAAGAAACTTTGCTTTCTCCATTGCCGGGGGCAACCCTGGCCTGCTCTCTCCAGCTCCGTGGCTGCCGCCATTTCTGTTAAGATTTGTTTACCTTCTATAATTGAAACTTTATAGCTTGAGTGGAGGCTTAGGTCTAGCAAGGGCAGGCGGAAAGCTTGGCTTCCTCCATTGCCTGGGAAACCTTGCTCTCTGTGGCTGTAGCCATCTTGGTTGGGTTTATTTGCATACTTGCCCTGATTGGCTGGTGGGCGTGGCTGGTGGGCATGGCTTAGGCGTAGCGAAGGTGCGATCAATTTGCATATTACCCTTTTATTAGGTAGGATATAATTATAGGGATGTATGGATGTTTAAAAATGTTTCCATAAATATGCGTTTAGTTTTGCTTCTTCCTTTACAATCTGCCTGCTTTTTGGAGTCTTTTTTCTTGCCTTACTTTATTGGCTAAAATTCCATTACAATGTTGAGTAGAAGTGATGAGAGCAGACATTCTTGCCTTGTTCCCAAGATTAGCTGGAAAGCGTTTGGTCTTTTACCATTAAGTATCATATCAGCCATTTGCTTATTGAAGATGTTCTTTATCACGTTAAAGTTCCTTATTCTCCTAGAATATTTGCTAAGGGTTTTTATCAAAAATGAGTGTTGGGCCTTGGCTGGGTGGCTAGGTTGACTGGAGAATCATCCTGTGCACCAAAAAGGTTAATGTTTCAATTCCAGGTCAGGGTACATAACTAGCTTGCGGGTTTGATTCCTTGTTGGGTCATGAATAGGAGGCAACCAATTGTGGTCTTATAAGTTGGAAAGTGTTCCCTCCTCTACATTTTCCTGAAAAACATTTAAAATTGGTATTATTCTTCCTTAAAAGTTCAGAAAATTTTTTAGGTCATCTGTGCCTGAAGCCTACTTTGCTGGAAGACTTTGGAGTATTATTTTGCTTTAAATTTAGGGTATTTTTAACAGCTGTACTGAAATAGAATTTATATACCATTAATGTACTCATTTTATGCAAAAAATTCCATGATTTTTAGTAAATCTACAGATTTGTGCAACAATCACCACAGCCAATTGTAGAAGGGTTGCATAATTCCCAAAGACAACTTGTGCCCACTTGTAGTTACTCACCATCCCCACTCCCAGTGCCAGGCAAACACCAATCTACTTTCAAATTCTGTAAATCTGCATCTCTGCACATCTTATATAAGTGAAAGTATATAATGTGCAGTCTTTTGTGTCTAGCTTCTTTCATTCAGCATAATGTTTCTGAAGCTTTATTCATGTTGTAGCATGTATCAGTATTTTGTTATTTTTCATAGCTGAGTAGTATCCCAAGGAGAGGATGTAGCTCATTTTGCTTATCTGCTCACCAACTGCTTTGACATAGAAAGGTTTTAACTATAAATAAAGTTCTTTGGAAAGATATGAAACTATTCAGGTTATATATTTCTATTTGTGAGTACAGAATCTATCTTTGAAGATTCAGAAGAGCATTTCTGAGGATAAATAAATTCCTAGAAAAGGAACTATGAAGACAGTAATTGTGAACATCTATAATATAACAGATATTTTAAAAACAATTATTTACCTTTCACTCCAGATGTACTGAACCAGTTGACAATGTCTTCAATTATATAATATACACAGATATATGTATATCCTATATATATAAAAGCATAGTATGCAAATTGGCCCCTTGACTAGGAGGTCGTCTGGGTGTTCAAGCAGGGGGTGGGGCCTGTCAGGGGAAGGGAGGGAGGCCTTGGCTAGAAACCGGCAGCCACTAGGGACCCTACCAGTGCACAAATTTCGTGCACTGGGCCTCTAATATATGTATAATTCACCACTCATCACCAATACATGGAATCTACCAATGATTTCATCTTTGTCCCAGCTCATCAGCAAGACTATGTCACTATTGTGTTAATGTGCACTGCTTTGAATATTAGTAAGGTTATGTATTTATTATTCATTTATATTCCACCCACCTCAGCCAAGTTCTTCCCTTTGATGAGTCACAGGCTACTCTCACTGTACCCTATTCTGAATTACCTGGTGACATAACTCTTGTGTTAGTATTTTGTACAGATACATCACAGAACTTTCTGAATAATTGACAAATTATTCTGTCTTGTTAGCTTACCATCCATTTTTGCCTTCTCTCCATAAAACGATCACAAAATTCTTAAGAACCAGGACCAATGTACATGCATCATTATATCCTGACCATGACCCAAAAAGTCACTTTAACATTATTAAGTATTTGAGTGTTAACTGATGTAAATTTAACTGAGACCGAAGGTATGGTTTTAGCATTTACCTCTAATGAAATGGAAGGCAACTGATAAAGAGACACAATCTGCAATCTATAATCATATACTTAAGCAGTAGGTCACAGTCAACAAAAGCTTCACAAAGACCAAGGACTGATTTTAGCAGTGTGTGTGAATATAGATATATGGACATATATATATGAATTTACATATAAAGTATGTAAATATATATTAATTTATATATAAAGCACAATGTATATAATGATATAGTATGTAAAGTATATATACATATATAAAACATATAACAAAATAATATATGTAACATATATTAAGTATATAATATGTAATAAAATATCCTATCTAATAATAGACAAATATGCAAATTGACCATAACTCCGACACGCCCACAAGCCATGCCCACCATCCAATCAGAGTGAGCATGCAAATTAACCCAAACCAAGATGGCTACAGCCACAGAGAGTAAGGTTTCCTAGGTAACAGAGGAAGCCAAGCTTTCCGCCTGCCCTGGCCAGGCCTAAGCCACCACTCAAGCTACAAAGTTTCAATTATAGAAGGTAAATAAATTCAAACAAATGGCGGCAGAATGGAGCTTGAGAGAGCAGGCCAGGGTTGCCACCGGCAACAGGGGAAGCAAAGCTTTCCGCACACCCTGGCCGGGCCCACCTGCTTAAGGCAACAAAGTTTCAATTATAACCCCAACAGAAATGGCTGCCGGCAGAGGGAACCCCAGGCTTGGCTCCGCTCCAGGCTACAAAGTTTCAATTGTAGAAGGAAAATAAATTCCAGATACCAGGGCCTCTGCTTGGGTTGCCAGGGGGCGTGGCCGGCCTGCAAACCACCACAGGCCCCTCGCTCAGGCCGCCCCACGCCCCAAGGGAACCCCCACCTGATCCGGGATGCCCTTCAGGGCAAACCAGCTGGCCCGCACTCCTGTACCAGGCCTCTATCCTATCTAATAAAAGAGTAATATGCAGATTGATCATCACTGCAACACACAATATAGCTGTCCCCATGTGGTCAAAGATCCTGCCCCCATGTGGACACAAGATGGCCACCACAAGATGGCCAGCAGGAGAAGGCAGTTGGGAGGCACCAGGCCTGCAAGGGAGGGCAGTTGAGAGGGACCAGGTCTGCAAGGGAGGACAGTTGGAGGTGATCAACCCTGCAGGAGAGGGCAGTTAGGGGTGACCAGGCTGGCAGAGGAGGGAGTTGGGGGCAAACAGGCTGGCAGCAGAGTGGTTAGGGGGTGATCAGGCTGGCAGGCAGAAGCGGTTAGGGTCAATCAGGAAGGCAGGCAGGCAAGCAGTTGGGAGCCAGCAGTCCTGGGTTGTGAGAGGGATGTCCAACTGCCCGTTTACAGGCAGTCGGGCATCCCTCGAGGGGTCCCAGATTGGAGAGGGTACAGGCTGGGCTGAGGGACAACCCCCCTCCGTGCACGAATTTCGTGCACCAGGCTTCTAGTATGTGTATAATATAGAATAAATTAATATCTAATGTATTAAGTATATAAATATATGTTATTATAAAAAAGTCAAGTAAAAAAAATAGTTAAGAAGATAAAGGCTCTTTCCCTTTGACAAATGAAGCCCACCATTTCAAAATCAACATTCATCACAAGGCACTGTGTTGGCTCCCCTGGTACACCAGGAGCAATACAGGTTTTATGCTAATTATTTCCCTTCCTGCTGGCTACTAGATAGATCTCTGCAGCTCACCAGTTACATTATAATAGAATGAGATTGTATGAAGACACAAAATCCTCTTATGTAGTCCAATTTAGAACCCATTTCAAAAACCCTCTAGTGCTACACCAAGAAACTGAAATGTGCTGGGAATTTTAGACTTTTTGCATATATTTCTGTTACACTGAAATTTGGTAATGATTTTTGCCAACGGAATGATTATCACTTTATAGACAATTTGATGCTATGTTCTATTATATCTGTGAACATATATATATGCGTGTGTGCGTGTGTGTGTGTATATGTGTGTGTGTGTGTGTGTGTTACTTGTTCTCTAGGCCAGGTCCCTAGATTTGCTTTTAGTCTTCTTAATATTATGAGAGAAAACATAATCATAGTTTACACTGATAATGACACTAAAATTCTGGGGAAGGAAATGGTATTTGACTTATCCTTGCAACCAGGAAAGACAGGCTGTTCTTTATATTAACTAGCGAACACATTTAGAAGAGCAATGAAATGTATTCTAGTCTCAAATCCTAGCAGGCCTCATATTTTATCAAAAGAGCACATAATAATTTCATTGGGGCTTTTAAAATGTTATTCAAATCAATGAGTTATTTAATACCTACCATTTACTTTCTTACTAATTCACCTGAAGAAAATAACCTGTAAATAATATAATTAGCAACTAAGTCACTACAATAAAATAGGACAAATGGACTATCAGCATTCCTGGGCAATTCTGTTGTAAAATCTAAGTTATTGTATTAGCCTTGTGTCCAACTTCACAAATTAAACCACTGAATTAACATTTCAAAAGCTTTATATTTTTACAGTGTTGATAGAAATTTAGTAACTGACCTAGTGAAATCAATGGCAATTGCTATTTATGCTATAATAAGTACACACAAGAAGATGAAATATGTAGACTGTAAAAAAAAAAAAAAGGAGGGTGGACGCTACTCAATTTATATTTTCTTTCTCAAAAATATTTCACTCTTGTTTTCTTTTTCCTCTTCTTTGTCATCACAACTCCCAAAACAGCTCAAATGCCCAGATATACTTTTACGTCTCACACAGTAAGCGTCGTACAATTTGTACCATATTAATAACATTGAGAAGATCATCTCATATAGGTATATATATTAACTTAAATCTTACTTTCATGACATTTGCTAACAGCTCCTCCATAAAAAAATTCCTCTTATCAAGTGCATATCAAAATCCATGAGCTGGAAGTTTTAAAAGTATTCTTTAAAAATATTTCATGTACTTCTCTATCGAGTGTTATAATGCCAGACATGTACTTGGTTGGAACCTGAAAGATTTTTATTTTTCCAAAGCTTAAATCTAGGTGTGGTCACATTTTAAACACAAAAAGAGAGTGGGTAGATATTAAATTTCCCCATTTTACAGAATTCAACACAGAGCCTTAGAAAAATAAGGGAGCTTTTCAAAAGTGACACCTACCATTAGTCATAACAGACAGAGGAGAATTCCAGTCTTCTGATACCAAATTCAGTGCTTTTCCTACTCATTCATGCTGCCTCCCAGTGGTACTGAATTAGTTTCTCATGGGAGATTTTTGGACACTAGATTTTCTCTCTGAGGACTTTTAAGAACCACTTAGCAATTGTATTTGTTGAGTGATATTTAAAAAGTAGTTACATTTACTAAAGACTCAGATGGGGTTAAGGTTTTCTAAAATGGGTTACTCACTTCTGAACAGTTCCACACTGACTAGTGTGGCTCAACTATTTGCTTAATGTGAACATTTCAGGTTTATTATGTGGACCATAATGCACATGGAGAGGAGTAACTATATGGAAATAAGTCACTCAAAGCACAAATGCACCTTGTTTCAAGGCAGCCCACCTCTCTCCAGAGACTGCTATCCATGCTTGTGTGCTTCCCAGAACCAGAGGAGATGCAACAGACACAGCAGGCATCCATGATGTAAGAGGTAAAGAGCAACTGATGACTGATACTCACTAAAGTATCAACCCCACTTTCCAATGGGTTTCTTTTGTATAAAATCTTAAAATAAATGAAATAATCAATACTTTAAGAGTAACTCCCATGTAAAATTACATTATGGACTGATAATTATAAAATAACTAACTATATAAGGTGGGCAAAAGTAGATTACAGTTGTTCATATGGAAAATAATACAATACTTAATAAATAACAATACAAGAATAGATTATGTGTTTGCGGTACTCACAGCTGTTAACTTTCTTTTGCCCCACCCTGTATGTTGCCATGGATTTCCTTCTGAAGAAAATAGTTTAACCAAAAGAGACAGAAAATAAAGTAAGGAAAGATAGGAGGAAGGGGCAGGGGGAAAAGGAATGAAGGAGGAAAAGAAAAGGGGAGGATGGAAATAAATAATAGAAAAACGTTTTTATTATTTAAAAAATGGTTGCTGAAGGAGGAAATCATACATGCAGTCAGATGGGTAAACCTTCTGCTTGGTATTTAACCTGTCTCTCCTATTCTCTTTTCATTTCCTTATCAAACCTCTTTTAAAGCTCAATTGATTTTCTTTCAGGAAATACGATCTTGTATGACTGAACAGTTCTTAAAGTTGTTAACACCAATGTAGCCCCTAAACCATAAATGGAAGGGGCTTGGTGACATATTTCTTTATCAAAATTGTAAATGAAGTACCCAGAGGTTGAGAGCTATGATAAAGAGGGAAACAATCATGCAAAATCAGAAAACTGATTTTTTTTTTTTTTAAAATCTAGCATCATGCCTATGGGTAAATTGCAACCAAATTGGAGAACGGGTAACTGACAAGCCTTTTTGCATATAGTGACCTCTCCTTGTACTACAGGAAAACATTTCCACCTAGAGTCCTTTCTCAGAATATCTAGAGACCAAATGAAATCAACCATAATGACTACCAGAGCCAGAAAATAATCAGTTTTTAATTGAAGCATCAAGGCAATTAATTTGTGACAACATCCTATTACTTCTGATTCTTGACCTGAAGTTTCAGAGGTCTCACAGGGTTTTCAGGTCTGTGGCATCCCTGGAGCATCCCAATGTTTTTTGGCCTCTTTAAAAATCACATCTATTAGAGAAAAAAAAAAATGCTTTCGAGATGGAGCTCTAAAACTGGATTTGAAGTTACAAACCAGACTCACTAGTTTAATTCAAATAACTGTCAAGAAACACAATACTTCATATGCATCATATACACAGATTCTTAATACTAGCAGATCTTCCTCTGGTTTCAGAGGTGTCTAGAGGTGTCTTTCAGGAAAAAAAACACACATACACACGCAAAAAAACAACAACACTGAGCTTACTGTGCATTTATCATGGTTAATTCATTTCAACAAATAAATAATTTGTGCTATGCATGCTGATAACTAAATTTAGACAATTAAACTTGAGTCACAATAAAATTTCTAGAAGAGTATTTTTTAAGAATATAAGCCATCCTTTATGAAATTTCAGCAAGATGTTTATTCTTGCCTTCTACATAGAGTTCTATCCAATGTAATACGTAATGACAAACTTTATATAAATCTTCCTGGAAATCAAGCTATGTGCTATTCTGGAATGAAAAAATCAGTAAATTGGCCTGATTCCAGTTCCACTAAGTTACACTTAATACACAACATTAACTTATTAATCAAATATAATAGATGCCCTACACATAAGTGCTCCTCAAACCACTTCAGTCATCATCAATACACAATCCATTCCATTTAAAATCTTAAGGTGAAATACCTGCCAGTGTCTCACAAAACATTTTACTGTTTCTCAGCAGGACGTGCTTCATTTTTTTTTTTTTTCCTGCCTCACACTCTGAACTGTATTGGAAGTGATGCATGCCACTGGATGGTCATGCTAGCACACTGAAGAAGATCCCCTTCTTAAAATGCTAACCTCCACTTCCCATATTTGACAAATATTTTTCACTCTTTCAGTATGTGGCTCAGTATTTCCCAAATGCTGGATCTCGGCTTTTATTCAGTATTCCCATAATATTCCACACGCCATCATATTTTCTGTCTTATTCGGTATCATTCTGCAGGAGGTTTAACATCACAAGTCTTGTTCGTTAAGAGCCACCTTTAGAGTACTCTAAAACTGCAACACTGAGTGTGAAATGACCACAGATGCTATGCACAAACACAACACCCAAAGAAAATACATCGCCAGCTGCCCGGCAGACACGGTGTAATCACACCCAGAACATACAATACCCACTCTTTTTTTTTTTTTTTTTTTTGGAGGGGGGGGGTTTTAGACATAATCATCAAACATAGTCAGTTGCCCCCCCACACACACACCCAAGGCAATGCCTAGCAGAAATGACTTTTGTTAGTGTCTTGAGCAAGGATTATGTCAAAGACAATGTGAAATGAATCAGACTTCTTCAAATAATCTGAACTCCAAGGCTGTTACACGGCACTCTCCTGCCGCCCGCCCCACCCCGCGCACACATACACACACACACACACACACACACACACACACACACACACAAGCTTAACTTCACCCTCCTTCCTGGCCTGACGTTCTGGCAATGCCTTCCTTCTCATCTTTATCTCTCTCCAAGTCTTTTAGCAGCTTTGCTCTCTTCTCAGGGCCAATCCCTTGGGAAAGGAAATCAGTACAATACCAGATGATGAGACTTCACCCTCAGGTGAAAAGGAAGGGAGAAAAAGCAGAGGGTGTGGTACTCTTTTTCTCCACCACACCCCAGCCCTCGAGTCGCGCACTCCAGTCCACTGCGGCTCAGGGGAGCACACCAGGTCCCCTTGCTCACCTTCCAGCAGCCTGGCCCACAGACCAGCCAGCAGGCACTCTCTGCAGAAAACTTCCCTTAACGCAGCCAAATATTCAGGGAGTCGGGCATAATGAGGGGGTAGTTTGAATAGACATTGCACGGAGCTCCGCGGAGCAAGTCTGAAAGGCACCTTTACACAGAGACCCCACAGACCTGCACTCTCCATGGCTGCCCACCTTGGGTAACTGGCTGAGAATTTACCGATCACCGCCGCGGGGGGCGGGGGGACGCTTAGGAAGAGGGGGGGGGGATGGGGACTGGAGAAGAAGGTTATTTACCTCCGGGGATTGCCCTCAGGATCGCGTCCCCGAAGTGGCTCCGGCTCAGGGAACAGCTTTTCCAAGCTCAGCCCGCATTCGGACCCGGGTCCCCGCAGCTCTGCGCGCAGCCGGAAGGCGCGCCTGGACCCGGCTCCTGTCCCCCCGCCCCAGCCGGGCTCCTCTCCCTCCGCCGCTCCCGCTCCGCCACCCCGCGGGCACGCCGGCTCCCCGCGCTTGCCCTCCGCCTCCCGGCGCCCCCACACCCACCGCTCCTCCGCGCCCGCTGGGAGCCTCTAGCGGAGGCGAGAGGAACCGCAACAGACCTGCGGCGCCCGGTTCCGACGCCGGCGCGTGGAGCCAGCCTGGCGGCGGCGTGGGCTCCGCGCACCCCCAGCCACCGGACGAACGCCACGCCGCCCCCACCTGCCCACCTGCGCCAGGCTCACCTGTCCCCCGTCCCAGAGGTGCTGGCCGTGCCCACAGCGCCATAGGCAACGAGGGCGTGCGTCTGCGGTGCCGGGGGAGGGGGGGGGGGGAGCTGGCAGGAAGAACACACACGCAAATGCACGCCGAAAATCAGCCTGGACAGACGACCCGGCCGGGTGCCTCTTTCCAATAGCTTCCCCAAAAAGTGTAAGGACAGGACACTTCCTCGGGGCTTCTGCCTCCCCCTGGGCACTTGGCTGCACCGGCTACTCTCCGACTTGCCCGGCCCAAGGCATTGGCTTGGCGACGCCCGGAGACACCATTCTAACTTGGTTTAAGCGCCCCCCCCCCCCCCCCCCCCCTCCCCAACATTTACGTTATTCTTCTTCCTGACAATGTAGGCAGCGGTGTGGCTGCCTCTTACCTTGAGATGCTGTTACTTCTCTTTCCTGTCCTTAAAATCCACAGCCGAGGCTGCGACGCACGCAAGTCCAGCGGCTTTTCCGCGGCGCCCTCTCCCTCGGCTCGGCCGGCTTTTCCTTCCCCGGGGGTCGGGGAGGGGTGGCGGTTTAAAGCTCACGCGCCGGGGGCGCCTCCAAGTCTTCACGCCCGTGGAAACGGAGACGGGGGACAACCTTGCTGGCATCCAACGCCTCCTCGTCAACTTGGCTTTTATGTCATGTTCTTCTTGGACCCCACAGGCCCACCATCATCAGTCAATTCCCGGGCATCGGGCAGGGAAGAGGCTGGTGTGCTCCGCTGTGGCCGCTCCTCTCTCTTGTTCTCAGTATTCCCCCTCTTGCCTCCCCCTAATTTAGAAAATCTACTCTCTGCTGGGATGAGGTGGGGACGAGGCGGAGAGGCGCTGGGAGAAGAGCCACTCCGAGGCTCAGCTTCAGAAGCCCGTCTCCCTGGGTAGCCCTTCCCAAGCTGCCCGCGCGGAGGAAACTTTGAGCTGACGCTGCGGCGGCCGAGCGGGGCCGGGCGGGCGCCGGGCGCGGGGCGCAGGGAGGAGAGCGCCAGGTAAGGAGGCTGCGAGGACCAGGGACACCAGTCAGGCGGCGGCGGGTGGCGGGCGGCTGGGTCCCGGCGGCCCGGCTCCGCGCGCGGGCTGCGCACACACGCGCGCACACGCGCAGGCGCGCGCAGCACCGCACGCAAGCCCAGCCCCGCGCCCGCCGCCCCAGGCCACGGGCGAGCCAGAAGTCGGGAGACGCGAGGCGGGGCAGGGGCTCCCAGGAGGCAGACGACGGGAAGGCCCGGCCACTCCTGACTAGTTAGCCGATGGCTGTCGGAGGCGGCGGCTCGCGGCCAGCCCCGTCGGGCCACCTGCGGCGGCCTTGCCCTCTCCGGCTTCTAGGCTTCAGGCTGTTTCCTGGAGCCCCGTTCCCCGGAGTGAGGTCGCCGGACTGAAGAGCCCAGTCCCCATCCCCACCCTCCAAAGCCACTTTCGCGCCCCTCCTCTCGCCTACCTTGGAAGTGGCTCTTGCCCAAAAGCCGGGGAGTTTCGAGGGGGCTCCCCGAGGTCCTTCGAACAGAGGAGCCTACACATCGTTCCCTGGACACAAGCCCTTCTCATCCCGCCTCTCCTGCCAGCTCGTCCCGAAGCATCTCCCCACGGAGCTCCCGAGGCTCACGTAGATGGTGACAGGAACGGCTCGGGAAGGTGACCCCTAGCTTTTGGAGCCGGTCTAATTTAGGGTCTACGCTGATACTGTAAACTGGATGGTAGCAGGTGAAGGATTCACTTGGAGAAAGGGGCGGGACGAAGAGTCTGGAGAGCCAGCCCCTTTAGCAGCCATTTCCAAGGTTTTGCTCCTGGAGCAGCCGCCCAAGTCTCGGGCTAGCTCTGCTCCCAACTTCTTTCTCTTCCTTCGACTGGCAGGAGGGATCACTGGGTACTGCACCGCTGGAGCGCCCCAAACCGGAGAGACTTCGCTCTCAGAAGCGGCCCAGGCCCGCTCACAAGTCCCCCGGAAGAAGCTTCCCGGCCGGCGTTTGCTGCTGGGGCTGCGGAACTTGCTCGGGGAAAGTAAACTTTCGCCCTCTGGTTTCTGAGCACGGTTCGCCCTCGTGGTCTGCGAGGTCGCTTCCTGACAATTAACCGGCAGGGCGTTACTCTGCCTTCCCAAGTGCTAGCCAGGCTGAGGGTTGCTGGGGGTTTTTGCACTCGGGGGCTTCGCGGATCGCCCCAGCTTGGGACCTGCCGGGAGAAAACTCGCAGTTGCGCGGCGTGGAGACAGCGGGGGTGTCCTTGGCTGCAGCGCGGGGCGCGGCGCTCCGCCACCATCTCCATCCAGGTAGCTCTCCGGCACCAGGGGCGCCTGATCCGCTACGTGAGTCCGCTTCAAGTTGAAAGGCGGTGGGTAGACGTGGCCTAGAAGGCAGTGGGCTACCGCCGAACCCGGAGCCGCCAACCCACAAACGTGGAACCAAAAGCTGATTTGGCTCGAAAGATGAAACTTGTGTTGATGGGAGCTCTAGCAGCGCGACTCTCCGCTCAGAAATCTCTCCAGAGCATTCGAAGGCCAGTGCTGCCGCGCCAAGGATCTGTGGACCAGTAGCTACAGGGCACACATTTGAATATCAGGGGTGAACTTGCATTGGATTCGGTGCGAGCTGACTCTGAAGGAAGCAGAGACCTAGAAGGACTGTGGACTTTTAGGGGGTGATGGGTCGCTCCAGGACTAGGGAACCTCTGGCAACAGCCCCCACTAATTTGCATTGGTGCACAAGGCTCTCAGAGACCCGCGCGCGCGGGGGGCGTTGGAGTGCGCAGACCCAAAGCCCAGGCTTTCCTTCTGATGCAGTAAAGGGGAGGATTTGAAGCTAAACCGCGGAGCCTGCATGAAGTGAACAATGAATTTGGTGGTGAGATGCTAATGGATTAAGACGCATTTAAAGAAATGTCTGTGGATGTTAGTTTGCCAGGAGCGACATTTTATGTTTCATATCCCAAGACGTATCTCAGATACTGACTGTTTTTGCAGCAGTGTTTCAAGTAGAGAATGTTCTCAGTGTTTTAGAACTTGATATAAATCTGTACATTGCCCGCTTGCCACAAGGTTTGATACTTCTTCCAATTCTCACCCTTATTCCTAATGAATAAGTAACTGTTACTGCTACTGAAGTGAAGTGGCATTAAGCATTATAATACAGTATTTTCAACAAAAGACCGTCTAATTTAGGATTTCTGATTACATAAACCTATGTATTAACAGTAAAATATATGGCAGACTGTTAGACAAGAATTGGAGAACGGCAGTCAAAAGACAACTCAATTCAGAGCTAATTCCTCTCCAGAAAGGTTTTGGCTTGGAATTCATTTCTTGGTTGCTGCTGAGGTGCAGGCCACTGGCTGCTACTAATGCCTTTTTTTGAAGTAAATGAAGATAGGTAATTGACACATTTCATACCTAAAAGGTGTCTTATAGTTCTGGAAATGTTGTGGACAGTCATGGGCCAGCCATGGCAGAGTCTCTACTTTGAGTTTTTGGCTCACAGGCCGTAGTGCTAACCAGGGGTATGATGTGTTTGACATCCAGACACCTTCAGCAAAGTAAAGTGCCTGAGGACTTACGGACCTACTTCCAGAAACATTCGCTTCTCACTCCTCTTGAAAAAGTGCAGTTTTCTCAGTGTGTGTGTGTGTGTGTGTGTGTGTGTGTGTGTGTGTGTGTGTGTTTTATTGTTGCAAAACCAAACTCACATTTGTTATTTGTTATACAAAAAAGGGGGGGGGCATAGAAATCACCATTTCCCTGCCACTCTTCATACTTTGCTTTTATGGGGGAAAATACTTGATAACCAGGAGAAGCAAATCATGTCAGAGGATTCCCCTCATCCCTTACACCCTTATCTCCGTCTACATTATCAAGAGGAAGTTGAGACTCAAAGGTACTGTCAGATCCAAGAGCCTTCCAAATCCATACACCCCCAAATTAAAATAATTACTGCCTTGCTGCAGTGTTGCGTATTTCTATTTATTCTTTGACAAATTAAAACTGAAGTTGATATATATGGTGTCTCATCCAGTGGAGACTGTCTTGAACTTTTTATCTCTTCAAGATAATTGCTATGTAAAACGTATCTCCAGGACTTTTTCCTTCCCTGGAGACAGCCTTTCATTTATTAGTATGCTGCTTTATTATACATTAAAGTTATTCTTTGTTTACTGGTATGCCTTTCCCTCTGCACTGTGAGCTCTGAGAGCAAGGATGGTGTCATATACATTGTTATTCCTCAAAATCTAGTACAGAATCTACCACTGAATAGATGCATATACTAATAATGATGATAATGATAGCTACCATTTAAACTACTATGTGATTTATATACATTTTCTGTTGATCCTCTTCAAAACCTACTGACCTAAATTCTGTATCCTCAAATTACGGGGAAATTACCCAAGATCACAAAGCTATTTTGTTACAAATGAGTTGGGATTAGAACCTATATCTACTTGACTCTGAAGCCTGTACTGTTAACCACTTTGTTCTATTCAAATGGTGAAATATTACATTTCTAATTACTCAAAGTTAAAGGGAATTTATATATATATATATATATATATATATATATATATATATATATATATATACACACATATATATACACACATATAAGTATATATACATATATACATATATATATGTATATATATATATTTAATGCTGAAGAAACAAATATGTCAAATTTAGAATGTTCTTTGGCTCTTATGTAATTGAGTCAAGTTTAGGAACATTGGAACAGTGTAGTTCTCTTATGCTAAAATAAGGTACTATCTTCTAGGCATTATTACCATGAGAATACAAAATCCTGAGTTTTATGTTTCCTTAAAGGAAGGGGGAGTCAGGCCACTGTGAATTTTACTTTGCAGAAAACTTTTCATTATATCTATGTTGATACACATATGTTAAAAATAGAAGGGAATGCTATTATAAAATTTCAGTTATGCAATATGAGTAAGTTCTAGAGAACTGCTATACAACATTGTGCTTATAATTACTGTATTATACTATACTGTATTGTGCACTTATAATTTGTTGAGAGAGTAGATCTCATGTTAAGTGTAACTACCCCAATTAAATAATAAAAATAAGTACCAGGAACACAGAGGACATTGAATATAGAGAGACATAGGAACATGCCATAGAGGTGCAGTTGATATTTCTAGAGGCTTACATTACAAAACTTAGTTTTGGAAAAGAATTAGGAAGTTCTCTTCATACTGAGGGTAACAGAGAAAAGGAGGCCTTATCTCTCCCAGCTGCTGTGGAGTAGGTTTCTTGGGGTACCACTGGAATAAGAATTTCTGGAGGCACCTATGGGAGGATGAGATACAGTAGGAAGCTTTATTTCCATGTAATTATATCTTGGGTCTCCAAAGTCCCATTTCACTTAGTCTAGTCATAGAAGAAGTGTAGCTGGGGCTTCAACAGAGTCAAGTGGCCAGAGTTTCCTTTCCACATTGGAGCTGGGTCCAGTCCAGCATCAGGCTAGCTTAGCTTGTGTTTCCTACTGCCATCCATCAGTCCATTATGTGGGGCGTCCATATGGTCCATGGCAAATGCAAGGAAGCAGGAATGAGGGAGCCCCATGAGCTAAGAGCAACAAAGAGTGAACTCCTTTGTTTAGATTATGTATTCCCAAATGTTCTGGTCCTTGCAGTGTACATGCCCATTCTGGCCAATGATCTCTGTTTGCTGGGGTTCTTGTCCCAGCCTTTCAAAGGGTTCAGCAATCTGGAGAAAGGAGCTGATGCGTAGATTAAGAAGGAGTCCAAAGACGAAAGATAATTTTGAAAGGCATTGGGGGTCAGAGGAGCTTCCAGCTAAAGGAGCTAAAAGACTACCCCTTGTCTAAGGACCCCATGCTATTTATTAACACAATTTGTTCTAAGGCAAGGTGGAGACATACACTTCAAATGGTACGGTTTCAAAGGATAGGTTTACAGAAGCATTGTCAGTTTGGGGAATAGCCTACAGCTGTTCAGGTGTTTGGCCAACAGGAGGCAATAAAATGCCCTGAGCTGTCTGGCAGCAGAAAATTCTATTCAGGTTTTGGGGAAGTGCCGGTTAGCCATTCCAACAGGTAAACTACATATGTGACTCAGCCCTTGTTGAGTCTCCCAAGTCCCATCAACCTTTTGATGGAACTCTTGTAATTATTACATGCTGGAATTGGTTCCCGGCACTGTTCCCAGGTGTGATTGACAAGAAAGTACCTTCCCTATGTTACCACAACTTTACTGGGCATGCTTTTGTCTTTCCTTTGTCCAGTCCCCTTCCCCCAGATCTCTTTAAGAGAATAGGCCAGTGGTTCCCCGGGGAGTGCAAAGATACAGCTTCCTGGTGAAGCTGCCCAAATGACAGGCCTATAATGTTTAACTCCCCCCTTTGCTTCTTTTCTAAAACTAATAAGTAGCTAATTGCAACAGTACACTTACATGGAAAGGTCTCCATGATATTTTTAGGTGAAAAAAGCAAGGTGCAGAAGACACCAGAAATTAATAAAAGTGGTTAGGGTTGAGAGGTAAGTGGACAGATGGTGTTACAGTTTAAGGTGAGACTTTATATGTTCTTTTGACTTTAGAGCCCTGTGAAAATGTTTCCTATCAAAAGAAGAAAAAAGTGTTTTTGAGGGTTTCATAGAAATAAAAAGATTATAACAGATGCATGTCCTCCATTGTTTAAAAAAAAAAGTTAAAAGCTAAGTGGAAGATGTGATCCATTTACTCACTCACTCCCTTTTCCAGGGAAAAACCTTGGGAGAAAAAAAGTGAAGAGAAGTGTCTTAGTCATCGTGGGCTGCCTTAACAAAATCCCACAGTCTAGGTGGCTAAAACAGCAGACGTTTATTTTTTATCATTGTTCTGAAGGCTAGAACGTTCAAGATCAAGGTGCCAGCTGGTTTGGTTCCTGGTGAGAGCTCTCTTCCTGGCTTGTGCAATGCCATGTTCTCTGTATTTCCTCCCCTAGCCTTTCCTTGATGAGAGGACATGGAGAGAGAGGGCAGGGTGGTGAAAATCCCTCTTCTTACAAGGCTCCTCTTTTTACCCTGAGGCCCCACCCTCATAACCTAATCTAACCCTAATTACCTCCTAATCGTCCCACCTCCAAAACCCATCACATTAAGAGTTGGGGATTCAACATATACATTGGGGGAAGGGTCACAAGCATGCAGTCTATAATAAGAAGTGACCAGGTCTAAGCCTCCTTGTCAATTGGACATCTTCTGGAAAAATGGATTAATGACATTTGCTGTGAAGAATAAGCCTATCATTGAAGTGTCCTTAGCAGGATGTCTGTGGCTAAGGACGACCTATAACAAATAGAAACAAGGTGTAGGAGGCATCACTCTCTGGGGAAGATCATGTAGGCTGTCTAACCCTGAGGTATAAAATGTCTCATAATTTGAATGCTTCCCACTACGTGAGAAACTCCACTTATCTGTTCTGGGCTCGAGTAACATGTCTGCTACCAGAAAGAAAGACCTAGAGAGCCATTCTTGACGAACCTTTTGTTTGTATCCTTGAAATGATTTAGTTTAGGTAGATATTGCTTATGATATCTGATTTGTGGCAGCCTGACTTGAAAAATCCAGTCTTGTGAATAGCTCAGAAAGTTGGTGGCTTCATTAAAAGTGCACCCAAACTTGACTGAACATCTTTTGTGAAATAGGCACTATTCTAAGAGAACTAAATTTATTGATTCATTTAATACTAACAGCAATTCTAGTAAGTATTATTACCTTCATTTTATAAATGAAAAGTCACAAAGAGGTCAAGTGACCCTGCCATGTTCACACAGCTGATAAGGGTTACAAGCAGGATTCGAAGCGTGACTATCTAAGATCAGAACCCAGGTTCTATATTAGTTGTAAAGCCTGTTAGAGGAAGACTTGGCTATACTGTTCATCACAGACGCCCCAGACCATCAGTAAAAATGACTCCTAACTGAGGGGGAAAAACAAAAACATGAACAGAGAGAATAACACTGCCCGAGGACCCCCTGTGTGCCATGCACTGTGCTAATTACATAATATATATTATCTTACTTGATTTGCAGAATACCCCATGCATTAGGCAATATTACTATCATTCTACTAATAATTAATATTAATATTAACCTGATTATTTTCCCAAGGTGTCACATCTATTAAGTACAGAACCGAAATTGAAACCGAGAACCTATTGCTTTTTAACTATTACACCACACGGCCTTTAATTTAATAGTATTTTAAATTACAATGTTGTATTTGCAACTAAGTCACATAAAATTCAGTAATCATTATAGTTTTTCCACTTCAAAATACCTGCTACAACAAAGTAAACATAAACTAACCATACAGTTGGAATAAATATCTCAGTAGTTGGAGTGTTTCGCTGAAGAAACTTCCTAATGGTCAGTGATTTACCAAACCTGCCATCCTCCTAAGACTGTGGTTGGCAAACTGCGGCTCTCGAGCCACATGCGGCTCTTTGGCCCCTTGAGTGTGGCTCTTCCACAAAATACCACGGCCTGGGCGAGTCTATTTTGAAGAAGTGGCGTTAGAAGAAGTTTAAGTTTAAAAAATTTGGCTCTCAAAAGGAGTTTCAATCATTGTACTGTTGATATTTGCTCTGTTGACTAATGAGTTTGCCGACCACTGTCCTAAGATATGTGGGTACCCTTGTGACTTTAAATATATATATATATATATATATATATATATATATATATATATATATATATATATATATATATATATATATATGTTATTGATTTGAGAGAGAGAGGAAGGGAGAGGCAGATAGAAACACTGATGAGAGAGAAACAGCCATCACAAAATTTCAAAATGGCACACACTATTGCACGTTAGAAAAAGGAAACAACCAAGAGAAAGTTTTACTTCTACCCCGATTCAAATTTCCCTTTTCCTGAAATCCTAAACATAAAGCAGCCTTTAACATGGGAATGGAAGAATGAGTCAGAGTTGTCATCTAGGGGCCAGCTATTGATGGGGCTCATGTACCCAGCCAAGGAGTTTAAATGCACCCTGATGAAAATGGTCATCGTGTAAACAACTTACTAGTATCTCTACATTAATGCATCGCTATGTAATTATTAAACTACAGACTCTCAAGTTAGACCCCCTGGGTTTAAATTTTGCTTCTGAGACTCTCTAGTTGTTTAAACTCTTCCAAGGATAATCAAAGGTATCACAGGGGCACATCGGAGTAAATCACTATAAGGGGAAAAGATGAGGAATGGAAATTCTGAGAATGTTGCTCAGAGGACTACATTCTAAGCAGAATCACAAAAGTTGAGTTGGCCGTAGCCTGAATATAAACAGGGAGGCAGAAACCTATGCAAAGTTTTTGAAAATGGGATGGGGGTGGGAAAGAGGTAGGAAGGGAGAGAAGAAGAAAGGGAGAGTTTGTTACCTTTGAAGTAACTGCAGAGGGTGAGGTCTAAACTAAAGTTTAAGAAACAAGTCCCGTAGTCAGAAAGTATTTGAAGATAAGAGTCATTAAGATAAAATGGAAACATTAGGATGGATCCTAATCCAACCTGACTAGTTCCTTATAAGGAGATATTAGGACACACAGAGAGATATCAGAGGCTCTTGTACACAAAGGAAAGATGGCACGGTTGCAGCTGTCTGCAAGCCAAAGAGAGAGGTCTCAGGAGAAACTCATGAACACCATAATCTTGGACTTTCATTCTCAAAAAATATGAGAAAATACATTTCTGTTGTTTAAGCCACCCAGTCTGTGATATTTTGTTATGAGAGCCCTAGCAAACCAATACAGAAGGGAAGATCAACTATGAGGTGGAATTGGAGAAGTCAGCCTCAAGCTACTGTTTTTTGTTTGTTTGTTTTTAATATATTTTGTTGATTTTTTACAGAGAGGAAGGGAGAGGGATAGAGAGCTAGAAACATCGATGAGAGAGAAACATCTATCAGCTGCCTCCCGCACACCCCCCACTGGGGATGTGCCCGCAACCAAGGTACATGCCCTTGACCGGAATCGAACCTGGGACCTTTCAGTCCGCAGGCTGACGCTCTATCCACTGAGCCAAACTGGTTAGGGCTCAAGCTACTGTGTTGATAGACCTTGCCAGCTACACTTAGGGTGCATGAAGAGTATTGCAAAAAGATTGGGTATTGTTTCAAAAAAAAGCTTGGGATAACACGAATAAGCTCATTTTCCTAAAATCATGTTAGAGGATGAAGACCAAAGGAGGGCAGATGGAGCTAATTAGCAATTAAAGATGTGGCCTGACCTAAGGCAATGAAAATATATGTGGAAAAAGTGTGGAGATTGCAGATAAAGAAGGCAGGGTTTAGGAATTGATCTGATATGAGTGGTGTGGAGAGGGACAAATATAAGACCAAATAATAGTACCCTTTTCCAAGATTGGAAACAAAGGATCGATTTTTGAAAAGATTTTTTTAAAATTGTGTGTTTGTTTTTGCTAGTAGATAATTACAGGTGATGATTTAAGCATAGTCATAGTGACAAATACAAATAAAAAGGTTAAAAAATTAAATAGCAACTTAAGAAAGCAATATAAGATGCGTCTTAAGCAGTATGCAATTAAGCACAAATGTTTGATTTAAAAAATGGGTAAATCAACATAGAGATGTGAGATTTCCTAAACTGGAAGATCAAAATAGGATTTCTAAAGGTTGGAGCTGGTTTTTCAAAAATAGAGGATTTGAGAATATAAAGTTGAATGGAGAGATAGAGAAAATGAGTAAAGATAAAATGAACCAAAGCATGGTGAGAGCGTGAAAAGAATATTCATACATAGGAAGTACGAGTTAGTAGATGAGTATAGTTGGAAGTGGTTTCAAAACTCCACTTAAATGAAATTGTAAAGAGTTTTGAATTCTGGGATAAATATGGAGATATTTATCTTGAGTATATTGGGGATACATTAGTTATTGTTTTTGGATCACATATTAATTAGTAAGAGAGGTTCAGTTGTGAATAATGCCATTGCTTAAATATTATAGTATCTATTTCTCCAGTAGAAAAGAAGTCTGGGGGTGAGTAGGCAGGCCTTGTGTGGTAGCTCCATTGTGTCATAGTCACATGCCTTGTGGTTGTCCTGCTTGGAGCTTCTGTTCTCAAGGTCATTTTGTGTTATAAGAAGTCAGCTGAAACCCCACTCATCAAATACAGTAGGATAGAGGGAGGTGAAAAGGCAACTTCAAGAATGTTCCACACAATACTTCAGCTAACACATTTTCCCCAGACCCTAGTCATTTAGTCACCAGAACTATAAGGCAGACTAGGGGACATGTTCTCTCTTAGCCATGTGGCAACACGCTTCTGCTGATAATCGGAGATCACTTACTGAAAGCTAAAGAGAAAAATAAATGCTCCAGTTGGACTCTATCCATTCACAACCACTGGTTATTTTTGACCTAAGTTCATTTTCTCAGAATAATTAAATAATTATGTTCTTGTTATTATCCTTAAATTTCTCTAGACTTCTTTTTTACTCCTTGTGTGTTGTTTTTGTGTGTTTTTTTTTTTTGTGTCTCAAATTATAAGCCTCTTTTATGCTCACTAAATTTTATCTTGCCTAACTAGTAACAAACATTAATGTAGTGGAATATTTTGTGTTTTGCATACACACAAGTGCAGAAAAATAGATTTTGAAGTGTTTACATTGATAAAGCGTTATTATACAAATAATATAATCCGAAGTCTAGAATAATGAAATGTTCATGTTATGAGGGCACAGAGAGGTGATAATATTAAAAGGGCACAAAAGTAAGCACCTGTCGCCTTGAAAAAGTACAGCTTCTAAAATATTCTTACCAATTTCTTTTTTCCTATTTCTACATCCACAGAATTGTGTCTCTTAGTAAAATACACTTCTGGAAAAAAAATGTTGCTAAAATTTTATTTTCAAGCCAGTACCATAGCAGAAAGCATCAACGAAAAATTTCACTCTTCATTTGAATATTGTATAACATGCCTCAACTCTCTGCCAATTGACGTTGGGTTTTCTAAAGCTTTGCAAACATCAAGAAGACAAAGCACAGCTTCTATTCCAAGAAGTGTTCTGACAGCAAGATGAATGTGAGTCTTGCTGAAAGGGTGCCAGTTCGCAAGTGTTTTTAGTGGGCAGATAAAGCAGCAGACGGGTAGACTCAGTTTCCCACTGTGTTGACAAATTTCAAGAAAGCAATGACCCACTTGCCCAACACTGAATTTTTTTTTGGGGGGGAGAAAAAAAGAGCAGATGGTAAAATTGTAACAAATGCGTTTTATTTATTTTTCTGGGATACAAGTTCTTTTTTTAAGCTCTCTCAATGAATGCTGAATAGGTTTCCATTGTACAAACAATAGATATTAGAGGGGGTAGGTAGCACTAGTTTCAGCCTCATCTCCAAGTTAATCAACGATATTTTCCTTTTTTTTTTTTTTCTTACTAAACTTTAAATTCTTGAATTATAACCTGATCCACAAAATCTTAAATGGTAGGTGGTCTCCTTCCCAAAGAGATTATTGTTTTCTCTTTCTTTCCTCCATCAAAATAATAATAAGACAACATGGCTTCATCTACTGTACTCAAATAATTTCCATCAAGAATTGGTTACAAGATGCCCAAACCGGTTTGGCTCAGTGGATAGAGCGTCGGCCTGCGGACTGACGGGTCCCAGGTTTGATTCTGGTCAAGGGCATGTACCTTGGTTGCAGGCACATCCCCAGTAGGGGGTGTGCAGGAGGCAGCTGATCGATGTTTCTAGCTCTCTATCCCTCTCCCTTCCTCTCTGTAAAAAATCAATAAAATATATTTAAAAAAAAAAAGAATTGGTTACAAGATATGAGAGGGAGGATAATAGTTGACTATGTGAAATACACAGTGATCTAAATTATCTAAAAATGAATTACCCATACTTCTTAAACAAGATATTACTGTACTCAGAGGACAATCAAGTGTACAGCAGAAATTCAACAGATAAAGTTGTTTTGCTTGGTCTAGAATATTCAGCACAGTCTCATGTATTTTTATTATTATACATTTGTATATACACCAGACCACAGTTTCACAGGTTTTTACTTATATAAATTCTTGGTTTGTGACATACTCTCATCATTACATTGTTCTATGGCCTACTTTATAAAACTTTAATTTTTTAAAATATTTTTCCTAATAATGTAATAAGCAATCATAAATTCATTACCTATAGCAAAAATTGGGGGTCTTGAAAATAATTTAAATCTAACCTTGAGTCCTCCCATCCTATAACTAACTAATCCTCCTTCCTTCCTCTAACATTTTATGTTCATCATTAATTTCCCTATTTGTTTTGTTTTCCTATATCTATTATCTATTCTAAAAATAATTTAATTTTTTTGTTTAATTTTATGCAAAAGTATTATGCTTTGTTTAATCTTTGGGGGCTTATATTTTCCATATATTGTTATTTTGTATGTAAATTGCAGTCTAGCTGTAGTTCTTTTTTTTTTTTTTTTACTGCACTTTTGTGTGACTATATCACAATTTATCTACTTTCCCGTGATGGGCGTTTAGGTGATTTCTTTACTTTTGCTATTGTGAATAATTTTGCTAATCTTTCTATGAACCTTCTTGTACTTGATGTACTTGGATGAGTAGAATTGTTGAGTCATAGAGGATGTGCTTGCTAGACAATGGAAGAAAATATCAAATTATTTTCCAAAATGTTTGGAGAAATTTACATTTTCAGCAGCAATGTATAAAATACCATGTGGATATACAACATCTCCAATATAAGATTTTATGAGACTTATTTTTGTCAATCAGAATGATATATAATGATAGTTTGGGGTGATATTTATTTGCATTACAGATATCATTTATGAGCCTTATCACCTCTATATATTTGTTAATATTAATATTCCCTTGTCTGTGAAATGCCTACTCATGCATTGCTCATGCTCATTTTTTAGTGGTTATTTGTACTTTTCTTATTGAGTCATAAAGGTTCTCTATATATCTTAGATCTGATTTTTTTTGTCAGCACTAAAACAAAATCTTCTAATTTGTAATTGGTCTCTTCTTTCTGTTTAATCTTTAGTTATCCCAAATGTTCTTGATAAAATGATGAAGCTTTATTAAAAAGGAACTAAACCAAATAAATTCATCTTATATCTTATGAATGGGGCACTTCTAATCTGTTTTACCAGTCTTAAAAATGCAATATTAAATAATGTGGCATTGTGTATTTTATTTACCTGAAAAGTGATCGATGATTGAAGGAAGATTAGTGCTATAATAAATAGAAATCAATCATTGCCAGTTGCCAACTCAACAGGAAACATGCATAAGTGGTAATCATTTCCATGATTGCACCCATAGTTTAAGAATGTCCCCACGGCTCACTAACACATACAATGACAGTTTTAACCCAAATAAAACATCTTTGGAAAAGATATGTGTTCATTGCTTCTAAGACATAAGGGAACATTGCTTCCACTACTGCTCATTATGAAGCAACCACATACTAGTAAAGCAATATTTGAAAACAGCATTGACTATTCTGAGTCATTTACTTTAGCCATAGTATTATAAACGACACCTTTTGAGTTTAGATTTGTATATAGAAATGTTACAAATGTTATTTAAAATATTTCTCCGAGTCATTAAATCTTTAGGTCTTTTGGGAGCTAATTTGAAAAATAGTGTACTAGAATTCTACCCTCAAAGCTTTCAGTTGTTCCCACATTTCAAGGAAATGCCATCCCTTTAGGCACAGCTCCATTTCCTCCCAGGCTTAAGATCTCTTTCCCCATCTTCAAACCTTTTGTTAGTTTCATACTTACCTTGATAATCAGAAATTCTGGCTTCTTAATGCAGAACTTATTAAGATTTGTATTAATTTTATCTATTCAATATTTTAAAAGGTTAGGAAGTAATGTATAATAGACATAAACAAGAGTATATATATATTTTTAAAAATTAAGTGGGAAAGAGCATTAGTTACATAGTTTCCATGCTCTTAAATGAAAATTCAAGTTTAGCAAACACTAATTTTTCTGGTTTTAACACTTGTGGCTCATTTATCTTGAGGATTACTTCCTAATTTGTTTTAAAAAAGAATTAATTTTTCTTCTCCCTTTATTTGAACTATAAGTTATAATATTTATTCTCCACTTTAAAAAAATTACTTAGTATTCCAGCTGGTGTAAATCAGTGGTTGAGTGTCAACCAATGAACCAGGAGGTCATGGTTTGATTCCCAGTCAGGGCACATGCCCAGATTGCGGCTCGATCCATTAGTGGGGGGTGTGCAGGAGGCAATGGATCAATGATTCTCTCTCATCATTGATATTTCTATCTCTCTCTTCCTCTTCCTTCTTCTCTGAAATAAATAAAAATATATTTAAAAAATTAAAAAAAATTATTCAGTGCGAAAGTCAGTGTTTGCTTTGTTTAAAAATAGTATTTCCCTGTAGGAAAGCAAATACAGCAGTCTTTGTTACACTATTCCTGTCTTCCTGATAGACCGGATCATGTCTACCAATGCCACTCTTTGTCTTAAGCATACGTATACCTATGGTTATTCTTATAATTTCCTGTTTTAATATCTTATATAAATGTTTGACTACTAGGCAAGATTGTCTTTTGAACTATGTGAGAGCAAGGATAATAATATATTTTTTTTCTCCAGTTCCCACAAAAATTCTTAGTACTTAGTAGGTGCTTAATATTTAAATAACTCCCTGACTTACAGCTGTTACAAACATAGGGGTGCATACATTCTTTCTGATTGGTGTTTCGGATTTCTTAGGATATATTTCTAGAATTGAGATCACTGGATCAAATGACAGTTCCATATTTAATTTTTTGAAGAAACTCCATACTGTTTTCCATAATGGCTGCACCAGTCTGCATTTCTATCAGCAGTGTACTACTGTTCCCTTTACTCCACATCCTGGCCAGCACTTGTCATTTGTTGATTTGTTGATGATAGCCATTCTGACAGGTGTGGGGTGATACCTCATTGTCATTTTAATTTGCATCTCTCTGATGATCAATGACTTTGATCATTTTTTCATGTCTATTGGCCATCTGCATGTCCACTTTGGAGAAGTGCCTATTTAGGACTTTTGCCCATTTTTTTAAATTGGATTGTTTGTCTTCCTTTTGTTAAGTATGAGTTCCGTATATATTTTGGATATTAACCCTTTAATGGATGTATCATTGCCAAATATGTTCTCCCACACAGTGGGCTCTCTTTTCATTTTTTTGATGGTTTCTTTTGATGTGCAGAAGCTTTTTATTTATTTTTTTATTTTATTTTATTATTTTTTAAATATATTTTATTGATTTTTTACAGAGAGGAAAAGAGAGGGACAGAGAGCTAGAAACATCGATGAGAGAGAAACATCGACCAGCTGCCTCCTGCACACCCCCTACCGGGGATGTGCCCGCAACCAATGTACATGCCCTTGACCGGAATCGAACCCGGGACCTTTCAGTCCGCAGACTGACGCTCTGTCCACTGAGCCAAACCGGTTTTGGCAAGAAGCTTTTTATTTTGATGTAGTCTCATTTGTTTATTTTTCTCCTTGGTTTCCTTTACTCAAAGAGATGTATCTGCAAACATATTGCTACAAGAGATGCCTGAGATTTTACTGCCTGTGGTTTCTTCTAGGATTTTTATGGTTTCATGTCTTACATTTAATTCTGTTGTCCATTTTGAGTTTATTCTTGTGTGTGGTGTAAGTTGGTGCTCACAGAACACCCTTTTAAAAACGCTGGTCATAAAAGTATACTGTAAGATGAAGTAATAGTTACAGACAAGTAGCGACTTTGTTCTATTCCTTATTTCAAAGGAAAAAATCAGGTAGCCAATTGTAGGTTTATTGGGTAAGGATTAAAAGAAAAGACTGAATGTTCTCCACAGATAGAATGTAGGAGAGTCCATATGCAGCTGAGAAGTTGGGTGAAATGACCTTTGAAGTCAATGCCAATCCTTCAAATTGATGAAATTTACTCCAGGAAGCACTATGCACTGCCATTTGTAAAGGTGGTCCCCAGAGAGCCCCTCTTCCTAGATTTAAAGAAGCCACTTAGTAGGTGCTTAGTAAATATTTATGGAAGGCCTCAAGACCCATGAATTCAACTTCTAAAATACACCTTGAAAGGGCTAATTATTTTTATTATCACCCTGGACTATGTTTTCTTTTTATTATTTCTTTTTAGATTCTAGCAGTTTCTTCCTACATTCTCTCAAGTTTTCACTCTTGCCTCTATTTCCTTCATTGCTTCCCAACCCACTCCGACCTTTTTACATAGAATAACCATAGCAACTTTGGAAAACTTTAAACCAATTTATGCCATATCTATTCAGTTTACCCTAACCCCTAGCTATCTTGGCCTTCATTCTTTTTCAGATCTTATTATGTTTTTATTCCTCTGCCTAGAGTAGTTTTCCTCAGGATAATCTCATGGCTATTCAGTTCGCTCAGACCCATGCTCAAGTGTCACCTCTACAGAGAAGCCTTTCTGATCCAGTCTCTAAACAGTGAACTCGCCCCCTTGTAGACCTCCTACACTCCCCACTTCCAAACCCAGACCATTCTCTATGGCTATCCTGCTTTATTTATTTTATATGCATTTGGCATATTTTATGTCTAACTCCTCCAATGGAATCTCAGCTCAGAAGGGCAGGGAATTTGTCTTGTCATTACTTCAATTTTTCTTAGAGCACAACAGATTGTTAAATGTTGTGGTTTTTTTTTTTTTTCTTAACAAATACATATCTAAGAGAATCATGTTTTTTTTTTATTTGTGTTAGAAGGACAATTTTTTTTATAAGGTAAGTATAAATTTACCGTACTGACAGTATGTAACAGCTAAATTAATAGTGCTGTTATAAAGCTTAAAATACCAAAATATGGGTTCTTCAAGATAGTTTAAAATAGCCTGTATAGCATGATCATTTCTTGAAAAATTAGTTTGGAATATGAAAGAGGCAGCAATTTACAATGCACCTTGCAACAAGTTGCTAAGGTAGCTAGAGTATGCCTAAAGCATTTCATCACTTTAATAATTGTATAGATTTTCAGTAAGCAGCATAAGAGACACGTTAAGTAAGATGTATTGTTGTGTGAATTACTTTAGTCTAGAAAGCAAGCTTCCTCGCACACATTTACAGGAGGTGCTTTTCAAGGACATTACCTCTTAAGGATGAAAGACTAAACATGCCTAAATATTAATAAATATGTCATTCATAGTACAAAGTTATTTTTCAGACCTTGCCTTCACAATTTCATAAATTGAACAGTGTATAAGTTAATAATTTAATCTAGAATTTTGCTGAATACACTATGTCAAGTCTAAAAGCCTTCAGAATGACATTGTAGGGGATTGTTTAGTAGTTCTTACTTAACAAAAGAACTTTGAATGCATTATTACCTAATATAGTAGCCACTATTATTAACCATACTAGTGGCCCGGTGCAAGAAATTTGTGCAGGGGGGGAGGTGTGTTCCTTAGCCCAGCCTGCACCCTCTCCAATCTGGGACCCCTTGAAGGATGTCCTACTGCTGGTTTACAGGGATTGGTGCCTAAACCAGCAGTCTGACATCCCTCTCACACTCTAGGACTGCTGGCTCCAGCCACTCACCTGCCTGCCTGCCTGCCTGATTGCCCCTAACCACTCTGCTTGCTAGCCTGCTCACCCCAACTTTCCCCTGCTGCTGGCCTGCTCGCCCCCAAATGCCCCCTCTGCCAGCCTGATCACCCTCAACTGCCCCTCCTGCTGGCCTGCTTGCACCCACCTTCCCTCCCCACTGGCCTGCTCACCCCCAACTGTCCCCCTGCTGGCCTGCTCACTCCAAACTGCCCCCCGCTGTCCTGATCACCTCTAACTGACCCCCACTGATGGCCTTCTCACCCCCAACTGGCCCCCCAGCTGGTCTGCTTACCCCCAACAGCCCCACCCTCTACCAGCCTGATCACCTACAACTGCCATCCCATCCTGGCCTGATCACCCCCCAGCGACCCAAGCTCCCAGCCCTCCTTTTGTTCTTTTTCTTTTTTTTTTTTTTTTTCAGCACCTCCTTGAGCGGAGGCCAGGGCCAGCTGGAATCAAGTATCTGGGATTTATTTATCTTCTATAATTGAAACATTGTAGCCTTGAGCGGAGGCCAGGGCCAGCCAGGGAGGGCAGGAAGCTTGGCTTCCTTCATCACCGGGGCAATCCAAGCCTCCTGCTTGCTCCAGCTCCGTGGCTGCCTCCATCTTTGTTCAGTTATTTTGAATACTCGCTCTGATTGGCTGGTGGGCGTGGCTTGTGGGCATAGCGGAGGTACAGTCAATTTGCATGTTTCTCTTTTATTAATGTAGATGAGGAAACCAAGGCAGGAGAAGTTAAATCAGTACTTCTCTTAAACACTACCCCCGCACCTCACCCCCACCTAGTGACCTCAAAATGGAGTAACAAAGTTTAAGGCATCTTACTGACAGGTCTGTGCTCTTAATTACTATGTTATTCTGTCTCTTCATTAAATATTATCAGGATACAAACTGCATTTTCCTTAGATTGTTAGCAACTAGAGATACTAGAACTTTGCTGGATATATATCCAAAGTAACACTCAATACAAATATAGAAACAAGTCTGCAAATGAATAAAAGAAGAAAGAGAAGTCAGAGAAATGACTGGCATTGAAGAAGGCATGTTATGATATTAGCATCAATGGCAGACATTTTATTTCCATGGCCTGGGATCAGGCTCAACTTGCCTTTTGCTGGTTGATTTGACAGACAGCTGTTAGCTGATCCAGCTCTCAAGCTCCATGCATCAGCGCTGCCAGGGCTCAGTCAGATGGAAATACAGAAAGCACACGTCTCTAACAAGTCTCACTCCAGCAAATGCCAATGAAGAGAAAGGAGTGCTGGGGTATGCTCTGACCAAGAAATCCTAGGTCCCAGTGTGAGCTGTTTAATTCCTAAGGAGAATCGGAACAATCTTCTGGGAAGTTCAAGCTGTGAACCTAGATAATCCTTCCTTTACAATTCCCTTTCAAAAACTTGATTAAAATAGTAGCAGCAGTGACAGCATTTATCTTATAAATGGTAACTAAATGAAGGATTTGGATACATGTGATATTTAGGATTTAGGCATCTATATATTAGGGACCAAAGTTCCAAAATTGATTATTGGTTGGTCTCCTACTTGTCATTTGGATTGATATTTGATTTCCTAATAATTTATTGCTTATCTAAAAATCTAAAAGAAGAGTAAGTACAGGTCCCTATTCCTAGCAAAAAGTTCTGGAGCCTACTTCTAGCAAGCATTTTTTGTGTTAATGTTTATCTAATATGTAATATTTTTAAATAATCATATAAACAATAATCCTTTGTCTTGATGGAGGGGAATAAATGATGATGAAAAAATAATAATAAGGAAAAAAGTAAATTTTTAAAGAATTTTAATATTAAAAAATAATAATATCTATTTTCTTCGTGAATTTTCACAGTCCTAAATGACAGCATTTTTATTTAAAAAAATATTTTTTATTGATTTCAGAGAGGAAGGGAGATGGAGAGAGAGATAGAAACATCAATGATGAGAGAGAATCATTGATCAGCTGCCTCCTGCATGCCCCACACTGGGGATCAAGCCTGCAACCCAGGCATGTGCCATGACCGGGAATCAAACCATGACCTCCTTGTTCATAGGTCCATGCTCAATCACTGAGCCATGCTGGCCAGGCAAGGTGGCATTTTTAATCAACATTTTTTTACCAGGGAGAAAACAGATGCAGAGCTTAGCTTATGAGTGGAAAGGCCAAAACCAAATTAAAATTTTCTTTTTTTGTTTGTTAATCTTTTCTTAAGGATAATTTTTCCATTGACTTTATTTTTTAGGGAAGGGAGAGACAGAGAGAGAGACACATCATCTATGAGAGAGAGACTGATTTGGTTACCGCCTGCATGTACCCCAGATAGGAGCCAGGGACCACACCTGCAACCTAGGTAGGTGCCCTTGACTAGAATCAAACCCTCCGAATGCAGGCCAATGCTCTAACCACTGAGCAAACAGCTAAGGCCAAATTCAAATTTTCTGTCCTATGTACTTTTGATTTCATTGTAATTCCAATGATAATAATAATAATAATAATAATAATAATAATATACTCACTTGAAAAGTCTTTTTGATTAGAGAAGTTATCTGATATGAGTGATACCTGATTAATTAATTTATCTATATTTCTTATACCAGATACTTTGTGAATATGACATTCAGTCACATTTGGTAATGGAGAAGTGGCACTGGATTAAGGAAAAATGGAGCTCCACTTCAGTAAGGAATCTTTACAAGTTTCAGCTAGTTCACATTTATGGTGTACATCATTATAATAGACTAGAGGCCTGGTGCACGAATTCGTGCACAAGTGGGGTCTGCCCACCCTGATCAGGCTGATTGGGCCAGGCTGGCTGGAGGGGAGGGGCCGCAGGCAGTTGGCCAGCAGGCCCTGCCCCCTATCAGGGTGGGGGGCAAATCAGGGATGGGGCCGGATAGGGGGAGGGACCGCTGGAAGTTGGTGGGCTGGCCCTGCCCCCTGGTTGAACTCCATGTCAAACTCTTGGTTGAGGGGACAATTTGCATATTAGCCTTTTGTTATATAAGATGATTGGGTATATTAAATGTTTTCATAGCTTTTTTTAATGTCAGGAATGATAAAAATGTTTTCTGAATGCTGGAGGTTTTTATTTTCTCAAGGACTCTCTCTCATAATGTTTGATTAGAACACCTGGTTTAAATTATTTTGCCTAACTGTACAGTAGCAAGGATTGTTCTCTATTATAGACTATACTAGAGGCCCGGTGCACGAAATTCGTGCACGGAGGGGGGTTGTCCCTCAGCCCAGCCTGTACCCTCTCCAATAGGGGACCCCGCAAGGGATGTCCGACTGCCCGTTTAGGCCTGATCCCACCCTAAACGGGCAGTTGGACATCCCTCTCACAATCCAGGATTGCTGGCTCCCAACTGCTTGCCTGCCTGCCTTCCTGATTGCCCCTAACCGCTTCTGCCTGCCAGCCTGATCACCCCTAACCACTCTGCTACCAGCCTGTTTGCCCCAAACTTCCCTCCTCTGCCGGCCTGGTCACCCCTAACAGCCCTCTCCTGCAGAGTTGATCACCTCCAATTGCCCTCCCTTGCAGGCCTGGTCCTTCTCAACTGCCCTCCCTTGCAGGCCAGGTACCTCCCAACTGCCCTCTCCTGCTGGCCATCTTGTGGTGGCCATCCTGTGTCCACATGGGGGCAGGATCTTTGACCATATGGGGGCAGCTATATTGTGTGTGGCAGTGATGGTCAATCTGCATATTACTCTTTTATTAGATAGGATAGAGGCCTGGTGCACGGGTGGGGGCCAGCTGGTTTGCCCTGAAGGGTGTCCCGGATCAGGTGGGGGTTCCCTTGGGGCATGGGGCAGCCTGAGCGAGGGGCCTGTGGTGGTTTGCAGGTGGCCACACCCCCTGTCAACGCAAGCAGAGGCCCTGGTATCTGGAATTTATTTTCCTTCTACAATTGAAACTTTGTAGCCTGGAGCGGAGCCAAGCCTGGGGCTCCCTCCAAGGCCGGCAGCCATTTCTGTTGGGGTTCTAATTGAAACTTTGTTGCCTTAAGCGGGTGGGCCCGACCAGGGTGTGTGGAAAGCTTTGCTTCCCCTGTTGCCGGCGGCAACCCTGGCCTGCTCTCTCAAGCTCCATTCTGCCGCCATTTGTTTGAATTTGTTTACCTTCTATAATTGAAACTTTGTAGCTTGAGTGGAGGCTTAGGCCTGGCAAGGGCAGGTGGAAAGCTTGGCTTCCTCTGTTACCTAGGAAACCTTGCTCTCTGTGGCTGTAGCCATCTTGGTTTGGGTTAATTTGCATGCTCACTCTGATTGGATGGTGGGCGTGGCTTGTGGGCATGGCTTGTGGGTGTGTCAGAGGTATGGTCAATTTGCATATTTGTCTATTATTAGGTAGGATATTCATAGATATGTTTGTTGTGAAAAAATTTTATATATTTTAAAAAATTGATAGCCTGTACTTACCTAGCAGGGGAGATACCATGACCACAAAGGTGTTTTTCCCAGGGTGATGCTTATCCATTGCACTCTGGATGTGCTGACCCCTGTGATTTCCCCAAATGTGGGAAACTCAACTGTGTAATATGTGTAAATTGATAACCTAATTGCTTCATTTTTTTTTTTGCTTAGATATGAGTATTTTCTTCTTTGATTTTAATTAAAAATAGACAGAACTCAAGTGAGAATATTGACTGTTTTAGTAATTACCTGAGAAATGCAGAGGTCATTTGAGTTTTGAAATTTAACTCAAAACATTAAACTTTAGCCCGTCTGGTGTGGTTCAGTGGTTGAATATCAATCTATGATCCATGGTTCAATTCCAGGTCAGGGCACATGGCTGGGTTGTGGGCTCAACCCTCAGTGGGGGGTTTGCAGGAGCAGCCAATCAATGATTCTCATCATTGATGTTTCTCTGTCTCTCCCTCTCACTTTCTCTCTGAAATCAATAACAATATTTTTTAAAAAAAGATTAATAGTCTGAAATATTTTATCAATTTAGAAATAGAAAATATTTCTAACATGTCCAAGTAATGCCTATATGCCTATATGTCAATCCTTACACACACACACACACACACACACACAGACACACACACCACAATTATCAGCTATGCTCTGCCTGCCTTAACAATGCTAATACTTTCTATGAAATGTCAGTAAGAGCAATTTTTACTCTTATGAGAACTATTTTTGGCAAAAGTGCCTATGAGGAGGTGACACAAGTTAAATGAGGTCAAAAGTGAAGCCCCAATCTGATGGGTGGTTCCCTTATACGAAGAGAAAGAAACATCAGCACTTGCTCTCTCTGCCAAGTGAGAACACATTGAGAAGACAGCCGTCTGAAGTCAGGGAGAAATCTCAGCAGAAACTGAATGAGCCGGAATGTGGGTTTTCCAGGCTCCAGAACTACTAGAAAATAATATGTTAAAATTTTTTTTTTATTCATGTGTGTACGTGTGTGTGTGGAGAGGGAGGGAGGGGAGAAGGGAGAGAGAGAGAGAGAGAGAGAGAGAGAGAGAGAGAGAGAGAGAGAGAGAGAGAGACATTGATTTGTTGTTCCACTTACTAGTAGTCATGCATTCATTGGTTGATTCTTGTATGTGCCCTGACCAGGGATCAAACCTGCTTCCTTGATGTATTGGGATGATGCTCTAACCAACTGAGCTACCTGGCCAGGGCATAGAAAATAAATTTCCATTGTTTAAGCCACCCAGTCTATTGTATTTTGTAATGGCAACTTGGGCTGACAAATACGCCTTTCTTTAAATATTTTCATTTGAAGTATTTTGAAGCCACACTTATATTTTCTAATTAATACTTTAATAATTAAAAATTCATTCCTTTGTTTATAGTCCTTGTATTAGTCTATTTATATTTTTAAAATAAATGAATATTTTATACATTGTTCTCTTTTATTTACCCCAAACTCTGAAGATTCATGTTCAGTTTATTCTATCTGCTAAGTTTCCCTTTTACCTTTCTTAATTTTTCTTCCTTACTAACTTAATTCAGACCGCTGTGCTACCTCCAAGTTTTCTAATTGGTCTCTCTTCCTGAAATCCTCCAGTTTTTGCTTTAACATGGCCCCAGAATGAGCTTTTTAACATACATATTTTCTGACAAATATTTTTTCGTGATTCCCGGACACCCACACCTATAAGATAAAAACCTCAAACTTCTACATGGATTACAGATCCTTCATGGTCAGCCTCCTAACTCCTTACCTTTGCTATAATGTTGTTTTTATTTGGAATACTCTTCTCATGTTTATGCACACAATAAACTATTCCCCACCCTTCAAGTGTTATTACCAAATGCTTCAATAGCACTATGTGTCCTAAGTATTTTATGTGTATAGATACATTTAATCATACAAAGCCCATGAGGAAGGTGCTATTACTATGTCTGAGTTTCTAAGTGACAGAAAGATTAAGCTACTTGACTTCTCACAAAGCTAGTAAATGGCAGAGCTGAAAATCCAACCTACATGGTCAAGAACCAGAATTCAGGTTTGTAACCATAAAGCATACTGCCTCCTAAAGCACAAATGCCATTTATTTTCTTTGTTAAGCCTTTGCTAAATTTATTAGAAAAAAAAAATCTCTGATGTTTTTTCTTCTGTGCCTCACTGAACATTACTCTGTTTTATTAGTTAAGTTGTTCTATATTAAGACTATTTTGTTCTCCTTTCTTAAACTGAAAACATTTTGAAAGTAGAGATAAAAAATTTTCACCATTTTAACCCTACATCAGTGCTTGGTACAAGATTAGTATTTAATATATGACTGTTGAATAATATTATTTTAACATTTGCTGAGATATTAAAATATTTTGCATTATTCTTTGAAAAAATAGAACTACAGTTTCTATATGATTTTTTAAATTGTTTTTGTTGAGATTATTACAGATGTCCCCCCTTTTCCCCCATTGCCCCTTCCACCTGGTTCCTACCCCCCAGGCCTTCATCACCCTATTGTCTTGTCCATAGGTAATGCATGTATGCATATAAGATCTTTGGTTAATCTTTTCCCCTCCCCCCTCCCCCCTTCCCTCTAAGATTTGTCAGACTGTTCCATGTTTTCATGCCTCTGGTACTATTTTATTCATCAGTTTATTTTGTTCATTAGATTTCTTGTTCATTTATCTTGATTTTTAGATTCAATTGTTGATAGTCATGTATTTATTGCCATTTTACTCTCCTCCTCCTCCTTCTCCTCCCCCTCCTCCTTCTCCTCCCCCTCCTCCTCCTCCTCCTCCTCCTCCTCCTCCTCCTCCTCCTCCTCCTCCTCCTCCTCCTCCTCCTCCTTCTTCTTCTTCTTCTTCTTCTTCTTCTTCTTCTTCTTCTTCTTCTTCTTCTTCTTCTTCTTCTTCTTCAATACCCTTCAACATTTCATGTAATATTGGTTTGGTGGTAATTAACTCTTCAGCTTTTTCTTATCTGTGAAGCTCTTTATTTGACCTTCAATTCAAAATGATAGCTTTGCTGGGTAGAGTAATCTTGGTTGTAGGTCCTTGTTATTCACCACTTTGAATGTTTCTTTCCACTCCCTTTTGGCCTGCAAAGTGTCTGTTGAGAAATCAGCTGATAGTCATATGGGCATTCCCTTATAGGTAACTAACTGACTTTTTCTTGCTGCTTTTAAGATTCTCTCCTTGTATTTAACTGGTCATTTTCCATGTCTTTGAAATTTTTGCTAAGATCCTTTAAAGTCTCACTAAGTCCCTTGAAGCTCTCATTAAGATCCTTGAGTAACCTTATAATTATTGTTTTGAACCCTGTATCTAGTAGTTTGCTTGCTTGCATTTCATTTAATTCTTTTTCTGGAGATTGCTTCTGTTCTTTCATTTGTGACATGTTTATTTGTCTCCTCATTTTGTTTCCCTGTGTTTGCTTCCCTGTAGATAGAGCTGCAATGTCTCCTGGAATTAGAATGGCCTTGTGTAGTAGGTGTCCTGTAGGGCCCAGTAACTCAGCCTCCCCAGTCACCTGAGCTGAGCACTCTAGGTGCACCCCTCTGTGGGCTGTGTGTACAGTCTTGTTGTAGATGAGCCTTGATTGCTGTTGGTGTCACTTTGAGGAATTGATCTCCAGGCCAGTTGGCTGTGAGGACCAGCTGCAACTACAGTGGAAGAGTTGTTGTGCAAGTGATACCCTTATGGAGCAGAACTTGATTCAGTGGGGCATTGGTGCTCACTGAGTCTGCACCTTGAGTGTGTTGCTTGTGGATGTGCAGAGTTGTAATCTGGTATGGTCTGAAGCTGTCCACTGGGTGCACTGGCTCTGGGGCCTCCTGGGAGGTGCAAAATCAACCACTGCCTGGGGCCAACTATCAGGAGCTACAGAGCAATGAAGATGGCTGATACTTTTATTGTGCTTGGATGTGCCTAGGCCAGGCCAAGCTGTGAAACAAGGCAGGCTGGTGCTAGTGCTGGGTCTTTAACCTCTTTTGATAGGTATGAGGCATGCTGACACCATCTGCTGCTTGTTTAAGAGATTTTAGGAAAGTCTGAAGCCTGATCCAGGACAGGCCATTCGTAAGAAAAAGCCACTGCAAACAGCTTGGGTGGAGCTGAGTCTTGGATGGGGCAGAGTCTCAAGAATCACCAGGATGGAGTGAACAGTGTGAACCAAGCTGATGGAAACTCAGATATGGCTGTCAGCCTGGCAACGGGAGGAGGTCTCAGCATAGGAACAATGACCCCTGCGAGTACCCTTGTCTTACCCTGATGCCAAACAATCCAGTTCTTCCCTGAATGTCCCAGGTTCCTTTCAAGCCACCATTCCAGCTCTGGAGCCCAGAGGGATCGAGTCAGAGTAAGTCCATGTGCAGGCCCTTTAAGAGGAACTGCCTGGGACTCCCATATCCTCCATGTCACTCAGCCACAATCCCTGCTGTTTTTTACAGCCCGAAGTTACAGGGACTTCTCTTCCAATCTCTGGAACTCTTGGCTAGAGGTCTGGGACCCTTTGCTTCTCACAGGAGGCTTCCACAGCCACAATTTCCCTCCCAATTAAAAAATTTCCACACATGGGTATCATACCAGCACGTTCTGTGCCTCCACCCCTCCTACCAGTCTCAATGTGCTTTCTTCTTTACTTATCTAGTTGTAGGACTTCCATTCAACCATATTTCAGGTGGTTCTGAATGATGGTTGTTCTGTATTTTAGTTGTAATTTTGATGTGGTTGTGGGAGGCGGTGAGTACTGGCATTTACCTATGCTGCCATCTTGGTTCTCCTTAAAAACCATGTAATTTATTTATCATCTTTATTTGGTTTTATAATTTCCAAGGAAACAAATAGTGCAATTACAGGGAATAATGTGTCAATGTCATTTGTTTTCATCAAATATAACTTGTTTTTAGAATTTAAAATATATATACTTTTATTTATAAAATATTAGTCTTTTCAGAAGGATGATACATTTGTTATTCTAAAACTATTCAAACATCTCCTGAAAAACAAAGTTATCAGTTGCATTATAAAGTCACCATATTCACAATTAGTTATTTTTGGCATTACATATGGCTTAAAAATTAACATTCTAAGTAGTAGTTTAGAGTTTTGTACAATTTACAAAAGGAAGTACAGTCTTCAAACAAGCTCATTGTGTTCCATTTTATTAACTATGAGTCTAAAACATAGATACTATTAAATAGTACCTATAGGTACTATGTCACATTTAATATCTTACTGAAGTTTCAGTAGGTGAACCACATCCACTATGTATAGAACTACCATCTTGGTTGGGCTTATTGAAAGAATAACAGGCCCAAACAGTAGCAGGGCAAGGTCTGGCTTGACTCTGTCGGACTCCTTTCTTTGATATAAAAAAATTATTCACTAATCTTTATGGAATCCTATCAAAAAACCATTGTGTTTTCAAATTTGTAGTGATAATTTGCTTATTATACTTGCAAATTCTAGGAGGAATAAAATGTTCAAAAGGCCATTCATGCACTTATGAGGTTTCATAAATCCAATTATGGATACGTCCATGCGGGAAGAGAGGGAGTAAAGAGTCTTGTCTCATGTACTTATGTAGCAACACATACAAAATACATACAAAATGAAATGAAGCAAAAATAAAGTAGTTCAAGGTAAGGGAATCGTTTTCACTGCACTTAGTAACATGCAGACCAGACAGGTGACTGCCATAAGATAATAACATCTCCCTACCACCTGCACAGCCCAGAGATGTGATTCTGTAAAAGGGGAAATTTATGTTCATCTGAACTTGTGCCTGTGAACAATCATGATGAACATCAAATGCATTTTCACTGAGCCAGCAAACTGAAACATCCAAATATTTCCCAAACCAAGTAGAACTAAGTGGACATTTTAAATTACTACCTCATACTTTTCATAATTTATTCCTGTTTCTTGTCATATAAAGTCCATACAATAGCTCATCACAATCTGTCAGAAGGACTTGCAGAAATTAGGTTTAGAATGTGTCCCCTTCAAGCCAGTCTCTGAAAGACAGAACAAAGTGAGGCAGCCTGTCTTGGACTTCCATTTCACACTTAATGATTTAGAGACTGGGATGACTTAAAAGTCACACACTGTGTCCATGCACATTGTTGGGGGACTTTGAGGTTTTTACAAATTTTGCAAAAATGTGAAAAAGGCTTATTTGTCAATGTAATATTATATCAGATATTTACTTTTATTTTATATACTACTTCATGACACCTTAATCCTCATCCCCCAAACCCTAAATTATGGAAGCTTTTAATCTGTGTGAGGGCACATTCAACCATTATCTATAATAATAAGTGTAATATGCTAATTAGACTGGATGTCCTCCCAGACAAAGCCAGGCTGTGAGGGAAGCCCGAGTCTGGGTATCTGCTGGTGGCTGAGGGAAGCCCGGGTCCCGGGTGCCAGAGGGAAGCCGGTGCCGGGAGCTGGGGAAAGGAAGGCCTACTCTTGCACGAATTTCATGCATCAGGCCTCTAGTAGGATATAATAGCCATTGAACATAAAGAGAGAATATGATCACAAATTAAATTCAAACAAGGGCAGGAATCCTGCTGGTGGTGGATACATAAAACTGCTACATGTCAAAACTAGTGAAATTGTCCTCGTTTACATAGCCGGTTGTTCAGGAGGGTTAGTCTACTTGTTACCTGATTGGAGCTTTCAAATGTCACCGAATGCCTGAGTCTTCCTCTCATGCTAAGGCTTACAGATACTGGAGACCAAATGATATGCAATTAACTTTGGAACTATACCATTACATTAGACCCGAGGCCCATTTTGTCTGGTAGCAAGCATATCATTGTGGTTTTAGTGGGTTTCTTAGAATGAAATGATAGACTGCTTTTTTCCTCTGGTGGAAGTGGTTTGCAGCTTTAAAAGCTCAGCCACGAAATTTGTGTGAATTAATTTGGAGCGTAGCTGATGATATGGTATTGGTACCCAAAAGATGGTCCTGAGGAGAGTTTAGAGTAAGTTGCAGAAAGTAAAACAAAACAAAACAGACACATTAGTGCAATGAGAATTATATCTTTTTTTTTTCTTCTTCTTCAGTATTTCAGTAAGTCCTCCGTAATCCCTGTGAGCCTGGAACACATTCCTACTGCTTTGTGCCTCTCCTTAATGTAAAGCAGTAATTTCTAAGAGCTATTCCTAAGGGAGGAGTGAGAGATTGACTATCTTAGCCAATGCATCCTTGGAGTGGATACTGAGCCTTGAAGTAATCGTATAAGAAGGAAAAAAAAAATAGTGAACCCCCTTTTGGGGTTTGAAAACTCCTATTTCACTCAGCAAGTATGGTACTGATAACTGAACAAAAGGATGGTAGAAAATAGTTAATGGTATTCTAGGATATCCTATATAAAAAAGCCTAATATGCTAAGTGTCCAGGCGTCCGTTCAACCAATCAAATGCTAATATGCTAATGATATGCTAAGGCTGCTCAACTGCTTGCTATGAAATGCACTGACCACCAGGGGGAAGACATTTTGACCAGTAGGTTAGCTTGCTGCTGGGGTCTGGCTGATCGGGACTGAGCGAGACGGGCCGGACACACCCTGGAGCCCTCCCGTGGTTCCTCCCCAGCCCTGATCGTGCACCAGTGGGGTCCCTCAGTTTGGTCTGCGCCCTCTCACAACCTGGGACCCCTTGGGGGATGTCAGAGCCAGTTTTGGCCCGATCCCACAAGCCAGGCTGAGGGACCCCACTGGTGCATGAATTCGTGCACCGGGCCTCTAGTATACAATAAAATTTACTTTCTCATTAATGTGCGGTATTGACTTATGCTGAACAGAGAAAAAGATATGAAGCCAGGGTCTGGTACAAATAAAGCCTTTGTTGTGGTTCCCAGCCTGAATGTCAAGAAAAGAGAGAAACAGAAGTTTGGTCCTTAAGGAATATATTTACATGAGCAATGAAGAGCTCCTGTGAAAACTCAGCCTGAGGTTAAAAGGAGAGGAGAAATAATCATAACCCAGGAAGAAGGCTCAGCTGTGAGAGGGAAGAAGGATTTTGAGAACAGTGGGGTGACTTTTCTGCATTCTTGAGCTGACTGGTCTCCAGATTTGAGGAAAAGGGGGGCCGACATTCATTTCTGCAAGAACAGTTTCGATAAGCTCTGTGAAACGTGGAGTCACCTGTAACAGTGCTTTGAGATCCTTCTAACAGGGTTAACACAAATGGAAGAGAGGCTTTGGCTCCTATCTCCCCTTCCCATACTTTTCTTTAAGCTTCCCGTCCCTTAGCAACCGTGGATGCTTCAGTGCACTCTTGCCGATGCCCACTGAGGGAGAGGCACAGGAGCAGTTATGGGAAGGAGGACTATTAAGCCAGAGAAACCTTGGTTATCAATGTTACTGGAACTTCCTGTGCACAAAGAGCCCTCAATAAATTTAGGTGGGCCCTAACCGGTTTGGCTCAGTGGATAGAGCAGACTCAAGGGTCCCAGGTTCAATTCCAGTCAAAGGCATGTACCTTGGTTGCGGCACATACCCAGTAGGGAGTGTGCAGGAAGCAGCTGATCGATGTTTCTCTCTCATCGATGTTTACAACTCTCTATCCCTCTCCCTTCCTCTTGTAAAAAATCAATAAAATATATTTTTTTTTAAATAAAAAATTTAGGTGGGACTTTTTTTTTTTTTAACCAGGTCCCTATCCTGCCGTTCATCATGTATACATACATACATACATACATACATACATACATATGCAAAAGAACTTTCGTTTTTACAGTCCTATCATTCTCATTCAGCCTATTGTTTCAGGCCAGGTTCCTTAGAAACAGAGCCTAAGATAGGGACTCCTATGCTAATAAATCATTGAGACCATGCTCTTAGTGAGAAATCTGAGTGAGTGAGGCAGGTAAGGGCAAGGTAGGAGGTAGGTAAAGATGTCAGTCCAGCTCAGTGGTTTTCAAAATAAGGCCCCCAGGTCAACAGCATCAGCATTAAATGGGAACCTGTTAAAATGCAAATTCTCAGCCCCAGATGGACTGAATGAGAAACTCTGGGGCTGGGCTCCAGGAGTCAGTGTTGGAAGCAGCTCTGCGGGTGGTTGTGAGACACTGGAATTTAAGAATCACAAGCCCTGCTGAAGTCTGACCTCAGTGTGACTGTACAGAGAACTCTGGAACATGAATGGCACCGCAGCATTGCTCCTCTCAGAGGCCACCGAGGCAGTGCTGGGCTCTCTGTGAGATAGGTGTTGGCTTGCAGACCTCTCCTAGGGAGAGAGCCATACCTCCCAGTCCTTTCTTGGGGAGGTGGCTCTTATGGGCCATTCTTGGGGGAAGGAAGCAGCTGTGGATTTTTGGCAGCTGACATTCATAATATCTGGCAATGGACGTAGACAGCATCTAACTGAGGCACGGACAGCACCTAGTATAACTGTTACGTTCTGCCAAGTGGGGTTTTGTGTAGATAGAAGAGGTTTTGTCACACTCTGAGATCCACAGTCCTAGGGGGACACCCAGACCTCAGCCACTCTGCTGTCCTTTACGTTCTCACTGCATCCTCTTTTTCTCTAACCAGCATACAGAGGCCCAAGTCAAAGTGAATATTTCAAACCTAGAGCCCTGTGGACTCACAGAGAAAGAAAATGGCATAAAAACTAACTGGAATAGCAGACACTGCTCATTCCCTTTAACTCCCTATTCTGCTGCTATGTAAGTGCCACTTGAGAGCGAGGGGAAGAAAATCCCCTAGACCAGGGAAGGGGGAGTAAATGGGACAATAGCAGTTCCCTGCAACCTGGGGAAAGCCTTCTGAGGAATTATACTGATGGAAGAACTTCCGTGAGGTGGCCGCGTGTCTGAAGAGTGAAGACAGGCAGCCAACAGAGGACATGGGTCCCGCACAAGGCCCAAAGGGGAGGTATATGAAAGAAGAAAGCCTTGGCCGTGAAAGACACCTCGCGCCGGCATCATGTTCCATCCCGTTGCTGGGCATTCTCCTGCCAGCTTATTCCTTTGCTGATGTCCACTCTTTTTTTTTTTTTTAATAGAAGAAATCATCCATTTTTTAAAATATATTTTATTGATTTTTTTACAGAGAGGAAGGGAGAGGAATAGAGAGTTAGAAACATCAATCAACTGCCTCCTTCACACACCCCACCCGGTATGTGCACACAACCAAGGTACATGCCCTTGACCAGAATCGAACCTGGGACCCTTGAGTCTGCAGGCCGACGCTCTATCCACTGAGCCAAACTGGTTAGGCCTGATGCCCACTCTTGATACCTGTGGCATGACCACTCCAAAGGGAGATGAACATGTAGGTCTCAGTCATCCTTGACCTGGCCCTGCAGCTGCTATGTTAATACAAGCGTCAAGGCCCATGTCCTAATGGAAACCTCTTCTGAGGAAATCATAGATCTTCTCAGAAACATATATTTTGGTCCTTGATTATTTTTAACTTTGCACTTTCATGTTTACTAACCTTGATTTTCTACCGAATTTGTAGGCTTTTTAAAAGTTTCTTCATGTATACCATGTATATATTACCTTAAGAATCTATCACAGTGTTGGAAAAAATAGTATATGCTCTAAAAGAAATTCACTACATTGATTTCTTTGATTCTGTCAGGAGTTTTCCACTTCTCTGCTTAAAAAATAACCACACTGAAGTAACATGTAAATATAAATCAACTCCAACCAGCACAAATAGTAAAAATCGGAGTGCTGCCTGCTATTCTCCAGCCACACATAAAAGCAATGTGAATCCAAAGGCCTTTTATCTCAGATATCATCCTTGTATTTTAACACAATGCATTTTTCTCTCTGTCTTTGTTGCCCACTGCTGCCGTATTGTGCAATGCTTCAGAAATGCATGGGCAACACATAAATTGTTATGCTAGAAGTTTGCTTTCCACATTGGTTTGGTTCAGGTATACATAAACATAGGCACACTGAAAATTATTATCTGAACTGTCCAAAGAATGAGAATGTGCATCTAACACTAAACTGTGCTGCGACTTTGCTTAGTAGAAGTGCTGGCCGTGGGTCTAAGCATCCAGGGGTCCAACAGACCAGCTGACGCTTTGAGTCTCAGGCCTCATCAGGCAGAGCTGATAAATGGCTTTTCAGGTTCAGGAGGAAGATGCTGGAGGGGAGTGCAGCTTTCAGACAATTGAAATGTAATGACTGTCACAAATCATCAAAGGCCAGTGGTGTCACTTTGTTAGCCCTGAAATGGAAGAGGCCAAGTTTTGGTATGCAGCTCTGAGACACAACTATTTATACAAAAAACACTTCTTTTTATCTTGAGGTCCTTCCATCTCTGTAAGGAAAAAGAAACATTCTTTAAAAATATAATACATACTCAAGTCTACAGTGTTTTCACACAGCTGATTCCTCACTTTATTGCAAAGAGCAAACAAAACTAACTGTTCTGACATAGCATAAACGAGAAATCTTCTCTTCGGTGAAAATTGCATCAATTCAAAAGCAGACAAGGGAATCATCCAGCTAGCAAATAAAGTGGGCTGTTCAAGAAAAAACACACACACATTACAAAGTGTATTTTATTGCTACGTCCAGGTTCTTACTTCCTATGTGGAATGGAGCTAGCTTAAAGGCAAGAACTATCTCCATAATTTTCATAAATTCCGACATAATGCCATATATTAATAATTGCAGCACTAAATTAATACTTCAGTTGTTTGATTTTTTAAATTGATTTTGTTGGTTTGAACTTGACTGCTAATTTATTGCCTAATTTGGTAAATGCTTCAATGATGTTCATTATAGTAACTTATTATATTTTATATCATGCCTAAAATACCATTCAATGATAAGTCTAACATTCTGCTTATGCCTAGTCTCCTTGTTATAAATTTTATCCTTAAAAGGTTTAACATATTTATTTTAAGGGCCCTTGAAGATCATTAAATTACTTCAAATTCTATGAAAATGAGTCTTCTTAGTTTGTTTAAATATCTTAGAAGCCCCCTCTTTCAATCCAATACCTGTGCTCTGTTACTAGTGAAAAATATTATTATTATTATTTATAGTAGGGGCCCAGTGCATGAAATTCGTGCACTGGGGAGGGGTCCCTCAGCCCAGCCTGCCCCCTCTCACATTGGGAGCCCTCAGGGGATGTCCTACTGATGGCTTAGGCCTGCACCACGTTGGGAGCGGACCTAAACCTCAGTCTGGCCTCCTTTTGTGGGAGGCGACCGGGCTGATCAGGGGGAGGCGCCAGCACCATCACCCTGCTTCTGCAGCCACTGCCAGTCACCGCAGCCACCAAGGTATTTTCATCAACATGGACTCCAGTCCCTTCACTATGAAAAAATGACAACCTTCTTTAAGCATTTTCAAGATGTGTCTTTCATAGGATATGACATTTCTTTCTTTATTTTTTTTTTTTTATCCTCACCTGAGGATATGGTTCCATTGATTTTTTCCCTTTCCCTCTGATCTCAGGCTCGGCCCCTTCCCAAGCCTAAAGCCTCCACCCCAGGCTTTAGGCTTGGGAAGGGGTTCCGCCCCCCCCGACACCTCCGATCCCAGGCTCGGCCCCTTCCCAAGCTAAAGCTTCCACCCCAGGCTTTAGGCTTGGGAAGGGGTCCCCCTCCCCTGCCCCGGCACCTCTTATCATAGGCTTGGCCACTTCCCAAGACTAAAGCCTCCACCCCAGGCTTTAGGCTTGGGAAGGGGGACCCCCCTGGCCCTCCGATGGCCAGCTGGGAGTGACCTGGGTGCCAAGGAGGTTCCTGGGACCCAAGTATGTATGCAAATTAACTGCTATCTTTGTTGGGTTAATTTGCATACTCACTCTGATTGGCTGTGGGTGTAGCAGAGGTATGGTCAATTTACATGTTTCTCTATTATTAGGTAAGATTGGAGGAAGCAGGCTGAATTTCTTCACAAGACTGTTTTAGTTTTTATTCCTTTGGCATTTCAGAATGCAAATACTAGGATTTAAAAATCATAGACATCCAGACCAACACAAGTTTTTGTTTTCTCAGCATATGTTAGAAAAGGCAGAGAGTATTTGAATTTGGATTTGATACAAAGACAGAAGACTTCAGTGAAAATACGTGGCTTAAGGGTTTAGACTCCTCACTATCTATGTCATCATTCCCTAAGAGCAGATGTCTAGAGAAAAGACATGAGAATAGAAGGGAGAAAAGAAAGGAGAGTAGCCCAGCCTACATGGCTCAGTGGTTGAGCATCAACCTATGAACAAGAGGTCACAGTTTGATTCCCAGTCAGGACACATGCAGGGATTGTGTGCTTGATCCCCAGTAGAGGATGCATAGGAGATAACCAATCAATGATTCTTTCTTATCATTGACATTTCTATTTCTCCCTTCCTTCCTCTCTGAAATCACTAAAATATATATTTAAAAAGAAACAAAGAAAGAAAGAAAGAAAGAAAGAAAGAAAGAAAGAAAGGGAGGGAGGAGGGAAGGAAGAAAGAAAGAAAGGAAGGAAAGGTGGAAGAAAGAAAGAAAGAAAGAAAGAAAGAAAGAAAGAAAGAAAGAAAGAAAGAAAGAAAGAAAGAAAGAAAGAAAGAAAGAAAGAAAGAAGGAAAGAAAGAAAGGAGGAAAGAAAGAGAGGGAGGAAGGAAGGAAGGAAGGAAGGAAGGAAGGAAGGAAGGAAGGAAGGAAAGAAGGAAAGAAGGAAGGAAAGAAAGAGAGAGAGGGAGGGAGGAAGGAAGGAAGGAAGGAAGGAAGGAAGGAAGGAAGGAGAGGGAGAAAGGAAGGAAGGAAGAAAGGAAAGGGAGAGAGGAAGGGAGGGAGGAAGGAAGGAAGAGAGGAAGGAGAAGAGAAGGAGAGGAGCATCCATCTCTCACCTGGATTTTCTCCTGCAGCTCCTCTGAGTCCTGGATTAGGCTTGAATGAAGTTCTGTGGCCAAAGCTCCAGCTGCTTTGGCAGATCGCCGGTGTTACTGAGTTGGCGCTGGTGAGAGACAGACCTGAGTTTCAGTGTCATCACAGGTTCTACTCTGCCCTTACTCTCCTTCCTATTCTCTGTCCAGCTTTGCTTCCTGAGGGCTGTCCCTGGTGACCTTTTCTTATTTCAGGCCCCCAGACCAGACTCAGACAATAGCATCCCATGCAATTTATCACCAATTCCCACAACTGTGTAAAATCCAATCTCTATAATAAGTTGCTTATTAATATACCATTGTAAGAGCTGGGCTTCCTTGATCAAATCTTAACTGATACAGAAATTGGTAGGCAAAGTGGTTTTGCAGGAAAGAAAATCTATGGGTAGGTTATGTGAATTAATTCTTGGTTATCTGGAACTGTTGTTTGAATCTGATTAGATGTAAAGGAATTAGTGACCCTGTTGCCACTGATAAAGGGGTCCCAACCATCAACATAATGAAAAGGGAGCCACTGAATGGGAGAACATATTTGCCAATGATGCATCTGATAAGTGGTTAATTTCCAAAATATATAAGGAACTCATGCATCTGATAAGGAGTTAATTTCCAAAATATATAAGGAACTCATGCATCTGATAAGGGGTTAATTTCCAAAATATATAAGGAACTCATATAACTTAACAAAAGGAACACAAGAAAATACATTTTAAAAATGGGCAAAGGACCTGAATAGAAACTTCTCCAAAGAAGACATAGAGATGACCAATAGACATATGAAAAAATGCTCAAAGTCACTGGTCATCAGAGAAATGCAAATTAAAATGACAATGAAGTTTCACTTCACACATGTTAGAATGTCTATCATTAACAAACAAATCAACAAATGACAAGAGCTGGCAAGGATGTGGAGAAAAGGGAACCTTAGTTCACTGCTGATGAGAATGCAGATTGGTGCAGCCACTGTGAAAAACAGCATGGAGTTTCCTCAAAAAAATTAAAAATGGAGCTGCTTTTTGACCCAGTGATCCCACTTCTAGGAATATATGCTAAGAATCCCAAAACACCAATCAGAAATATATATATATATATTTGCCCTTACGTTAATAGCAGCACAATTTACAATAGCTAAGATCTGGAAACAGCCCAAATGCCCATCAGTAGATGAGTGGATTAAAAGCTGTGGTACATTTTACACCATGGAATATTATGCAGCTATTAAAAAGAAGGACCTCTTATCCTTTGAGACAGCATGGAGGGATCTGGAGAGTATTATGCTAAGGAAAATAAGCCAATCAAAGAAAGAAAAATATTACATGATATGACTCATATGTGTAACCTAATGAACAAAATAGACTGATGAACAAAATAAATCTAGAGACATAGAAGCATGGAACAGACTGACAAGTCTCAGATGGAAGGATGGAAGGTAGGGGCACAGGATAAGTGGGGAGAGATTAACCAGAGAGTTTATATGCTTTATGCATAGCCCAGGGACACAGACAACAGTGTGGTGAAGGCCTGGGAGGAGTAAAAAAAGGGGGACATCTGTTAATACTTTCAACAATAAAGATATATTTTTAAAAAGAGCAAACACAGAGAGTTCATAGCATACAGTGATAAGAAATTACTTCAATTGTAACCTGTAGATACATTTCATCAAGTGACTATTTGCCTCCACAGATTATTTTAGTTAAAAAAAAAAAAAAAAAGGATGATATTGGTTGGTTACTTCTAAATGTGGGAAAGACAGTGGCTAGTTCAAGGCTTTCAATTCCCAGCACAAAGCACAATAAAGGAACAGAAATATTCTATAACAGCTTACAAAATGAAACTTTTGTCAGTTGTAGCTTCAGGGCCAAAATTTGAAATAAAATGAAAACCAAATTCAAAGTCTGTGGGTAAATGGATTTGATTCAAGCAAATTGAATTTCTGCTTTCTCTTGTCTTATGATTAGGCATTGATTGGGAAGGAGTTTTACCCTGAAAATGGGTGGAAAAATATGTGCTAATCTGAAGCTAGAATCTTGAACCCCTAAATTCTGCTCAGTGCCCTTTGCCAATAGAAGAGCCCACCCTCCCTGTCTGAAGAGGAAGTTTCCCTTTTCCTGAAGAATCTTAAATGGTTTTATAGAGGACTGTTGGTCCTCCTTAGGACCTACCCTTACAACCTTTCATTGTTTCTAGAATTGTTATAAGACTCAAGGCATGTAAGACCTCTCTAATGAATCACAGTGCCAGTTCTTTAGGGTACTGAACAAGTGTTGCTATCCGCTCTAGATAATTATTCTCCTTTTGAGTAACAGCTTCTGGCTTGCTACTGAAGCCTTGTACAAACTGAGTGCTTTCCATGGTCTATTATGTGATAATGTGACCTGAGCTGCTACACATGGAGTAGACATTTTCTCTTGTATCAAGTAAGGAGCTGGGCATGGACATAAGCACTCCACTGTCACACAGATATGGTATGAGCTCAGGCAAGTCAAAAGTCGTAAATTGAATGAGCAAGAAGAGTAAATGCCAATGACCCCTACCTCAGCTACAAAGCTTTGTTGCTCTCAACTTGCTTACAGGAAGCTCCCTATGACTGATTACTGAGGAAACACCAAGAATATTTTCCTCATTGGAATAAACACATACTCTAGATCTGAATTTACCTTCCCTGCCTACAATACTTTGTTAAACCAACATCAATGTACTTACAGAATGCCTGATTCACCATTATGATGGTCTACAAGGCATTGCCCCTGACCAAAGAGCCCATTTCATAGCAAATTAAATGTTACAACAGACTCATGGTAGGAATTTACCAATCTTCATATGTTCCTCATTATCCCATAGCTTGAAGACTCATTTACAGTACTGGCATACATTCCTTTCATAGCCAGGAATCCTATCTAATAAAAGAGAAACATGCAAATTGACCATACCTCTGCTAAGCCCACAAGCCATGCCCACCAGCCAATCAGGAGCGAGTATGCAAATTAACCCAACCAAGATGGCAGCAGCCACAGAGCTGGAGCCAGCCGGAGGCTTAGGTTTCCCCTGGCGATGGAGGAAGCCAGGCTTCCTGGCCGGCCCTGGCCTCCACTCAAGGCTACAAAGTTTCAATTATAGAAGATAAATAAATCCCAGATACCAGGGCCTATGCTTGGGTCGATGGGGGGAGTGGCTGGCCTGCAAACCACCACAGGCCCCTTACCCAGGCTGTCCCATGCCCCAAGGGAACCCCCACCCTGGTCCAGGACACCCTTCAGGGCAAACCAGCCAGCCCCCACTTGTGCACCAGGCCTCTATCCTATTTAATAAAAGAGTAATATGCAAATTGACTGTCACTCCAACATACAAGACAGCTGCCCCATGTGGTCAAAGATGGCTGCCCCCATGTGGACACAAGATGGCCACCACAAGATGCCCAGCAGGGGAGGGCAGTTGGGGGGGACCAGGCCTGCAGGGGAGAGCAGTTGCGGGGGGACCAGGCCTGCAGGAGAGGGCAGTTTGGGGGTACCCAGGCCTGCAGGGGAGGGCAGTTGCGGGGGGACCAGGCTGGCAGGGGAGGGCAGTTAGAGGCAATCGGGCTGGCAGGGGAGCAGTTAGGCATTAATCAGGCTGGCAGAGGAGTGGTTAGGGGGTGATCAGACTGGCAGGCAGAAGTGGTTAGGGGCAATCAGGAAGGCAGGCAGGTGAGTGGTTGGAAATCAGCAGTCCTGGATTGTGAGAGGGATGTCCAACTGCCCGTTTAGGCCCAATCCTAAACGGGCAATCGTACATCCTTCAAGGGGTCCCAGATTGGAGAGGGTGCAGGTTGGACTGAGGGACACCCCCCTTCCGTGCACGAATTTTGTGCACCTGGCCTCTAGTTATATAATATTTATGGCAATGGTTCCATTCACTATTACCTTGAGTGATTCACTAATTAAATTTTCACTTGCTTTACCTGAAACTTTAAGTTTTCATGCTTCCTCCAGGAGTCATTTGGTCTCTTCATATCAATAAGTAAAAAGCAAAGGAAAGGCTTAGCATTCTGGCTTATTTACCTACACTGTCAAGGGAAAATTGAGTTGCTATTTAAAATGGGGGAAAGGAGGAGTGTTTGGAATGCAGGAGATCCTCTGTGTTGTGTCTCTATTACTCCCATGTGTTGTGTGGTAAATGTTAATGGAAAACTGTAACAACCCAATATAAGTAAGACTGCTATTGACCTAGACCCCAAAGGCATTTCTATAGGCACTTGACCCTCCTCTGAAAAAATGAAATTTGGGCCCTCCAATCAGGCAGGAAATCATGACCAGCAAAGATGCTTGCTGAGAGCTAAGAGGACATGGTTTGGAGAGTTGCAGAAATAAGGATTGTAATTCATATTCGTTTCCTATTTTGATACAAATATTCTATGTGCATGTTATCCAAATCCTTTTTATCCCCTACTAGCCTCCCAGCATCAAACATAATATATATTAATAATGGTTAGCTTTATCACAATAGTTATGTTATAGACTATCAAAAGAGATGTGTGTGACTTAGCTAGAAGAGGAATGAACAACAACCCCCAAAGGTTTTTAAAATGACATAAGGAATTTAATTTCTTATTTTGAAGAGTTCTATTTTCAGTTTTATAATGGATGGTTGCATCCAGCCAGACAGAATCAAGATTTTATTAATGTCTTTACTTGGAAGTTTAAAAATAGATAAAATATATTTGCATGGATGTCTGTTTGACAATGATAGACTCTAGTTTGGGTTTTTTTGTTTGTTTTTTTTAACTGTGCCCTCCTGGCTAAGCCAAACTTTTCCCCAAATCCTTTTATCTTTACAGTCTAATATTAGGGTTGGCCAAACAAAAAATTTGCATGAGTTTAAAAGTGGAGCATCAATCATTGCACAAAGAATATTGGTGTGGGATACCAGAAACCACTGCAGCTTGTTCAAATTATCACTGAATTACCAACTCACATTTTTGGTGAGGGCTGGCTGCCAACCTCTACTTCTACAAGGTCTACGTAAGCATCTCTTAATTCTGGGTCAGATACCTGTGCAGCTCCATGGCGTGGTCTCCAGCTTTTTCTGCAGGCCACCCATACAATTGACATTGGAGGTAATTTCAGTTTGTCCTTGTGGTTTGTTATTACTTTCTGCTGCCTCATGTCCATGTTTTTGTTTTGTTTTTCCTGATTGCTATCCTGTATAACCTATAGGCACTTCAAGTCTATCAGAATATGTAGAGGCAAGCACCTTCCATGAATGGTATAAGGTCTAATTCCTAAAAGTCCCTTATTTCATATCACTCATGCTTTTTTGATAAACTCCTAACTGAAACAATCTACAATAGACAAATGTTAATAAAGAATAAAAATAAACTTTCCAATAGTTATTGCTAATCAATTCCATGTGGCTATAACATGGGAGTTGACCAATTGTTGAACTTTCTCAATTTCTGATATATAAAAGCACACATTCAAAATCTGATATCAGCTGACAGAGTTGTTGCTACCATGAATATTTCTAGACTATAGAAGAGGCATGTGGTCAGGATTTTTGTAGTCCCACTGAGAGCAACTGCTGACTTGGTTAGTCAACAAATCCAGGATATATCTAGCAAGGAGCATATGCCTTAACATCTGCTGTTTTGGATGTTGTTGTTTTTTTTTACTGAATTGCTTGTTTAAAAAATCCTGCTTTAGGAAGATACAGTGAGTAGGTTACCATATTGTCCTGATTGACTGCTGTACCCAAATGAATTTGTTTCTGTTTTAAGAGCCTAAGAATTGAGTGTGTACTTTGAACAACTTGTGGGCTGTTTTATAGAATTATTTCTATAGGAGAAGCAGTGGGGCTCTTCTAGTGAATAAAATAAAAACCTGGGAGGTGGATTATATTTAGACAGGAAAACTTTTCTCTAAATCAAAATCTCATGCACAGCAGCACCTTCGCTGCAGTCGCAGCTGGTCCTCACAGCTGACTGGCATGCTGGGCCAATCCCTCCCAGTGATGCCAACAGCCATTGAAGCTCAATTACAACAGAAGAGTGCACACAGCCCAAACAGGGGCACACCTGGAGTGCCCAACTCAGGTGACTGGGGAGGCTGCACCACTGGGTCCTACAGGACACCTACTACACAAGGTTACTCCATCAAGTCTGGGAGATGTAGCAGCTCTACCTAATACATAGAAATAAGTATAGAGAAGCAGCTAAATTTTGGAGATAAAAAAAGACATCTCAAATGAAAGAACAGAAGAAATCTCAAGAAAAAATAACTAAATGAAATGAAGGCAAGCAAACTACCAGATACAGAGTTCAAAACACTAGTTATAAAGTTGCTCAAGGAACTAAGTGAGAACTTCAACAGCATGAAAACGTACATAGAAACCATAAAAAAGAACCAGCCAGAAATGGAGGATACACTAATGGAAATGAAGAATAATTTACAGGGAATTAACAGTAGAGTAGACGTCCCTGAGAATCAAATCATCAATTTGGAATATATAAAAGCAAAAAACACTTAATCAGAACAACAAAAAGAAAAAAGAATAAAAAATATGGAGATAGTGTAAGGAGCCTCTGGGACAACTTCAAGTATAATCATCATGTGAATGCTGGAAGGAGAAAAGAGAGAGCAAGAAATTGAAAAACTATTTGAAAATATCATGACAGAAAACTTTCCTTACCTAGTGAAGGAAATAAAGATACTAGGAATTGCAAAGAGTCCCAAACAAGATAAACTCAAAGAGGCCCACTCCAAGACACATCATAATTAAAATTCTAAAGGTTAAAGACAAAGAATCTTAAAAACAGCAAAGAGAAAGGCAGTTAGTTACCTACAAGGGAATGCTCATATGACTATCAGCTGGTTTATAAACAGAAATTTTGCAGGCCACAGGGATATTCAATGATGAAAAGCAAGGACCTCCAACCAAGATTGTACTACCCAGCAAAGATATCATTTAGAATTGAAGGACAGATAAAGAGCTTCCCAGACAAGAAAAAAGTTAAAGTATTTCATTACCACCAAACCAGTATTACATGAACTGTTAATAGGTCTTCTTTAAGAAGAAGAAACAAAAAAAGATTTAAAAATATGAACAATAAAATTGCAATAAATACATAGTAGTATTTATCAACAATTGAACCTAAAAATCACACACAAACAAGCAGAACAGGTAGAGACTCATAGATACAGAAAACATTTTGAGGGTTGCCAGATGGAAGGCATGTTGGGGAGCTGGATGTAAAAAATGAAGTACAAATTGGTAGTTACAGAATAGTCAAGGGATTTAAAGTACAGCCTGTAGAATATAATCAGTAATATTCTATTTATGGTATCAGATGGGTATGAGATTTATCAGGATGATCACTAAGTTATATACTGTTTAACCACTTGGGTGTACACTTGAAAATAATATAACGTTGTATGCCAATTATAATTGAAAAATAAAAATGATTTGAAATAATAATGAGATCCAATATGGTGGCAGATTAGGTGGAAGCTACACTCACTGTTTCAGAGGACCAAACTGGAATTGCAACTAAAGTATAGAAAAATCATCCTGAATAACTAACTGAAGACTAGCTATAGAGAAGACTTATAACCAATGACTTCCAGAGGAAACCACATCAAGACTGGTAGGAGGTGCAGAGGCATACGAGGGCGTGCTGGGCACTCAAGGAAAGTGGCTGTAGTTCTGGAGGGATATCTCAGCTTTGGGCAGAGGGTTACCCAGGAAAAGTGTGGGGTCTAAACCCCAAGCTAGGCTCCCCAGCCCAGAATACCAGGACCAGGAAAGGCATCCACATAACATCTGGCTGTGAGAAGCAGGGTTTCTGTCCACCAGGCATGGAAGTCTAGAAATGCTGTCACCCTCTTAAAGCAGCAGCACACAAAATTTTGTTTGTAGCCACTCACCTTTGGCTCTGGGGAGGGCAGAGCAAACTAGAGCTGCAGGAGAAGAGTCTTGGGTTAGTGGCTCTGGGGAGAGAGCTAAGAGGTCCGCCACCAGGATCCCTGCGCTGAGTCATAACATACTGCAGAAGCCATCTTTCTCAGGCAAAACATCCCCCTCCATGGAGTCTCAGCCTGGGGGCAAGCAATAGCCTCACCCGTGGGAATCCCTCTCTCCCCACCTGCGGAGCTTACACCCTGTCGAGGTGCACAGCCCAAGGCTCTTTAAATGACTGAGTCTCTAGACCACCTGGAGGCAGAGGCGGATCTCTGCGTGCTTTGAGCCTTTTGCCCACCTGCCCCTGTGTTTGGTGCCAGTAAAAGCAAAACTTGGTACTTTCCACATGCACCCAGGCCCAGCAGAGGGGGCCACAAAGCCGAGGAATGCTGATAGCTCCACATAGGTTGCCCAGGACCAGTCACAGACGTTGTCTGACATTGGCCTGCCCCAGAGTCCCTCCTAAGAGGCCCAGAACCGACACACCCAGTGGCCAGCTTTGGATAGCAACAGAGCAGGATCCAATAAGCGTCACAAGCAGCATATCCACAGGGAAATTTCTGCAGGCACAAAGCAATATGTAATTTTCTCAAAAAATTAAAAATGGAGCTGCCTTATGACCTAGTGATTCCACTTCTGGGAATTTATCTGAAGAAGCCAGAAACACAATTGGAAAGACTATATGCACACCTATGTTCATCACTGCATTATCTACAATAGCTAAGATCTGGAACCCCTCCAAGTGCTCATCCGTAGATGAGTGGATAACAAGCTGTGGTACATTTACAACATGGAATGCTATGCAGCAGTAAAAAAGAAGGATCTCTTACCTTTTGTGACAGCATGGATGGATGTAGAGAACATTATGCTAAGTGAAATATGTCAGTCACAGAAAGACAAGCACCATATGATTTCACTCATATGTGGAATTTAATGAACAAACTGAAATAACAAGCAAAATAGAGACAAACTTGTAGATAGAGAGCAGGGACTTTGGGTGTGTGTGGAAGGATTGAGCAAAAAAAGAGAACAAAGAGAAAGAATTCATGAATATGGACAACAGTGTGGTGATTGTGGGACAGGGATGGAGAGGAGAGGGTGGGTGGAGGTAGAAGAGGAAATGGGGGGATAAATGGTGATGGTAACAAATGCAATAAAGGAAAAATAAAATAAAAAATACTGAATTGGACACTTTAAAAATTACAAAGAAGGTCCAATATTCACCAGAAACAAAAATTAGTGTAGAAGGCTTGGTATCTCATCTATGACTCCATATTTTTTCATGGTGGTAGGGAAAAATGTTGTCATGAATATCTCCCATGGGTTTGCTAAACTGCCCTTGAGGGTACTTTATAGCACCTCAAATTTGTTTGAAACTTACGATTCGTGTTTAGGGATCTTTATCTATATCTTTAGCTATATAATGAAATTTTCATCTGGAACATATACATTTCAGAAAACATATATTTATTTCTTTAAAAGATATATATATAATATTTGGGTATTTTACCAAAGAGGAGGAGAGAGGAAGGTATGAAAGTAGGAAGAAAGGAAGGAATGAGTTTCTCTGGACCAGTTGATCTCTCAAAAGGTCTTTGGAGCTATATGATCCATTGTCCATTGGATTAAAGAAACTATTTTCTACTCTCTCCCTGGAAAATAATTCCAAGACCCATTACAAGTCAAAAGGCTCTGTGCTAGTTTCCTTATACCCACCTTCTTTCTAGAGTCGGGAATCAGAAATATTAGATATAAGTATAATTTGACCAAGCCCATGATGACAAACCTACTTAAAATGAATGCAGATTGAGTATGCTATATACAAATAAGTAACATGTAGGAAATATTTTTTTGTGTTAAAGCTACTAAAAATGTACTATTTCTCTTTCTCATAAATGTGATTTTTGATACATTAACATAAATTAGGTCATTTAAAAGAAATTCCCTTATATAGTGTTTTTTATAAATTTTAAAAGTGTATTGAAATAATTGTAAGATATTGTTGCCCCTACAATTCTAACAAAACTAACAATTTTGTTCAATTGAATGTACTTCTCCTCCACCCCTAAGTACCCCCACACTAAGCCCTATGGAAAGAGAGACATTTGAAGCTAACCCAGTTCTCATAATTGAAACTAATCTAAGTAAGTAGAGGTTACAATGTAGAACGGTGAAACAGGTATCTTAATAGTGTACTTAATTTCTTGTGAAATTAAGTATATGTTTCTTTTTCTTGAGGCTTACAAAAGAAAGCAAAGGGATCAATAATGCTGAGTATTTGGACATGAATTCTGAAATACATATTAAGGCATTTTTATGACACAAGAGAAATCAGAATGTCTGGTCTCATCTGTGTTCAGTGTTAAGTTTCTCCATCAGCTTACTGTGTCGCCTTAGGAAAGTTTATTACTCTACGCTTCTTCACTATCCATACTATGGGGATAAAATATTTGATACTTAAAGCTCAATGACCCTGTGAAGCAAAACCAAGTCATATTTATGGCATATCATCACATCTTACGGGAAGAAATCAATCTGAAGTGTGAGGTTTTATTACATCTTTTCTTTCAAGATGGAGTGGAGCTGAGATTTCTCTAGGCTAAAACAATTAAAGTGGATCTATAAAAGCTCGCCATATTACCAAGATATACTCCTCTACGTTTCATCTGCATTCCCCTGCTAGGCCTGGTTGCCTGTGGATTACATTCATTGACAGATACTTTTTTTCTAGGGTAACACATGCAAACTGATTACCTTAAGTAAAATTTAAGACCACGATTTATTTCTGGAGTCACCTCAATAAAACCCTTTGTCAGGAATATGAAATTTCCCATGGTTCTTGGTACCTAGAAAGACAGGAGAAATAGGTGGTCATTTCATCTCTAAGAATAAAAGGGAATATTAATAATAATGTGAATTATTAAAGGAATTCTTAGATTGTTTTCACATGAAATGCTTTACAAAATGAAGTGTTGGAGAACTCAGCAGAAGGAAATTGCTTGAAGATTCCATGAAAAGGCTTACTGAGCTTTTGAAATTTGGCAGGTAATTGGAACCTTTCAAAAAAAAAAACACTCTCCTCCATTTCCATTCCTGATTACCAAGTTGCCTTCTGCATTGAGGTAAACAGAACAATATGACTAGCATTCATCTTGAAACAATAGCATCTGCAATCCCAGGGCATTTAGTTTTATGTCCTCTTTTTCACCTAAACTACTTTGAAAGTTTGGCAAGCAATAAGCATATAATTTGGACTGTCTTTCATCAGGGAAGTATTGTTATAAAATTAAACCATGCAATATTTACATCACCACCTCTTTTGGTAACAAGCTCAAAATTAAGCGCTTCAACTTGCAATTTAATATTGATACTATGACCATATCAAACCCATCATTAGTGAGCTTTCTGTAGTTGCCAGGTGATTTACTTCAGGGTATTTTCATGTCTATGAAGAAGCACATGCTACCTGTTGCCTCAAAATTAGATTCTTCAAAGTCAGAGTAATAGTGGTTGACCATTGGGACGACCTCTGAGAGTAGCTGAGATCAACAAATGCTCATTTAACGTCTCTTCTATGCAGAATATAGCTCGAATGAATACAAATTATAATAAAAACAGTCTTTTTCTTTAAGGAAAACTACTCTTTATAGAGAAACTTACATAATTAGTGTCTTATAATCTGATTTAGAACTTACAGTAACTCATAGTAGTGTATACTATTCTTCTGATTGCTTTTCAGATGAACAAACTAATGTTTAGAAAGTTATGTAAAATTGGAAAGTTTACAAATCCGAAAGTGGCAGTGCTGAGACTTTAAGCCAGTTCTGTTTGATACTGGGGTCCCCACCACAGGTACCTTGATAATAGCACGGTGCACACAAGATTACAGAGAAGCCCCAATTTACAGATAAGTACATTTGCCAAAGGCTTCCCTTAGCTTATTGGTTAGATCTCAGTAGGACGCAAAAGTATTTTACCAATCATGTAGCCAAACTGTTGAATTGGTCAGATTACCTAGAACAGCCACACATCACTTTCAATATTTATGTACTAGATAGGATCTGGCACATAATTGGGCTTCCCGCCTCCTATCAACCCCTCCTACTCCCTCTCCCTGCCTTCATGTTAGAGTGGGGTGGCATATTCCAAACAAAAGCCAAAGCCTTGACAAGCTACAGTCAGCAATTCAGAAACGGTTCTTGGGGGAAACCATTCTATTCTTTGGAAAAATCAACCCTTGATACAGGAGAAGTAAGTTTTTGGTCTCCATGCATCTCTTTTAGCCAGGAATTTGGCAAAACTCAATTTCCAGAAAGGAGGGAAACATGTTGCTCACAAAGGAGGACCACAATGATTTGCAGCAAGTCCCTTTTCATTGTGTCACTCTCTAACGTGTGTCACTCTCTAGAGTACTTTTCTTTATGATTTCCTCAATGTAACACCCCCACCTCCAGGAATAAAAGAGACTTTTCTGGAACTTAAAGGAAGTTCTGTAGCTTCATGTTTAGTTTCGGTAATGGACAAGATATTGGAGGAGAGGCTAACTGTGAGAACTGGGCTTTGGGTCTTTAATGGTAACATTTACTTCTTTATTTTTACAATTACTTTTTAAAAGACCATAGTATTTTCAAAATAGCTTTAGGTTTACAACAACCTTAAGAGGGAGGTAGAGAGATTTCCCAAATACTCTCTGCTCCGCCCCATCCATAACCTTCCCTATTATCAACATTATTCCATTATTCATTGGAATCGGACTCCCCCTCCCCACCTTTTTTTTTAAACCACAGATAAACCTACATGATACAACATAATCACCCGAAGTCCACAGTGTATCTTAGGGTTCACTCTTTTTTTTTTTCTTTAAATATGGTTTTATTGATTTTATATATATATATATATATATATATATATATATATATATATATATATGTATCAATAAAAATATATATATATATATATATATATAGAGAGAGAGAGAGAGAGAGAGAGAGAGAGAGGAGGGAAAGGGAAAGGGAGAGGGAGAGGGAGAGGGAGAGGGAGAGGGAGGGAGAGGGGGAGAGGGAGAGGGAGAGGGAGAGGGGGAGGGAGAGGGAGAGGGAGAAAAGAAAGAGGGAGAATGAGAGAGAGAAATAACAAAGTTAGACATGTATTGGCTGCCTCCTCATGTTCTCTACTGGGGATCAAGCCCACAACCTGGGCATGTGTCCTGACTAGGAATCTTAGTGAATGGCATGGCACTCAATCAACTGAGCCACACTGGCCAGGGCCTATCCATTCAACTTTCTAGCCTTTGATGAGCTCAGTGTAAGAACATCCCCCTCCTCGCTGCTGCCATCTTGGCCTGTGGAGGACACTCTCTGTCTATAGTAACAATATGATGTGAAACATCTTATTTGTCATCTGTATATTTTCTTTGGTGAGGTGTCTAAGTTTTGGTTCATTTATAAATCATGTTGTTTTCTTATTGTTGAATTTTAAGAGTATATTGTATGTATATTTTGTACATGAACAGACCTGGAGAATATTATGCTAAGCAAAATAAACCAGTCAGAGAAAGACAAATACCATATGATCTCACTAACGTGTGGAATCTAATGAACAAAATAAATGGACAAACGAAATAGAACCATAAGCATGAATACATGGAACAGACTGGCAAATGTCAGGGTGGTGGTGGTGGAGGGGGACTGGGCAAAGAAGGATTAGCTAAGGAACATGTATGTGTAGCCCCTGGAAACACACAATAGTGTGGTGAAAGTCAAGGGAGGGGAAGGTGAGGGCTGGTGGAGTGGGCAAAGGGGAGGGAAACGGCGGCGGGGGGGGGGGATCTGCATTATTGTCAACAATAAAAAAAGGAAAAAAGAACAGAAAGTACAACAGTCCTTTATCTGATGTGTCTTTTGCAATTATTTTCTTCTAGTCTTGCCTTGTTTTCGAATTCCTTTGATCTTGCCTTTTGCAGAGCAGACATTTAAAAAATTTAGACCAGTTTATCAATTATTTATTTCATGGATCATGCCTTTGGTTCTAAAAAGGCATGTGGTATCTAAAAAGGCATTATCATCATACCCAAAGTTCTCTGGGTTTGCTCCTCTGGTACCTTCTAGGAATTTTATAGTTTTGCATTTTATATTCAGATCTATGATCCATTTTGAGTTAATTTTTGTGAAGGGTCTAAATTGTGTATCTAGATTCCTTTTATCAATGTCCAGTGTTTGCAGCATCATTTGTTGAAGAGATACCTTCTGCAGTAAAGACTCCACACACTAGGGAGCAGCATCTCTGAGGATAGTAGCATTCAAATGTTTATGGCATGCTTAGCAGTGAAGGTAAGACAAGAAGAGACTATTAATTTTCATAGACTTAAAAACATAGCTTGAAAAACATATGTTCAGTGGATAAACTATTCTGTTTGGACTTTTGCAAGACAAGCTTCTACCAATAAGATAGACTGTCTCATAGGTAAAGTAACACTGTAACTTTCCAAAGGAAAAAGGAAAAAAAAAACCCACAAAACTTTGTATGATTTATATCACTATGATAATAAAACTAGCATTTTATTTTCCCTCATATTTGAAAACTGAAAAATGTAAAGCTATCACAGAGAAGTATTTCTAATTCCTAAGGAACATAATAAATGGAACAACTATGGACCTTATCTTAAGAGACCTACGGGTTCTGGTTTTCTCTTTCACAGTGAGTTCCATGTGTTAAAAAATTAACATAATGGAGATAAACTCAATCAGCCCATTGTTACAAAAATAAGATTGTCTATTCAGTGTTACAAAGCATTCTGTCATTTCTTTAATATTCATTTTTTGGGGTCTAGATTATTTTGTCTCCTAATTTATAATATAAGTACCAAGTTTTTAGATTCTTCTTCCAATGCCATTTCTGTAAGAAATTAATAAGTAGAGTACTTTATCATGTCATTTACTGGGTATTTAAAAGCTTGTCATACATCCAAAAGAGATAAGACGTTCTACTTAGAATCCTCTTATCCTGAAGTGTCAATTTTTTAAAATCTAGTTTCAAAATTAAATAGGCTGCTCTCTAATTTTATGGAGAGAATTGCATTATGTATTCTTTACTCTTTCCTCAACATTTTTCTCTCTTTACAAAGTGCTTACTTTCAACAACTCATACTTTATTATGGATTTCTACATCAGGCAATTTCTTTGATTTACTGTTCTTAAAGTTTTGTTTAATGCCCTCCTAAGGATAACTGTATGCCTATAGTTTTATAAACTCTACCATAAAACAATGTTATGGAAGATTTCATAAATCTTTATCTGTTGATAAAACTATAGTAGAGTAACAATTTTCTATTATTTTATCTACTTGGAAAACTTAGTTGTTCTTAACTTTAGCCCTGGGCCCTCTTGCTAAATGTGTTGTCTCTTGAAAGGAGAAAATAATGGAAAAGAATGGTGAGTGACAAAGCAGACAAAAACAAGATGATAATCTAAAGAGCACTTGGTATCAGAGAAACAGTAATACATTTTTAGTTCTCAAAAGGTCAGGCTTTTTATTTATTTATTTTTAAAAATATTTTTATTGATCTCAGAGAGGAAGGGAGAGAGAGAGTAATATCAATGATGAGAGAGAACATTGATCGGCTGCCCCCTGCACACCCCACACTAGGGATAGAGCCTGCAATCTGGGCATGTGCCCTGACTGGGAATCGAACTGTGACTTCCTGATTCATAGGTGGATGCTCAACCACTGAGCTTTTTAAATGTAGCTGACCTACACCTTGCTCAAAAAAAGAAAAAGAGGAGTTCAATCGTATTATGTAAACTGTACTAGTAAACCTGATCTTATTCCTCAGAGAGTTTTAGCTCCAAGATAGCATGGCTTCAGATTCCAAACTTATCTAAACTAAGTATAACTGATGATAATGGGAGTAATATTTGAATAATCAGTATACAAATTTTTATGACATATTTTACATTTTTGGGAGCTAAGTCTTCATTCTAAAGTGAATGCAATGATTCTCTGGTCAATGTCTGGTGTATAGAAATTCTAAGAAGAAAAATAAATCATCCTCACATTTGACCAACATCAAAGCCAAGGTCTACCATGAAAGTAGCATCTCTTATAGGAGGCCTCCCAAGGTATTAATAATACAGTAATCTTGGCAAATTTTGATAAATCATCACATACAATCTATTTCTTAGGTCTCCTCACCCAGATACTGTATTTTGTCAGTACAGCCAGCATGGATGTTTTAAAAACACTTTCATTTAACAAGTTCAAATGACATACATAAAAACAGAGTAATTAATTAATATTGATAAATATAAAATGAACCAGATTATTGAAGAGTGCATACATTTTCTTCCTATGTATTAACTTAGAAATGCCAACGTGTCCATTTCAGTTGAAAAGCAAGAATCACATGTATATTCAAAGCACACATGACTTGGCATGGTGACCATGTAAATGTGCCTTTTAGATTTCCTATTTAAGGTACATAATTGACTGATGACCCTAACTGCTGCATTCTGATTTCACCGCCTGGGTCAGATCAAGCTACTTTAAGGAGACATTGAACATGTGGAGGATACTAGGGCAAGTTCTATGACATGAAGGATTTCTCTGACAGATTCCCCATTGGCTTGGCCAAAATTTTCTTAGAACTACATGCCCATTAAAGGATTTTCTTACTAATATATTTCTTGAGCCTCTCGTTCATATTGGTCACATCTGCATTATATGGTTATCCAATCCCTTTTGATCAGTATATTGCTTGAAAATATGTTTAATTACATTTCAGTTTAGTCTTACAGATTTAAGAGTGTTAAGTGTATTTGTATATTTCTGTTCTAACCAAATATATATTGTGGACCATAACATGTCCAAGTTTTCAAGATGGACTTAATTGTTTTCCTTAAATAGTAACAAAAAGAGACACCAAAAGATGTAATTTTTTTTAAAAAAACATATTTTATTGATTTTTTACAGAGAGGAAGAGAGAGGGATAGAGAGTTAGAAACATTGATGAGAGAGAAACACCGATTAGCTGCCTCTTGCACACCCCCTACTGGGGATGTGCCCGCAACCAAGGTACATGCCCTTGACCGGAATCAAACCTGGGACCCTTGAGTCCGCAGGCCGACTCTCTATCCACTGAGCCAAGCCGGTTTCGGCAAAAGATGTAATTTGAAATGACTTTGTGTTTTATTATCCTTTAAAATTAAAAATTCCCAAGAATACTAATCTAAAATATTGTATTATAAATCTATTAAACATTAATATATTTAAACTATTTTAAATATTTATGCTGTCAGATTTAAATATGTATACACATACATACATACCTAAAATGTAGCAACATAGAATAAATAAAAATAAAAATACATCATCTTGATTCTAAGAGACAATAATCTCTTGATATGGTCTACCAATTAGAAAAAGCCTAGATATTACTTTAATTCTGCTTATAACTTAAAAAGACTCTTAGAAACTAAAATCTGTATAAAGAAAGCAAGAAGAATCATGAAGTAATTGTATATGTTCAGCCTAAAGAGATCAAAGATAAATGTGATTAATATTTTTTAAAAGTTGGTGAGTTTTCATGTAGAAAATTGCCAAGTTTTTTCAATGTACTTTTAGAGAACAGAAGAAGTGGCTAACAGTCCTTAGTAGACATGATTTTATTCAATATGAAGAATAATATTCTTACAGTGTTAGTTACTTTAGAGATTCAATTAACTGAATTTAATACATTTTAAGTGCAAATGAACCCTAATTTGAGAAAAATAGAGTATATATTTTTTGTTCCCTGCATTCTTTAAATTGGAATGTGAATATGAAAAAAGAGTGACACATTAGTACATGAATGGGATGGCATTCTCAGTACAAAGCATTCACTGAAGAAAATCCTCATCCAGAAGATGTTTCTTCAGATTTAGTCATTATCATTGAGGTTCCCATCTGGTTCTCCATGCATTTCTTAGAATACTCCAGCATCAGCTGACACCTTCACAGAGACCTAAAGGCTATTGACCTTCATCTCCTGTCTAGATCCCACCCTTCCTTTGGGGCCTAGATCAACCATTTCTGTGTCTCACTACCCTAGTCCACCTCTGAAAATATTGCTGCCTACAGAGTGAGGAAAGAATGTGAAATTATATCAACATAGAAAAACAGTAAGGATATTTATTAGTAACTGGATATCTGGACATTTATGCTATAACCTTACAGAAATAATTTCTGTATGTTCTTATGCTTCCTCCTCAAGGGGTCTAGAGAGGGAAAGAAACTCCCACTAATTTATGCATTGGTAGAATACTTTTATATCCTAGGGATGAGGGTGTTTACTTTCAAGATTTGTACCCCTTGAAAATCTTTTGGATGGAGTACACAGGCTAACAAATACTAGAGTGTGCCCTCTTGTACTTTTGCATGCAGGTGGCCAATGACAGTTGGCTGATGAAAGCATGGAGAATTGCTTTATCTTACTTTATCCTGGCTCTTCCCTTACTCTGAATATGGCCACTACAATCTACTCACTCTCAAAGGGGAATAAAAAGATGAAAACTTCATGTAAAAATCAAGAAAATATTTCAATAATGCTGTTTCTAACAATGATAATTAGCTGAACACATTATATGCTAATCCAAAGATTACTTAGACACACACACACACACACACACACACACACACACACACACCACCCCTCCAGGGCGTAGGGTCAACTGGAAGAATTTAGTGAAGACCACAGTTTTAGACCAAAAGCCTCTCAATGAACCACTAATGGGATAGATCTGCTAATTCAGCTCAGAGACTTCTATTTTTTTTTTTTAGAATTTTTAATTTTTCAATTACAGTTTATATTTAATATTATTTTTTATAAATTTCAGGTGTACAGCATAGTGGTTAGACAATCAAATTTTACCAAGTGATCCCCTGACATTTCAAGTACCTACCTGGCACCATACATAGCTATTACAATATTATTGACTATATTCCCTATGCTATACTTTTAATCCCCATGATTATTTTGTAACTACCAAGTTGTACTTCTCAATCCCTTCACCTCTTACACCCAATACCACAAGCCCCCTCACACGACCATTAGTCTGTTCTCTGTATCTATGAATCAGTTTCTGTTGTTTGGTTTTTATATTGGTCTTTAGATTGCACATATAAATGAAATCATATGATATTCATCTTTCTCTGACTGATTATATCACTTAGTCTAATATCCTCTAGGTCTATCCATGCTGTGGCAAATGGTAAGATTTTATTATTTTTATGGCAAGTAATATTCCATTGTATATATGTTCCAAAACTTTTTATCCACTCTCCTATTGATAAACACTTATGTTGCTTCCATATCTTGGCTATCCTGTATAATAAAACCCTAATATACAAATTGACTGAACAGTGGAACTACTGGTCACTATGATGTGCACTGACCACCATGGGGCAGACGTTCAACGCAAGAGCTGCCCTGGTTGGGCTGGCCAGCAGGCAATGCCAGGCTGCCAACCAAGGCAGATGCCAGCAGGGGGACCCTCCTCCCCCCCTATTGCCCTGCCGGTCACCCCACAGATCGGCCCTGATCACTGGCCAGGCCTAGGGACCCTACCCTGTATATTGGGAACAGTCTCTCAGATTTAAGAATTAAAACCTGGCAAGGCTACTCTAACACTGAAAAAACAGGATGATGCAGCGATGACATGCATGGACTCTGGCTTGTACATTTTGTGGTCAGCCCTGATTCTGACACTTATAACTATATGAAAAAGCCAATTACTTAACTTCTCTCTGCCTCAGTTTTTCCTCCTATAAAATGGGGAAAATGGTACTACTGCCTCAGAAGGATCATGTTATGTACTACTTTTTATAATCAGGGCAAAAAAATGTAGCTGCCCATACAACAGCAACATGCCTTTCACTTGTATGAAAAGTATAATCACTGGTGCATGCAGCATCCCAGATTGCGAGAGGAATGTCCGACTGCTGGTTTAGGCCCGATGAGGATCAGGCCTAAACTGGCAGTCGGACACCCCCCAAGGGGTTCCAGATTGTGAGAAGGTGCAGGCCAGGCTGAGGGACCCCCCTACCCACCCCCATGCAAGAATTGTGTGCACCAGGCCTCTAGTTGTAAATAACACTGCAATGAACATACAGGTACATATATTTTTTTCAAATTAGTATTTTGGGTTTCTTTGCATATATACCCAGAGTGGAATTGCTGGGTGGAACTGAGCATTCTTTGATCATGCTAGACATGCCACAAGCTCACCTCAGAGCCTACTTGGAGCACACAAACACATAGGGAACATTCTTGTCTTCACACAGCAGCTGAATATGTAGAATTATCTCCAATGCATCTGTGGCCATCACGATGATTTGGGAGATGTCTGTTTTGAAGGTCTCGTTGGCTCCTTTACAAAGGTAATTGTAACTGTCTGACTGTTGAACTGAATCCAATAGTTTTTCACGGAGGCTTTAGCCTTTTAAATTCATGTCAGCATCAGTGATTTCTGTGGCTCTGCAGTCTACCTACTCTTCAAGAAACATTGCCAAAGCACAGCAGCAGAATCTATTTCCTGTATTTTTAATAAGTGAATCAAGGCCATTTACTTCAAAATAATTTTTGGGTTACTTTTATTTTAATGCATTGCCTTGAACTATCTCTATTGCAATGCAATTTATCTATGATGCCTCTGGCTGCCCATATGGTCTCTTGAGAACTTTCACCAGGCAGTCTGACAGTTCACTACTCAAAAAAAAAAAAAATGCAACCATTTACTAATTTGAAAATTTGAACATCAACACTCTTTGTTCAGATCTATTATTCAAAGGTGAAGTTAAATGTATTCTAGGGCAATGTTAAGTAACATTCTTACACTGGGAGAAGTACATTTTATATGTGCCTGCTTTCTCTCATTCTTTTATCATGCCTTTTCTTTCTTAAAATTATTCTTGAATTAGAATCAAGATCTGGGATTCAGGTATGGAATGTAGAATTGTGTTAAAAATCCAGCTTCAAGTAGGGTAGTGTTGTTGACCACTCTGAAATTCCCATTTTGTTCCATGAATTTTGATGAATAATCACCAGGTTCCAACATCCACAATCTGCCAAGAGACCAGCTCAGATACTGGGTCAAGCATACCTTAACACCTAAAAATAAATACATAGAACAAAACAATAGTATACTTTAGAACTTTATCAAAAAATTCTTAAAATACAAATATTCTAAATTTGCTATCTTCTTTTTCAATATACATATTTTTTTTTCCTGTGAGAGACTACAACAATAATGGGTCACTTATTCAAGTTTGATTACTTCTTAAGAAAGCTGTATTGCTTAATCATTAATTTGTATAGTATCTCTATCTCATAATTCAGTAATTCTATTCTTTGTAATAGAAAATGCCAGTTTTAATAATGGGAAGTTAACTGATCTCTGGTAATTAAGATATTTTTTCTAGAGGAATTGGACATTTCCTATAAGCAAGAATATTTTACACTTCATGTAACTGACAACCTCAGTGAAAACTGTCTTAATAAGGATAAATTTCATCTCACACAGAGGAAGTTTAGGTGCAAGATGGATTCAAGGTATGGAATATGGTGGCTTAGCTTCTCTTGCCTCTCCCTTCCATGTCTTCATACTTAGACAATTCTAGAACTTTCAGGCATCCCACCTCGAGTGGTCAGTGTCCATGGAAATAAAGTGCCCATCTTCTCTCATGTCTTGTAAGCAGCAAGGATTTGTTTCCCAGAAGTCTCATAAAAAACTTTTCTCACGTCTCATTGTCCTGCATTTGGTTACCCATCCTTTTCTAAATGTGGAAAGGCAAGGGGAATGTGGTTGGCTTAGACTAATCATTTAGTCAACCAAAGACTATTCTTGTAACAAAATGTAAATGTAGGGCTAGATATTTTTTAAAAAGTATAAAAATTTCTATCTATAGGTTCTTTCAAAGCTAAAGGAAAGATTCCATTAGGACAAATATATTAGGCATTAACTAATCTCCACCATTTAAAAGAAGGTATACAAAGTAGTAATCTTCCACTTAATTATTGTAACTCGTATTCTAAAACAAGATGTGATAGTAAAAGTTTGATTATTAGGTTTGATTGCATATATAATCACACCTTTTAACAGAAATTATCTAATAATATTAATAAAGATAGATGAGATTAAAAAATTATGGAAAACTAAACTAAACTAGAGTCTTCTTCAAGGTTCCTTAATGCTTAGATCATTGATATTCTTTGTTCAGTTTCCAAAGAATAAAAATCAGAGCTGCTATAAGTAGCTCTGTACAATTTTTGTTACAAATGGTGCTTTTAATTTTCTATTTGATGATTTATGGTACTTACAAAATCTTATTTCTGCTTGTGAAAAAGCATAAGAAAAAAATCATCACATTACTATTTATTTTCCAGAGAGAGTATCACTGGCAATGGGTGGAGAATTGATTTTTTTAGGGATTCACAAGAAAAAGATATATATTTTTTTGTGATAAATTTCTTTGCAGGTCAAACAATGTGGTTGTGCAATACGAAAATTCATCTAACTTAGTCTTACCCAGCATTTATTAAGTTATTTGATTTCTACTACAGTAGAATAAAAGTTGATATCTTGATGGGATCTTGTTTCCAGGAATGATACTTTGGGAAATGCTGAGTTAGAAAATGTGGAAATAAAAACATTAAGAATAAAAAATAGAGCATTTGGGTTGGGAAGTTTTGAAGATTAAATCTCAGTAAGCAGAAGCTGATGGAAAATTTTGGGGTTATGGGTGTTTATTACGTTAAATAAGAGGGAAGACATAGAAATTGATAAAGAAAGTAGCTGAATTGTGAACCAGGCCTTCCAAAGCCCAGGTCAAGCTGACAAAGAACTCTGGGCAGTGCATTCAGAATTATTCCATGTTAAGTTAGAACTGCTGGGCCTTTCTGCCATGCTCAGTTGCCAGGTGGCTGCTGGGAAAAACAGTGTGACCTCAGTTGACTCTCTATAGTTGAGGAGGCCCCTGAGGAGATAAAAGCTGGAGGCCATCTACTGATTTCATTCTCAAGTTCTTCCTCGAAAATAAATTTGGGTAGTTCATCTCTGAGTCTACCATAGTTCTCACTGTTGCTGCTCAATTCTACTTCTCCACATACATCTAGAAAGCAGGTCCTCCAGTATTTCTGTAATGGCCCTTGGATACAGAGAGCACAAAATGAGTGCTCCTTTTCAGATTAGGAAATAAAGAAATGCATTGGCTAAATCAAAGCATGTATGGTTTATAACTCCTTGGGTCTCTTGCTGCAGTTGCTTGTGAAAGTGCACTCCCTTTGTAGAGCAGGACCTTTAACCTTTCAGAGCACAAATTGTAGGTTCAGAAAACACAAAGTCCCTTAGTGGGTTGTCGAAGTGAAGGTAAAGGAGACAATTTCAACATCTACCACTAGATATATGGGCTTATGTATTCAGCCTCTTTCAGGAAACCATGTCATATGAAATTCTTTCTTTCAATGCATTCTGAAGGAAGGCATGCCATCCTTGCAGAACAATGCCTCTGAGTTGGTGCTTCATCTGTACCTTCATAGCTACTCCAGTGCTCTATCAGGTTAGCCTTGTGTAGTGGTGTGATGCATCCAGTTGATCCTGTGGTCACAAGCCCATTTCTTCACCTTGACTGCTATCAAATTTTCCCTTGGCGTGCTGAGATGCTATGGGATTCCATGCCAATAGATCAAACACTCCATCAGAGTTCACATAGCTATGCTAAGTTCCGGAGGAAAATAAGGAATACCCATATCCAGAATAGGTGTTCATTCCTATGAGAACAAGTGTCTGGACCTTACAATATGGAAGGAGACTAATTGGTCTCCTTGAGAAATTATGCCAGGTTGGGGGCTAAAAGTTGTTTTCTATTGCCAGTAGGTTGGGCATTAAGTTGCAGCAATAGCTAGATCAGTCTTGGTAACTGAATATCCATGTTATTGGATCTAGGCATCACTTTTGCTATTATCTAAATGTTGTGTCTCCCCAAATTCATATGTTGAAAACCAAGAGGATGGTATTTAGAGGTGGGATCTTTAGGAGATGATTAGACATGAAGGTGGAGCCCTCATGAATGGGATTAGTGCTTATAAAAGAGTATCCAGAAATCTAGCTCACTCTGTGAGGATACAATGATAAATCTGAGACCAGGAAAAAGACCCTCACATATTCATGCTCGCAGCCTGTCTCAGATTTCCAGCTCCCAGAACTGCAAGAAATAAATTTCTGTTACTTATAAACTATCTAGTCTATGGCATTTTGTTATTGCAGCCTGAATGAAACTTTTATATTTGACACTTCATTTGCATGCCCATTATACTTACTTTGAGGTGCCTATTGACAAAAATCACTGTCTGTGTCAAGTGTTTATTTAATTCTCCCATGGTGAATTTTTTAAAAATTAACCCTCACCTGAGGATATTTTTTCCATTGATTTTTAGAGAGAGTGAAAGGGAGAGGAAGAGACACACAGAGAGAAACATTGATGTAAGGAGACACATTGATTGGTTGCCTCTCACACATGTGCAACCGAGGTACATGCCTTGACCCCTCAGGCTAAGGCCATGGTGAAATTTTCTAGAGACTATTAATAGGTAGCATACTTAATGATCTTCATACTTCTTGCCCACTCTCATATGTTTAATCACTTCCTCTGTGAAAGACCTGTCTATCTCTGATGTAATATTTTTCTCCTCTTAGGATACTGATCAGCCGACTAAGCCATTCATTATTATCCCATACATTCATATGTGTATATATATATGAATAGATCTATAATATATATTAGCATATACATATTGGTTGAATATATCTCTATATATTCTAATCTCAGGCCATTTCTTTTTCAACGTCACTGTTACTGCCCCATTGGAAGTATTTTTCCTCATAGCAATCTTTCAAGGCCAACCCCAAATGAGGTTGTAATGCAGCTAACATCCATATATTGGCCCACACTCATATATTGACCCAACACACTCATAATCTAAGTTTGGACTTTGTCCTCCTTCTTCAGCTCATCCTGTGGGAACCCTGATATGAGCATAGTTGTAAGCTCATGGGAAGGCACTAGTGCAACAGTAATGGATGCCATTGTGGCTGGATTCCTTATTTATGTGGTTTTCTTGTGCCTTATGATCCTTCACCTGCTCAATTTGGGATATACTGCTTCCATCTTTTGTCAAATTGCTGCTAAGCCCACTTAAACTTATAACTTGTTGATGGACAGACCTAACTTTGAATGAGGAGTTCCAGATCCATGGTCATGTAATGCCCATGGTCAGTGTTCTGTCTCTACTAGGCTTTCAACAGCATGCCACAAGCTGGTTTTCCAAAGGGGTGTAATTGCCTGCTTTATTGAGAATAATTTTGATCCAGAATTTTTGGGGTTTCTCAGAAGACATACAATTTTCTCTGGTACATGGCATGGTCTTGCTCCAGAGTTCCAGGTTCCCACATTGTGATTTTACCACTGGGGCTTGCCACAAATTCCATGCTGCATCCTTTCTAACCATGATATCTCCAATGCTATAGGGTCTGCCCAGTCATGTGGCTCAAGCATAAGGGCTTCTTGCACTATAACCTGGACTTGCTGCAGAGCTCTTTCCTACTGTGGAACCCTTTCAAAGCAGGCAGTTTCACTTCATTCAGCAAATGCTCCTGAGAAGTGTTCTTGGGTGTGTAACATGCTGGCACCAGAACCTCAGGAGATGCACCAGCTACTGTGTTGTTGTTTTTTTCATGGTAGAATATGCAAAATGCTGTTATTTGTCTCCTACTTTGGAGGCATAGTTCAGAATGCACCTGAGCACTGTGCCTTTACAAATTGTATGGATGTGTTTGGGCTTTTCATTCTTTGTAGGGTTATCTTCCACTCTCCAGAATATCAATGTGGGGCTTGCTATTGCCAAGTAGGTCACTTTAAGACATACAAATGGCGACTAGCAAAGTGCCCTAGGTAGGTTTGTAGACCCAGTGGGACCTCTAAGCTGACTATGGCCCAGGATTGTATGTACTTATTGGCCTGCATATGATACCTCTCTTAGAGGGGTCCGAATGACAGAGAGGATTCTGGGTACAGATGCCAACTCAGATACTGTGTACATCCCTCAAAATTTCTAGACATTTTCTTTTTTCAGGTATACAGTTATTTGAGTAAACAATTATAGGTTACTTTGGAAAAGTACTAAAATTATTACAAGTATTTGCTATGATATTTCAGTCCTCCTTCCTGGAAATTTGGACATATTTTCAGTGAATGAGTTCCACATCTGAAAACTGGTTTTGTTCTAAACTAGGACAAGGAGGCAGAACTGTTTATTGAGGTGACTGCCAACAGGTTCTCAGTCACCCGTTCTTACTTCCTCTGATGGTAAAAGTACCCATCTATTTGTCTTAGGCAAAACGTTTTCTTTCGGTCAGGCTTGTAACTCTACTCAGGCCTTCTTAGCTGCCACTCGCAATTCCAGGTTGTTACAGTACTGGCAATCCCTTGCCTTCTGGTACTCAAGCAACACCATTGGGCCTCTAGTTTTTCAGGGTTGTAGCATCCTTATCGATATCAGTGAGCCAAGCTCTGTAGCAGCCTCTCTTACCATCATCAAAACTGGCCCAGAGAGGAAGCCACCACCACAAGTTTTGATTCTCTCAACATTGCATTCCTTATCACTTTGGTATATTGTGTGTCCTCTGGACTTTTCTGTGGAATACAATCATCTGGAGAATTTTTAGGAGATACACTGTATATCCATTCCCAAATTTCCAATTAATTCTCTAAACTTTTTAATCCATTCCTTCATCATTTACCATGGCAATTCTGTCCTGTTCCTTCCTTCAATAAGGGTATCTCTTTTTCCATGCTCCTATGACTCAATTTAGCAGAAATTAGCATTACCCACTCCTTGTCAGCATGCTAAGTCTAGCCTCTTGTGAACACATTGTCAATTTTTTCCTACCCAATTGTATGTTCTAATAACTTTTATCAAGCACTTTTGGAACCTGGTTCTGTCTTTATTCTCTTGGCTCCTGCCATTATAGTTCTTGCAACTACTTTGTGATATCATCTTCTTTCTCCTGTATCAGGCCTAGTAATGCCCAAGAAAGATTACATAATAGTTTAACTCCAGTTATTGACATAGTGAACAAAAGGAGAGGTCAAATCCTGAGAAAGTACCCTATTACTTGTTAAAAATTCTGCACTTTCTTCTAGCATAGAGATAGTGGTGTGTGTGTGTGTGTGTGTGTGTGTGTGTGTGTGTGTGTGTGTTGTATGTGTGTGTAATGGTGAGATAGGGAACTTCTTTAGGTTCAGAAGTTTGGGAGAAAACTGGCAAGTCAAAATATATAGGAACGTCCACTCAGATACCACCATCTATCTCATCTTGGAGCATCCCAGCCAAGGCCTGACCTTGGTCTGGAATTTCATTTTCTTTGTAGTTCAATCAAACAGTTAAATCATTGGATTTCTTCAATTTTCTCTGCTCTTCTGCTGTAGGAGATGAGAACTTCTTTAATGCAATGACATTTTTATATACATGATCAAACTTGAATCTTGTAGATATAACGATGAGTAGGTCCTCTTAGGGCTTAAGCTATGACACATCAAAGGGTCTAACCAGAAGGGAACCATAGGAGTGTTTGTAGCCAAACTCCCTTCATGACCCATTTCCTTAGTCTGACATAGGAAAGAGCAGTTGTGCATTGTTGCCTTGAACCAGACCTCTCCTCAATGCAAACATGAATGTTCATAGTCTCACACAAACATCCTCATACCTTTTACTTTTGTAGGAGGATCTGAGTCACTAGTGTTACTGAGTTTTCTATTTGGGACTAACCACAGATTTGAACAAATGGAAAGAAAACCATTCATGCACTTTTCTCTGAGATCAATAATTTCAGAATCTGACTGATTAGCGTCTTCAAATGCTGTCACTGTTGATTGCAACTGGGAATAAAGGTATAGGTGGTACAGGAAAGATTATTGTTCTCACTGTGAGCTCTAATTTTTTTCTCTCAGGTTACTGAAGGAAGAGCCTAAGGGAGAATGTAGGTCAAGTGCTTTTATCCCTTGCAACTTTGAGAAGAGCAATCAGAAAATCACAGTAACTAGCCCTGATTCCTAATGAGGGGAAGAGAAGGGCAATAGGTGAAAAGCAATGGGCAAATGTTTCTAACATACATTTTTAATTACAAGGCAGCATAAATCAGATTTTTTTTTTAAATTAGGATATGCTGAGTTAACCTAATTTGACTCTGGCTGTTAGATTAAGCTTTTTATGTGACTATTTCTGGTTGTTATCATATTAACATGACAAAGTGAGAAAAGAATAAATTGAGACATATTTATAAGGCACCATGTTTAATGCACTCTGATTCTCTAATTAACACTCTTCCCTTCATAAAAAAATAATTTCCTAAACATGTGGCTGTTTAAGAGGGTAGACATGCTTTGTTCATTAGTGTAATTATGGTAAAACCAGATCCACTTCATTTCTTGTTCATAGATATTGTATTAATTAAAAAATAATTTATAAGCTTTGGAGTACTTCCTATTATCTCATCATCAGATATATTTGTTATCTAAATGAACTTTTCTTACAATTCAAGAATAATATTAGCCCTGGCTGGGTGGCTCAGTTGGTTGGAGCATAGTCCCAATGCCCAATGGTTGCAGATTTGATGCCCAGTCAGGGTGTGTATGGGAGGCAACCTATCAATGCTTCTCTCTCACATTGATGTTTCTCTCTCTGGCCTAAGGCAAATTATCTTTGCCTGACAAAGTAGTAAATATTCCCAGGGAGACTGTGAGTCCGAGGCTATTCTTGGCGTTACTTTTCCAACTAAATGTTAGAATAAATACATCAAGTTTTCTGGGAAAAATTACGATTTTTATTGAAGTTGCATTAAACCTAAATTTGCCTTCCTCTCAATAAATATATTTCTCCATATTTGTAAGGCATTCTTTTATGTTTTAAAATAATGTTGCAAACTTTTCACAGTCAAGGGCCTGCCTGGATTTACTAGAATTATTCCTAAGGTAGTAGATATTTTCTAATACTTTTGTAAAAAAAAAAATCTTTAATTACACATCCTATTTATTTGTTGAAGGTTTACGGAAATTCAATTGGCTTTTGTGTACTAGCCATTGCCCAGCTATCTTGACAAGACGTTTCTGACTTCTAATAATTTGTAGATTATTTTGAATTTTCTGTGTAAGGAGTAATACTATCTGTAAAGAAACAGTTTAACTCCTTTTTTTCTAATGTCTATATTTCTAATTGCTCACCTTATTATATTGGGTATAATGCCAAGTAAAAGTGAATAAGAGATGATAGTGGGCAATCATTTTTTCAAAAGTCCATTCATGAAACTTCTATTCCACTTACCTTAACCAAATATGCATGTACTTAACAATTATTTCTGAATTGGTATTGGAAAGTACATAAAAAATTTAAACAAACTTATCCATCATCCTACATTATTTCTCTTACAATCATGCACGTAGAACACAAAAATAAAAACACTTAAGGAAAGTTAAACATGTGTTTTGTTTTCTGATGGACATATATAAAGTAATGAATGTCAGTCAGAAAATACCTTTTTATTGCATCTTGACTTGTACATTTTTTCCTTAGGTTGTCTAAAATCAAAGCCTAATATAATAAAAGCCTAAGTGATCATTACGGTGGGACAACCAGAACGACCAATCGCTATGATGCGCACTGACCACCAGGGGCAGACGCTCAATGCAGGAGCTGCCCCTTGGTGGTCAGTGTGCTCCCACAGGGGAAGCACCACTCAGCCAGAAGCCGGGCTCACAGCTGGTGAGCGCAGCGGCAGTGGCAGGAGCCTTTCCCGCCTCCGCCTCTGCCTCCGCAGCAGTGCTAAGGAGCAGGGAGCAGGCAGGCGGTAGGGAGCAAGGGATCCCAGATTGCAAGCGGGATGTCTGCCTAATCCAGCAGTCTGAGGGGTCCCAGACTGTGAGGGGGTGCAGGCCAGGCTGAGGGACCACCGGCCCCCAGTGCATGAATTTTGTGCACCAGGGCCTCTAGTATTTAGATAAAAACAAATGCAGCAACAATAATGAAAGTAAACAGCAGGTAACTTTACAAATTATGGGATGTAAACTATTTCTGCCCTTATCCAGAGCAAATTGGGCTAGAAGTTTCTCTAAGGAACACTTCTGCAGCTCTCGTCAACAGTGCGCAGGCTGAGATTGTATTGTAGTATTGCAAAGATCCACTTGTTCAACAAGTAATACCCATTGTCATAGCTATTTTTACTACAGCCTTGAGCTCAAAGCCTTAAAGGACACCAAATAACTGTACTTCGAACGAGAACCAATCACCCCCTTTACCTCCCACCAGGTGGCTTTCTTTACTTAGACATGAAAGCAGGTTTAACACTGACCGCTGTGAAGCCACAAAGTACCAAAAGTACTATACCAAAGCTTTATACCATAAAACAAATCCACATCCCCATACAGAGCACCTCAAAATGAAAGCAGATAACTCCCTAAATGTCAACTGTCTCTACGCCTCTAATATTAAACAAAAACCCACATGAGAATGATGAAAATTCCAACACAAGTAACATAACCCTATCGCAAGCCATAAACGAAAACCTATCTGTGGGACAGTTTGGACGACAGCTGGTCTACTGTATAAATTTTAGAATGAGACAAACGAAAGTTGGGAAGCTAGTCAATTTCCCCTCTTCTGCTTCAGCTTTGTCTCCTAGGTGTCTGATGTTTACATAGGCCTCGGTCATTGCATTATTAGTGGCTGTCTTAATATAACTGTTAACTTGCTACATTAAGTTCAGCAATGCTTTCACCATAAAGGGTCTTTGCAAGGGGTCAGGCTTTCTTGGAGAAGTGCAGAGCTCATCGTGGAACACAGAGAAGTTAAGGACAAGACCAAATCTGCTAGGGTCAGTCCATTGTATTTCCTTTTTTGATTTGAAAAGCGTCATGGTATGCTTGTGATGAGTGCACACACACAATTCCTTTCTTATCCCCAAGAGCAACCTTAGCAAGTAACAGTCGTAGTCTCCTTTTATTTTCACAAGCTCTCTGCTTGTGAAACTTGGGGATAAAGAACTTTTCAAGAAGGTAGTAACATCATTGCAGATGTACTCTAATCTTGCTTTCAATTTCCTCTCTGTTGTCACGAGTCATCTGTTATTTTTGCTCAGCATCTCCTGTCTTTAGCTTAGTACTTGAGATGACCCTCCAAGATGACCTATCACTTCTTACAACATTTTTTTATAAGTAGCTGAGAGAAGATTACTCTCCTCATTGTGTAATGCGGCTCCTTGCCTGGTTACACATTTCCTGCAGGCTTCCATGTCATCATGTTGCAGCGTACTTGGCCTTTTTGGCTTCTGTGCCAGCTTATTTTTATCCATGACTACCTGGAGGTGTTGCGTCTGGAGTGGTTGAGAGAAGATGGACAGGAGCTCGACAATCACTGATGTTTTGTTTTCAAAAGCACTTGATTAATGAGTTCTCATTTATTTATGAATCACTGTGCTAAATTTTATCAAGTGTTTTTCCTGCACCTAATTGAGATAACAATATTGTTTTTCTCTTTTACTATCTTAATGTGAAAAATTATGGATTTTGTAATCATAAGCCTGAGAAAGAGCAGTTTTATACATTTCCTTTTTATTCAATATTTTTATTGTTATGTGTATTCATAAAACCTATGTTTTACATTATTTTTAATTTTATTGCAATGTATATCATGCTGTATATAATAATTTAGTACTTTTTTCAACAAATGATATTATTAAAGTTCATGCATGTTATTTCATGTAGCTGTAATTCATTCATTTTGACTGTTGTTTCATTTCACTGTGTAAATAAATAAATTTTTGTATGGTCATTTATATCAATTATCAGGACTTTTTATAAACTATTGGAGGCCCAATGCACAAAATTTATGCAAGAGTAGGCCTTCCTTCTCCCGGCTGCTAGCACTGGCTTCCCTCTGGGACCTGGACTTCCCTCACAGCTCCATCTTCATCCGGAAAGGATGTCCAGTCTAATTAGCATATTATGCTTTTATTATTCTATCTAATAAAGAGGGAATATGCTAATAGACCCTCATGCCATCACAAAGACGTCAGCGCCCATAGCCAATAAGGAGGGAATATGCTAATTGACTGCCATGCCCTCAAAGATGGCAGTGCCTACAGCCACAAGATGGCAGTGCCCAGTCTTCTCAGACTTGCTGGGGCAGCAGGTGTGTGGTCCCCTCAGCCCCCCAGCCACCCAGGACCAGCCTGAGGCTCAGGCAAGCCTAGGATGGCAGCTGCCCAGCTGCCCAGGGCCGCCCGAGGCTTGTGCTGCCGGCAGTGGCAGCAGCAGAGGTGTGATGGGGTGTCACCTTCCCCTGATTGCCGGGTTACCTCTTGCCCCTGAGGGCTCCCAGATTGTGAGAGGGGGCAGGCTGGACTTAGGGACCCCCCTCCAGTGCATGAATTTTCATGCACCGGGCCTCTAGTTATAGATAATAACAAAGATATTATGCCACTGGCGTGGGGATAGAAAACTGGCCAATGGAATAGAACAGAGAATCAGGAACCAGACTCATGCACCCAGAGAACTTGAGTATACCAGTATCAGAGATGTCCTGTCTCGTCAGTAAGTAACAGTGGGAGCATTCCATAAAGGAAACTGGAAAACTGGCTACCCACAAAAATAAAGTCATCTCCAGATAGATCAAGGATATGGATGCTAAAGGCAAAACTGTGAACATCTTAGTAGAACATATTGGTGAACATATTTTAGGCATAAACGTTATTGACAATATTTAACAATATTAAAATGAAGAAATTGGCTCATCAAAAAATAATCCTAAGTGAAAACATAATTATAAATGGAAAAAAGTCAGCCGTAACCACGGACAAAAAATTTTTTTAAAAAAATCAATACTAGCTAAATAATTCCTATAAAGTAACAGGTAAAGCACCAACAACTCAAAAAAAAAATCATAAAAAAACCCTAAAACCACACACAATGGGGCAAAAGACAAGAGAAGGCATTTCACAAGAGAGAAAATACATAGGCTAGTGAATATATTAGAAGATGTTTGAACTCCATTCATTGTCAGGGCAGTGCTATTCAACATATTATAAGATATCATTATAAAAAGCCTGACAGTATCCTGTGTTGGAAGTGACATCTACTTTATATCTCTTATACATTGCTGGTGGGGATGTGAAAAGTTAAAATCACTATGGTGCTATTTTGTGGGTTTATATATTGACATGCCCTATAAAGCAGTAATGCTAATAATCCTATATATGAAGTCAAGAGGAACTCATATCATATATATAAAGACATGTAAAAGAATGTTCCTAACAATACTGCACACAGCAGCAAAACCCTAGGAAAAACTCAAATGATAATTGACTGAAGAACAGATGAATTAATTGTGCACTTATGTAATAGAATATGTAGCAATAATAAAATTTAACAAAGTATAGCAACGCTATATATACACTGAGTGGCCAGATTATTATGATCTCTGAACGCATAATAATCTGGCCACTCAGTATATATATAAACCCACACACACACACACACACACACACACACACACACATATATATATATATATATATATATATATTAGAGGCCGGTGCATGAATTTGTGCATGGGTGGGGTCCAGCCAGCCTGGCCAGGGGGAGGGGACATGGGCAGTTGGCCAGCCTGCCTGCTGGTCGAACTCCTGGTCAAGGGGAAAATTTGCATATTAGCTTTTTATTATATAGGATGTACACTGAGTGCCCAGATTATTATACATTCAGAGATCATAATAATCTGGCCACTCATTGTAAATGTCAATAGTAAAGAAATATCCTAAATTATTAAATGTAACACACTATTCTCCGTATTTAAGTAAAAACAACGAATATCAGATACTCTTTACAGAAATATATAATTATTTTTTAAAAAAACTATATAGAATGAAAATCAAGAGAATGATGAACATGAGAATACAGGTAATAGTTTTGAGGGGAGGCAGAGTTTGCCACCCAAAATATGCTTTCTTATATATTGCCTATTTTAATCCAACTGTTTTTAAAAACTAAAGACTCAGAAAGAACAATTGACCTTCCCCTAAATGCCTAAAATAATTTAAATAGAGGACCTGCTTCAGGAAGGAACATCTCACAATAGATAACTATAGTTTAATGCATACTAGTGTGTGATAGAGAGAAACTGGATGTGATCCATTTGATTAAGGTCGTATCTGTGTCCCATCTTTAAAGATGGAGCACTAAACATTTATTACCAAACATTGGCTCCTCTATCTCCATGTTAACTGCCTTTCTGCCCTTTGAAGTCACAAACTACCACTAGCCCTCCCTTCTCCTTGGCTCAAGATGGCATACTACCTTACCTGTTCAATCTGTCCTGGGTTTTCATACTCTAATGGAACCCCATGTGTACACAAGTAATAAATGTGGACATTTTCTCCTGTTAATCTGCCTCAGAAAAATGTACAAGGTAGGAGGACAATTAAATTTTTTTTTTTTGGAGGGGGACTTGGTACAGTGAACTTTATTGATAGTGCAAGACAAAGTAGGGCTCCTCTACGTCCCTCCCCTTCTTCAGGGGGTCTGGGATGGAAACGGTGGTCAGGAGATTCTCAGTGTATCAGGGGATCGATCGGGGGCAAGGACTCCCCAGCAGCTGAGGGCCTCTCTTTCTCTTGCTGGGGCTGGTGGTCCAGGGGGCTCTTACTCCTTGGAGGCCATGTGGACCATAGGTCCACCACCCTGTTGCTGTAGCCAAATTCATTGTCAGATCAGGAAACGAGCTTGACAAAGTGGTCATTGAGGGCAATGTTAGCCCCAGCATCAAAGTTGGAGGAGTGGGTGTCACTATTAAAGTTGCAGGAGACAACATGGTCCTCAGTATAGCCCAGGATGCCCTTGAGGGGGCCCTCTGATGCCTGCTTCACTACCTTCTTGATATCATCGTATTTGGCAGCTTTCTCCAGGCGGCAGGTCAGATCCACAACCGACACGCTGGGGGTGGGGACACGGAAGGCCATGTGAGCTACCCGTTCAGCTCAGGGATGACCTTGCCCACAGCCTTGGCAGTGCCAGTAGAAGCAGGGATGATGTTCTGGGCAGCCCCTTGGCCATCACGACAAAGCTTCCCAGAGGGCCATCCACAGTCTTTTGGGTGGCGGTGATGGCATGGACTGTGGTCATGAGTCTCTCCACGATGCCAAAGTTGTCATGGATAACCTTGGCCAGGGGGGCCAAGCAGTTGGTGGTGCAGGAGGCATTGCTGACAATCTTGAGAAAGTTGTCATACTTGTCATGGTTCACACCCATCACAAACATGGGGGCATCTGCAGAAGGGGCAGAGATGATGAGATGACCCTCTTGGCTCCGCCCTTCAAGTGAGCCCTGGCCTTCTCCATGGTAGTGAAGACACCGGTGGTCTCCACCACATACTCTGCACCAGCATCACCCCATTTGATGTTGGCGGGATCTCGCTCCTGGAAGATGGAGATGAACTTTCCTTAAATGAGAAACTTCCTGTTCTCAGCCTTGACTGTGCCTTTGAACTTGCCATTAGTAGAATCATACTGGAATATGTAGATCATGTAGTTGATGTCAATGAGGGGTCATTGATGGAGACAATATCCACTTTGCCAGTGTTAAAAGCAGCCCTGGTGACCAGGGGCCCAATGCGGCCAAATCCGTTCACTCTGACCTTCACCATTGTGTCTCAGCGTTGTGGCTCCTGGCACAGCACAGGAGGAGAGGCTGTATGATGTACAGGAGTAGCAGAGAGCCTAATTTTTTCACCCCCACAATTTCTTTGGGTGAGAGGAATAAAAGAAATAGGAGAATAGCAGGGAGAAATCGTGGAGCCAGAAATAAGTTACCATGAAAAATCTTGCTTTTAGGGTTTTCTTTGTAAGTGATCATGTCATCTGCTGAGACAATTTAACGTATTCCTTTCAGAATTAAATACATTTTATTTCATTTTATTGCCAACCAATAAAATGTTAGAACTAACAAATGAATTTAGTAATGTTTCAGGATACAAAACTAATATAAAAATCAGTTACAGTTATGCACACTAAAAATAAACTATCCAAAAAATAAATGAAGAAAAATATCCCAACTACAATAGCATCAATAAGAATAAAATACTTAGGAATAACTGTAACCAAGGAAGAGAAAAATCTGTACAATAAAAACTATAAAATATTGATGAAAGAAACTGAGGAAGACACAAAGAAATGGAAAGATATCCCATATCCATGAAATGGAAGAATTGACATTGTTAAAATGTGCATACTATCCATGGCAGTCTACACACATTCAATGATATACCTATCAAAATGCATTTGTCACAGAAATAGGAAAATTAATTCTAAAATTCATATGCAACCACAAAAGACCCTAAAAAGCCAAAGATCTTTTGATAAAGAAGAACAAAATTGGAAGCACCATATTTCCAGATTTCAAACTCTATTACAGGCTCCACTAACCAAAACAGTATGGCAATGGCATAAAACAGACACATAAATCAATGGAACATTATAGAGTCCACACCATACTAGTAGATAGCCAACCAATATTTGACAAGGTTGTCAAGAATATGTAATGGTGAAAGGATAGTCTCTTCAATAAATGGTGCTGGAAAAACTGGATAACCACATGTAAAATAATGAAATTAGACCTTTATCTCACGCCATACATAATCATTAATTTGAAATGAGTAAAAGACATAAATGTAAGACCTAAAACCATAGAATTCCTTAAAGAAAACACAGGTCAGTGCGTGTCATAGCGACCGGTCATTCTGCTATTCAGTCGATTTTCATATTAGCCTTATCTACCACTGGCACCCGCCTTGACTGTCCTGGGGCCAGGAGGCTGGGAGCAGTTCTTGCATTGAGTGTCTGCCCCCTGATAGTCAGTGAGTGTCATAGCAACTGGTCATTCCACTGGTAGTTCTTCTGTTCAATCAATTTGCATATTAGGCTTTTATTATATAAGATAAAATAGCCATAATATTTGTGTGTTTTTTGTGGGGGGTTTTTTTGGCAACAGTTTTTTTTGGTATGATACACAAAGTAGGCAACCAAAGCTAAAATATACAAGTTAGATTACATCAAGCTAAAAACCTTCTGTACAGCAAAGGAAATGATCAGCAAAATGAAAAGAAAGCCCATAGAATGGGAGTAAATATTTTCAAATTGTATATTTGATTAGGGGTTATGATCCAAAGTACATGAGGAACTCATACAACTCAATAGCTGAAAATCAAATAAGCTGATTGAAAGTCAAATAACATGTATGTATTCCAATGAAGACATACAAATGGCCAACATGGATATTAAAATGTGCTCCATGTCTGTAATCATCAGGGAAATGCAAATCCAAACCATAATAAGATATTCCCTCACACCTGTCAGGACCACTATTGTAAAAAAGATAGGAGGTAAGTGTTCATGCGTATGTAAAAAAAAAAAAAAAAAAGCAAACCCTTATACACTTTGGTGGGAATGTAAATTGATACAACCATGATGAAGAAAATATGGAGGTTCCTCAAAAGTAAAAAATATAACTACCATATTCAGCAATCCCACTTCTGGGTATATAACCAAAGGAAATGAAATCAGTATCTTGAAGAGATGTTTGCACACCCGTATTCATTGCAGTATCACTCACAAAGCTAAGACATAGAAATAACCTAAATGGATATTGACAGATGAATGAATAAAAAGTAATATGTCCACCCATGCTAATTCTCTATGCCTTTTAGGAAATCTAAATGAAACTTTATTGGCATGTCCTAGCCCTGGCATGTGTTTATAATATCTCTGATAGGGGCATGCAATGTTAATGCCTTAATTTTTGAACTTTATTAGAGATATAAAGAGACATTATTCTTCAGCTGTCTTCTATTATTAATACATACTGAGAAAACAATGATAATCAGAAATGTTCAAGCTTCCATGGGGATGCTTGCAGGCAGGATTAACACCTGATTCTAGTTCCCTGGGATTTTAACACAGAATGAGAATTGAGGAAGAGGCAAGTGCAAGAAGGGGCATATGCTCTCTTTGCTGGAATCCAGGGTAAAAGCAGAGCTTTGATGCACCAAAGAACCAGAGCAAAAGAAAGTCCCAAGGATAACTGATATAATCATCTTTAATTGGTTAGACTCCATTTATTTCTCCAAAAATTGAGGTAGATAATCATTGATTCCAGCCTAGCCTACAGCTTTTTATAATGGACTAGAGGCCTGGTGCACGGAATTCATGCACAGGTAGGGCCCCTAGGCCTGGCCAGTGGTCAGTGCGCATCATAGCAACCGGTCATTCTGCTATTCAGTCAATTTTCATATTAGCCTTATCCACCACTGGCACCCGCCTTGACTGGCCTGGGGCCTGTGGGCTGGAGGCAGCTCCTGCAATGAGTGTCTGCCCCCTGATAGTCAGTGAGTGTCATAGCAACTGGTCATTCCACTGGTAGTTCAGTCAATTTGCATATTAGGCTTTTATTATATAGGATAAAATAACCATAATATATAAAAAAATAGAGAACATGCATTGAACTTGAAATTGCTTGCTTCTATAAAAATCACTAAATGACACAATTATATAGACATTAGAGGCCTGGTGCACAAAATTCGTGCACAACTAGGGTCCCTAGGCCTGGCCAGTGATCAGGGCTGATCAGGGTCTTCCTTCTCCCAGCTGCCAGTTGTGGGCGGGGCCTCCCTTTGTTATGCGCTGCCCCCTGGTGGTCAGCACATGTCATAGCGAGCAATCGAACTCCCAGTTGGTTGAACTCCCAAGGGGACAATTTGCATATTAGCCTTTTATTATATAGGACTAGGGGCCCAGTGCACAAAATTCATGCACTGGTGGTGGGGGGGGGTCCCTCAGCCTGGCCTTCATCCTCTTGCAGTCTAGGAGCCCTCAGGAGGATGTCCGACTGACAACTGGCAGTCAGATATACTTAGCACTGGCATGGAGGCAGGAGAGGCTCCTGCTACCACCACTGTGCTCTCCAGCCATTTGCCTGGCTCCTGCATTGAGTGTCTGCCCCTGGTGGTCAGCGTGCATCATAGCGACTGGTCATTCCACCATTCAGTCGATTTGCATATTAGCCTTTTATAATATAGGATTATTTCCAACAAATGTCCCACAGCAATCTCTATAATTTCTCTGGCACCACTAATTAAAAGAGATAACTATACTACTGCTCAAAGGCATTAATTAGCTCTCAGATGTCTTCCAGATTGTTCTCTTGTACTGACAACCATGGCCATGCTTCTTGCTGGAAAGATAGTCAAATGTAAACACTGAGAGTACAAGGTCAGGAGTCAGGTAGACCTGGGTTCATATTTTAACTCTTCACTTGTGAGCTATTTGATATTGAGTGAGTGACTTCACTTTTCTATGCCTGGTTTCCTCATCTGCTATATCAAGATAATAATAGCAATAACAGTACCCTTCTTTTGGTTTTTATTCTCATAATACCAAGTGAAGTAATACATACATCACTTAGCACAGAATAAAGACTCAACATATGACTGTAAAAAATGTGTTTAGAAGTAATTTTGTTCCAAGAAATGGTTTATATAGCAATATTTTGTGTGACAGATTTGACCCCAAACTCTGAAAGAATAATTTTCTACCAAAAGAGGCTGAACTCAAGATCTTTCTCACTTTAGAAAATAACCTGTAGAAATAGGTTCTCAGGAGACTTGTATGTGTTTGAAAACCTATCCATCAAACTGAAAATGATTAACTGGAGAAAGAACAAGCTTGTTTCTATCTCTTGAAGAGGTATCGGCGACCCTGTGGAACTGAGCGATCCTTTTCTCTCACACTTGGCCTGCACCCGGCAAGTGGAGGAACAGACACTCGGAGGGGCTGGAGAGTCACTCGGATATCGCAGACCTCAGTCCTCAGCACTGCTCTTTCTCTGGATTTTTCCCTGTGCAGCTGGGAGTGGCACCCCCTCCGTTGCCTTCTCCTCAGTTGAAAACAAATCAAATCAAATCAAAACTAAACTAAACTAAACTAAACAATATAAACACTCCCCACCCAAACCGAAACACCTTGGAACATGTGCTTGTGTGTCATGATATAAACAAAAACTTTTCCTCCATATTAGTATCTGTAACTCTTAAAAATATATATAGCATTGACCAAGTGTTAGGAAACGCTATAAAACATGTTATGGAGATGTTGAAACTTTCCAGGAAATGCTAATTTATTACCATAACCAAACTGGGTTAAGTTTATTATCCAGATCTGTAGTGTCCTAGCTTCTTAAATATTCATTTAAGAGATAAATACTGATTCACATGGCTCATATATATTTGTACCCTTAATTATCTTTTTTTTTTTTTTTTTGCATGAGAAAAAATTTGTGGAAAATAAAGATACTTCAAGTGACATCCTAGTTAATAAAAGAGTAATATGCAAATTAACTGTCACTCAGCAACAAAATGGCAGCGCCCATAGTCACAAGATGGCGGTGCCCAGTACTCTCAAGCCCACCAGAGTCCCCCAGTCCCAGGGAGGGCTGCCGCTGAGAGTCAGCAGTGTGCAGCCCAGGCTGTTGGCCTGGGAGGTGGGCGCGCCCCCCCGCGCCCCAACCCCCCGGCGAGATCCGCTCCCAGCTGTGGCCCGGGCTGTTAGCCTGGGAGGTGCCCATTCCCCCCACCTTGGTGCGATCCACTCCCAGCCACTGCCAGGGGGTGTAGGCCTGGGAAGCAGCCGCACCCCCTCAGAGTGATCCCCTCCCATCAGCAACCTAGGGTGTCAGCCTCCAAAGGGCCTATGTCCCCATGGAGTGATCCCCCACCACATACACCTATAGCCTTGGAACTTCCCTTGCCTGCAGCCGAGTGATTGGAGATGCGGGGGCGGGGGGGCAGGGGGGTGGCGGGGGAAGGATCTGGGTGATGCTGCCCAGCAAACCTCTCCCATTGAGTAGAAACTTCTGACCAGGTTTGGGAGGTAAATGGGTTTTATTTAAAATCTTTAGAAACCGCAAAGGAAATGTCTCAGGTAGGGTTTCACATCGGAAGTAACTTACAACTAATTTCTGAAGGCAAATGGGGACATTACAGTTACATTACTGGAGAGTACCCTGAGGTCTGGAGGTTGGCTCTGCAAGGGCGGTGGTGGGTGTTCCCCGCCCTGGTTCCTCAGCACCTCGGGCAGGGCTTGAGCCCACCCAGGAAGGTCTTTCCCCTACAGTTTTCACCAAGGCAGGGAGGTTTTGTAGACATGAATAAGAAGTGCCCACGCACAAGTCCTGAAGATGCCGGGGCTGGCAGAAATGGCAAACAAACCGGGAAAAGAGCAAAACAGAAACACCACCAATCCCAACATAGATCATATTTTTCTTCAGATGATGGTGTGTTTCCCTCTTCTTCGTTTTCTGGAAGTGAGACAGATTCAAGTGCTGACGATTCTACCAACAGAAAAGTTAAGAGAAAGAGAGGAAAGAAAAGGAATAAAAGGAGAAAAGAAAGAAAGGACAAAAGATGAAACATCAAGAAAAAGAAAGAGAAGGAAGAAAGGAAGAAACAACCACATGATATCACCTTTCCAAGGTCTCATGAAATTCCTGTTTAAGGAGTTTATTTTATGACATTTTTAGTTTGGGTTTACATTTTTACTGGTTTGTCAAGACCACGGCAGGTACACTGTCCAATATGTTAAAGAAAAAACCCTGTCTAATAAAGAGGGAATATGCAGGGGAGGGCATTTGGGGGTGACCGGGCTGTCAGGGGAGGGCAGGTGGGGATGATCGGGCAGGCAGGGGAACAGTTAGGTGTCGATCAGGCTGGCAGGGGAGTGGTTAGGGGGTGATCAGGCTGGCAGGCAGAAGCGGTTAGGGGCAATCAGGCAGGCAGGCAAGCAGTTGGGAGCCAGCAGTCCTGGATTGTGAAAGGAATGTCCGACTGCCTGTTTAGGCCTGATCCCACAGGGAGTCGGACATCCCCCGAGGGGTCCAAGATTGGAGAGGGTGCAGTTTGGGCTGAGGGACACCCCCCCACCCCAGTGCACGAATTTCATGCACCGGGACTCTAGTTTAATAATAAACATAGTCTTTATAAATGTATCTTCTAAAAAGTGATATATGGGTATTTTAAAATATTCAAACACTATATTAAATAAAACAATAGCAACAACACCCAGAGAGTGACATTTATAAGGTAAGAAAAACACATTCATTCTATTTTACTTTATTGAGTCCCAAAGAGTAAGGGTATATTTACACAACTCAGACTACCTATTTTATTGTACAAAATAATTAAAATGAGAAAACAATTTTGCTTTTTTTTTCATATTAGGAAAGTAACAAAATAGATCCAGAGACATAGAAGCATAGAACAGACTGCAGAATCTCAGAGGGAAGGTGGGGGAGGGTGGGAAGAGATCAACCAAAGAACTTGCATGCATACATGCATAACCCATGTACACAGACAATAGGGGGGTGGGGTGAAGGCCTGGGGTGGGGAGTGGGGGTGGTCTAGAAGGAGTCAATGGGGGAAACAAGGGGACATACGTAATACTTTCAACAATAAAGATTTGATTTATTATAAAAGAGAAGTAATAAGCTTTTGAAGATGCTCTCCTCCTGAAATTAAATAGAGGCTATATTCTGAATCTGTATGATCTCTCTGACCACTGGTGGTCACTCCTGATATATAGCTGAAAATTACACCAATTACTTTCTTGGTTCTTATTCCTAGTCTTGTTGGTTTGTTTAATTAGTTGAATTGCATTGTTCGGACTAGGAGACTGGAGACTCAAGGTTTACTCTTCTTATTTCAGTCAAACTGTCCTTTAGGCAATTCAGTGATGGGCTTTTCTGTGAGAACAGGGCCTTTGAGGATTAATGCACAGAATGGTGAATTATAGTTAATATACTATATTTCATGCTTAAAACTGGCTCTGAAATTAGATCTTCACACACTAAAAAAAGTAACAAGAATGAAATGACAGATATGTTAATTACCTCGATTATGGTATTATTTCACAATGGATACATATATCAAAGCATTACATTGTACACCTTAAATATATGTACTTTTTATTTTTCAATTGTATCTCAATAGAGCTGGAAAAATATGGGTCACAAACTGTAAGTTACCATTATTAAAGGATCAAGCCCTAGCCTTTTCTTTACTGAAGTTTCTGTTTAAAGGAGAATGCACAGAGCCTTTAAATATTTAAGATGCCTCTAAAAGAAGGAAGTGGAGAGACACAAATCAAAACTACGAAACCCTAAGGCTGATTCACTTAGAGCTGAGGAAACATTTTATTTCCTCTCTGAAGTCCTAATCTTTTTCTACTAATTTTATTTTCTTAGGGCGATGTGCCTTGAACTTTAGAACACCTAAATTCTGGTTGGCTACTCTTACATGCCATTTTCCCCTTTCCCTTTTTGTCTCTAGTACATCATCTCTGATTACCTTGCCCACCCACTCCCTCCTCACCCCTTTTCCAGTCTTAGAAGTGAGATACAGATCCGGTATTTTATTATGGGAGACACATGCAGGTTAAACCAACCAACCAAACATATAATGCTCAGCATGCTTTTTACTGCTCTAAATATAGTTATTAACAAAATAGCTCATTTTTCACCAGAAGTTGTGTTACATACTCAAAACAAGAGATCATGAACAGACCTGTGGTTTTATTAGTACCCGCCACTTATGGAATTAATGACTCTGAACAGTTCTTTCACTTTTCTTTGCTGCAGTTACCAGGTCAGTAAAATGAGAAAACAGGTACTTAGAAGGTCACATGTACTCATTTTGCATATAACCTATGCAAAAACATCTGTACATAGTAGGTATTTAAAAAATAAGTGGCCCATTTCCAGAATTTTCTATGATGAAGAAACTAAATTACACTTTAATGAAAATAATTTAATTTTAATTGCAGGAAAGCTCTTTGAATCCAGTACCAGCACCTCCTGTACCAAAACAAAAATTGAGTGCTGACTTATTAAGTCACATCAATTGATTCAACCTTTTTTTTCCCCCCCACTGGATTGTTTTCTGCTTAAGTTAACACACACTTCAAAACTCACCCGGAATCATTGCCTTCTGGCTTTGACACTGAACTTAAACTGATGACATTTCAAGGAAAGCTGAAATGCAAAGGATGTTATGTTGCATTTACTTTAAGGTTCATTCACTCTGACTTTAACATGACTTGTTAGATATTAGCCTCCCTGTTTTGAAAAGGCCAGGTACATCAGGGCTAGTGCAGAGAGCAAACACCATTAGTTTGGACTTTATCACTGTCATCCAGCTGCCCAGCGGCCCCCTTGTACATCCCACAGATAATGGGGGGTGTCAGAGCTCTTTCAACACCTACACAAGTCAAAACTTAACAGGAGACTTAGGGTTTCCGATTTTAAGAATTTTAAGTAAGAAAGTTTTTTTGTTTGTTTGTTTGTTTTCACCCAAGTTCCTCAAATAACCTACATTCGATTTTCAATGAGAATATAGTAATTATTGTCTGTGAGTGCATTTTGTAACTTTTTTCCCCCATTAATCCTCACCAGAGGATTTTTTTTTTTCCATTGATTTTTAGAGACAGTGGAAAGGAGGTGGGGGTGGAGGGAGAGAGAGATATATCAATGTGAGAAACATTGATGGTTTCCTTCCTCACCCACCCAGACCGGGCTGGATGGAACCTGCAACCCAGGTACGTGCCTTTGACCAGGAATCAAATTGAACCCGCGACCCTTCGGTCCGTGGGCCGACACTCTAACTACTGAGTAAACCCGGCCAGGGCACATTTTGTAACTTATTAATGGAAGCTATAGTAGAATTAGTTCAGAACTTACTATTTAAATATGGTAAGTGATAATAAGACAGATGCAAACATTGCTTTAAATACTGGCTTTAACCTGACTTTAATTAAGGTTAAACATCATGACGAGATGCATATTTTGTTGCCTCTCGCTCTTCCCGTCAACTCACAGAGATGTCTGACTTCAGGACCTTGCACAACAGCATGGTCCCTCAACGCTGCATTGATCTCACTCTCTGCTTTCTGAGCACAGCCCAACAGGCTGCAGCACCCACACAGTGGCAGTTTTATTGGGGCACTGAGCAGGGCTTTTATTTCACTTCATTGCATGTTATTATACTTCCCATTTTTCATTGCACCATGGCAGGCTCATCTTCCTCTCACACTGCCAGAGGCTACCAATTGGTAATAAGTCTCAGCTTTAAAACCACTCAGAAAAAGGGAGAAACCAAATGAGTAAAAACGGATGTAGACCACAGCTGCTGCTTCCAGTCATACTCATCGATTTCCTGCAGCCTCCGGGGATGTGATAAGATCCTAAGTGTAGTTTCCAGGGATGAACATGAACTGTATGTCAGGAGACTTGGATTCCAATTCTGACCTTGGGATTTACTAACTGAAAACATTAACGTTTCTGGCTTCAATATTTCCATATTTACAAAGTAAGGACAGGACTACTTGTTGAGGGAATGATTATGTGCATGCTCTTAATTCTCAATTAGTAGGCAGTAACAGCAGATTTTTTATTTTACTTTTTTAGCTCTGGGTATGCTTTGGTAGTAACATGCTTGGTGTGATGATTCATGTTCTGTGTCGACTTGACAAAATCATGGAGTGCTCAGATATTTGGGCAAACATTTCTTGGTGTCTGTGAGGGTGTGTGTGAAAGAGATGGGCACTTGCAGTTTTAAGCTGAATAGAACAGCTTGCCCTCACCAGTATCGGTGGGCATCCTTCAATCTGTGGAAGGCATGAAGAGAACAAAGAAGTGTAGGAAGCTGGAATTCGCTTTCTCTGCCTGAATGTGGAGCGGGGACATCAGCCTTCCCTGCCCTGGAGCTGGGACTTACACCTCTGGTGCTTTTCCTCAGGTCTCGCACTTGGACTGGAGCCAAATCCCTGGCTCTCCTGGGATCCGGCTGGAAGACGACAGTTTGTAGGAATCCACAGCCTTCATAATCCTGTGAGCCAATCTCTTAATTTATAGATTTGTCCTACTGATTCTGTTTCTCCAGAGAACCTCGAATAATACACTTTTAGTTCCCCAAACTGGAGTTTTCAAAACTATTGACAGATTGATAATTCCCATTTTGATTATACATTTTACATCCTCCAAAATATTTTTGTATATATCACCCTATTGTTTTCCTTTTTGCTAAAAAAGGAGAATCGCTTCATATAAACGGAGGTATTACTATCTTCATCTTAAGGATGATGGTTCAAGATGAAAAGAAATTAAGTGGTTTAGCCAAGATTTTGTAGCTAGTAAGCAGGAGCTGTAGAACAACCCAAGTAAGCTAATTGCATACATGCTCATTTGCTTTTTAAAATCAACAGATTATTGTGATATATACAGACGCATGTAATGAGAACCTGTGTGTAACTGTTATCAGGGGAAGTTGGGGTATCCCCTTCCCCACTGAGTGCTGGGGGTGGAGTCCTTACAATATCTTGAGGAAAAGAATTTTCTGAGACTCCCACAGGAGAATGAGTGATTTTTATTTGAGTCGAATGACATCTCTGGGTTTCTAAAGTCCCATTTCCCTTAGTTCAGTTATAGAAGTGTAGTGGGGGTTTCTAGTAAAGCTGTCCATGGGCTATGCAAAAATGCATATAAATTCTGTGGTTAATCTTCCCCCCTCACCCCATCTCCCACCAGCCAAGATCAGACTTTCATGCTTTTGTTACTTGCTCTCTTTTGTTCGAAAGGATAGCTTTTAGATACACAAATGTTGATTTATATACCCACCATGTATTTCCCATTTTGATGTTGTTGGGCATTTGGATTATTTCCAATGCTTGAAAATTATGAACAATTATGCTTAAACCTTCTTGTACATATTGCAAATAAGTATTTTTATTCTATGGACTATGCATGGGGGTGAAAGTTATGAATCAAAGGGAATGCATTGTCAACATTTCTAGATTATGGTATATTGTTTAGTAAAGAGGTTGTACCAATTTACAGTCCCTCCAGCCATGTATGTGAATTCTTATAGCTCTGTATGCTTATTAACACATTTTAATATTAAGAAAAAATGATGTCCTTTAGACTTTTCCTGACTTATGAAGTTTAGTGCCTTTGGTATATGCTTACTAGTAATTTGGGCTCCTTCTTTCTGAAATGACACTTTATGTTTTTTACTAATTTTTCTGTTGGGTTGTCTGACTTTTTTGGAGTTTTCTTCCTTACCATAAATGACCTGAATTAAAGTCCTTTGCAGCTAGAGGTGTTACAAATGCCTTCTCCCATTCTATAGCACTTCACTTGGAAAAAAATAAGTGGTGCCTTTTGAAGAAGGGAAAATTACCATCATAATTTTAACAAGGTTGAATTTATTAATCTTTTTCTCTATGGCTACTGCATTTTGTGGTTTTGTTTAAGGAATCCTTTTATTTTTAACTAAGGTTATTAATATATTCTTCAACATTTTTTCTTAAAAGCTTTATGGTTTTGCCTTTCACATTTAGGTTTTTAATCTACTTGAAATTGATTTTTTTAAAGATGGCATGAATGCTGTTGCTATTATACCATAACTTCTAAAAATCAAATTACACAAAGTTACCACTACTGTTTGGTTCATACATCCACATTTTTGGGAGAGGTCGCCTCATGCAGAATGATGCTGAATCAGAAGGTCAAAGCCTTCTTTTTTAGGAAACCAGCAATTAAGTTCTTACTGATTTCAGATACTGTGGTAAGTGTTTTACTTACTACATAACCTCAGAAAAGCTTATTTTTATAGATAAACCAATTAAAGGTTAGAGAATTTAAGGAGTTTGGCCAAGGGCACATAGTAATATGAATTTGACCAAGGATTAAAATATTTACCATTGAACTCAAATGCTTCCACCACTCTGTGTCTCAAGGGATAGAGATGTGTGTGTATGTGTGTGTGTGTGTGTGTGTGTGTGTGTGTGTGTGTGTATGTGTGTTTATTCTCTTCCTATCTCCTTTGCTTTTCCAGGTCTTTAATTTGAAATATGGATTTTTCTGGGATCACAAACTATGTCCAATTCCAAGTCTGAGTGCTGCCTCTACTCAAAGTTACTCTAATCTATATTAATAAAAAGGTAATATGCTAATTAGACCAATAGATCGGACGTCTTCCGGACGTCATTCTGGATGTCCTTCCTAACAAAGCCAGGGCCGGCCCAGGGGAAGCTTCCTGGGGTCCTGGGTGCCTGTGGCCAGCTGGAGGGAGGGAAGCCCTGGTCCCGGGTGCCAGAGGAAAGCCGGTGCCGGCAGTCCAGGGAAGGAAGGCCTACTCTTGCATGAATTTTTGTGTATCGGGTCTCTAGTTTTGTTATAAGTGTTTTCAACATAGTCCCATGTACATAGGACTTTTTCTCTGGTTACATCACATAACCTTGCAATTAAAAGAGTTATATTCAAGAAATGTAGGAATATGACAATTTCCTGCATTTAAATTCTTGTTAAAAAGGTAGGGCCCCAGAACCTGCCTCAATTTGCTAGCTACACCCTGTGGAGCCTTGGTTCTCTGACAAGCCCCCATATAACCCACCCTGGGGTCTCTGGGCAGTCAGAGGAGGCTTTGCTTCCCCATCCCATAACCCCATTAGTGGTTATGATTGTCTAACCACTAAGCTGGACACCTGGCACTAACCTAAAATAATATTGAATGTCAACTGTAATTGAACAATAAAGACATAAAAAAAGATTTTAAAAATGTAAAAGTAAGATAAAATAAAAAAAGATGTATGTTTTCGCCAAATTTATTTCAATACTAATACCAAAAAAAAAAAAAAAAAAATCCTACCCTCTCTGGATTTCTTTCTGCAGTTGGATCTTGTTCTGACAATTCCTTATTAGTTTGTCATTTATATTGCAGTATCTTACTCAATAGCCTTATTACTTGTGAACCAGTAAGCAGGGAGCACTTGAGAAGACTGAAGGCTTGAGGAGAATAGAGAGATTGAACTAAATCCTCCATGAGAAATAACATGAATTCCAGTAGAAATGAATGAAATAACATTCCATAACAGGATAGTGGAAGCATCCGTAAGAGAATGGATGTATATATGACAGGGCTTAATAATTTTTTTAATTAAGTGGAATGCAAAGTCCCCTCAACACCTACCCAGTCAGGGTACAACATATTGAGCTTCTTGGGTCAGCTGCCTACTGTCACTTTTGTCACATAGAATCCAGGCTATTTGTTAAGTGAAGAGAAAACTAAGAACAAAACAAACAAAAAAATGTGTTCCTGATTGAGACAAGTAGCAGATCAGAGAGGTAAAGAGAATCTGGGATAGAATTGACTTATATTTAAGGAAGCAGCTGCCAATCCCAGAAGATCTAGAATAGAGCATTGGGAAGAAAGTTTCTTCTTTTTGTTTTGTTTTTATTTTTAACAAAGAGCAACTCTGCAGTTGAAACTGTAAACTCAGAGCTGATGGAGAAAAAGAGGAAGGGGGAATGCCAGTGGGCTGGGAATTGGTATTACAGATAAGGAGAAAGAGAGATGGCAATGTGGGAGTCTGAGGTGCCCTTTAGAATGCCCTTGAGCCCTTGAGTCAGTGAAACACTGGTCCAGTTAGGAGCCCCCCTTGGCACTGCTCATACTTTGTTAGAAAGGTCTATGAGTAAGTAACCTCTAAGCATACAATACCATATCATTATTTGCCAGCACTATGCTGTGTAGCAGAGCCCTGGACTTACTTATCTAGATTGACTAAAACTTTGTATCCTTTGATCATCCTCTCTGCTTTTTCCCTCCCCACCCTTGGGAACCACCCTTTTATTCTGTTTGTATGCGTTAGACTGTTTTAATTCCCACATATACATAAAATCTTATAGTATTTCTGTTTCTGTGTATATCACTTAGCATAATGTCCTCCAGGTCTATCCATGTCATCGTAAAAGGATTTCCTGAGCTTTTGGTGTCATCTAAAAATGAGATATGTGCCCTATGACTGTTAAATTTGAATGTTAATAATATTAAAATAACTAAATTAAGTACTTAAATGTGACAAAATTTGTGCTTAATGCTTTATTAACATTACCTAACACATCTATCTATATAATAGAAGAATATGCAAATTAACTGGGATGCCATAATGTCATGACTGAATAGCAGGGACTGAGGCTGCATGGTGCCTGGCCAGGGCAAGAGACCTCAGGCCAGGCACCATGCCCCAATGTTGGGGGGACCTCAGGCCATGGCCCCCCACAGGACTGGGAGACCTTAGGCCACACCCCCTCCTGGTGTGGCTTGACAGGGGACCTCAGGCCACACACCCTGCTCCAGCACTAGGCCGGGGGACCTGAGGCTGTGCCCCCACCCAGAGGGGTTTGATGGGGGTAGGGTAGGCCGGGTCTGGGTCTCCTGCATTTTCGAAGTGCATGTAGGTGGTGGGTGGGGACTTGACTCTAGGTCACGCAGCATGCCCCAGACTCTGACAGGAGGGAGATTTTCATATACATTTTACTAATTTTTTTTCATCTCTGACACTTCTATTATAGAGAAAGGGCAAATAGCAATATTAAAATATTTCCTCTAATTAATTCCCTTTGAATGTGCATGAATTTCATGCATCGGGCCACTAGTACTTTAAATAACTGCTTAAATAACCCCATGGGTGAAGAATTTCAATCTAGACAGGACAAGTAACTTAGCCAGGGACACACTTTATGTGGTAACTCTGGGAATGAACCCCAGGTCGGCCTGACACAAAGTGCATGGGTATAACTAGTAGACAATATGACAAACTGTTACCAAATGATCTGACATAGGAAGTATAGGAAAAGTGAAGAAATACTGTCAAGCTAGATACTTTTGTGTGATTTAACTTTATTAATGGCAGCATTATGAAACAAACAGATGCATCTGTGTTAAAGGACAGTGGGAGAGTGTCAAGTGACAGGTCCATATACAGGGACAAGTGCCTCCTAAGTAAGAGGGATTCCTGGGTCCTCAGTTATACTTCTACTTTTGTTTATAAAAGATTATGTTCTCAGTAATGATGATTGGATGTCAATTGTTGTCATGACAAATGAAATAAGTTAATATCATTTTTGGTTGAGAAATCCCATTTATTTGAATTGAAATGAACACTTAAAACCATGGGAGGTATAAAAGAAACTGATCATCATTGCAGCATTTATCAAGAAGATCTGAATCAGTACCCAAGGGCTGTGATATATCCTTGAAACAAGTATGAAGAACAAAAATTAATTACTTCCTTTCATTCAAAAACTGTTCACCAGGCATCTTCTGAATAAAAAAACACTTTATAATTTTATTGAATCATCACAGAAACACGATAAGGTAGATGCTAGTATCCTCTTCTTATATATAAAGGAACAAAGGTTTGGAGACTTTAAGCAGCATGCCTCTGGTCTGACAGCTGTTAAGTGGCAGGTTTGGCCCTGCACCCAGGCTTGTCTGCTTCCAAAGCCAGCGGTGTATTCCCCAGTAAGGCAGATTTCACCTCGTTTGGCAAAATAGCCAGAACTTCTGAGTGCCGTCAGCACACCATTCCTTACCCTCCTCCTTACAACATCCTGTGGGGAAAATCTCATGGATCATAGACTTGGGCAGAATGTCACATCGTCTGGCATAACATCAGCGTAAAAGGTCAGTAAGCTCCGCAGTAAAGCGTTCCAATCATCCATGGAAAATAAATTGCTCATATTTCTGCTTACTAAACAAAGTGAAGGCTAAACTTATTATATTCATATTGAAAGGAATTTTGGGGACAAAATAGGCAGGTTTAGGGAGTCTTAGGAATTAAGACGGTCCATGGGGGGAGGGATGCATAGTTGAGGGCTTGGAGCTGCCAGAAGGCATACATTCACAGAAAACAGAAAAGTGCCACAGGATAAGAGGAGAGGAAAGACATACATTCACGGAGGATAAAGAAAAGTCACAGAGTATGGGTAAAGGAAACATACTTTCAAGAGGATAGAGAAATGTCGACAGATGCTGGAAAGGGGGAAATGTGTTCACAGGAGATAGAGGAATGTTGCAAGATAAGAGGGAGAGAAAGAAGGGGGCACCATGTGAGTTTTGGACTTTGAAGGTGATATTCTGCAAAGGAGTGATCAATTAGAAAAGCACAGGGTCATAAAATGGGGAAGGGGGTCCCAATTAGGAGGGAGCATGAAGAGACAAAGAACTACAGCGTTGATAAACCTTTGAAAATAAAGGAGCTTAGTTGATTACCCCCTTGGGAATCCCTCCCTATGTGGGAGTCTGTATTTGCTTTCAATAAATTCCCACCCTTTTACTAACAAGTCCTTTTAGTCTGAGAATTTTATTCTTCAAACTTCATGAGGCAAGAACCTGCAAGGGGGAGATCTGCTCCCCACACCCCACTTTTCAGTATTTTGGGTAACTTTTTTCAGGACCAAAATGTTACTAATTTATAAATCACTGTCTGACCACCTGTCACATTTTCTAAAATTATCGTATTCAGGAATGAGAGCTTTAAGCACTATGGAAAACCACATATGTATGAACAAATTGTAGGAAATTCAGAGAAGTCAAACTAGAGTGATGAGGATTCAAATTGATTGTACTACAAATAAAATATCTGATAATATAGGTTTCTGCCCTAAAACCCTAAAGGAATAAGTCAAAATTTAGATACCAAGATGCAAGGAAGACTGAGTAGAAAAAAATTGAGGAAGAAGTTTTTGAATGGATTCTCAGGAAAGAGTTCTGTATTAAAACTGAGTTTTTAGAGCAATCTATCCAACACAGGAAGTTGTGAAACTGCCATCATTTAAGACACACAGGGATTAGCCGTTCGGAACCACTCTGAACAGGTGTGGGCAGATGCATTGGTGGGAAATGAGGAGAGTGGCCTTTCTGTTGTTTACTCCTTTCGGTACAGATCTTTGGGTAACATTTCACATATTTGTTAAAAGATGGAGATTTTCTATGCCAGTGAAATAAATCAGGTAGAGAAAGAAAAATACCATATGGTTTCACTTATATGTGGAATCTACAAACAAAACAAAACAAACAAACAAACATGGATTTATAGAAACATGGACCAAAGGGATGGTTACCAGAAGAGAGAGGTTTGGGGGATAGGTGGCCAGGGAAGGGGCATATAGTCAACGGTATTGTGATAAGTTTACCTGATGACAGATGACCACCAGAATTAGTGAGGTGATCACACTGGAGGTGTAGAAATGTTGAATCACCCGAAATTAATGTAGCCAATAAAAGATTGCATACCAAATATACTTAAAGAAAAATAAATTTTTAAAAAGAAGAAGCTTTTCACCTAGTTGACTGAGTTATGCTCCTTTTGTCCTTCGTGCAATGCTTCTGCTGTGAATTTATTCAATGCTTTCTCATGGGTCATAAAGAGCCACATGTGTTGGGGTTATAATTGTGACAAAAAGACTGTTTTAACACACTCAATATGGAAAAATTAGCAATGAAATAGCACCAATATCCTAACCACTCAAGGGATAAACATGCTAACATTTCCATGAATAGCTTCCCAATATTTCACCAATGTGTGTGCATTTATATAGGTTTGGACTTATAAGGATTATACTGCATAGACTCTTCTTCAACTTGCTTACTAATTAAACATGCTATAGTCATCCTTCATGTGAGTAAATAATTTTTGAAGTTTTATAATACATATTGTATCCACAGTATTGAAATGTAAATGCTGTTTCTCAATTGCTGGACTGATTTCTGACTGTTATATAATGCCATACTCTCTTGCCCATAAAGTTTTCTCATAGCTTTAATCACTTCTTTAAGAGAGATTCTTGAATTGCTGGGTCAAAGTGTTTACACATTTACTGAATTAGTTAAGTTGCCTCTAAATAGAATGTGCCTTCTGGAGAGACTTAGTAGAATTCAAGTTCTGACGTCAGTCTGTCTGTGTGAGCACAGGCTGATTCTATGTGGCTGAGTCTCCTCTGTACAATGGGATTCATAAGATGACTTCCTGTGATCACTGTGGAGATTTAAAGATAAAATATGTAAACTATTCATATTAGTACCCACCAGAGGGACATTCTCACCAATGTTTATTATTATTGTCATTATAATTGAACATTCTCATCAGAAACTATTTTTTCACCCTAGATGACAATATTATCTCAAACATATTTGTAAATTTAATAGTTATCTTATTATTGATTTTAATGTTTTCTTTGATTAATAATAGGAGTATTTCATCATATGTGCACTGGCCATTTGTGTTTGTTCCCTTGTGTCTTGCTTGGTCATAGGATTTTGGGCTTATTTTGCTGCTACAGTTTTTTTTCTTTACTCACGGATCTGCGTTAGAGCTGCCTCTTTTCTATCTAATAGGTCAACAATCTCTTGCAGGTTTTCCAGGAACATGTATATAGCATTGAACAATTTCTGAATAAAAAATAGCCATACATTTTTTCTGCACTTTCCCACAGAGTACTATTATTAGAATGTGAATCTAGTAGGTCAGTTTTTATACATCATTTTCCAAAGATGTGATTTTCATCCTGTTTAATTCTCATTTTAATGCTAATGTATCATGTTTTTGACTTAGTGAGTTCTTTTTAAGAACTTATTATATTGCTTTGATCTCAACCCAACTCCAATTATTGACTTTTTTGTCTTCGATAACAAAGGCAATCCATTATATATATATATATATATATATATATATATATATATATATATATATATATATATATATATATGCAAACTTTATGCTATGAACTGCCCTGGGCTAAATAAGGCCAAATGCTTTCTTTATTTTTCATCAGGCTAACTTCCCAAATCTTTAACACATAATGTGGCATAAATTTAAGGACATAATCTTTAGAATCAGACAGGCACTCCAATTCTGGCTCAACTCAGAGAATTTGGACAAGTCAGTCAGTATCTCTGAGCCTCATTTTTCTTACATGTAAAATGAAAATACTGTCCATTTCAAAGGAGCAGTCTGAAGCATGTGGCAGTTTCAGTGTTTAATAGATGATAGTTATATATTTATACTTAGTTATCAATGTTTTCTAATGAAACATTAGTTCAGTCATAAATTTTCCCCTGCCTTAGTGAATATCAACAGCAGTCATTCATCTAGTTTTTCACACTTGAAATACTGGAACCTTTTTCTAGCATTACCTGCATCTAATCTGTTGTCAAGACCCACCAAGATAGCACCTAAATTTGCTTCTGTCCCCTTCCCACTGCTAGTATACCCAGCCAGACCCACCGTCTCTTGACCTCTACGAGGATCAATACCCTCAAAAATCAAACTTTTAACTGCTGCCAAAAGACTGTTTCTAAATCATAAATCTAAGTGGGGCACTGGTCAACTACTATACTTCCACATTTCTTAGAGGAAAAAATTGAAATTATTGAATATGGAATTCCAGATTCTTAACAGCATCACCTCACTCTGTGCAGTCTCATCCTCAGCCCATTTTCCTACATAAATGAGCTATTTATGAATTCATTCAAGATTAATGGAAGAGCCGGCTGATGTGGCTCAGTGGTTGAGCATGATGCAGGAACCAAAGATCATGGTTCGATTCTCAGTCAGGGTACATGCCTGGGTTTCTGGCTCAATCCCCAGAGTGGAGTATGCAGGAGGCAACCAATTAATGATGTTTCTCTCATTGATGTTTCTATATCTCTACCCTCTCCCTTCTTCTCTCTCTCTCTAAGAAAAGAAATCAATACAATAAAGAAAAATATATTTAAAAAAGGTTAGTAGAAGGAAAATGAACATTTCCTGAGCTTTAAGTAAATGCCAACTCATTTAAGGGTTAAAATAATCATGTGAAGTAACTATGATTAGTACCATGTTAAACAGATACAACTAAGTATTGTGCCCAAGTTCACATGTGGAAACAGCAGAGCTGTGATTCCATATTGTTTCCACTTCTCCAAAATATTTAATAGATACCTACACTGTGTGTAGAATGGAATATTATGGACATAGGATGAATTAAAAGTAGATTTTTACTCAAGGAAATAACCTTATTCGTGAGGACATTCATGTTTTCACGAGGCGTGTTACTGGCCTAGCCAGTAACTAGTAACATATGCCTGCTCCATTTTCTACCATGGCTTCTCTCTTTGGGGTTCCTTGCCTGGTTGTGGCACTTTCAGAATCTGCAAGAACCTTAATTTACATAATGAAGAGAAGCACCTAAAACTTTAAGCAACTTCAGAAAATGCTCGATAAAAATCAGAGGATTGAAATTAGTGGCCAAATAGAACTTTGGGTTGCTCTTCTTTCCTTTTATGGTTGTATACATCATCATGGAGAACTGAGTGAATGACTGTTACTGTCTATTCCGCACATTGGAAATTTGAGGTAGATTAAAGGCAGACTAAATAGGAAGAAGAACAGAGATGGAAATTCAAGTGCTTGATTGTTTGGTCTGTAGCTTTTTTTTAAAAAAAATCAAACTGTATTGTGTCACTTGTTATAAAATTATAAATCAAATTTCAGTGGGAGATAAATAAATGGATAGATAATATATTTTTTATGATTGAATACAATGAAGTGTTAAGAAAATTCCCTTGCCCTTGCATCAGTATTACTGTAAATTGTCTAAATTCTTCTACTAAGGATTTTCAAATTTAAAATTCAGGGCCATGAGACCTCCAGGGTGTTCTGAGCACACTGGTTGGAAGCTACTAGCATAGCAGAGGGAACATTGTAAAACAGAACACGTTTTAACATCTAAGTATTATTATTGGTTTTCTCATCTTAAAAGATAATAGTGACAACTTGTTCATCTCACAAAACAGCTGCAATAAAATAGATAAAGCATTTAAAAAGCTTAAATCAATGAAGCATGGTTAGAGTTTCTGTTATTATTACTATAGTGCTACTTTTGTAAACACAGTCCTATAGAATAGAAAATTAAAAATCGGAGTAAGAATTTGGAACTGGAAAGGACTATACCATCGCTTTCTCATTCTTAAATTAAGACACTGAACTTTGGAGTAGCTAAATGATGTGTTTAATATCATGTAGTCATTGCTGAAAATGTTACATAAGCATATGTTCTGTTTAATTATTAACTCTGCCAATTACTTAACCCAATATTCTAATTTATGTCTGTATCTTAGTAAATAAAAATTGATAATGTTGAAGACAGGGTCTATGACATAATCATATGTAGATAGTGGTATGTGTTATATAAAATGAATTAAATTAACTGTGTATACATTATTTACATATAAGAATCTCTGTCCTCAGGTAGAATGCAATGATCAAAGACATATTGGAGAGGTAAATGAGTTTGTAGAAATAGAGCCATAAATTTAGGTATGTAGATCAAGAAATATAACTAGATCTAATGTGCCTTTTTCATACACTACGAAAAAGAAGCAGAGACTAAGTGACTTTCCTAGAACAAATCACACAGATAATAAATGACAGTCAGGAATTGACACTGAATTTAGTAACTCTAAAGACCTTCTTTTAGTCCCTACAACACATAGTACTATCCATTAATTTTAATGTTATATATTGGTCTCTATATTATATTAAGTACTTAGTTAATTAACATGCAGTTTAGAGAATATTCTGCAGTAACAAGTAGGAGAAATTATTTAGAACTTGAAAAATGCTGAGATTTCAGCTAGATTTAGGATGAGTAAGGTGTGATGTGAGATAGACAAAGAATAAAAGGACACTCACGTGAGATAAAATGTCAGGGGCAAAGGCATAATACATGAAAGATGAAGACATTTTAGAGGTAGCATATAACCTGAGTTGGTACAGTGAAAATTAGAAGAGGGGAGGTTAAGAGCTCCCAGAGGAAAAGAACTATGACCTCATTTTCTTTTTGCCTAACACATTGACAGAGACAGTAATGATGAATGAATAGATGACCAAAATGGAGAGGAAAAGTAGAAATTCATTATGAAAAGCTTTAACTCCTTGCTAAAAATTTCAGAAATCACCTTTATATTTTGATGACCAATTGAAATATTTTTAGTAGATTGTGACAAAGGCAGATCTGTGTTCCAGTAAAACCACTCTGGTGGCATTGAATAAGATTCTTAGGGGAAAGTAGAGACAGAGATGGCATATAAAGAAATTTTTGCAATCAACTAGAAAAGGAGATAATTAAAAACCTGCCAAATCCTTGATAATGTCTTCAACCAATTCTCAGAAAGGAGACCTGTTGAGAAGGATACATAATGTGGCAAGTTTTGGTACTATTGAATAAGAAGTGCCTACAATATATTCAAGTAGCATATTCTTTCAAATGTGTACCGATAACTTAAAACTGCTAGAATTTATGTATGCACAGAGAAAGATTATTAAGATGTATCAGAAAAGAAGCCTAAATAGGGAAAATATAATTCAATAAGGATATAGAGGAAAGGGTATAATAAAGGAAAACAAGAAAGAATAATCAAAGAGGAAAACAGGAATGGATGGCAGTAACATTCTGGAAGCCAAGAGAGTTTCAAGAAAGAGGAGGTGACCAGCAAACAGTGTCAACACCTTCAGAGAGACTGAGAAATGAACATTGATAAGAAGTTGTTAGAGTTAGCAATTAAAATATTGTTCTCAAATTTGAGAGGGCAGTTATATCTGAGTGATGAGATTTACTTTGTAAAATATGGACAAAACTTAGCAGATGGGCAACAAATATCTGTTTAAGTGCCCTCAGTATTTCTCTATGGGGTTTGAAATACCATATTATATTATAAACTAGAGGCCTGGTGCATGAAAATTCATGCACTGGATGGGGAGTCCCTCTGCCCAGCCTGCCTCCTCTCACAGTCTGGGAGCCCTCAGGAGTGGGAGGCGACCCGGCGATCAAGGCAAGGTGACGCCCCATCACACCTCTGCTGCTGCCACTGTCGGCAGTGCTAGTCTTGGCCAGCCCTGGTTACCTGAGCCTCGGGTGTCCCTGGGCTGCTGGGGGGCTGAGGGGACTGGGGAACTCCGGCCTTGCCATGCGCCTGCTGCGCCGGCAGGGCTAAGGGGACTAGGTGCTGCCATCTTGTGGCTGCGGAAGTCATCATCTTTGAGGGTGGGGCAGTCAATTAGCATATTCCCTCCTTATTGGCTGTGGGCGCTGCCATCTCTGAGGGCAGGGCAGTCAATTAGCATATTCCCTCTTTATTAGATAGGATTGCATAGCCTACATGTCCAACTTACTTAACAATTATGGGTAATACACTATATTTATAGGCATTGAAACTGGTCACTTCAAATGCCTGCATCACCGGAAAGGAAATTTAACCTATTTATGGCTGAAATGTCCTTGGCTTTGAAAAAGGCTTCCTCTATTTCTCAAGCAGCATTGCTCATTTTATTGCACTGCAAAATACTGTGCTCAGAAGTAATAAAGATCAATATGACCTAATGGAAGAACAATTTTCATATTGTTTAGAACTATATGGAGAGTGTCCTCCAAATTTTTGGGAATATGATGGCCTAAGACAAGATCAATTTTATATTAAAGACCATAAAAACTATTTCAAAACTCAGCATTTAAATGTCTGTTCTCCTTGATAGAAGTTACTTCTGTTCCTTAATTTCCATAGCCTCCCATTAGTGCTAGTTCCAACCTCATATAACAGAAGGAAATTCATAACTATAAATTCAGATCCATGTGGATCTAAATTTCTGAAAATGTAACATCTCAAATGTTATAGAATTTGAGGTATGCTTATTAATGTTTCATAGCTACATTTATTCATGTCCACATACTCATATATTTATAATATCTTGAAATATTCCATTTTAAAGTGCCATTTAGGTAAAAGAGAACTATTGAGTTCACCAGTGAGTAGATTAATAGCTCATCTTCCTGTGAGATGGAACATTTAGCACTGAGGACAGTCTGTGAACTGGGTAATTTAAATTCAGTTGCATTAAAAACGTTATGAATAAAATTTATTCATTTTCTCCTCAAAACTGATGCTTAAATTTTACTATGTTTACTTCCCCATTGGAAAAAACAGACCATTCAAAGGCTTTTAGTAGAAGGATTTAAGATTTCCAACTGTATGCTTTGAAAAATCAACTATGCCAAACACATATTACTTCTTCAAAAACGTTAAACATTTTGATGAAATTTTTATTTTATATATTTCAGCATTTTAAATTACAAGTTAATAAGCAATGTCTTCTGAGTCCATAATTAGATAAAAGACAAAAGTTTTTTTCCCCTCTTTTGTAACTCTTAAAAATGCAAGTTAGAATGCAATGCCTAAAGAGGCTCGCAGCTTACTCTAGGTTTTTAGGAATTTGTCCAGATTTGGCCTATTATAACTTTACTAGGGGCCCAGTGCATTAATTAGTGCACCTTGAAAGGAACTGTGGGCCTCGAGGCTGTGGTGGGCAAAGGGGCAGGTCTCGGCCTATCCTCTGCACCCATGCCCGGCTCCTCCCATTGCAGCCCCTGGTCCCCTTTCTGCCTGCAGCCCTGCTCCCTCTGCTGCTGCTCCCACGTGCTGACAGCACTGGCCCCACTCTCACGGGCTATTGGTGTGGAGTGATTGAGGCCAGAGCCAGCAGTGCATGGGAGTGGGGCTGGTGCCATCAGCAGGTGCGAGTGGTGGCTGCTGCCCCGAATCGCTCCTCAGGAGCAGGAGGAGGTGGAGAAGCCCTGAGGGGAAATTGGGGCTGGCAGCTGCCACTCACACCCACTGATGGTGCTGAGCAATTGGGGCCAGCACCAGGCACCGGCAGCGGGTGCGAGCAGTGGCTCTGGCACCAGCAGCGGGTATGAGAACTGGGCAGAACCATGGCACACAGAAGCAAAGAATTTTCAGTAACCACCAGAGGCTCACCCCGATGACAGTGACTGGTGCCCTGCCTTGGTCTGGCACCCCCGCTCACCTGCTCCACCATCCCGCCAAGGCCAACGCCTGCCATGTTCTGCACACGCCCCCTTGTGGTCAGTGCACGTCATAGTGACCAGTTATTTGGTTGTTCGCTTGTTCAGTTGTTTCACTGTTTGGTCTATTTGCACATTAGGGTTTTATATATGTAGATTACCTTAGCTGATAATAATCCACACCTTAATCCTTAAAAAGTTACTTTGCACCATAAACTTGTTGACCCCTCTAAAATATGAGAGTTTATATTTTAGTTATGACACAGTTTGTGGAAAATCTTTGATGGCAACCTTAAAAAGCTTCATGAAATTCAGTTCAATATAAACACAATCACTTATAAAAATGATGATTCATATTGGTTTATGTATTTGTTTTGATAAAATAAAAATGACTTCAGGAAACACTATACCTTGTATACTTTTCTGACAAGTGAAATTTATTTTTAATTATCTCTGATGTCATTTAGAGAAGTACATGTCACAGATAACTTGGTAAAAATAATGAGGTCTTAATAGCGTGAGACCTCATTCTAGCTATGTGTAAATGAAATATTTTCTGTCTCAGAGATGGAATAAAATATCTAAATGTATTCTAAGAAGTGTCATATTTGTGGATTTATTGAAACAAAAACCAGTCCAACATGAGAGATTTTTTTTTTTCTTTTGTTGACATCTTGACAAGGATCAGCTACTATAAAAACAAGTTTTGTTGAAGTTTGGAGTGTTGTTCTCATGGATAATGCCAGAGAAATACTTTACAGTATCATTACCATTTAGAATATGTCTAAATGACAGAAAATATGCAAAAAAATATAATCTGGCTTTCACTCAATTCTTTGGATTTCTTGCTTCTAGAATAATAAATTGTTGGAAATCTGAAAAATGTATGCAAGGTTTCAAGTTTTTTCTAGAGTGTTTTATATTGTTACACTATACTTTTCTAAAAGCTCCAAGTAATTATCTGCACACTTAATACTTCATAATATGTTCAGTATAATAGCTAGTAGGAAACTGACCAGAAAGACATATAATCTGAGGGTTGTCCAAATCCTTGGGAAACACAGGTAACTTTATGTGGCATCTTTAATTATGGGTAATTACTTTAGACAAGGCCAGTTTATTTCTATTCTTAAACAATAACAAAAATGCACCACTGGTTTCTACAATGGACTTCCATCGTTTTCTTCAAGTATATAATCTTAAAATTTTAGACACTAAGAAGACCATAAATTTTATGTAACCAGCGATTCTCAGACATTTGGATTATACAGACCATAAAAATTTTAATAAAATAACAACAACCATCACTATGACTTATTTAAAAGGATTAGCCAAAACACATCCTATATAATAAAAGGCTAATATGCAAATCGACCAAATGGCGGAAAGACCAGTCACTATGATACGCACTGACCACCAGGGTGCAGATGCTCAACACAGGAGCTGCCCTCTGGTGGCCAGTGCACTCCCGTAGGGGGAGTGCCGGTCAGCAAGAAGCTGGGCTCAGGGCTGGCAAGCACAGCGGTGGTAACGGGATCCTCTCCCGCCTCAGTGGCAGTGCTAAGGACCCCTCTGTGGTCATCCCCTGAGGGTGCAGGCCGGGCTGAGAGACCCCCCCATTGCACGAATGTCTTGCATTGGGCCTCTAGTATATACATCACTGATAGACACAGACAATATTGTGGAGATAGGCAGAAGGAAAGGAGGGTGGAGCTTATGTGGAGATGGGCAAAGAGAGGGGATTTGGGGCAGAAGGAGACTTTGCTTGGGGCAATGGGCACATGATGCAGTGTGCAGATGATGTTCTATTGAGTTGTACACTGAAACCTGTGTGGTCTTGGAAACCAATGTCTCCCCACTAAATTCAATTAAAAATTTAACCCTAACTACTAATATTAATCATAATACATCCACAGAATAAATGATAATCTGATCAATATAATTTAACTTCCTAAACATTTCACCATGTACGTCATTGCCATGCCAACTGTTCATGAGGTAATCCTTAATATTCCCTATGACGTTTGGCAAATCTGGGCTCTACCTCTTTCATTAGCATCACCTCTCATTCACCTTGCTTTTGCCTTCCAACCTCCCTGGCTTTCTTTTGGTTCCTTAAAGCAATAGTCTACAAAGTGAGGGAAAGAAAGACCACGAGGGTCACAAGATAGTATTGCATTGAGGTGATGGAAAAATACTAGGATTTAGTTTAATATTCATCCACAATTTTATAAAAGTGCACTTCACTGGTATTGTCAATTTGGATTACTTCCTTTTTCTGCTTATTATTTTTTATTTTTTCCATCACTAGTTATTCCCCCATACCCTCGTGCCCTTCCCCATGGAAATCATCACACTGTTGTCCATGTCCATGAGTTCTTTCTCTCTTTTCTTTTTAGCTCAATCCTCCCACCTTTCCAACCCCCCTCCTCCCCCCCACCAGAACTGACTGCCTGCTCTCTATCTATGAATCTCTCTATTTTGCTTGTTAGTTGCGTTTGTTCATTAGATCCTTGGCACCTCTGCCAGAGGGTCCCCACAGAGACTAGAGGAGCTCGCTGGGAAAGAGTAGGTGCTTGCAAACCTGGGCTCCTGGACAGGTTCACTCTTTCAGAGTATTGCAAAGCTTCCCAGTTCTTTGTAACACAGGATTTATTTGAAAAAATAGTTTTACTCTTTTACTAAGGCTTTACTGAGGTTGTTCTTTTAAAACAATGCTTTATATAGTAAAAAAAGGGTGGGCAGTGAATATCAAAATCTTTTGTAATGTCCAAAGTTTGGCTAGTTAAAGCATGGCAAGAAGAATTATAATACTCAGAAGAATTAGAAGAATTATAATACTTAAGTATAAATTCCTAAGTTTTCCTTTTCAAAAAATGTGCTGATCTTTACTGTCAAACTAAAAATACTTAATCTGTTTTAGGTAACTCTGATGCCTTAAAGAGTGAAACAACTACTGATACTTGCTTTTAAAGAAACTCTTGTTATAGGTAGAACTCTTTTGAAGACAACTATTGGAAGTTTCCCCAACATTATGATGTAGATGCTGAAAGCTATGTGGTTGCATCACCTATAAATGATATCATCTCTATACACTTTATGACCATGGAAACGTTTTCTAATCTCTTAGAATTTTAAATAAGAATTTCTGTGGAGCCCTGGCCAGTGAGGCTCAGTTGGTTGGAGTGTCGCCCTGTGCACCCAAAGGTTGCTGATTCGATTCTGGTCAGGGCACATACCTAGGTTGTGGGTTCAGGTATGAGAGGCGGCCAATTGATGGTTCTTTCATACATCAATGTTTCTCTCTCTCTCTCTCTCTCTCTCTCTCTCTCTCTATTTGTCCATTCCCCCTCTTTAACACTAATAAAAAAATAATTTCTGCAAATTTTAAATTTATTTGTTAAAAATGGAAGACACTCTAATTAGCTTGCCAGACAAGTAACTAATGCAGGAAATCATAATTTGCTAGGAAATTTTTGACAAAAAACATTTGCTTACTTAGGAAATGGATTTAAAAGAATCAAAAGTCATGATTTTGTAAGTTTAGCTAATCATGTAATTTTCTTATTTAGATTTCCTCTTTTGTGGACAATTACATTTTAAAGCTATAGTAGCCATTAAATTAGTCACTAAAATTAACTGGCCATAGAACAAATATTTAATCACTGTATCACAAAGTACTAAAGCAAGATTTTTAAAAATAAAAAAGCATAAGTTAGTCGCAAATCACAGTACTATTATTTTTGTGAGAATGAAAAGGCTTCTGTACCATTCATGCAATATTTAAACATTTACATTTCTGTATTATAGACACAATATATGTACAACAGTGTATGTGTACTATTTATGAACAAATAAATAAACAAACATATATTGCAAGAGTCAATTTTTTAACTATAAATTGTTTTACAAAATTAAAATTAAATTGGAGACCACTGCTCTCATGAGCTGTGTTTCCTCAGACTTCAGGATGTGTTCATATTTCCACAGTTGCCTGAAAAGCTCAGCCTCTTCCTTTAATCTTCCATTGTCATTACGTCCTCCTATTCATCCATATGTCAGAGTAAATGGCACTTTCTAGAAAAGCCTTATCTGATCTCCTTCAGAAGTTAGTTATTATACTCTCCTGTGGCTCTTTCTGCCTTATCTTTACAGTACTTAAACACAATATGTAACTCTGTGTGCATTTCTTTGATTATTTGTTTAATGTCTATCCCTCAGACAAAGAAAACGAACAAACAAAAAACCCAAACAAAAGTTAGTTTCTTCCATCACTGCAGCATTGTTCATGGTGACAAAGACTTGGAAACAACCAAAGTGTCCCTTGATAGAGGATTAGATAAAGAAGACGTGGTACATATGTAAAGGGCATACTACTCAGCCATAAGAGAAGATGGAATACTGATATTTGCAACAACATGGATGGATCTTGAGATTATCAGGCTAAGTGAAACAAGTCAGAGAGAAAAAGTCAAGAACCACATGCTTTCACTCATATGTGGGATATACAGTGGTAGGCTTACAGAAGGCTTACAGTTGTAAGTATGTGAAACATGGATTATTCTTGTATTATTATTTATTGTACTAGAGGCCCGTGCACAAATTTGTGCACAGATGGGGTCTGGCTGGCCCACCCCGATCAGGACTGATCAGACTGGGCTGGAGGGGTGGAGGGGGGGAAGGCCTGTGGGCAATCAAACTCCCAGTTGAACTCCTAGTTGAACTCCAGGTTGAGGGGACAATTTGCCTATTAGCCTTTTATTATATGGAATTACTTTCCATATAAACAGCTGCAAGCCTACTTTTGCCAATCCCTGTATATGCAGTGGAATGTATTCAGCTATAAGAAAAGATAAAATACTGCCATATGAGACCATGAGTATACATCTTGAGACTATTGTGCTAAGTGAAAGAAGCCAGACAGGGAAAGTTTTCAGAACTGTATGGTTTTACTCATCTGTGGGCTCGAACACTGAAAGCTGCATGTGAACAAGCAAGACAAACAAGCAAACAAAAGCTCATAGACACAGACGACAGTGTGTGGTTACCAGAGGGAAGGGGGGTGGAGGGGACAGTGAAGGGGAAAAGAGGTAAATCAATAGTGACGGGAGAACCTTTGACTTTGGGTGGTGAGCACACAATGCAATATACCAATGATAGATCATAGAATTGCATAATTGAAACAATATTTTTATTAACCAATGTAACCCCCCAAAATGTAATAAAAAATAAGCACAAGGACAAAACAACTAGCACAACTAGGCCCTCAGCTGCAGGAAGGCAGAATCTGTGCCTCTCTGCGGGCCAGCAGCTGCGGGCGGAGAGTAAGTGTTCAAGGAACATCCTAGTCATGTGTGAATGAGTTAAACATCCTTACAGCCTTAATGTAAGTAAATACCAAATTCAAGGATTGGTGTTTAAGAATTATAAATTCTATTTAATTTTTTATTCTTATAGATAATACAGCTGAAGTCTAAAGAGATGAAATCATAATGCCTATTATAATAAATTATTATAACTATTTTACAGTTCTGGGATAAGAAGTTAGGTTTCCTCATTTCCAAAAAAAGTTATCAACACTTTTATGTTGTATCAGTTTTTACACAATATTGATTTCTTGGGATCTGTTCTCTGCTTCCAAGATAGTTATCAACTTTGCCATTCCAGAAATTGTGTTTAATCCCAGGTTTTGTTCAGTCAATAAGCTTATATACTTCTGGGGACCCTCTTTAAGCAAAATAAAATGACAAATGCAAAGTTAGATACAAAACTGAAGTGGAATAATAGATGGTTGAATATACTGGATGTAATGGCTTAGAAGGAGGACTAGAAATAAATGAACTAATTACTCTATAAAGAAGTAACTGAAAATCATGGTTGTTCTCCTTCTAAAATAAAAAAGTCTGCATGCAACCCAAACTTCACCTAGCTGGATCCTAGTAGTGACTGAGGCCACTCACTTCATGGCTGCCTGACTTGAAAGGAAGAGGCCTGTGACAGAGAATAAATTGGAAAGAAAAGAGGGTTATTAAAATGACTTATGTTTGCAAAATTTTCAAGATATATGGTCATATAAACACATTGTTAGAGCCCTGGAAGGAAACAGTAGAAGTGAAAAACCTTTGCAATTACCGCTCCATTGGCTTTGTAATATACATTCCCCTGCTCGCATCTTCTGTATAATCGCTCTTGCAGTTGGCTCTCCTTGACCTTCTCCATTTGTTCATATTCAGTATTGTGTATACTCAGTACCAAATTTATCTAACTGCCAAGTTCCCAACACCATCTTACAGTGGGTCCACTGTTTTTCCCATCCTTCTATTGAAGGATTTATTTTGGTTTCTCTCCTTTGGGATTTTGTTCATGTTTAAAGATAGAAAAAATATGCCCTGAACTTAGAACATTTAAAATATTCTCTGAAGAGCCTTGTTACCCATGAGTCAAGTTCAAAACATTTATTGCTCATTTATTACAGCATAAAATGGCTTACTAGGGTATTAGTCTTAACGCCCAAATGCTACATACATATATGCTCAAGGTGTAACATTTAATTTTCAAAAGAGTGCACATTCCCTTTCATGGGGAAGGAAGTTCGAAGTGAGAAAGAACAAAAAGGCGAGGCAGACTGTTCTGCAGTCAGCAGTGTCCCTTTCATTCTATAATGGTTTTCAGATTCCTAACTCTGCCGTTATTTCACTTATTTTGCTGCCCACTTTTGTGTCTCGCATCCCTGCCTATTGCTTTTGGACCATGTTTCATGACCCCTTGGCTCATTTCCCCCACTATGTTCACTTCAGTGAAATAGAGAGAGAGCATTGGCTTTGGAAATAAATATACATTCAGTATTTATTAATTCCTCCTTTGAAAAAATATATGCATACTAGAGGTTCAATGCACGAAATTCATGCAAGGGCTGTGGTCCCTGCCGCCATAGAAGCTGCCTCCACCATGGCCCCCACTCGATGCCGCCGCGGCCGGGAGGCCTCTGCCACCTCTGCCTCAGCCCCTGGCTGCTGTGGCTTTGTCTGGAAGGAAGGATGCCCGGAAGGATGTCTGGTCTAATTAGCATATTATGCTTTCATTATTATAGATTCCCAGCTCTCTGACTGACTGTAAAGTCTATTCACACAAGAGCTCAGCCTTTCCACTTTATGTTCTTCATATTGTCTAGCACAATCTTGGACATGTGAGACATTTAATACATTTATGTAAATTTGAACTGACTTGAACTGTCATTATGTTGATTACTTATTAGAATTTAAAATGATATCATAGTACCACTCAGAGAAAGAATTATTATGGCTACTGATAATAATAATTCCAAAAATATTATGAAAACTTGTTCTTTGTCTGGTAAATCCTCCTTCAAAGTGCATTCCATTATTCAACTCAAAAATTAAATACACATTTTATCTTTTGGAAGTATAACTGCTAAACTATACCCATATGTTTGCATGCCATTTTTGAAAAAAAAATCTAAGGATTTATTTCTGGGAGGATGGGTACATTTCATAAAATTTAGGAGTCTCTTTTGTGAAGTCTCATCATCCTGTTTGCCAACTCTTTCAAGGGCAGGGAACAATTGAAATTACAGCAATACTCAAAATTTAAGAACACACACACACACACACACACACACACACACACACACACACATAACTTCTATATCAATAAAAGCTTAAGTAACTGAACAACTGGATGACCGAATGACCGAACAACTGGTCAACCTGTTGCTATGACACGCACTGACCACCAGGGGGCAGACGCTCAATGCAAGAGCTGCACCCTGATGTTCAATGCACTCCCATGGCCAACCTCCTTTGGTCCCTCCACCTGGCCAACCTCCCGTGGTCCCAATCTGCCCCAATCAGCCCTGATCACCAACCAGACTGAGGGACCCCACCTGTGCACAAATTTGTGCACTGGGCCACTAATATGTATATAAAATATCACCTTAATTAGAAAATAAATTAAGACTTCTCGCTCAACATGACAGTAATATCACTCAAATATCTCCCTCTTTCATCCCAAATTTTCACAAAAACGAGGAACATAAAGGCAAAAGAAATCCTACCTAATAATAGACAAATATGCAAATTGACCATACCTCTGACACACCCACAAGCCACGCCCATAAGCCACGCCCACCATCCAATCAGAGCGAGCATGCAAATTAACCCAAACCAAGATGGCTACAGCCACAGAGAGCAAGTTTTCCTACATAACAGAGGAAGCCAAGCTTTCCGCCTGTCCTTGCCAGGCCTAAGCCTCCACTCAAGCCACAAAGTTTCAATTATAGAAGGTAAACAAATTCAAACAAATGGCGGCAGAATGGATCTTGAGAGAGCAGGCCAGGGTTGCCACAGGCAACAGGGGAAGCAAAGCTTTCCGCACACCCTGGCTGGGCCCACCCGCTTAAGGCAACAAAGTTTCAATTATAACCCCAACAGAAATGGCTGCCGGCCTCGGAGGGAGCCCCAGGCTTGGCTCTGCTCCAGGCTACAAAGTTTCAATTGTAGAAGGAAAATAAATTCCAGATACCAGGGCCTCTGCTTGGGTTGCCAGGGGGCGTGGCCGGCCTGCAAATCACCACAGGCCCCTCGCTCAGGTCGCCCCACGCCCCAAGGGAACCCTCACCCTGATCCGGGACACCCTTCAGGGAAAACCAGCTGGCCCCCACCCCTGTACCAGGCCTCTATCCTATCTAATAAAAGAGTAATATGCAGATTGATCATCATTGCAACACACAATATAGCTGCCCCCATGTGGTCAAAGATCCTGCCCCCATGTGGACACAAGATGGCCACCACAAGATGGCCAGCAGGAGAGGGCAGTTGGGAGGCACCCAGCCTGCAAGGGAGGGCATTGAGAGGGACAAGGCCTGCAAGGGAGGGCAGTTGGAGGTGATCAACTCTGCAGGAGAGGGCAGTTAGGGGTGACCAGGCCGGCAGAGGAGGGAAGTTAGGGGCAAACAGGCTGGGAGCGGAGTGGTTAGGGGGTGATCAGGCTGACAAGCAGAAGTGGTTAGGGGCAATCAGGAAGGCAGGCAGGTGAGCAGTTGGGAGCCAGCAGTCCTGGATTGTGAGAGGGATGTCTGACTGCAGTCAGACATCCCTTGAAGGGTCCCATATTGGAGAGGGTACAGGCTGGGCTGAGGGACAACTGCCCTCTGTGCACGAATTTCGTGCACCGGGCCTCTAGTACATCCATAAAAGTGCTAGATGCTAGCAAAGAGTACCAAGCATGGATTAGAAATTCTATGAAAGGTGTCATTTGATGGATGATTGGCTAAAGAAAATTTGCTACATATACTAGTATACAGTGGAATAACACTCAGGCATAAGAAACGATGAAATACTGCCATTTGCGACAACAGGGGTTGGGCTTGAGGATATCATGCTAAGCAAAGTAAGTCAGACAGGAAACGTTAAGAACCATATGATTTCACTCAGATGTGAGGTATAAAAGTGAATGCAACAAATAAACAAGAAAAAACAAACCACGAGACTCATAGACACAGACAACAGCATGGTGGTTACGAGAGGGAAGGAGGTGTGGGGTAGTAAAACGGTTAATATGATTAAATATATGGTGATAGAAGAATATTTGACTTTGAGAGGTGGATACCCAATGTAATATACAGATGATGTATCATAGAACAGTACACCTGAAACCTATATAATCTTATTAACCAATGTCATTCCAATACATTTATTAAAAAGAATTTAAGATGTAGAAATAAAAACTGTTTTGCTGAAGACAGATAATCCAAAGGACTGATAATACAAACAGGTATAAAAAAAACATGCACCAAGTTAGTTCAGACACTAAATTTCTTTCCCTTCATATACATTCAGAGAGCATTTACTAGTTACAATGTGTCAAGCTAAGTGTCAATAGCAGTTGACCTTACAAATGTTTTCAGAGTAATTAATTAAAATACCTTTTTTTATCTTTACAGTATCCTTATGATGCTAATGTCTTTCCAATTTTATAACTGAAAAAGATTAGGTATAGAGTTTACTCAACATTATACTGCAAGTTAATGATGAAGCTTTCATTAGGATTAAGGTTTACTTGGCCTTAAAGTATTTGTCTTAACCACATACAACTGATTTTCAGTGGACAGAGAGCTGTGTCTTATATTCAGAGACTATTCCAGCACTCACTAATAATAGATTCATAGGCATTATGAATTAATGTTGAAAGTTTTAAAAATCTTAATGAAAGTATAAGACTCCAAAACAAAAACAAAAAACAGTTTTTTGCATTTAAGCTAAGAATGATGCCAGTTAACTACTGCAATGTAAAAGCTAATATATGTTATATATTCAGTATTTAGTAATTACCATATATATATATATATATATGTATGTACACATACATATATATATATATATATAAAACATTTGCCAATAGGGATATTTTTCCCCTTCCCTATTCAGAGAAAACCAATGAGTTATATAATCAGAACATTAATTCAACAATTTCACAGAGTTCTAAGATAAAGTAAGTATAGTATCTGATGTGCCATTTGGAGCTGGCCAGATAGAATAAAAGAAAATGTACTAAATTAGAAAATCAAAAATTAATCAGGTATCTCTATTTCCATATGCTTCCCTAGGCTTTGGTTCAGATCCTGGAGGGAGACTCCTGAAGAAAATGCAGTGTGATTTCCATCACATTTTTGAGGTTGGAAATAAAGGGTGTACATAATCTCAAGACAGTGGATTTGGGAGAGAATGGATGACCTGAGAATAATTCATGCATGCAAAATAAATTTATAATAGTTGATGTCATCCTGTCCCTCTTCTCTCTCTCTCTCTCTCTCTCTCTCTCTCTCTCTCTCTCTCTCTCTCTCTCTCTCTTTCTCCACACACACACACACACACACACACACACACACACACACACACACCACATACACACATGCCGCACACACATTGGATTTAAGGGTCCCAGCAAGAGCAACTCTGGGCTGCTTTTGTAGGGACAGAAAGAAAGAAAGAATAAGTTATATTTCCAATCACAGTTAATCCTTTATTGTGAGAGTTATTAATGTATCTGTCCCACAGGGATTCTAGAAAAATATATTATTCTATTTTGTTATTCAATATTCATGCACTATTCATAATTTCAGTTTCAAATTGCTTTGTGCAGTATAAAGAGTCCACTTTAGGTATAAAATATGGAGAATGTGGATAATATGTACTATTTGTCACCTCCCTATTGTTCCTCAGTGGGCATGACACGTTTCTGTTCAGTACTGGTGGGGTCACCCCCAAATTACTCTTTCCAATCATGTTTTTTCTTTCTAGGCTGCCCCAGGCATCTCCATGTGGGAACTGCCTCCTGTCCTCCAGGCTTTCTGAGACTGTCAACCATTTTGTTGTATTAGTTGTCTGTAGTTTTATTCCTACTTTTTACTAGAGGCCTGTTGCACAAAGATTTGTGCAATAGGCTTTCCTTCCCCTGGCTGTTGGCACCGGTTTTCCTCCGGCACCCAGGACCCAGGCCTTCCCTCTGGCTGCTGCCTTTCATTTTTGCTCTGGCCGGAGTCTTTGCTCCAGCTGGAGCCTTCAGTCTTTCCTCCAGCTGGAGCACTGCTCCTGTAGCTCCCTCTGGCCCCCGCCCTCCCCCTCATAGCAGGCATCCTGCCCTGCCCAGCCACTCCATGCCTGCATGTGTGCTGCCCATAGGCCCGAAGCAGCTGGGAGGTGGGGCCACTGCCATATTTGTCAGGTTAATTTGCATACTCACTCCTGATTGACTGGTGGGCATCACGAAGTGACTGTCAATTTGCATATATCTCTTTTATTAATGTTGCTGGTTCTCAGGAGAGTTTAGAATCCCTATGAATGAAGGAGGATAATAAACAGTTTGGTCTTAGGATCAAAATATCCCCCAAAGAATAAGACTTTTATATTGCCTGATGACATGGGTTGGCATGGCTGTGTTCTTATGCTAAAAAATATCACTTTATCCTTATTACTCTTACTTTATCACCAAAGCTTCAATCTATTATTCTAACATGAAATAGACCTGTAGTATGGAAAACTCCCTCTTCATTTTCAAACTTCATATATAAGTACCCCTTTCTGTATTCAAATCCCCCAGAAATGCAGAAAAAGAAGAGAGTAAGCGAGGAAGTCTTTTTTCCCCCACATATATATAATCATTTGATTTTTGACTTTTAGTTTTATAAGGACATCTTTAGGAACACTTACTACTCAAGAAATGCCCTATACTATGTTAAGAAAAAATTTATTCCACATGTCTTTGAAGGCTTATATTGTTACATTTAGAAAGTTGTTTTATTATTTAACATTAACCCAGAATGATACACATTTTTTATTTCCTAAAATATTATCACCATGGTACAACTTCATATTATGTATTGAATTTGTTGCTAACTCAAGTCTTCTTGTAAAAGAATATTTTGTTACACAATTGTGTATAAGTCCAACTCACATATAATGATTTCTTTTTGCCAGCTCAATTTTCTAGTTATTATCGACTGTTCACATTTTGTCATATTGCTCATAACAAACAGTGCTTGGTCAGATAATTACTGTGCTAGATGCTGGTAAATGTGGCAACACAATTAGCTTCAAAGAAAGTTAGTGTAATATCCCATCTCAGTTCATTACAAACCTATTGGATTCCCTATGGAAACATAAAGGGTCAGACTGAGAGGGTGTAGGAATAATTCCAACATTGTAATTGCTTTTCTATTGTCATCACTATAGAAAGGTGGTTAAGAATTAAGTGTGCTCTTCATAAAAATGATTAGGCTATTAACTGTGCAATCTCTTTTTTGAGTTGTTTTTATGATTATCTGATAAATCAACTCTGTTGCTATTTGGGAGACATTTAATTTAAAAGCTCTATCCCACCTCTACAAACTGAGCAAAGTAAACTAATTCCAACCTTCAATTTAATTAATTAAAAATAAAAAGCTGTGTTGTTGTTGTTTTTTCTTTGTATTACAGATGCATTGGGAGATAATGAATTTTTCCATAAAAACAAAGCTTTTATTCCTAATAATCACTATGTTTTTAATTTCTAAAAAACACTGTAGTGTTAGTCACATTATTTTTCTTGTTATAATAGCCACAAATCATAAAAATAATTGAATATTAAAAATCTCTGGATGCAATTTTTCTAAGAGGCACACTGTTTTAAAAGCAGGTAATATCTAAAATATGTATCTGGTTTTAAAAATTTAGATTCGTAAATTTTATTTTAATTATCAGTTTCTTATGAATACTAATTGATTATATTGCATTTAATTACTCTATTCAGACAGAATAGCAATTTAAATCTTTCTCCGTTTTTATTGCATTATTTCAACATTGGAATGAGTTCCACTTAGAAGGAAACCTATTTTATCTGTGTAAATTGAAAACGATTTTGCATTGGTTTTATCTGTGCACATAATCAAAATGGAATTATATTCCGAGTTTCAGTGCCTCTATTATGGAATGGATAAGCTCAAATTCAGTCACTGTGTTTGATAAGATTGCACATTTGCTTTGTGTTTACTATCTGATGTTGGGTTAAAACAAAGTTTATTAAACATGGTTCCCACCTGTTCAATGGCTCTCATTGAGGATAAATGCTGTGCACATACACATAAATGCCATAATACATCTGTAAGAGTGCTTTTTCTCTTTCTTCTTTCTTCGTCCTCTCTCTCTCTCTCTCTCTCTCTCTCTCTCTCTCTCTCTCTCTCTCAGATTATTTCTGTTTGTGTGATATTAAATACAGGCCCTCAATTTATGTTTTCTGTGAAGAAAAAGTTTTCAGGGCTTTAGTATCTCACTGAGCATAAGCTTAAGTATTAAAATAATATTATAGTTCTACATTCTTCTGAAAATTCTGTGTTTAGAGGAAGGAAATCACCTGTCCTCTAGTGCTACCCCAGATGCCGTTAACTTTTCATGAACCAGGAGTCTTGGGTCACAGGGGATAGGATAATAGAAGCAGTTACATATTCAGTACTTCCTTCCTTTTAGTGTCTCTTCCCTTAGTCCATTTATTTTCTCTGTCAATAAAAAAAGGGGCATGGTAGGACAAATATATTAAGCTCTTTGGCTTGGCTGCTGTACTAAGTGGGTGGCAGAATAAATCAGAAAATGTATCCCTAATTCCACTTTATTTTTTATTTGGACTCCTGTTGTCTCAGAATGCAGCCTGAAACTCTCAAGCTGAGAATATGTAGTGTGAACCGCTGCCTTCACAAGGCTCCTCCAACCTGGGCAGCCTCTGTCACTGCTTACTTCCCATCAGTATTTACAGGAGGCTGAGCATTCACTTAGAAAACCTCCTTTGGAAGAAACTCCTTGGGTTTAGAAGTTGTGGGATGTTCCCTTCCTTAGGTGGCTGAGGGAAAAGCTTCTCTCTCCCCCTCAACTAAGGCAGAGTGAAGGAATCCTAAGAAAATCCCTCCCAAAACTTGGGCTGAAAAAAGACATCCTATTTCTGGAGTAGATGCTTATTAAGCCATTCCTGGAGATGAATGCCAAAGAGTTGTTAACCCCCAGCAATATGAGTTTTAAACCAAACAAGAAGTGTGTGGCTGTCTCCTGCCTCCATGATTTTGAAAGTCTACTTTTGGATGGAGCCCATGATGGGGCCACCAAGAGCCACATTAAAACAAACGAACACTTGGCACATAGAGCCCTTTGCCCTTCTTCTTCCTGGTCCCTCTGTCCATGGTCCCACCCTCATACCAGTCAGAAACAAAAGAGGGGGCGGGGAGGAGTAGAAAATTAATTGAATGAAAAATAAAATTGAATTCATGCCCTCTCTTCTCGCAGGCAAGTCTACAAACCATTAGCCCCACCTGAGCAGAGCACCTGTCAAATTTCAAACCCAAGAAGAAAGAGCACCTGACTTAGAGCACCGTGGAGGCAGTCACAGAGTAGAGGGAGATCTGACGAAGATGCTCTCCGCAGGCAGTTAAAGTAGGTACCACAGAGAGTATTTGTAGGCCCTGGGAGGTAGAAGAATGAAACTGTTTTCTGTTTAGGCCCTACCTGGTTCAGCCCATTCACAAACCAGCTCCTCACTTTGGGCATAAACTCTCTCATCCTCTCATTCATTCCTTTGTCTTTGGGTAATAGCCCTGGTTTTCACTTTAGGTCCTCTCAGCTAAAATCTCATGTTTCAAGGAAAGTAAACTCCTTCCCTGACTCGAAAAAGGAGGCATTTGATTTAGGCCCAAATAGTTCAGCATAAGCTCATCTCCTGGACATATTATTAGCTCAAAATGAGCAGTGAGCAGGTGTCCGTGACTCAGGCTTCTGGGTCAGGTTGAAGTCTAGGATGGCAGGGCAGCTGCGAGGATCTCGGAGGCCCACCAGGCTACCCCCTCTTGTTCCTGCCTCCTCCTGTGATGGCCTCAGTAGGTAGGTCTCCTCCTGGCCCTCCACCCAATGTAGTATCCTGCCCGTTGGGCCTGTGTGTGTACTTAATCCATTAGAGATAAGAAGATTTCATTTCGCTTTCTAAGCCAAGGGTTGACAGAGAGATTGGCGAGTATAATTAAATGCCTCTTTCCAGAAAATCTTAGAGTACCATCAGCTCAAATGTTACAGAGCTAGTCTGCTTGAGTCTTCAGGAATTGCTTGATATTTAAAGATAAAAATGATGAAGAAGCTAACATTGTTTGTTTTCACCGTCAGGGTGATAAAGACCTCAGAGAGACAGGAGGGACTCAGCATGGCTCAGAGTGGGATTGAAGACAAGGACAGCTTCCAGAAGACCCCCATCACCAGCCGGAGTATTCAATAGTGTTTGGATATTTCTACATAAATTGCATTTCGATTAGAATGTTACTCACTTTCATACTCTTTATTGTATGGTGGCAACAAACAAACAAATAAAAAACATCCAGCTCTTTGGAATGGAAGCTTTGGGAGCTTTGATCCAAATTGCAAAGTAAATGGCAATTAAAGATCGTTAAGAAACTGCTGGGATCTGCGTGATCTGTATTATATTACATTACATTGCATTGTACTATATAACCTCTCCCCAAATAGAATTTGAACCAGAACAGCCAATACAAGTGGTTTATATATCAGCCAACTCACTTACACTTTTCCAGGATGCAAGGTAAGCAACCATGAAACCTGTACTGACAAAGGCAGTGTACCCCTCTTTTCAAGTTCATGTCACATTCAGAAATTGGATTTGACAGATATCAGTTATTGTGAAAATGAGGTTCCTCTGAGGAAAAGTGATAGATTCTTTGAATACCTGCATATATTTATCGACATCCCCTCCTATGGTGATATTTGGAGTAGCGCTCTGGCTAATTGGGGCTCATGTAATGTCTTATACAATATTTCAAGGGGAGCTAAAGGCATGTGTCTTAGAATGTTATATTTACCTGTCTAAGACTTCCCAGGGTCCTGCTGCCAGAAGCATGACAACACCAACTGCGGAGGCCATGAGAGTTGTGTGCCAGGCAGACAACCCAAACACACAGACACTTTCTGCGGTGGCTGCAGAGACCTGGGACACCTGGAGAAAACAAATGTGGGTTCGTGTTAAGTTGGAAGGGGCGGCATTCATTCTTGGCACCAAGCATTTTGTATCTCCTTTCCATACTTAACCATTCTGTGTAGAATAAATAGAATATAAAACCTGTACATTCTTTAAACCTCCTAAAAGATGAAATTGCATCTATTTAACACATATTTTTGAAGTTAGTTTAACTTATTTTTCAGCAATACCGGTTTCGCTTAACTTTTTGGGGGTCCTATTTATGGTAAACTCCAGAAATATGGAAATCTTGAATTCCTACAGGTAGCCGTGCCATTTATTTTATACTTGTCATTAAGGAAGGCCTACTAAACATTTTCTCAATAATGCTGATTAACTATTTAGCCACCTGTTTGTTAGTTGGAGATCTGTGTTTTATTTAGTGATGACAACTGTTCTAAGACAGTCTCTGTTTACTAGTGAATGACTACAAATAAAGCAGAAAGCAATTGCTTCATAAGGGTACCCTCACTCACTTTTCAGCATCTACTTGCATTGTCTTAGCTCTGTTGTTAATGTAGTATTTAAAATTTTTCTTGCAAAAGTTTGTTGCAGGTAGTTCTCTACCTATGTCTGTAAGTTTTCTCTGAGTGTGGTTGTAGTTCCCGTCAGAGCTTTCCTGTATCTTGTCCCAGACACATGGAATCAGAATCTCTAAGGCTGGAGCTCAAGAATCTCAAAAAAACACACAACCTTTCCAAATGTAGGGAGCCAGCGTTAGAAAGAGAATGGTGATATCAAATGTGCTAAAGTCACATGTTAAAAGGTCAAACTTTCTAGACTCTAAGGAAACATACTATGGGGCCCCATAAAATTAGAAGATAAAGCAGATAAATTAGAAATGAAACAAAGTGACTATAGAAAAGTCAGGTAATTGAAGGATATTGACCATAAATGTTTAAGTCCTCTAAAAGAAGATATATTTTATATATCTTTCATCACGTAAACGTAAAAAAATGTTAATCAAAATTATAATTATTTGCATTGGCATGGTAGTTTGTTGTTTGTATATACTTTGATACATGATATTTCGTTTGGTGTTCAAAACAATGAGAGAGGGAGAGGGAAGGTCTGGGCATTCTCATTTTGAGACTCAGAATTCGTTGAAGGGTGTGGAGAATTGGCACCAAAGCCCAGAAATCCATGTGTGCTGATCAAATCCATCAGCTGCAAATCTGAGAGACAACTAAGAAGTTAGGCGATTGTGATATCAGTCATATCTTCTATTTTTTAGGGTGACAGGAAATATATAATGCCTTAATTGTAAATGATTAAAGTAAAACTTTGTAACTTAATGGGGATCTTTATGTACCTAGGAAAGACTGTGAGGTTGAATTCTCATTCTGTTGGATTGTTGAAGATAACCATGCTACATACATTTATAGGTTGGAAAAGATGTTAAAGTGCAATTAGTCTAGTTCTCTCATATTATAAATGAATATCCTAAGGATCAGGGTTTGTCTAGTCATTCAAAGCTAGACTGACCAATTTTTAGAAATACGAGATCTTCCCTAACCTATTGTTTCATAATTTTGTATTTGTTAAAATGGTACAATACATTGATGAATGATTTATGTTAATTCAACTTGCTAATATTTTTAACTTTAAACTTTATTTTTCTAGTGACAATGCAATATTTCATAATAGTTTGGATCAAAACAATCTATTTCTTTCCTAAATAACTTATTGTAAAACTGAAGTAAAGTTGATGATTTCACTTACAAAGGATTCTACCACCCCCAAGTTAAAAGTTTGTCCTCTGCATTTGAGTACTAACAATGGTGTTTTCAAAGGAGCAACAAATATAAACTATTTTCCTATAGTTTCTTTATAAAGTTTAACTAGTTTTACTTTGTTATTATGGTAATAGACAGAAAATTACATAATATTTGGAGGTTGATTTTAAATCACTGTGTTACCTACAATTTTTAATGTTTAAATTCTCCACAAATTACTACATTTATCAATAAATGATTAATGCATTGTAGAAAGAGAAATATATTGAAGGATGAGAAATACATACTCTGTGTTTTTATAACCTAAAAAGCTAATGAATGTGGTGACATTTTAAAGGAAACAATAGCAAAAATGTTCTTACCCCGTAATCAAAATGCTGTCTTTATAATTAGAAGCTATATTTTCTAGCACTGTGAAATTCTTAGATGAAGATGTTAAAGTGGAAATATACCTTATAGCTTATGAAATGCTTTCTATATGGTAATAGTCTGAAAACATGGTGAAAATGTGTCATCCGTGACTCAAGTAGATCCAGCAAGACTTGGTACATTGTTTGTTGCAGTCTAAGGGAAGATGCCTATTCTGTCTTATCAGGGGTTTTCTGCAGGTGAGGGTCCCTCCCCTCCCTGCCCCTTGATGTAAGGAAGACATGGATAGCTCTTGAAAAGACTGCACTTTGACAATGAAGTGAGAACCACTGACGATAATGCAGAAGAAAGGAGAAAAGCTGTGTTTAATGGAACCGTGCTGCCCCTGAATCAAATCAATGCCAAAGGTTGGTCTTCTTGCTTCTACTTATCAAAGCCAATTAATGTCCTTTATTATTTTAAGCCACTTTGAGTTGGATTTTCTGTTGTTTGTAAATGAATGTCTCTTAATTGGTAGGTCATTTTAAAATCTAAAATTTGCACCATATGCTGTTGTCATCCACGCTGTATTTTTCTATAGGTTTTTATTCATTGATGTAACCTGAGGCTATATAAGTGTATCTATTTATAAAGAAAACAAATAAATAGACTCTAGGTAGGATAATAGTCTTAACAGGATTATTATAAAATTTCCTGAGTTTTATGAGTAATAAATATTAATGCCTTTTAATTTATTTACTGTTTATGCTATTGACATGTAGTATCATGACCAGTTTTAAAGATGAGAGAGACAGATATTACTCAAGAGAACAAATTAATAACCATATCTACTCCAAACTAATTTTCTAAAAATCGCATTTGTGTTCTAGTTACTTTTTCAGGGAATGAATCTTTTATTTGGGAATACAATCATATGGAAAGACTTGTCAAATTGTATATCTTTGTAGAAAGCTTGGCTACCTTCAGATGACCTTTGTAACATAGTTGTGATACTGTTGTAATTAAGTAGTTATTAATAACAGGGAAGGCATGTCATTTTGACAGTCTCACCAGTAAGCTAAAGCTCCACACTCCCGAGTGAGCCACCGGGCTATTCCCTACAGATCACAGATCGCTGGGGGAAGGGACTAGACAGGGAGGAGAATAGACATGTACCCAGTAAAGTTGGGGTGATGTTGGGAAACTACTTGCCTGTCAGTCACACCTTGAAACAGGTCATTGACCAGAATGGGCATGACCTCTGGAAGGGCACAGAGTTTGGGATATTTCATCCCCTGAACAAAGGAGTTCACTCTCTTGGCTCCGTTGGGACTCTCGTTGCTTGCGGTGAGCTTTCTTGTCTCTCCGTCACTTGCCCAGATGGCTCATGGCCATGTGGATGCTACACACAGTGGACCAATGGACTGCCGCTAGCCTGATGCTGGACTTGACTCAGTCTGGACTCGACTCAAACATGGAAATAAAACTCTGGACACGGGCTTTGCTTCTAGCTCCACTGAAACCCTAGGTACATGTCTTCTATGACTGGACGAGGAGAATGGGACTTTGGAAACCCAGGGATGTAATTCCATGCAAAAAAAAAAATCAAAAAAAAAATCACTCATCCTTCTCTATAGGGGATCAGAAATTTTTTCCCCTCAAGATATTGTAAGGCTACCCCCGCCCCCCAGCACCCAGTGGGCCAGAGGACATCGATTTCTCTGATAACAGTTAGGAAAAAATTAACAGAGGTACATAATCTAAGTTACTGGTACAAAGACATTTTGAGGTCCATTTACAACTGTTTATCTTTTAGAAATCAACACATTCATCTGGTGAACAGTTTATATAGAAAATGTATATACTAGGTTGCAATTTAGAACCTATAGTCTTTCTGAGAGTCCAATCCCATCTTATCACTTGGTTGATAACCTCTCTTTCCTCTGAAATGTAAGTGTTTTATATGTTATGAGCCTTGGGTCTACTCTCAGGAGATAGTAATAAGTAATACCAGCCATCCATGGAACAGATTCTTATTATTTTTTCCTCACTTCTCTTGATGTTGTAGGTATTGATTTGACTCCTAAAAGCTTCTAAAAAATATTGATGGATTCTTTTAAGCTTCTCCCTCTTTTCTCAATCTTTAGTCCCAAATCCCTCTCAGCTGCTATCTGGCAATGGCTCTTTTTGTTTTGATACATTACTGAGACTAAGCTATGCCTATCCTAGAGTTTCAGTCCTTTTTACCATACCTAAGTGCTGGTGATGGTTGTGGAGCTTTCAAAGTAGTTATTTACAGGAGTTATTGAGCAGAACTCTGGGAGGTGTATATAGGGAACTCTTTCTGAGGGAATAAATAATTGAAACATTAAGTTTGATTCAAGATCAATGGATGAAATCCATCAATGGTGTAACTGTGAACAGAGAATATATTATCTCTCTCAAAAGATCCTCTGATCATGGATGTTGAATTTATGTTTTAACAACAGGACAATGGACTATACAAAGAGGGGGGAAAGCATCAAATATCTTATATTTGTATTTCCTCAAGAGAAAATGATAGTGTAATGATAGTAGAAGCCTGTGGCTTCTACTCTGAAAGGGACTCTGCTAGACCTTTATCCAATGATTACAAGAATGTCCAGGCTTCATACATGAAGGGCATTAGTACCATTAATATTGACATAAGCAGACATTGGACACTGGCAGCCTTGATGCAGCCATTAGCAGTCAGTGATGGTATTAATGTAGACACTATCAAGGACATTTGGGGGACAATGAAAGCCTCAATTTAATACAGATATACAGAAAGAGAGAAGTAAAGAGTAGGTTTCATATTGTGCTTGTGAGGAATGTATCTTTGCAAACTGCGAAACAGCCTCTAAGGATTCTGCAGAGAATAAAGTGAGATAATACTTATAAATAATATATGTGGAATACCTAATATGTGGTAGGCACTGGGCTAAGTTCTTAACATTTAATCTTACCAAAACTCCATGATGTAGGTACTAAAATTATTTTCCCATTTTACCAGTGAGAATGATGGAGCTACTTAATACCTTGCCCCAAACTGTTTAACATGTGACAGAGCTGGAATTGGAAGCAAGAAAATTAAAACACACCCCCTCCCCGCCCCACACACACATAGCAAGAAAAGTTGACTCCTTTTTTTTTAGACTTTTTTAAAACTATCAAGATTCCTGTACTCTGTGGGACTACTACTGTGACTAATTTTTACACCAAGGTAAGGGTAAATTTTGAAATTGTGGTTTATTTAATAGATATACAAACAAGTTTATGGAATTAAAGAATCAAACATACCTTTATCTTGGTAAATATACCTTTAGCTAGGTGGGTAAGATATGACCTTTCACTTATCTCATCTGGTGATATTATTTTAGCCCCATCATAGAGATCAGAAAGTAACTTTCTCCCCTGGAGGCTGAGGGTACATTTATTCATTTATCAGTTCAAAACAGTTGCTTTAACGGTCTGCCTACCATATGCCAGACATGGTGGGAACATGAATGCAGTGGCAAACAAAGATGGGATAGAAGTTCTTCTGGGAGAATGTCTTTCTATCCCTTTTTAGCCTGTAACCAGGAGCTAAGGAGTTGTGAACAGTGGTTAATTGATTGATTAGCAGTTTCAAAGAGAAGTGTTTTGAGGTGCTAAAAATTCTGTGACTCACAGCTGAAGAACTAGCAGAGGGTGCCTTAACAATAATTAACATGTACTACAGGATCTGATGTACCTTTATCTCCTTTCTGCTTATTTCTGTGTTCTATTGTCTTATCTTTCAGTACATGTCTTCCATACTATTTCCTCTTCCACTCTTTTTCTCTTAAGAATTTAATCAAATAGGATGTAGCTAAATTAAGTATCCTTATTATTTTTTTCTTTCTCTCATTGTCCCAGAAGGCTGAAGGATAGAAATATATGTGTAATATATGTTATATATTTATATATATTTTATTTTTTCAAATCTAGAGAAACGAGTAAGTTTTTTGAGCAGAAGAGTTCTTATCTTCAGCCAAGAGGGTACTACCACATGGCGAGGCATCCAGCTGCCACCTGGAGTGGGGGATGGAGCAGGGGCATTGGTGATCCCCCAAAGCCAACAAAGGGATCCATGTGAGAAAGGGACAGCTTCCATCACATGCTAGTGCCATAAAGAACTGAAGCCAAATTTCCACATTACCCATCACTGAGAAAGTTAGCTCACAGTACTTTACTCCTCCAATTCCTGCCTGTTTCCTGAAGGTAAAGAGAAAAGACAATTTATAAACTCCTCTCCCAAATGAAGGAAAAGGGGAGGTTTTAACTCTAAACCAATATTACAATTTTGATTATGACATGGGACAGGACATTTTATTGACAAAAGTGAGACTGAGTTGTGTGACTTAAAAAGATTTGAGAACATTTTCTATTGTCTAAAATTAATCAGAAATTCACAGGTTTGCCCAACCAAGTTTTCATCGTGGGGCATGGGGTGAGCTAGCCCAAGTTACCACATGAAAGGGGCAAGAAGACAAACATAATTCTACTTTCTGAAAATTTTGCTTTATGCTTTTACTCCATGCATTGAAATAGTTATGTTTGCACATATATGAGAATATCTCTAGGACAGTGGTTCTCAACCTTCCTAATGCCGCGACCCTTTAATACATTTCCTCATGTTGTGGTGACCCCCAACCATAAAATTATTTTCATTGCTACTTCATAACTGTAATTTTGCTACTGTTATGAATTGCGACCCACAGGTTGAGAACCGCTAGCACGGTCGCCTAAGACCATCAGAAAACACAGATATTTACATTACGATTCATAACAGTAGCAAAATTACAGTTATGAAGTAGCAACGAAAATAATTTTATGGTTGGGGGTCACCACAACATGAGGAACTGTATTAAAGGGTCGCGGCATTAGGAAGGTTGAGAACCACTGCCCTAAGTGTTCATATGAATTCTTCAGAGCACTTATATAAAAGAGCTTTCAAGTGACACCCTTGGTTTTCTCCCTTCCCTGAGGCCAGGCCTTACCAAACTATTGACCTCTTGTCTCTGTACCTCCACCGGCTTTCCAACTTTGGTCTTTTACTTGAAGCTGATTTGGTGAGAAATTATTTTCCATTTCTGAAATTTCTGGTCTGATTATATTCTCTTCAAATTCTGTTTTCAAACTGGCTACATTATTTCTGAGCTCAATTCTTTTAGTACCTTATCAAACACAGCTAGTAACAGCACACACCATTGAAATCCCTTAAAATCACCTTCCTCAACCCTATAAGATCATTAGGTAGGATTTTTTTTCCCTCCCACATTATCATGGGAAATGCTTTACACTAAATATTTTCCCTCTCCATAATACACCATTTTTACAGCTGTTTTACCTGTTTATTTAATGCCTATCACCTGGTCCCAAATCCATTGCCACAGATTTTAGAATTTGATTACTACAGGACCTCATTTCTAGGTATCAATTTGTGAGTGAAATAATTATTGCCATAACAAAACAATGCTGACTAATACCAATGATTTAATCTCCTGAAGGTAAGTGATAGAGTGCAAATACTGCAAACCCATGCCAACGTTCCCAGGTGGTTCTGAATAATGAATAAGCACATCCAAAAGGGAAGTCAAAATCAATGTCATAGTTAGAGAAAACACCTCTGAACTGAAACAAGAAAAGACACAGCTCTGGATATCTGAAGTGCTTATCCTATGAAATGTAGGGCTCGGGGTGCAGACTTTTCTTCCTGTGGGTTCTTGTACTCACAAAGTTTGAATAAACTCTCGGATAACAAGGCTTCTTTAATAAAACATGTAGAAGTTTATGGGAACAGATACACACTCCATCTGGGCAGGGGTGTCCCCAAAGGGGACCTCAGGGAGCTGTTTTAATTGCTCAGGCAAGAAATGTTTCCATCTGCCTGGACCCTCTTTCTGTGGCATCTCTCTATCCTCTGTATAAGATAAGCACCCTGGCGTCTTCAAGTCTCCACCTGCCTATTTTTTTTCTTAAAACTCTTTTCAGTATCATTCAATTATACAAATTAAACATTCAACTTAATTAGAAAAGAGAAATAACATACACCAAAAGAAAGGCAAAAAAATAGGAAATAATAAAGATAAAAGTATAAATGATTACATTAGAAAACACAAAAGGAAAATATTATAAACTAGTAGCACATTTGCAGGAAGAATCCTGCAAGCGGCCACTGTGGCCACGTGTGCTGCCGCCGTTGCGGCTGCCGCGCCTGCACCTGAACGCAGCTGCTGCCCGCCCCGCCTGGGCTTTCCCTCTGGCAGCCACCTTGCTTTCCGCTTTTCCTCCCTCTTCCTTCTAAGTTGTCTTTAGTCTTCACTCCTCCCTCCCTCAGTGTATGCAAATTAACCGCCATCTTTGTTGGATAATTTGCATACTCTCCCTGATTGGGTGGTGGGCGTGGCTTTGGCTGGTGGGCGTGGCTTGGGCATAGCGAAGGTGCGGTCAATTTGCATATTACTATTTTATTAGGTAGGATATCTTCTTATGCTTATTTTAGGAAAAAAATACACATAGTAAAATAGAAATAGCCTAGCAAAACAAATTAAGAAAAAAAAAAAAAAAAGAAAATCTATAAAGTCAAACGTAGAATTAAAAAGAGGGTTAACAGATTATATATATTTCTAAAGTTTTAAACTTATTCAAATTAGAGCTCAGTGCTATAATTGTATAGTTATAATATAAATTAGATTTTAAAAGTAGAATATGTCTGTTAAACTGGCTAATTAATAATCCTTGAATAATTATTATCTCTTCAAATATGAGGAAAGAGTGTAAATTGTCATGAAAATTTGGCCCTCAAAGAAATGATCTTTTGATTATAAAGCACAATAAAACATCTAATTTTTATTGTTGACTGTCAGTCACTGTGTTCTATGCTTTGCATTAATAACTTATGCATCTCAAAATATTATGGAAATTTTATAATCTCCCTATTGCAAGTGAAAACACTGAATTTAGCAGATGAAAACTTTATCTAAGTTCACAGTTTGTAAGTAGTACATTTGGAGTTTGGATGCAGGCAGCTGGATTGCAGAGCTTCTGTTTTTAATAACAATGCCATTCCAGAGTTTGGTGCACTTTTTCTTTTTCAATTTCTAAAATCAGAATAAAGCATAAAATTGGAAAGTGTGAGGTAGTCAGAGCAAAAGTTTATAAAATATGTTAATGAGAAAATAATTACAAAGGAGATTAGAACGGTGATTAACCTTCTTATGTGAAGTAAACCCAAACAACAAAGAGCTGTCATCATTCTTAATAGAATTCTGGAGCAAATTTAATTGCAAAAAGGCAGCCAAATCTTTTAAAATGTAATTGCAAAACAGTATCATTGAGCACCGCAAATACGGAGAAAGTACCTGAAGATACTTTCTTTTATGACAAAAAGTAAAAACAAAGTAAAATGATTATATATCTAGGAACAAAAATTCCATCAAGGATATAATACCCCATCAATTTACTAACATCATTTTTGTTTTCAGAAAAATAGCAAAGAAAAAAAAAGAAAGAAAGAAACAGTAAGTACATTTAACATACATATCAATTTTTTGAAGATCCAGAGTACAAAATTACCAAAATGTAAAAAAGTGTTTTAGAATTATAGAACAATAAATAGTATTAATTAATAGTTTAAATTTGGCATAGAATGCATAGAATAATTCTAAACATCCACATTTTTACAGTTTTAATTATCAATGAATAGTAACCAAAATTTTTTGAATATATAAAGATCTATCAACACAATGCTCATGTTTGTACAAAACTAAAAATGCTTCAAACAGAGATACATGGTCTCTAGGGGAAGAAAAAAACAAGCTATTTTGTGTTTTGTCTTCTAATTATCATCGAAAGATTAACAATTAATGCTTGATAAAGTTTTAGACTTTCAATGCAAAATAATTACATATTTATAAAAACAGTGTGGTAAACAGGGTCCTAAATGCTCTCATTAAAAAACAAAGCAAAACAAAACAAAACACAAAAAACACAAGAAATTGCTCTCATCAATTCTACCAAGGCTCTTCCATTCATCAAAAAATTCATATAATAGCTTATATTACTTGTTGTTACTTATATATGGACCTAAAAGCATAAAAATAGACTAATAGTATATACACATAAGTCATTATATTGGTTGCTTACAAGACATTGTTGGAATTGGGGCAAAGGGCAGTTTATTATTTTAAAATTTATTTTATTACAAAGTCAGTTTTAAGTACATATGGCACAAAATTTACTTTTGTTACCTCTGAATTATATATTCACTAGAGGCCCAGTGCATGAAATTTGTGCACGGTGTGTGTGTGTGTGTGTGTGTGTGTGTGTGTGTGTGTGTGTGTGTGTGTCCCTCAGCCCAGCCTGCACCCGCTCCAATCTGGGACCCCTCAAGGATGTCTGACTGCCTGTCTAAACGGGCAGTCAGACATCTCTCACAATCTGGGATTGCTGGCTCCCAACTGCTCACCTGCCTGCCTGCCTGATTGCCCCTAACCGCTTCTTCCTGCCAGCTTGATCACCCCCTAACCACTCCTCTGCCAGTCTGATCAACCCCTAACTGCTTCCCTGCCAGCCCGATTGCCCCTAAAAGCCCTCCCTTGCCAGCCTGGTAGCCCCTAACTGCCCTCCCCTACTGGCCTGGTCCCCCCTACTGCCCTCCCCTGCAGGCCTGGTCCCTCCCAACTGCCCTCCCCTGCTGGCCCAGTAACCCCTAACTGCCCTCCTTTGCCAGCCTCGTTGCCCCTAACTACCCTCCCCTGTGGCCCTGATTACCCCCAACTGCCCTCCCCTGAAGGCCTGTTCCCCCCCAACTACCCTCCCCTGCAGGCCTGGTCACCCCCAACTATCCTCCCCTGCAGGCCTGGTTGCCCCTAACTGCCCTCTGTTGCCAGCCTGGTCCCCCCAACTGCCTTCCCCTGTAGGCCTGGTTCCCCCCAACTGCCCTCCCCTGCATGCCTGATTGCCCACAACTGCCCTCCCCTGCTGGCCATCTTGTGTCCACATGGGGGCGGCCATCTTTGACCACATGGGAGTGGCCATCTTGTGTGTTGGAGTGATGGTCAATTTGCATATAACCTCTTTATTATATAGGATAGTTATTTTAATACTATTGTATGTACTATTTTATATCTGAAATCTCAATATCAAAAGGTGATCCTTAAAAGTTTATATTCAAGAAAAGAGTGACTGTCTTTTATCCCTGTTTTACTCAAGAAGATACTTGGAACTTGGCTTCTCTTAGAATAGGAAGACATTGGTGCACATTTGATTACAAAACTGGTGTCACCAGCCCTAACCGGTTTGGCTCAGTGGATGGAGTGTCGGCCTGTGGACTCAGGGGTCCCAGGTTTGATTCTGGCCAAGGGCATGTACCTTGGTTGTGGGCACATCCCCAGTGGGGGTGTGCAGGGGGCAGCTGATTGATGTTTCTCTCTCACTGATGTGTCTAACTCTCTCTCCCTCTCCTTTCCTCTCTGAAAAAAATCAATAAAATATATTTAAAACAAACAAACAAAAAAAAACGGTGTCACCATAGTTCAATGGCATGGTCTTCGGTGTGTAGAGATTCCAATTCAAGCAGAATTAGACTGATATATTTAACCGGTTACTTAATTCCCTCTATATTGAGCATCATACTTAACCACTTTTATTTTTCAAATGTATCATCTATAAAATGAGAATCATAATGCCTGTCACTTTTTAAGATTAGATGAAATAATGTATGTGATGGGTTTAGGACAGTGAATGCAAGATTTTATTATTGTTCTTCAGTATTGTTGCTTGAGGAGATTTCTTTATTTTTTGGTATCTGGCTTCTTTACTAATACAATGTTTTTAATTAATCCATGTAGTTACATATATCAGTAGTTTTTTGTTGTTGTTATCGTTTTTTACTGAATCAAATTTCTTTTAATGAGAATAATTGTATTCCCTTGTATAAAATTATTTCTTCTTTCTTCTGTTAATAGAGTTCATGTTTTGTTTGTTTGTTTGTTTGTTTGTTTGTTTTTGGCCTTGTGCTAGTATAAATAAAATTTCTCTAAACACCACATATACATGTTTTTGTTGACACATATTTTTTATTCCTTTGTATGTATATGAGCAAGATTGCTGTGTCATAGCATTAAACGTATGTTTAACCTTTTAAGATTTTCCCAGTTTTTTAAAACATATGTTTCTTTTTTTTATTGATTTCAGAGAGGAAGGGAGAGGGAGAGTTAGAAACATCAATGATGAGAGGTAATCATCTATCAGCTGCCTCCTGCACATATCCCACTGGAGATCAATCCCAAAACTCTGACATATGTCCTGACTTAGAATTGAAGGTAACCTTCTGGTTCATGGGCCAAGGCTCAATCACTGACTCACATCACTCCAGGCATCCCCAGATTTTCGAAATAGCTGTATATTTTATATTCTGACCAGCAATGCATGAAATTTCAGTTACTTCAGATCTGCTCAACATATTGTGGTCTCAGTCCTTTTAATTTTAGCCACTTTTGTGAAGTGAAGTCATACCTCATTGTGATATCAATATCCTGATCACTAATGCTGAGCCTTTCCATGTACTTATGGGACATGCATATACTTTCCTTTATAAAGTTTTCAAATATTTCACTTGTTTTCTGTTGGGTTGTTCGATATTTATTATAGACTAGTGGCCCAGTGCACAAAATTCATGGGGGGAGGGGGGTTCCCTCAGCCTAGCCTGCACACTCTCCAATCGGGGACCCCTTGGGACTGCTGGCTCCTAACCTCTCATATGCCTGCCTGCCTGATTGCCCCTAACTACCTCTGCCTGCCGGCCTGATCTGGCCCCCAACTTCCCTCCCTTGATGGTCAATTTTGTTCTGATTGGTCAGTTTCTATGCCAGTCAGCATCAAAAACTCCACCTCCCAGGCAGCCATTGGCTCCTCACAGTTCACCCGGATTTGGTTCTGATTGGTTGGTTTCTATGCCAGTCAGCATCTCCTGGCCTATCTCTGGGCCTGATCAGATAGGCAGGGATGATCAGCAGACCCCAAGGAGGCCCAGAGAGAAATAGAAGAGCAGCTACTGGCAAAGCCCAGAGAGAAAGAGAGAGGCAACTGCTGATCAACAGCTGCCACGAAGGCTGCGGATCAGACTCTGCCTCTCTCTTCGGGCCTCTCTCCGGGCCTGATTCTCAGTCCCCTTGGCAGTCAGTGCTGGGTCACTGCGGCAACCCAGCACTGACTGCAGGACTGACTTCCCATCGGTCGAGCCTTTGGTTGTTTTGGATGCTATGGTCCCTGGGTTTTTATATATTAGGATTTTTATCAAATATTTATATATTCTGGACCCATACAATGAATTGTTATGTTATCCGTTCTCTTATATTTTCTGAAAGAGTTTATATATGGTTGTGTTTATTCCTTCTGTGAGACAATTTTGTATTGGAATTTTCTTTATAGGAATTTGTTGATTAGGTATTCAATTTATTTAAAAGACATTCTATTTCTTCTTATATTCATTCTTGTAAGTTTTCATTTCCAAAGAATTTGTCTATTTTATCTAATTTGTTAAAAATCTTTTAAAGTATATTTTTATTGATTTCAGAGAGGAAGGGAGAGGGAGAGAGAGATAGGAACATCAATGATGAGAGAGAATCATTGATTGGCTGCCTCCTGCATGCCCCCTACTGGGGATAGAGCCTGCAACCCAGGCATAAGCCCTTGACCAGAATCAAACCCAGGACCCTTCAGTCAATAGGCTGACACTCTATCCATTGAGCCAAACCAACTAGGGCTAATTTGTTAAATTTATTGGCCAAAAATTATTTGAATTTTGCCTCATTATATTTTCAAAATTGCATAAAGTTTGAAATAACACTTTTATCATTTTTTATAGTGTTAATTTGTATCTTCCTCATATATGTTAAGGATTTATCAATTGTTACTTTTTTCTTTTTATTCTCTAATGTTTTAAATTGAAGTAACACCAGTTTATAACATTATGTAAGTTTCAAGTGTACAACATTATAACTTGATATCTGTATACGTTATAGCATGCTCACAAACAAAATTCTGGTTTTCATCTATCACAATACATTTGACCTCCTTTGCCTACTAGTGCCTCCTTCCACTGTCATTCACTTCTAGCAACTACCAATCTGTTGTTTATATCTACAAGTTTTTGTCGTTTTTTGTTTGTTTTATATTCTACATGAGAAAAATCATATGATTTTTTTTTTTACTTTCCTGACTGACTTATTTTACTTAGCATAATACCTTCAAGGTCAATTCATGTAGTAAATGGCAATACTTAATCTTTTTATGGCTTAATAGTATTCCATTATATATGGAGATCTACATATTCTTTATTCATTCATTGGTTCACGGACACTTAGGTGGTTTTTTTATCTTAGATATTGTAAATAATGCTGCAATGAACATTGGAATACACATTTCTTCATAATTAGTGTTTTCATATTCTCCAGATAAATACCCAGACAGCCACATGTAAAAGAATAAAGCTATAACCACTCTGATACACCATATACAATATTTAATTCAAAATAGAATATATAGACTTGAATGTAAGACCTGAAAATATAAAATTCATAGAAGAAAACACAGATGCTAAGCTCCTAGACATTGGTCTTAGAAACATTTTTGTGGAATTGACTCCAATGACAAGGGAAACAAAAAAACAAACAAACGGGATTACATCAAACTAAAAGGCTTCTGCACAGTAAAAGAAATCAAGAAAATCAAAAGCCAACCAACCAAATGGGAAAAGATATTTGCAAATATTTCCTATGAGGGATTAATATCCATGACATACAAAGAACTCTTACAACTGAACAACAACAACAAACCAACCCAATTAAAAAAGGAACAGGTGATCAGAATAAACATTTTTCTAAGGAAGATATTCAGATGGCCAACAGGCACATAAAAAGACATTGTATATCACTAATTATGAGGGAAATGCAAATCAAAACCACAATGAGATGTCACCTCACACCCGTTAGAATGGCTATTATTAAAAATTCAGGAGATAAGTATTGGAGAGGATGTGAAGAAAAGAGAATCCTTGTGCATTTTGGTGGAATTGTAAATTGGTGCAGCCACTACAAAAAACAGTATGGAGGTTCCTAAAAAATTATTAAAATTAAGAATTTTTACTCTTTTTAAAAAATCAAGTTGTATTTGTTAATCTTTTCTTTGCTACTTGATTTCTTATGTTTATTATTTTCTCTCTTAAGCTTACCTTGAGTTTACTTTGCTCTTCTTTTGTTATCTTCTTGATGTGAAAATGTAGATAATTAATATTAACATCTTGTCTAAGCACTTAATACTATATATTTCCCTCTAACCAGTGCTTTAGCTGCATCCCCAAAACTTTAAGGTTTTATTTTCATTATCATCCACTTCAAACTATTCTTTATTTTTCTGGTGATTTGGTATTTGACCTATGTGGTATATGGAAGAGTAATGTTTAGTTTGCAAATATGTGTGACTTTCTTACATATCAGGTTTTATAGATTTTTTTCATTTTATTTCACTGTGTGGAGACAATATAAACTGTTAGATTAAACATTTTTGAAATTTATTGGGGATTATTTTATGGGCTTTTGTTATGCTCCACTTTGTTTAAAGCCAATGCACCCTTGAGAAGAAGGTGTTTAGTGCAGTTGATGGACAGAGTTCTATAAATAACAATTAGTTTAAGATAATTTGTATTGTTCAAATTATCCATATATTGCCTGATTTTTTAAAAGTTATATCTTAAGTAATAGGTTCACCTAATTTTGCATACAATTTCAATAATATGGGTCATGATCTCATGAACTCACACACCTGAATTGTGATTAGTAGATGATGTACCCCCTGTAGTGTCAACTAATCAACTCTTGTATGGATTAGTTGCTAGCTGATAGCTGTTGTATAAATGTTGCTGAGGGAGCACTGAATCTGTCCAAGCTACTTTCCCTAAGAAGGCAGGTGACCCATACACTTACTGTGCTTGGTAGTACTGTGATCCCCTGTCTATCCTTCAATGTTCTGTGAATTAGATCATTTTCATAGAAAGGTATTGTCAAGAGGAACCCTGCTGAGAAAGCAAGTCACTGGATTCAGAGTAAGTTTATCAATTTGCCCTCAGGGACTGACTGAGTAGAACACTGAACCCAAGTTACACGCAGGTGCAGAGCTGGTCAGCAAACCTATATGGCCGCTGTTTTGCCTGCATCATCACTTGTGCTGGGAGCAGATTTGTTTACTCTTTAACCCCTGATTAATGAGAGAAAATGCACCATATTTTGCCCAATGGTCTGTCATTTTGTTAATTTGATTTAGAAGTTTTCTTTACTTCTGTGAGTACATATGGGGAGGATAGTTGGAGGTAGAGAAAGGCAGACAAATGTTCAGTCTTCCATTGCAAACCAGATGCTGCCTGACTGGAAGTCAGAGATGAATAAATTGTTTGGCTCATCTTTGCCAACAACCTAATGTCCACTAGTGAAAAGCAACTGGGACATTGTGCCAATACTGACACTTCTGTTTCCAACCTAATCTTTTGTTTACCCATCTCAGGGACTTTCAACAAGAAAAATTGTCCCTGGTAAACCTGAGCAGTTTCACAAAATTCCAAAGAAGAAGAAGAAAAAAGGTAACTTATAATTAGTCAAGCCTGTGTGTTTGAGGGTCTCTGAGAGATTTCTAGACAGCAAATGACAATGCAGTACTCTTCTTTTCTTAACACTTAATCACTTTAAATAGAAGTTATTCTAAATATACTGTGAACTCCCTGAGACCTTAGTAAAAATATATTAAATATAATGGATTACAATAAGAGAGAGAAGGAGAGAATTAATAATGATTGAGAAATTAATATATTCTTAACTTCAAGGCAGAGAGCAGAGAGTGTCAAGTACTATGTTTCAACCTGTCCCTATATAACCCCATTTAATCCTTATAAAAATCTTGTAAGATGAGCAGAATTGTTCTAAATTAGATAATAATAAAACTGAGTTCGTAATAACTCAATGCCTGTTTTAAACTCTCGGTCAATAAATACTAAATCAAAGGTGCAAATCCATTTCTTTACAGTCCCAAGGATGTATACTAACTCTTCCACTACATGTGTTACCTCCTTTCCCTTCCCTCCTAGGTCCATGGACACTGTTGTTATACCAGGTACTATGCTGGGTTATTAGACAACACTAATTTAATTTTATTTAAATGTAAAGCAACATAATCTAAAGTGAAATAATCTAAAGTGAAACTTTTGAAATTGAAATAAAGAATTTTTCTCTAGAAGAAATATTCTTTCTAACTGGTGTCTGTAATGCTAAAACTATAATACAAACTGCTGATATATTAATGACATAATGTTAAATTATATGACTTATTTTTTAAGTTTTTAAAAAAATTTATTGATTTGAGAGAGAGAAACACAAATATTTTTCCATTTATTTATGCTCTCATTGGTTGATTCTTGTATGTGCCCTGATCAGGGATGGAACTCACAAACTTGGTGTATGGAGATGATACTCCAAACAACTGAGCTACCCAGCCAGGGCCTGTTCGTGATTTTATTTTAATCTGTGATATTGAGAAATATTTTTTCTGTGAGAAATAGTAGCCGTAGCTTTTAAAACCCCTCTGATTGCCTCCGGATTAGTTCCAAAGTTTTGTTTTTTTTTCCATTATCTCACATTATAATAGTTTGAAACCATAATTCTCATAGTTATTTGATAATAAGATTATGTCTACCTTTAATGATTCAGTATCCATTACTGGTCATTTATATAATTCCTAATCATTTATTTTAATTTTTTGAATTCCACTTTTAATTAAACTGTAAAGTTTCAGATATTATAGATTCATATGCAGTTATAAGAAACTAGAGGCCTGGTGCAGGAAATTTGTGCACAAGGGGCAGAGGTGTCCCTCAGCCTGACTTGTGCCCTCTCCAATCTGGGAGCCCTTAGAGGATGTCCTACTGATGGCTTAGGCCCACTCCCCGTGGTTCTCTGCTCTCTGTGGGGCCTGTCTGCTCCACACTGTGGCAACTGCCAAGCAGGCCATGTAGGGTGCTGCCTGTGGGCTGCGCTTCACTGCTCCCGGGTCACCGAGGCCATGCTGGGAGCTGCCTGTGGGCCCCCCTTCCCCTCTCCCAGGTTGCCACGGTGACCACCAAGCAGGCTGTGCTGGGAACTGCCTCCTCCCTGCTGTCAGTCTCCACGGAGGTGATGAGGTTAATTTTCATACTCACTACTGATTGGCTGGTGGGCTTTGTGAAGTGATGGTCAATTTGCATATTTCTCTTTTATTAGTGTAGATAATGCAGAGCGATCCCATGTACCCTTTCCCCAATTTTCCCCCGTATAATATCTTACAGGAGGACAATATAATATCACAACCCGGGAACTGACATTGATAGTCAAGACATAGAACATTTCTAACACCACAAGAGTGCCTCATGTTGCCCTTTTATAACCATAAACACTTCCTTTTATCCCATCCCCTTCTTAACTTCCACCAACCATAGTCTCCTTTCCCTTTCTATAATGTCATTTCAAGATTATAAGAAACATCCAATGTTCCTCTTCCCAATTCCTTCTTGGTTCTTTAGATTATAAGATAGTGAGAAAGGAGAGTACAACTAAACTGGGAGTGGTTTGCAATAAACATTTTTAACTGATATTTGTAGACTCACATGCACCTGTAAAAACAATCCAGAGAAATCTTGTGCATACTTTGCCCAGTCCCCGCGCCCCCCGCTCCACCGTGGTAACATTATAAATCTACTAGAGGCCCAATGCACGAAATTCGTGCAAGGGGCTTGCCCCCTGATGCTGCTGCGGCTGCCTCAGCCCCAGCCCCGCAGTGGCTTCGTCCAGAATGTTGTCCAGAAGGATGTCCACCAGTCTAATTAGCATATTACACTTTTATTATTATAGATAGTACAATATCAAACCCAGGATATTGACATTATTACAACCCACGTATATTATGCAGATTTTCCCAATCATACTTTTATGTGTATGTATGTGTTTATATCTGTGTTTGCTTATTAAGTTCTATACAATTTTACCCCAGTGTTTGGGGCTTGTTAAGCATTTTGAATAAAGTGTATATCTTTTGCAAATTTGGGAAGTTTTCAGCAATTATTTCTTTGAATACTTATTAAGGTCATTCTCTTTCTCCTCCCTCAGAGACCCTGATAATATGAATTTTAAATCTTCTGTTATTGTCACACAAGTCTTTGAGGCTCTGCTCATTTGTTGTTAATCAGTCTATTTACTACCCATTGTTCAAACTGGGTGATTTCTACTGCTCTTTGTTCTAGTTAATTAGTTTGTTCTGTCTCCTCCATTCTGGTGTTTAGTCCACCTATTGTTTTGTTTTGTTTTTATTGTATCTTGAGGTCTCAAGTTTCCACTTGATTCCTCTTTATGCCTGTATTTACTTTCTGAAGTTTTCTATTTCTTAGCTCTTCATTTTGAGTATGTTTGTGATTGCTTGTGGCACCATTTTTTCATGGCTGCTTTGAAGTTTGTCAGATACGTTTAACATCTCTGTCATCATAGTGGTGGCATCTACTGATCGTATTTTTTTTTTTCATTTAGTTTGAGATTTTTTTCCAGGTGTTGATAACTATTTCTTCTCTTGTTGTCAAAATAAAAACATGGGCATGGGGATATAATGTTCTGAAACGCTGGATCATACATCAACCTTGTGTTTTAGCTGGCTTGCTCTAAAAATGCTCTTGCAGGGGAAAGGTGGGCTACTGCTTCCTAGGGTGGGTAGAAATCCAGGTTTCCCACTTGGCTTCCATTGACACATGAGGAGTGCGTAGCTTGTTCCTGTGCAGAGGGGTAGGCATTCTGGCTTCTCACTTGGTCTCCACTAACACCTCCAAAGCTGAGGGTAGGCATTATGGCTTCCCACATGATCTCTCCTACATCCTGTCTTTAGTGCTGAGTGGAGATGAACTTCCTGAATTTCCATCATGCCTCCTCTGACACTGTCACCATGATGATGGGAATGGGTGCCTTCTAATTGTTTTCTAGCATAAAGTGTTAATGCCCAAAGATTCTTTTCCATCTAAGAATTTTACTAGAACAAATCTCTGGGCCACTCATTCTGAGCAATTCCCCAGGTCTGTAATATAAAATTTCAGTTTGTAATTTCCAGGGGTATTTTTAGGCAGAGCAGAATGCGATGGTTTTAATATTTATTCTGTTCCATTGCTTATTTCTCCCCACCCCCACTGGTACTTACTGAGTACCACTTTTATACATGCATGTCTATCTTCTATATCTAGCACCTTCTCTAATATCCTTTGGATCTCTGTCTTTATTTCTTTATTTTTAAGGCATTTTTCTAGAGCAGTTTTAGTTTCACAGCAAAATTGAGAGGAAGGTATACAGATATCCCATATACACCTCTGCTCCCACACATGCATAGCCTCACTCATTAACAAGGTCCCCATCAGAGTGGTACACATGTTACAACTGATGAACCTACATTGACAAATCAGAATCACCTAAAATTTTTAGTTTGCAGTAGGGTTTGCTGTTCTATGTGTATGGATACATGGATAATGACTTGTATCCATCATTACAGTATCATGCTGACTAGTTTCACTGGCCTAAAAGTCCTCTGTGCTCCACCTGTTCCATCTCTCCCTCTTTCCCTAACCCCTGGCAACCACTGATGATTTCACTGTCTCTGTAGTTTTGCTTTACCCAGCATCTCATATAGTTGGAATCATATAGTATATAGTATATTCAGATTAGCTTCTTTCATTTACTATTATGCCTTTAAGGCTCCTATGTCTTTTCACACATTGCTAACTTGTTTCTTTTTTAACACGGTATAATATTCCAGTGTCTGATGCACATTTTATTTACCCATTTACCTACAGAAGGACATCTTGGTTTCCTTATGTTTTGGCTATTATAAGTAAAGCTGTTATAAACACCCCTGTGTAGGGTTTTATGTAGACATAAGTTTTCAACTCCTGTGGGTAAATACCAAGGATGACAATTGCTGAGTCATATGGTAGGAGTATGTTTCATTTAGAAAGAAACTGCCAAACTGTCTTCCAATTTACATTTCCACCATCAGTGAGTGACAGTTCCTAGTCATCTTTGCCACCATTTGGTGTTGTCAATGTTCTGAATTGTGGCCATTCTAATGTGTATTACGGTATCTCATTATGGTTGTCCTTTCATTGTTTTTCGGCTTTCAACATTTTTTTTCTCTGTATCTTCTATTTTCTTTTGTGGTAGGAATAATTAAGATCTCACGCCTCATTAACTTTGAGGTTTATAAGACAGTATTGGCTATAATTATTATGCTCTATGACTATAGGACTCAGATCACCTAGCTCTTTAGGACTTGCCTACAGTTCCAAGTATCCTTAAAAACAACATATGTTGGGGTTTTTGAAATTATCTTCTCAACTTAGTTAGTTCTGAAAAAATTTTGAAAGGTTCAAGTGCCACATTTATGTCACATCTATCTTCCAAGTATCTCATTTGTTCATATTTAACTTAAAATGTTCTCACCTCTTTGGCTCACTTCTGCACCATGGTCAGCATAGTTTTATAAAGTATTTTAATTACTTTTAATTTATCTTTCCATCAAATTATTGTCATCTTCAATAAAACAGAATTCCAGGATTTTTGCCTAGTCTGATTAAGAAAAATAACCTATGTATAAATTATTTCCTTCTTCAAGTATACATACATGTGTGAAGATAATAAATAAGATGTGTGAGAAGAACTTTGAGCAATTTGAGGAAATACTCAAAGTAAATACAGAGTCAACAACATATTTATGTATGTATTCATACTTTACATATTTTTCTGAAATGAATGAGAGGTAGGATTATAATAATTTTAATTAGGTTGCACTTTCACTATTTTTAAATTTGCTAAATTTCTGTGAATTTGGGTTACATGAAAGGAGAATGAAATATACAGCCCCTTTATACTTGACCTAAGAGCTACTTACCTTTTTTTATCTTTTTTCCTTTCCCCTTACATTCTTTTGTTCTTTCTTATTATATGTCTTTTCCTCTCTATTTCTACTCTTGTTAAAAAGGACTTGGCTGATATATGATTACCAATACGTCAAATCCAGTATAACATAGAGTTGGGGAGAATGAATGCACTGGATAAGAAATAGGGGTTCAAATCTATCCAGGTGAATTACACCTTTAAAAAAATAAAATTCAACAGTTTTGGACATGAGAAAGCAAACTGGAACATGAACTAACTGCATAAAATTTAGGAAGAGAATAAAAGGCTCTTGGCAGCAGTTTGAGTAACTAGTGACTATAGTTTTATTCCACAATATGAAATGGTCACTAAAGTGCTAAACACCCTGAGCCTCTCTGTCATTAGGGAGAAATTAAGGAGGAAAACCCTGCACTTTTATCTAGACTGAGACTATGACATTCTTTGTAAGTGAAGGCATAATTGAAGTATTATGTTTAGATTGAAGGCTCTACTTTAACAGGGTTTATTCCAGCCAGATGTGATCTAGTCAGAGACACTAAAGTGGGGAAGATACTCAAAACCTTTCATGTGATTTAATGCCCACAATTGTAGCTGAGGAAGAGAAGATACAAATGATTCTCTAAAATATGGATAGTGTTCCCATGTGGAAGAATTATATAAGGCCTCTAGACAAAGCGTGAGTCAAAATGAGAAAAGAATTCAAGTGAATGTGTTGGACTTTTATACAAATCAGGCAAAAGACAGTATGGGCTGCCTCAGGAGGTGGTGCAGTATGTAAAAATTGGCAAAAGTGATCAGTTGGCAAAACTTCTACAGAGTATTCCACAATTTCAAAGATGATTGGATTGGGTGACTTTTAGAATCTCTCCTAATTATGAATGCCTGTATATTTTATGAAAGATCCATGCCAGCCCCAAAGAAGTAATGTGTATCATTCCCATATTAAATTCTAATAAAACCTTTAAAATAAAATGATTTATACTAAATAATTTGGATTATAATTTAGGCCCTATTTGTGTTGAGCTCTATTGAGATCATTAAAACTAACATATAATTCATGAAAATGGGGAGAGGGAGCGCTATATAGATACTGATGTATATATTACTCACCTTTCATTATCTGACAGTTTTGCTTCATCAGTAAATAAATCCTGAATTGGTCCCAACAATCTCATTTAAGATAAGACTCATGGGAATTGTTCTTCAATTGGAAGTAAATTGATGAAAACAGTATCACAGAATTTCCCTTCTCTAAAACATAAAAAAAAAAAAATGCTCACAAGTAACAGTGCAATAACCAAAACAACAAAAAGTGACACCACAGGGTAAGGAGCATCATATTATATCAAACTATTACAACTGCTGCTCTTGCAGAAAAGCCAAAATTAAGAAAAAGATGAACTAGAGAGGCAAGTGCTACCCAGATTGAGTCTCGCTTCCCCTTCCTCAGTAGCTTCACCAGAGTCTACAAAGTTGTCACTGAGAGAGGAAACCTGAGGAGACCTCCGCTCTTGTTCCCTTTCCTGAAAGAGGAGCGTTCCAGGGAATAGCTGCTGGGGAGAAGAGGGTGAGATGGAGAAACGAGCAATGGTACTGAGGTTCCCTTGGTGAAAATGATTCCAAAGCCAGGCACTAACTCAGGAACCTGGAGGCATCTCTCTCTGAGAATGGGATTCCTCCTGTTAATGTAATGAATTCTGGTGAAGCCATAGAGCAAAAGGATAGGAACCCAGATTTTCAAACTGCAACCTCATTTCAGTTTTATTTCTTCCTCCGCAATTCCCTCAAGTTACAGAATAGTTGATTGAGCAGGAATTGTGTAGATCCCTCAAACTGTGCCTTTAAAGAAAAAAACAAAATTCAGATGAGAGCTGACAGAATGCCTAAGGACAGACTGCTATGTATGATAAAAAATGAAGAAACAGCATGATTCTGAGGGGAAGAAAAGGATAAAACTGTGCAATAACCAATGTTTTTATTCAGAAGAAAACAACTCAATCTAGAGAAGAAACTTCCTCCAATCACTTGTGATACAATGCAACTAAATAATAACATAAAACCTATCAAATAAGATCTCAAAAATAAGGTGACAAGTAACTGAATGACAGAATACTAACCCCTGAAGGATGGCCATATCCCAAACCCTGGGCTTTGAAAATATGTTACCTTACATGTCAAAGGCGATTTTATAGATGTGAATGAAGTGAAGGAGTTTGAGAAAGGGAAATGATCCTGGATCATTTGGGTGGGAACAATGTAATTACAAGGTCATTATAAGGGAGTGAGGGAGGCAGGAGAACTAGGGCAAAAGAGATCTAAAGATGCTATGCAGCTGGCCTTGAAGATGGAGGAAGAGAATACAAATACTAGCAAAGGAATGCAGGACGCCTCTAGAAGTTAGAAAATTCTCCACTATTGTCTCCAGGGGTAATGCAGCCTGTTGACCCATTTAAACTTCTCACCTACAGAACTATAAGAAAATACATTTGTGTATTTTCAAGTCATTATGTTTGTAATGATTTGTTATAGAAGAACACAAATGAATACAAATGATGTGGTCAACATCACTAATCATCAAAGTCATGCACATTAAAACCACAACCAGATTTCCCCTCACACCTTCCAGAATAGCTACCATCAATAAAACAACAAACAAAAAGTGCTGGGGAGGATGTGGAGAAAAAGGAACTTTAGTGCAATGCTGGTGGGAATGCAGACTGGTGCAACCACTGTGGAGAAGAGTTTGGAGTTTTCTCAAAAAATTAAAAATGGAACTGCCTTTTGACCCAGTGATCCCACTTCTGGGAATATATCCTGAGAATCCAGAAATACAAATTCAAAAAAATGTATGCACTCCTATGTTCATAGCAGCTTTATTTACAATAGCTAACATCTGGAAACAGCCCAAGTGCCCATCAATAGACGAGTGGATAAAAAAGCTGTGGTACATTTACACAATGGAATACTACCCAGCCCTTAAAGAAGGAACTCTTACCTTTTTTGACAGCATAGGTAGACCTAGAGATTATTCTGCTAAGTGCATTAAGTCAGTAGGTGAAAGATAAATACCATATAATCTCACTAATATGTAGAATTGAATGAACAAAATAAAGTGATGAACAAAATGGAAACAGAAGCATGGCTACATGAGCAGACTGAGAGCTGACAGAGGGAAGGGGTGACTGGGGAGACTGGAGGGAAGAAGGTGAAGGGATTAGCCAAAGAATTTATATGCATAACCATGTTGACACAGACAACACTGTGGTGATGGCCAGAGGGAAGGGGACGGGAGGGGTGCTGGGTGGCAGGAGGGGAAAGGGGGGATGGGGACATCTGCAATAGTGTAAACAATAAAAATAAAGAAAAAAAATGACATGAGACAAAAATTCCATACCTAACAAAATAGAGGGCTACCTGCTAATTTTTTTTTTAATCAAGAAAATGAAGGAACATTGCTAAAAATGGTTTTACTAAAAAAGTGTATTAAGAGATAATCTTAATCAACACATATAAAAAAAGATTAAACAGATTAAGAGATAAACAAATCAAGGTAAAACCAACATAGGGGTAAGTGGTTTACCTGAAGAAAACACACAGGAATATATACAAAATTCTGAAAACATGACAGTTTTCATTCAAAGATCAAGAGTGTAGGTACACATTCTCAAACATGGCATATACGTGCTTTTGAAAGATTAAGTTAAAATGACATTTATGATTCTACTTTCAGGAAGATAAAGGTCTGCTTCTCCATACTCCTTCTGTTAAGTACAACAGCAATCCCTGGATAGTATATGAAGCAATCTTAAGAAGACTGTGAGAGGTGAAGAGAACACAGGCAGAAGACGGGGACCTCAGGATCCAAAGAATGACATGTTCCTAAGATCTCCGGGATTTCTTTTTGCCTCAAATATCCCTGACTTGGAGCTGAAAAAGCTGAAACCTAGAAATGCCAACAGATGCATTTTAAAAAATTGCCTTAACTAATCCTGCTCTCCCTAGCAAAGGGAATAGAAAATGGGCAGCCTAGCAAGACAGAAAACTTAAACAAGTGCTTTTCTTCAGCTAAAAACCACAGAAAAACCTGTGACCCAGCCACACACCCTCACCAGCCAAGACCAGATATGGAGCCCAGACTTTTGGCATCTTCATGCTGGAACCAAGCACCCTGACCCCAAAGCTACAGGTGGTGTCAGGGAGGGCCAAGTGGAGAGCCAGGATTTCATCCCTGTCAGCAGTAAGGAATCCCCCTCTTTGTGCCAGTAACAGTGGAGACAACATGGAAAGCCCGGATCTCCAGAAAACAATGTCTTATTTAAGACATTCAAAGAAATAAAATGCCATCCAAACATTTTATATCCAGTGAATCCAATTTTCAAATATAAGGGCCACAGAGATCACAAACACACAACACAGGGTGTATTACTTCTGTTAGCATCATTTCATGATTGGATCTAATAGAGAAGGCCTGTGAGGCAAGCTAAATAACTAGAAAACTCAGCAACATCAGGACTGCAAATGCACATTAAATGTATATTTACCCACAGAGCTAAAACTTGATGATGATAAAAGAGACAGAATAGGAGGGGATGCCAGCAGTGAGCTGGTAAATGTTGATAACTGCTTTTCTGGGAGGAAAAAGCACTGATTTTTGTTTGCTGATTTTTGTGGTATAAATACTCTCATTATAACCAATTTTGAGCTACCAACTTGAATATGCTCCTACTGGTAAAATATGGGGCAATCTGAGCATCTGTAGCATTAATAACTGCAGTAAACCAAAGCACAACACATGTCTTTAAATGCATAAATTCATTATGATATTAAAAAAGAACACCTTGCACAATCAGTTGATAATGATTAGAGAGGACCATAAGGAATTAACTCATTTTGAAAACTTGTTTTAAAAAAAGAAACAAGAAATTATTCTCTCTTTCCTATAAAATCAGTATCTCAGTGAAACAAAATAGTGCATGAGGAGATCTTTATAATACTAGAGGCCTGGTGCACAAAATTCGTGCATGGGGGTGTGGGTGTCCCTCAGCCTGGCCTGCACCCTCTCCAATCTGGGACCCCTCAGAGGATGTCTGACTGCCCTATCGCAATCTAGGACCGCTGGCTCCTAACTGCTCACCTGCCTGCCTGCCTGATCACCTCTAACCTCTCTGCCTGCCTGCCTAATTGCCCCTAACTGCTTCCCTGCTGGCCTGATCACCCCTAACTGCCCTCCCCTGCCAACCTGATTGCCCCTAACAGTTCTCCCCTGCTGGACTGATCACCCTAACTGCTATCCCCTACCAGCCTGATTTCCCTAACTGCTCTCCCCTGCTGGCCTGATTGCCCCTAACTGCCTCTGCCTTGGCCCCACCACCATGGCTTTATCCAGAAGGACGACCAGAAGACGCCCAGTCTAATTCGCATATTGCTCTTTTATTAGTATAGATTCCAACTTATACACAAAAAAGGATACTTTAAATAAAATATAAACATTCTGCAATCCCCATTGACCTCTGCTGACATCACAGAGGCAAAGTCCATATAAGGCACCTCCTGGAAGTGTTTCCTGTGAAATGGTCCTGGAAATGCTGGATCTAACTACAAGCTTATAATACATATAGGAGAGAGAGGAACATGTTAAATGATGCCACTGAAAACCCACAGGACACAAAGTGAAATAAAACAAATCCCTGATTTTTTCAAAATAAATTGTAAAGAACAAAACAGAGTGATACTTGTAAATAACAAGAAGACTTAAGAGCTTGTTGTTTGCAAACAACAGCTCAGAATTAGGGGTTAATATCCAAAATGATAAAGAACTCATACAACTCAACACCAAACAAATAAACAATCCAATTAAAAAATGGGCAGAGGACCTGGACATTCTCCCAAAAAGACATACACATGGCCAACAGATACTATATGAAAAGATGCTCAGCTGCACTAGCTGTTAGGGAAACACAAGTCAAAACTATAATGAGATACCACCTCACACCTGTTAGATAGGAACCCAACAATTATCAAATTATCAATAAGTCAAGCAATACAAGTGATGAAGAGGTTGTGGAGAAAAAGGGAACCTTCATTCACTGCTGATAGAAATGTAAACTGGTAAATCCACTATGAAAAACAGTACTAAGTTTCCTCAAAAAATTAAGAATAGAGTTACCACATAACCCAGCAACCCCTATTCTGGGTATTACCAGAAAAAACTTGAAAACATTTATTCGCAAAGATGTATGAACCCCTATGTTCATTACAGCACTATTCATAGTATCTAAGACATGGAAACAACCAAAGTGTTCTTTGATAGATGATTAGATAAAGAACTTGTGGTACATATGTATAATGGGATACTACTCAGCCATAAGAAAAGATGAAATATGCCATTTATAACAACGTGGATAATATCATGCTAAGTGACATATTGTAAGTCAGTTAGAGATAAGAGCCATATGATTTCACTCATATGTGGGATATAAAACTGAAACTCATAGACACAGACAAGAGTACGTTGGGGGATAGTAAAGGGGAAAGTGACAGAAGTTGATTTGACTTTGGGCAATGGCACAAAATGCAATATGTAGATTATGTATCATAGGAATGTACACTTGAAACTTATATTATTAACCAATGTCACTCCAACAAATTAAATAAATAAGCTAAACATTTAAGAAACCTTCAAAAAAACTTAAGAGACAAGTTAACCAATCAAAATGTATAACACTTGTTTGGATCACAATATGATCTAATATACTGTAAAAATTAAAAGGACAAGAGTAGGTTGATCAATAAAATGTATATATTATCTACATATTTGATGATATTAAACTTATTTTTTACTTTTTCAGATATTGTGATGAATTTATTTATTTCAGTTATTCTCAAAAGGTAGCTATTGTGTTTTACACATATATACTAAAATGTTTATGGGTGAAATAGTGTTGCCTAAGAATTGTTTCAAACTAATTAGAAGGTAGGTGAATATGTGAGGTTATGAACAAAATAAAATTGGATTAGCTTTGATAATTGTGGAAGCTGGGTGATGGGTACATAAGTGTTCAAAATATTATTTTCTTTACTATTGTGTATGTTTAAATTTTTCTCTAATAAAGTATAAATGTCTAGAACATCAAATTAGAGAAAGTATTGTTTATATCTAGTAATTCTGAAGAAAGTTGAAGCTAAGTGTTTTGGAGGCCTTATACTGTATACTTACATGAGCTCTCAAAGTTCGTTCCATTCTTGGCTGCACTTCATTTTCTTTTCTTTCTCTTTTTTTGAAAGGAATGTTATATTTTTTATGATTCCACAATGCATTTTAAGATTTTAGTGCCAAGGAACATTCTATTTTGGTGACTTTGTTTTAAGCATGTCTTTGTTTTCAATGTATCACTGCACTAGATATAACTATACTTAAAACTGCCCATTTTCGGTTACTAAATATCCTATCTTTCATCTAATGGCTGCAGATCAATATTATTGCAGTAGGACAAAAATCATTAAGTGATTTTTAGCTTTAAGATATTAATAAGGGAAATTACTGAACTCACAATACTTGATAGTCACTTTTGCTTTTTTATGTGGGAAGGCAAAATTATTATAATATTGATAAGCAGTAGTTCTTTTTTTTTTGAAGTTTTGATACATTTTAATACCTTGAATACATTTTAAAATTAGTAATTTTTCTTTAAAACAACAACTGACTGGTATCTTCACTAGGAACAGTGGCATATCAGAATGATAGTTGAGAATGGCAAAGTGAAATATTTCTGTTTATTTAATGTTTTGTTGCTGACAGTTGAATAGTATCAGAGAGGCCAGAAGTCATATCTGGGAAAGTCACTTAAGGCCAGGAAGAACCTATAAGTTCAGGCAGGCAGAGATTCAAATTCATGAAGATGAGCTGAGGGGGTCAAGGTTCAGCAGCAGAAATCAGGAACAGGGGCTGGAAGGAAAATGCTTATCTGGGTGCAACCTTTGGGCAATGTGGAGCTGGGATCTCAGGCTTTGGGATCCAGTGGGTGGCAGTGGGGAGGACAGAGAGCAGAGAGAAGAGCTCACCTGACAGTACCCCTACTGAGTACAACGAATAAACTTGACAAATGAAAAAGTGTCAAAAAGGCTCTAGCCCCCTTTTTGTCTACTCTTACAGACATTGTGAAGGTGATGGGCATTAACTGTAACCCATGCATACAGGTTTCCTGTAACTGGGCTAAGAGTATTGGTATGTTCAGGTTAGAAGAGTGGTCCTGAGTATGCTCTGTGCATTTCCTGGTGGGCCCTGCGTTCTCATCTGGGCTCTCACTTCCCATTACAGCTTTGCTCTAACTCACTGATGGCCTGCCACATGTCACCAGGTGACTCAGCTGCTGCTTTCATTTCTCCAAAAGGTATACAGAGGTTTGGGTCTTGGGTTTTACTTATTTTTCTTCTCAGAGCTAAAGGAAACGGTCTTTTGATAGTTGGGCTTGGTGAGTTGAATACTTACGGTGTCTTACAGTTTCAATTTCCTTTCTCATAGGCATTTGATCCCGATGACCTTTATTCAGGAGTCAACTTCTCCAAGGTTCTGAGTATTCTTTTACTGTTAACAAAGCAACAGAAGGTAAGTAGCGTTTGTGATTTATGAGTTCTGGTTGACATGTTTGGATCCACATGTTTCTTCTTTTTAATTATTTATTTATTTATTCTTTTCTTTATTGGTTAAGGTGTTACATATGTGTCCTTATCCCCCCATTGCTCCCCAAACCCCCCACTCATGCCCTCACCCCCTGGTGTCCATGTCCATTGGTTAGGCTTATATACATGCATATAAGTCCTTTGGTTGATCTCTCCCGCTTACCCCCACCCTCCCCTACCTTCCCTCTGAGGTTTGGTGGTCTGATCTAATCTTCTCTGTCTCTGGATCTGTTTTTGTTCATCAGTTTACGTTGTTCATTATATTCCACAAATGAGTAAGATCATGTGATATTTATCTTTCTCTGACTGACTTATTTTGCTTAGCATAATGCTCTCCAGTTCCATCCATGCTGTTGCAAATGGTAAGAATTCAATCTTTTTTAACGCAGCATAGTATTCCATTGTGTAGATGTAACAGTTTTTTAATCCACTCATCTGCTGATGGGCACTTAGGCTGTTTCCAAATCTTAGCTATTGTAAATTGTGCTGCTATGAACACAGGGGTGCATCTATCCTTTCTTATTGGTGTTTCTAGTTTCTTGGGATATATTCCTAGAAGTGGGATTACTGGGTCAAATGGGAGTTCCATTTTTAGTTTTTTGAGGAAACTCCATACTGTTCTCCACAGTGACTGCACCAGTCTGCATTCCCACCAGCAGTGCACGAGGGTTCCTTTTTCTCCGCATCCTCGCCAGCACTTGTCATTTGTTGATTTATTGATGATAAGCAGTAGTTCTTGACTTAAGGTTGTCTGTTGGATATCATTTATTTGACAGAACTTAAGTTTACTCTAATGTGTTTTTAAATGTAAGAAAAGTTATATTCATTCATTATATGTTTCTTAAGGAAGAAATACTATAGTAACTTCAGCTTTATTTTTAAATGGTTTAATAATTCTTGAAACAAAAAAATGACATTTATAACATACATGTAAGTAGAAGAAAATAAAGGAACATGTGTACACCAACTTAAGAAGCAGAATGTCGCCAGTTCCTTTGAAGCCCCTTGTGTAACTTACTTAAGCCCATCACTCTTCCCCATCCTTGCAGAGCTAACCACTCCCCTGAATCTGCATTTATTTACTTAAAAATTATTTATATCTTATATGCCCTCATTTACATACTGTGTAGTTTTTTGGATTTTAACCATATATTAATGGAATTATATTGTATATATTCTTCTGTAATTTTCTCTTTCTTTTTAAAGATTATGTTCCTGAGATTCATGCATGTTGTTGAATTTTGCTGAAGTTGACTCATTGTTGTGTCATAAAGTATTTTAATTTGTAAATAAATACACTCCATTTTAATTATCTAATCATTGTGTTGGTAGAGATTTGATGTTTCTACGTTTTTCTATTATAAATGTCTTTGTGAGCCTCCTTGATGTACATGTGTGAGAGTTTATTTATTCTGGTATGTGTCTGAAATATATGCATGATAGTTTCTCTAGTATATATTCCCAGATGTGGAATGATTGGAACACGGAGCAAATGCATTTTCAGCTTTACTAGAAAGTGCAAAACTATTTTTTTACCCAAGTGGTAGTAAGCAATATACTTCCATCAGCAATACAAGAGTTCCAATTCTTGTATATCTACATTAGTGATTTATGAAATCAAATATATGTCAATCTGGTAGGTGTAAAATATTGTGCTACTCTGATCTTAATTTGAATCTCTCTAATTACTAATATTAATGAGCATACTTTAATGAGATTTGCGTATTTCTGTTTACACCAATATGAACTTGTTTACATTTTTCCATTTTCTAACAGTTGTTTATTTTTTAATTGATACCTTAAGTACTTTTATGTTCTGTATACTATTTTATTCTGTCAATGAGTTGCAAATATTTTATCTTAGTTTGTGACCTATGCTTCTATGTTTTCATTTTTTTTAATATTTTTATTTTTATTGATTTCAGAGAGGAAGGGAGAGGGAGAGAGAGAGATAGAAACATCAATGATGAGAGAGAATCATTGATCAGCTCCCTCCTGCATGGCCCCTACTGGGGATCGAGCCTGCAACCCAGACATGTCCCCTTGACTGGAATCAAACCTGGGACCCTTCATTCTGCAGGCTGACGCTCTCTCCACTGAGCCAAACTAGCTAGGGCTGTTTTCATTTTTCATATGTCTTTTTATAAAAAGAAATTTTTAATTTTAAGGTGGTTTATTTTATCAATCTTTTCTTTTAAATTGTACACTAATGGTATTTATTTAAGAACTCCTTTATGGTGAAGGGATAGAAAAATAATTCATGCAAATGGATTCCAAAAGAAATCACAGATAGCTATATTTATATCAGACAAAATAACTTTAAGCCAAACACATAATAAAAGTAAAAGAATGTCATTATATAATTAGAAAATTATATAATATAATGATAAAAGGGCTGATTCATCAAGATTTAACATTGTAAATATTTATGTACCCCATATCAGAATACCTAAAGATATAAAACAAATATATCTGAAGGGTGAAATGGACTGCAATACAATAATAGTAGGGCAGTTCAATATCCAATTTTCATCAATGAGTAGATCAGACAGAAAATCAATAAGAAAACATTAGACTTGAACTACATACTAGACAAGATGGACATAACAGACATGTACACAACATTCCAACAAATACAGTAGAATATACATTCTTCTCAAGTGCACTTGGAACATTAGCCAGACTATAAGACATTAGGTCATGAACTAAGTAATTAGAAGTTTAAGAAGTTTGAAATCCTATCAAAGATCTTTTCCAACCACAATGGTATAAAGCTAGTTCAGTGAAGGCCTGGGGGAATGGGGTGGGAGTTGGGTGGAGGAGGTCAAAGTGGGTGGGGGTAAGGGGACATATGTAATAATTTCAGCAATAAAGATAAGTAACCCTAGCCGGTTTGGCTCAGCAGGTAGAGCGATGGCCTGCGGACCAAAGGGTCCCAGGTTCGATTCTGTTCAGGGGCACGTACCTTGGTTGCAAGCTCCTCCCCAGCCTGGGCCTTGGTCAGGGCTCATGTAGGAGGCAACTGATCTATGTGTTTCTCTCACATTTATGTTTCTCTGTCTTCCCCTCTCTCTTCCACTCTCCCTGAAAATCAATGAAAAAATATCCTTGGGTGAGGATTAAAAAAAAAAAAAGATGAGTAAAAATAATAAAACTAGAAATCAATTACAAGAAAAAAATTGAGAATATTATAAATGTGTGGAGATTAAATAACACACTGGTATACAACAAGGGTCAAAGAAGAAATCAAAAGAGAAATCTAAAGATATCTTGAAACAAACAAAAATGAAAACTCAAGTACCAAAACTTATGGTATGTAGCAAAAGCAGTTCTAAGAGGAAAGTTTATAGTGATAAACACCTACCTTAAGAAAAAATATATATCAAATTGGCAACCAAATTTTATACTACAGGAAAATACAAAAAGAAAAACAACTAAGCTCAAAGTTAGTAGAAGTAAGTAAATAAAGACCAGAGTAGAAATAAAGGAATAGAAACTAGAAAAAGTCAAAGAAGATCAAAAGCTGGATTTTTGAAAAATAAACAAAATTGACAAAACTTTAGCTAGACCAGGATAAAAGAGAGAAGACAAAGGAAAATCAGGACGGAAAAAGGAGACAATACTGATAACCAGAAAGACTAAGGATCATAAGAAATAGCTATGAACAATTATACACCAACCAATTAGATAAACTAGAAGAAAAACCTACCAAGACTGAATCATGAAGAAATACACAATCTGAAAAGACTAATAATGAGGAAGGAAATTGAATCAGCGATCATAAGTCTTCCAACAAAGAAAAGTCCATGATCTGATGGTTTCACCAGTGAATTCCACCAAATATTCAAAGAAGAATTAATACCAATATTTTTCAAACTTTTCCAAAACATTAATGAGGAGGGAACATTTCCAAATTCATTTCATGAGACAAGCATTACCTTGACACAAAAGCCAGACAAGGACACTGCAAAAAGAAAAAAAATTACAAACTAATCTCCTTGATAAACTGAGATGCAAAAATCCCTAAAAATATTAGCAAGTCAAATTTGCTAAGATGATAGAACTTGTGTTCTCATTTAGACAAAGATAAATATGTGAGGTGATGGATGTTTTAATTACCTCAGTAGTGGAAATTCTTTCACAATGTATACTTATATGAAACCATCACATTGTAGATCTTAAATATATTAAAATTATATTTGTCAATTATATCTCAATAATGCTAAAAAAAAATTCCTTTTTAAAAATCTGAACATCATACTGGTATTCTCCTAGATTTTTCTTCCCAACGCTACTTATTATATTTAACTCTTTTTTTTCAAGTCCCAGTCCCTTCACTCTTCTTAAATTTTGTTTTTATTTTTAAAATGTATCATTGTTGAAAGTAATAGATGTACTCTTTGCCCCACTTTGACCCTTTCCAGCCCGTCCCGATTCTCTGCCTCAGGCCTTCACCACACTATTGTCTGTGTCCCTGGGTTTTGCATACACGTATATAAATTCTTTGGTTAATCCTCCCCCACCCATCCACCCCCACCTTCCCTCTGAGATTGATCAGTCTGTTCCATTTTTCTGTCTCTGGATCTATGTTTAACTTTAAAATTATCCTGTGGCACCAGCAGAATGGGAAGCTACAGACCCACGGATGAGATAAAGGTGGCATGGTAACAGGGCAAGAAAGCCCATTTGGGCACAGACCTGAGGCCAACCCTTTTGGAAGTGTTTTCCATGCAAAAGGAATTGTCCTGAAAACATAGGGAGTAAAGACAAACAGCCAGATTTTGCCATCAGGAAGTGCACAGGGTCCTGCTGATCAAAAATGGCAAAAACAAAACACACACAAAGACCTACCAAACAAAAGCAGCCTTTGCACCCAGTGATGGCTGTCTGAATTTCATTAATGAGGTTCTGGTTGCTGGATCTGGTTGCAAAAGTCATGCTGCTGGTGACATTCCTGGTGTTCGCCTTAAGGTTGTCAAAGTGGCTAATGTTTCTCTTTTAGCTTTATACAAAGGCAAGAGGGAAAGACCAAGATTATACATTTTGATGATGAAAACATAGTAGTAAAAATTTCATATGCCAAAAAATAAAATTCTGAAATTGATTTTGGCTAAACTGTCACGTTTTTGTATTTGGGTTTGTTGTTTTATTTATCTATCTCAACTGTTACTATATCTCATTGTCTTATATACAATAGCTTCAAAATAAAAAAAAAAATTTAAAAGTATGTTTTATTGATTTTTAGAGAGAGAGGATGGGAGAGGGATAGAAAGATAGAAACATCCTGGAGAAATATCACCCATTGCCTGCCTCTGCACACCCCCTACTGGGAATTGAGCCCACAACTGCTGCATGTGCCATGACCTGGAATTGAACCAGGACCTCTTAGTTCCTAGATTGACACTTAACCATTGAGCCACCTGGGCCAAGCTAAAATTTTTAACTGATGGGAAAATGCCCCCATTATTTTTATTCAGACATGGTCTAGCTCTACCATGGGTCTTGTTCTTTCATATGAAAATTAAAACAAAACAAAACAAAAAACCTAAACAAAAAAGTCTAAAATGACTATAACTGTGCTGGCATTTTGATCAGAATTTAATTGCATTTATTGAACAATAAAGACAATGTTGGTATCTAAACAATATTAACATTTCCATGAACATAGTATATTTTCCATTTATTTAAATGTTTTAAAATGTCTTTTAATACAATGTTTTTAATTTTTTCACAAATTTTATGCATATCTTTAGTTATATTTATTCCTGGGTACTTATAATTTTGTTGTGATTATAAATGTTTTCTTTAATTTTAATTACATATATATTACATATTCATTGCTGGCTTATAAAAATAGAACTAATTTAAAATATTTTTGGAAAATGAAAACTATGGATTATCATATGAGTCCTAACCCTTACCTATAGATCTTTTACAATTTTCTTTGTAGGTAAGAATTTTTTCTGCGAATTCCTCCTCTCTCCCCTCCCCCCATTTCTAGCCCTTTCATTTTCTATCCTTATCCATCTTTCCTAGCCAGGACTTTCGGCATGATGTTTACTGTAAAAGTAGCAGTGAAAGCAAATACCTTTCTCTTTCTGTTCTTAAAAGAAATACTAACTTTTTCTCATTAAGTATGATGATTGCTGTGGGTTTTATATAAATTCTCTTTCTCAGTTTAAAGTATTCCCTTCCATTGCTAGGTTGCTAAGAATGATACTTCAATGCTGTACTTTAGATAAATATTTTCTGACATCTATTGGGATGATTTTATGATATATTTTGTTTGGTAATATCTTGTTTGGAATTTTTTCATCTGCAATCATAAGTGTATATTTTGCAGATACATTGAATTTTTTCGCCTTATCCTTCTCCATCTGCTTCTGCTTTTTTTTAAAGGTTAGGATAGCAACATCATAAAATATGTTGGAATGATTTTCCTCCTTTTCTGCATTCTAGAACATTTTGTATAAGCTTGGATTTATCTGTTCTTAGAACACATAGATAAAACTGGTCTGCATTTTGTTTATAAGAATATTTTCTTTACTTTTCCAACAATTTTAGTAGTTAAGACATTCAACTTATCTATTACTTCTTATTACATGGTAGGTATATTTGTTTTAAATGGGAGCCGGAGTCCAGAGACAAGGGCTGAATTGTATACACAGGACCAGCATTCTTGTTTTTGCTTGGTAATGAAGTTCCTGCATTTCATATTCCTTCACATTTAACTTGCTAATGAAATGCTCTAACTGTAATGCATGCCTCCCCAGATATATTTCCTTTAGTCGGTCTCATGAGACATCATGTAATTGAAATTCATGCTAGATTACATGAAACACTTCATAGAAGAGCATCATTAAAAATAAAAACATATTTCCAACAAAACGTGTAAAAACAGTGAGCAGGACGTTCATTTTGCTGCTGCTGAAAGTAAGGTTGGTGATTTGAAGCAACTGTAATATTTAAGTGGAAGATTAGCGAGGCCAGAACATGTAACTTTGAGAGGGAATCTAGAAATTAAAACAGCCGGAGGGAAAAGCTGCGCCCGGAGAGAGCACCTTAGGGCAGGTGCTCCTGGTCCCTCCTACATCAATCAGAGGCCTCATTCCCAACTGCTAGCACCTTTTTTATTTTTTTTCTAAATGCTTTAGACATTGGAACCTTTAGCCCACCTGGCAGACTGGCAGGGTCAGATCAACACGTCCTCCCTTTGCGGGGTCCTTTGCTAATGGTAATTGGTGTATAAATACTCCAGTTCTCTTTCCTTCCTCCCTGATGGGTTAACTGTGAAGTGAATGTTGTATAGAGAGTCCCAGAATTCCCCAATTGTTGGAGGAGATGATCCAGAGGACGTGATCACCGGTTGACCCCAGAGGGGACCTGGGCAACTGGAGGCTCCTTACACCTGCCTCCCGCCCACCACCCCCCCGCCCCCCCGCCCTCGCCCGCCCTGTCCTTGTATATTCTGCCCACCAGTCCCATGATGGCAGCTATTTTCAAGGACACCGCCTTGAGATCACTATGTATGGTTGAGACCATCAGGATCATATTCCTGACTAAACCCAGGCCTCTATAGAAACTTGAAGCTTCTGGCAGGCAGGTGTGATGGGCTGTCTCGCAGCACCCATGACCAACCTGGTGTGTCAGTTCCTGGCTTGTTAAGCCTGCCACCTACCAAGCTGGAGTGGCCTCTTCCCTTGCCCTCTGTGTATGGGAGCCAGTTTGCAAGCCACCCGCAGTGGGATGAAGCCATTGTTTCCCTAAGGGGCCCCTTGATTTATACTCCTATTTTCTTGACTGCCTTCTCCTCTCTGTCTCATTCCCTATCTGTGTTTCCTGGAATTATATTTCAAATAAACTAATTGTACTTGAATATATTTTTCAGGGTCAGGTTATTTGGAAACCCCCACAAAGGCAGAACTTTTCCTAAGAAGCAAGTCCTCAGGACAGTTTTCTGTAATTGGGCAACTTTCCCATCACCAGGTGATGATAACCTCTGGCATATTTTTGCATCACAATTACTATGAATTTCCTCCAGAGTGAATCGAAGTAGGATGCAGAGGCACAAGGATACACTAGCTTATGACTTATGTCTAGCATTTGATTGTTACTGAAGCGATATTAATTATAAGGGTTGTAAAATTGGCTTTTTGTCATGTCATCAGTGAGCCAAAGGAAGGAAATGTGTGGCTCATGTTGTCCAATTCCAAAATCAGGGTGTGATGAGAGATGCAGAAGTATTATGGCACCGTTAAGAGAGATCATTATGTCCTCCAGCCAAGAAAAAAGTCAAAAGTGTAAGTTGATGACAGACACTAACTTACAGGATCTTTGGGTCAGTTGTTACTCCCCTTGGTGTTCTTACGTTATTTTTAAAAAAATTTCTGTTAAAGAAATGAAATTATTTTTAAAACAATAACAGTCAAGTATTTGCAGGGCCGCATAGAACGCCATCAACTTTGACTCTATCTCTTGTGGTGGCTGAATATATATTTTTAGACACCTTATCTAATGTAATCTTGACCAATAGATGATTGATTACTCAAAAAGTCTGTTAAAGCAGGGAATTAGTAAAATAAGAGACAAGCATTTTTTTTTTTACGTATTTAACATAAATAGAGGGTGACCCCAAACTTGGAATAATTATAAAGGCAGTGATGATTAAAATACATTTCATTTTCAAAAGTGAGCTATCAGCAGTAAAAGTATATTTACATTTTTGGAGATACCCTGTATATGTGAATACGCCCTCAAATGTTAATATATTTGGAGGGCCAGGACCTATTTTTAGAGAATGATTCCATTCATATTTTATCAGTTGACTTCAACTTAATAAAGTGAGATGCCAGTCCCCAAAGGTGGCTTACTTGTCTCACGCACATTCAGCGCCCTGTGGGTCAGTACTGTCAGTTTAAGTGGCCAGTTGCTTAAATGGAAGTCAGTGAAGAGATCTTTCGTTTTACGGATGGATTTCACAGGCTTCTGGAAAAGAATATCTGGCACAGTGATGGTGTAATAAGATAGAAAAGGGGTTAGAGTGATAGAGTTTCTAAACACACCGAGATAATGAAATGCTATAAGTAAATTTTATCAGCAAATGTGCATAATGATACAGAAGGGTGATAAAAAATTAAGGGACCTTCATTTTACTCTTTTTCCTTCTTTCCCTTTTCCCATTTCCACAGTTCTGATGTACGTTCTTGCCATTTTTTTACTCTAATATTTGGGGGTGGGGATACATTATTTTGCATTTGATATAGGTCTTTGTTGCATTCTAGGCTTGAGACCATGTGGAAAAATTACTAATCTCTCTCTAAAATGGATACTATAGTTGCTCTTAAATATTAGAATTGTTATAAGAACTATTAAATGCGATTATACATGTACATGACTAAGTGTAGTGAGAAGTTCATTCAAAGCACACAATAATAATTAATATTCATAATGTTGATGAAAATAATAGTAATAACAAAGCTTACTCATCCAGATAGTGCTTTGATCCTGGGTTAGTTTTCTGAAGTGCTTTATTTATTTTGTGTGTGTGCTAGACTTTTTTTGAGTTGTGTTTTATGTCAGTAGATTTTCAGAAAAGTTGATAATTTTGGGGTTTTGTTGACCATTTAATAGTTCTAAAATAAAGCAACTTTAGGAATAAAGAACTCTATTGTGTATTGTTAATTATATGAGGTGTTCAATAGAAAAAGTGCTGATTAATACAGATAGTCTAAACTGAGTTTTGTAGAAGCAAACACATCAGCCCTTCCCCCAATCTCCATCTAAAATGAGCATGTGTAGATTTATATGTGCATGGATACACAGCAAGTGATGATGACTGCTTACCTCCAGAGCTTTGACATAGAGGAGAGGTTATTAATATATGTATATGATTGTGCATTGGTCCACTAGTCACCATGAAGAGATATTACTTTGATAATTTAAAATAGATTTAACATTTTCAGTATATGAAAATAATGTCATTTGAATTATTCACACATGTAAAGAGTAAAAAAAGTCATGTATTTTTGTCTTGGTTTGGCTGTTGAAATATATGAAGAAAGTTAGAAAAATTATTTTAAAAATCAGGAGGAAAGGCCTTGTTCCCTACTATTCTTTTCCATGACATTTTTTGTTTGTTTGTTTCTACAAGTTAAGACTTGCCATTTAGAAATTCAAATTTTTATATCATGAATGTTCTTTCTTGTAATCCTCACATGAGGATTAAATTGGATGTCATTGATTCGAGAGAGACAGGAAGAGAGAGGAACAGGCAGGGAGAGGGAGGGGGAGAGAGAGAGAAGCATCCATCAGTTGCTTCATGCATGTGCCCTGGCTGGGGAATTGAGCCCGAAACCTGGGTGTGTGCCCTGTTCAGGAATCGAACCTGTGACCCTTCTGTGCATGGGATGACACCCTAATCACTGAACACACTGGCCAGGGCCATGAATGTTCATTTAAAATACATTCTGTAGCCCTAGCTGGTTTGACTCACTGGATAGAGCATTGGCCTGCGGACTGAAGGATCCCAGGTTCGATTCCGGTCAAGGGCATGTACCTTGGTTGCAGGCACATCCCCAGTAGGGGTTGTGCAAGAGGCAGCTGATTGATGCTTCTCTCTCATAGATGTTTCTAACTCTCCATCCCTCTCCCTTCCTCTCTGTAAAAAAATCAATAAAATATATTAAAATAAAATAAAATACATTCTGTAGTAATTTCAGGAAATTATTGGCAGGTAGCAAATATCTCTGTTGCTTAAGATTTTGCCAGTCTAGTCTCTCTTTAAAAAATGAACTGTTTCAAAATAAACAAATCATTAGGGTTGCTCAGCATTTGCTGCGAAACTTCTTAGACTAGCAGGACCTGCTAGAAGTAAATGAAATCATCACAGTGCAATCCTCTTATCTGTCAGTTATCTTCTGTGATTTTGTAAAGCAATGAGCCATGTTCTTTGGGGAGCAGAATTCTTCTAAGAAATAAGTCATTGAAAATTCCATTAATATTTTCAGGTCTCTACAAAGATGGAAGTCTATCACCAAATTACAATTGTATGTCAAAAATTGATAATTTTGATTTAAAATGATATTTTAAAGTGAAAAGATTATGGAAATATTTATTTTTATTTTTTTTAATATCCTAATTTAAAGAATAATTTAAAAGCTGTAAAAATTGTAATAGTATATATAATGACATCTTTAATCTCTACATACAAAATAAATCTAGTTTTGTGATAGTTTAATTTGACTTTCAAAAGAGTTTTCAGGAAAACAAAAACATCTCACTGCTTTGTTAATTAAATTAATATGTTATTTATCTATCTGAAGTAGTCAAACTGGTGTATACCCATAGATTTGACCTGGTATATATTTAATGCCACATCTTGTGAAATTGCTCCCAGGGCAGATATCTTTTCTCTTCTTTCCTTTGTGGTTATTTTTCACCAGCTCTGTTTTTGCACCTTGGTGCATACATTTCATAGGTGCTGAGTATACAAGTGTTGTGGTTACAGCATTGTTTTTAGGGTCCTGACTTGACCATTTGTTAGTACAACCTGGGGTGAATTAGTCAATCATTCTTATCATCTTTTTATTTATGTGTCAGATGAATTAATGTCATTTTTTCAGCATTAATGCCCAGTTAAGTAAGGATGCAGAGAATAGTACCTGGAAAACTGTCTTGATCTCCTTTTCTTCCTACTAAATTGACTTACCCCAAAAAACTTTGAAATGTATATTGGGGCAAGTAGATGCAATGTTTAATACACACATTGTCTTAGAATTCATTTGAACTACTTCAGGAATAGTAAGAATTGTAATATAACAAAAATAAAATTGGCTAGGGGAAAGTCTGAAAGCAATTCTAATAGCTTTTCAACACATGGGGAAGTTAAAAGAACAAAAACATACAATAACAATCAAAGCATGACTAGACTCACAAATTCAAATGTGTGATTCTCCTTCTTTCTGGAAAGTGCAAGCAAATAATATCCTTTTAACATTCACTGTGGACTAGTGACATGCTACATGTGATTACTAAATGAGTTAAGTTTAGTCTTCCCAATATCAAGCTAAGTCTAGTATTGACATGAGCACATATAGAGCAGAAACTCTAGGGAAATCTAAACAGAGCATCATAAATGTTTGCCTTTGGGGGGATGCAGGGATAATTCAAAGACATCTCATCAGAAGAACTGAAACTTGGGGAGTCATTTGAAGATGGAGAAGCAGGGGGAAATTATTTCATGTGTGAAACATATCCAGAAGCCCAAACCTAAAAATAAAGTGCCGGAGAGGGAATGAAGAGATGAGAGAAAAGACATGCTAAGGGGCCAAATGGTGAACTGATTCTACTGTGTGTGCAGAGGTGTGTATGACACGAGGAATGAATTTGCCTTGAATTTTTATTTTAACTTTTCCATTACCGTTTATCCCTTTTATGCCCTCTTACATCTCCACCTTACCTCCCACAAATAACTTCAGCACACACAACCTTCTAATTCTTATGGAGTTTTACTAAGGTAAAGAAAAGGGAAGTTTGGGATACCAGAACTTTCTTTCTATAGAAACTATGAAAAGCAGTTTAAATTTGGGCAGATCAAAACACATGAGAGTGGGCTCAAGTTTGAGCAATATTTACGATACATTTACATTATTAGCAGTACCATTATTATTATTATTATTATTATTATTATTATTATTATTATTATTTCAGGTGATGGGAATGCCAGGTAACTAAAAACTGATCCTTATCTTCAGGGAGATTATTGTCTTGTGAGGTAGACACTCAGGTAGACACACATTGAAAGTCACATTCTATGATCTGTACTAGATGTAAGAACAAAGTGACATAGGAAATAGAGGATAGAATTTATTCCAATTTGAGGACTTGTGGAAACTTTCCTGGGAATATAAAACAAAACAAAACAAAACTGTGTTTATAGAACTTATGGGGTTAACCAAGTGTAGAAGGTTGGTAAGGGTTTCTAGGCAGTGTGGCACCATGAATGAAGTTGTCAATGTATGAACCAGCATATTATGTATAAAGAAAGTGAAGAAGTTGGTTATTTCTAGAGTCTGAATTGGGAGATAGGGGTTTAAGCTGATTGACATTAGGATATAAAAGACTTTGTATTCAGAAATAAGGAGATTGGCTAGGAAAGAGATTCTGTAGGTTGAGTGTTAAAAAAAACACTAGTCTCTTTTTTGAAGTCTACATCAAATCAATATTAAACATTAAAGATTTCATATTAAAATCAGAACTTTGACTTATCAATGCTTTTATGGCAGCACCAATTGCTCATTTATTCATGGCAATGATCCCCAGAGTTGACGAGGATTCCAAGAAAATATGTTTGATAATTCAGTCTCCCACTTACATAACACACACATTCTCTCTGCTGACATATCCTACCTAATAATAGACAAATATGCAAATTGACCTTACCTCCTACACACCCACAAGTCACGCCCATAAGCCACGCCCACCACCCAATCAGAGTGAGTATGCAAATTAACACAACCAAGATGGCTACAGCCACAGAGAGCAAGGTTTCCCAGGTAACAGAGGAAGCCAAGCTTTCCGTCTGCCCTTGCCAGGCCTAAACCTCCACTCAAGCTACAAAGTTTCAATTATAGAAGGTAAACAAATTCAAACAAATGACAGCAGAACGGAGCTTGAGAGAGCAGGCCAGGGTTGTCCCCAGCAACAGGGGAAGCAAAGCTTTCCACACACCCTGGCCGGGCTCACCCGTTTAAGGCTACAAAGTTTCAATTATAACCCCAACAGAAATGGCTGCCGGCCTCGGAGGGAGCCCCAGGCTTGGCTCCACTCCAGGCTACAAAGTTTCAATTGTAGAAGGAAAATAAATTCCAGATACCAGGGCCTCTGCTTGGGTTGCCAGGGGGCGTGGCCGGCCTGCAAATCACCACAGGCCCCTCGCTCAGGCCGCCCCATGCCCCAAGGGAACCCCACCCTGATCAGGGACACCCTTCAGGGCAAACCAGCTGGCCCCCACCCCTGTACCAGGCCTCTATCCTATCTAATAAAAGAGTAATATGCAGATTGATCATCACTGCAACACACAATATAGCTGCCCCCATGTGGTCAAAGATCCTGCCCCCATGTGGACACAAGATGGCCACCACAAGATGGCTAGCAGGAGAGGGCAGTTGGGAGGTACCTGGCCTGCAAGGGAGGGCAGTTGAGAAGGACCAGGCCTGCAAGGGAGGGTAGTTGGAGGTGATCAACCCTGCAGGAGAGGGCAGTTAGAGGTGACCAGGCCGGCAGAGGAGGGAAGTTGGGGGCAAACAGGCTGGGAGCGGAGTGGTTAGGGGGTGATCAGGCTGGCAAGCAGAAGCGGTTAGGGGCAATCAGGAAGGCAGGCAGGTGAACAGTTGGGAGCCAGCAGTCCTGGATTGTGAGAGAGATGTCCTGGATTGTGGGATTGGGCGTAAACGTGCAGTCAGACATTCCTTGAGGGGTCCCAGATTGGAGAGGGTACAGGCTGGGCTGAGGGTCAACCCCCCTCCTTGCACGAATTTCGTGCACCAGGCCTCTAGTCTTCAATAAGAGAGGTCCCCATCTCCAAAGACAACACATTCTCTTCTGATGCAGCTCTAACTTACCTCTTGTTCTTATGTTAATCAAAAATCTGCTTCTCTTATTTTCACTTGTGGTTCTAGTTTTGCTTTTAGGAGCCACATGAAATAAGACTAATAATCTCCTTTCATGAGAACATTCCTTTGATGTTTGAAAAAATAACTTTCATGCTTCTTTCATTCAACTCTTTTCTAAACTACATGTACGTTTCTATACTTAGCTCCTATTTGAGATGTTTTCAGGTCATTTACTAAGTTTCTCTGTCATTTATTCTTCCTCTTAATTTACTGTGGCTTGTCAACATATTTAAATGGTGTTAAATTGTACATGGTGGTCTAAGTTTGGTTTGTATAGGGTAGGGTAAGCTTGGTCTGCCTTGTTTCACTGAAGGGAGATTATCTCTTTATTTAAACTCCTGAGATGGGCTAGCTACTGTAAGCAAGCATCACACAACTCTAGCTCATTAGGAGACTTTCAGTCACAGATAATTTTCACATTAACTCATGTCAAGATGTTTTTCTTCCTCTATAAACTTATGCTAGTTATTTTTTAGCTTAAAATTATGTGTACATTTTATTGTCTCCATATTAGCCTAGGAGTTTAGTTTCTATCAAATTGAATCTTGATTTTGTCACTTTATGTTTGTTCTCTACATGTTTGTCTTCTGAAAATATGATATATTTTCTATTATTTTCATATGTAATACATGGGGTAAAAATGATAGACAGATAATGACATGGCTATGACATTTTGGGGTTCCAATGGGGATTTATCCCAAGGTTGAAATTAAAGTCTTATTCAATACTACATATGGTTTCTATGGCATTTGTGAGTTTGCCTAACAATATTTCCCAATGCACATTTCATAAACATCTTCTAAACATATGTGAATTTTTTATTCAAGTGTTCAAGTGTTTATCAAACTAGTAAAAATTATCAAAGAAAGACACAATGATTGTATAGTAGACCTATTTTGGGTAAATTTTATGGGTCCCATAAGATTTTATGATTCTTTTCACATATTAGTACATTATTTTCTTTTGTACTTGACTTTTCTCAGTGACTTGTCATGGAATTTTATAGGGTGAAAGCACTGGAGCCTAGCAAATGGGTTAAAACATCTGGCTTTGGGCCTAGTTTGTGTGGCTCGGTGATTGAGTGTCAACCTAGGAACCAGGAGATCATGGTTCCATTCCCATTCAGGGCACATGCCCCGTTGTGAGCTCAATCCCCTGTGGGGGGCATGTAGTAGGCAGCTGGTCAATAATTCTCTCTCATCATTGATGTTTCTCTCTCTCTCTCCGTCTTCCTTCCTCTCTGAAATAATTAAAAATATATATTAAAAAATATCTGGCTTTGGTACACATTAGCTCTGTGTCAAGGTAAATGTGTAATCTTTTAGTATATAAAAGGAATAATAATAGACATTTCACAAGGTCATTATTAAGATTTAATGAGAGATTAGAAAGCATCCAGTCTAGGGCCTGGCCCACAGTGTACTAGTATGTATGACACATTAAATTTCTTACTTTTAACACCAAGTTAGCCAAAGTAACTGCACAGCATAGTCAGACTAATGTTATGTCCATTTTGAAGGTTAAGAAAAATAATTTAGAGAGTTTTATTCAGTTATTCAATCATTATTATTGCTTTCTCTTGTTTGGCACTGTTACACATGAGATACATGCATAGATATTCTGGAAACATAGCAAATATGTACCAAACCTAGCTTCAAAATCTAGATAATTTTGAACATCAATTGGCCATGAATTGATATAGTATTGTGTTTTTATATTTTTATTATTGAGAGTATCACAGATGTCTCCCCTTTTTTTCCTTCCCCTTGGCCCCCCACCACCTGGTTCCCACCCCACCCCCCAACCCTTTACCACCCTATAGTCTGTGTTTATGGGCAATGCATATAAACATATCAGTGATTGTATTTATTGTCAGATACTTTGTAAATATTCACAATAAATATCCTAAATCATTTTTTGGTAGATATAGTCTGTAATAAAATAGCTTCTGTGATCAGCTACAAAAAGTAATATATTGGGGCAACAAATTGTGACCCATTAAAAGGCCTTAAGGCCAGTTTTAATGAATCATTAAAGATTATTTATAATTGTCATACATAGCATATTAAATTAGATTCTATTAAGTTATTCATTTGGCTGAAATAATTTGTTCTTTTATGGAGTAAAATATTTCCTTTCTAATTAAAAATATTCTTCATTCAGTTGATTATCTATTTCTATTGCTAGATAGCCCTAACTTGGTCATAATACAGAATTAGTGGAATTAGAATTAATGATGTTTGAATATAACTTGAAATGATAAAATTATGACCTTTTACCTAAGAATAAATGTATTCTTTTCAAACCCTACCATCTGAGAGAATGACTAATGTTGTACAACTATGGAAAACTGTCAGGATAGATAATTTAGTAGCAATATTTAATAGTATTTACTAGAAAGCACCATTAAAATATGGTTTAAACATGACAAATCTGTTTTGATTTTTTTCTCAAAAACCAAAAATTTGGGAGAATTTTTACTCATTTGAAATGAGATTTAAAAAAAAAAAATGCTATACAGGACTTCCCACTATGAGAGGAAATACACTGAGTGCTTTATATAAAGATACCATGTAGATCTTTCAGGTACATTTAAAAAATAATAAGCACTGAAGTAGGACTTCCAGCTATGCACTTATACAGACTGAATAAATAGGTTGTTGATCCTCTTAACACACACACACACACACACACACACACACACACACACACTAGACAAACATTAGAAAAAAACAGTCTGGACTCTGGGAAAATGATCAAAGGCAGAAGAGAAACTGAGAATCAGTAATTTTTGAGAAACTGCTACAGCTTCAGGGAAAAATAAGTGGGAGTTCTCATCCGTTTTGCCTAGTGCTGCTCTCTTCTACCCCAGCCCTGAGTTGAAGAGAGCTGTTCATTTAGCAGCGTGGGGCTGGCCGCATAAACTTACAGCTCTGCTGCCAGCAGGTGTGGGCTCCGTTTGTGCAGACTGGGAAACACAGAACTTTGCAGAGGGAAGTGGTGAGTGTGATAGAAAACAAATGGAACAACGCAATGTCTCTGATAGCCAGAGACTGTGATCCTAGTTGGGGTGAATGGTGGCTGAGCCAGAACTTTATTAGGAGACTAGAGGCCAGGTGCACGGATTCATGCACCGGTGGGGTCCCTGAACCTGCCCTGTGCCCTCTCACAACCCAGGACCCCTAGGGGGATGTCGGACTGCCGGTTTTGACCCTGTGGGGATTGGGCCCAAACTGGCAGTCCAACATCCCCTGAGGGATGTAGTAGTGTGCAAAGCAGCAGGCCAGGGAGGAGCCCAAACCCAGGTCGGGCACTGCACTGCTCCTGTTCACTCTGGCCCTGCTGCGCCTGCCGCCACTGCTCGGTAGCACTGCTGCGGAGGCAGGCGAGGCTCATGCCCCTGCAGCTGCGCTCGCCAGTTGTGAGCTCGGTGTCTGACACCTGTGGGTGCTCCTGCTGTGGGAGTGCACTGACCAGCAGGGGGCAGCTCCTGCATCGAGCACCTTCCCCCTGGTGGTCAGTGCACATCATAGCTATCAGTCCACCAGTCGAGCGGTCAACTTGTTGCTTAGGCTTTTATACATACAGATTCTGGAAATAAGCGACATTGAATGCTTAGATAAACTGTGTGCATCTCTGACTGCCTAGGAAAATGCACGTAAGAGAGTTATACGAAAAGTGAATACAAAAGGAGATTAGAGAATTGGCTGACCTTTGAATGCCCTCACCAACCAACACACAGATTAATCATCAGGGAGAGGAAGTTCAAGATTTTGAGCACAATATATGCCAAAATCACTGATTAACCATTAAGCTATAGAGACACAGGGGTGACCGCTATGAAACAAGACTTACAATTAAAAATTTAGGAACCCTTTAGAATCCTATAGAAGAGAAGAAATAGGAAATATTGTCATCCCAGCTCTACAGATTTATTAACTACTAGAAGCCCGGTGCACGAAATTCGTGCATGGAGAGGGGTTGTCCCTCAGCCCAGCCTGTACCCTCTCCAATCTGGGACCCCTGGAGGGATGTCTGACTGCCTGTTTAGGCCCAACCCGGTGGGATTGGGCCTAGACAGGCAGTCGGACATCCCTCTCACAATCCAGGACTGCTGGCTCCCAACTGCTTGCCTGCCTGCCTTCCTGATTGCCCCTAACCGCTTCTGCCTGCCAGCCTGATCACCCCCTAACCACTCCCATGCCAGCCTGATTGATGTCTAACTGCTCCCCTGCTAGCCTGTTTTCCCCCAAATTCCCTCCTCTGCCAGCCTGGTCACCCCTAACTGCATTCTCCTGCAGGGTTGATCACCTCCAACTGCCCTCCCTTGCAAGCCTCGTCCCTCTCAACTGCCCTCCCTTGCAGGCCTGGTCCCTCTCAACTGCCCTCCCTTGCAGGCCGGGTGCCTCCCAACTGCCCTCTCCTACTGGCCATCTTGTGGTGGCCATCTTGTGTCCACATGGGGGCAGACATATTGTGTGTTGGAGTGATGGTCAATCTGCATATTACTCTTATATTAGATAGGATACAGGTCTGGTGCATGGGTGGGGGCCAGCTGGTTTGCCTGAAGGGTGTCCCAGATCAAGGTGGGGGTTCCCTTGGGGCATGGGGCGGCCTGAGTGAGGGGCCTGTGGTGGTTTTCAGGCCACCCATGCCCCCTGGCAACCCAAGCGGAGGCCCTGGTATCTGGAATTTATTTTCCTTCTACAATTGAAACTTTGTAGCCTGAAGCGGAGCCAAGCCTGATGCTCCCTCCGCGGCTGGCAGCCATTTCTGTGGCAGTTAATTCACCTTCTATAATTGAAACTTTGTAGCCTTAAGTGGAGGCTGGGCCCGGCCAGGGTGTGCGGAAAGCTTTGCTTCCCCTGTTGCCGCCGGCAACCCTGGCTTGCTCTCTCAAGCTCCGTTCTGCCGCCATTTCTGTTTGAATTTGTTTACCTTCTATAATTGAAACTTTGTAGCTTGAGTGGAGGTTTAGGCCTGCAACAGCTCGTGGAAAGCTTGGCTTCCTCTGTTACCTGGGAAACCTTGCTCTCTGTGGCTGTAGCCATCTTGGTTGGGTTAATTTGCACACTTGCTCTGATTGGCTGGTGGGCGTGGCTTGTGGGTATGTCAATGGTATGGTCAATTTGCATATTACCTTTTCATTAGATAGGATGTGACCTGTGTGAGGTAAATGCAGATAATTAGAACTACTATCTCAAAAGCGTGCAGAAGAAATTATGAGTTAAGACAGCAGTTAATTATAAAAATGTCTGACATATAGTAATGTTTCTATTATTTCTATAGAAAGCAGTGTATTTTTGCAAAAACAAACAACAGCAAGACTTTATTAGAGTAGTTTTCATTCGTTTTAAGAAAGAACAAAAAGAAAACAATATAGAAGAAGCAAATTTGCAAAATACAAAGTTTCTAGATTTAACGTGTTAGTTTTAGGTCTTGAAAATTTTGCTACTCCTTATTCTTTCATTCATTCCACAATGATGTATTACTATGTATCATATACTGTTTGGGTTGCTGGAAGTGGAATGATGACTGATGTGAGAATTATCAAAACAATACCACTAAATTGGATGATTCAAACATATTATAATCATTTATTATGAAGCAGGGACCCACTCTCAGTCATGTAGCAAGACGGCTTCAAGGTAAAGGATGTCCTTTGTATAAACATGTACTTTCATATCTACATATGATTGTAGGTGACTAAATCCAGTAGTTAAGTGTTAATGTAAAATTAGACTTATATTAACATTATATGTGCCTTCAAATTATTCTAAAGCCAATGTAGCTAATAAACAAATACATCTACCAGAGTTGTTCTCTCTTCCTTGGCTTTGCTACTATTTCATTCCAAGGATTCAAGCGTTACTTCAGAGAGCATTGAAATATGAGAAACACACTTCTAACTTGAGAATTTACTGGGAGTATAACACCAGAGGGGAATCCATTGCGATTATCTTTGGGAACATAATTCCTTCTGACTTTTCCTCAGTCAACACATGAATAATTCACACATTGTCGATTTGACTTTTGAAGGCTTATCTACAAGGAATGGTCAGAACTGAGCCTGCACTCTCTGTTGATAGTAGTAACTCAACATATCTTTGTTCTGCACAGTTCTTCCCTGACCTTTAGACTCCTATCATTACTGGACTACTTGACATTTCCAAGTAGATGCTTCATAGATACATCAAACAATGTTTTCCAAAAGGAACTCTTGATTTCACCCAGCAAGCCTGATCCTCTACTGGGATTTCCTCGTTTCAGTAATTGTTAAAACCACCACCCAGATGTTCAAGCTGAAAACTTTAGGGTCTTCCTCCATCTAACAAGTGACTCAATCTGCAACCCCCCTTGTTTCTTCATTCCAAGTATGTCTCACACTCGTTCGTTTTCATCTGCTCAATGGGTATTTAAGTTAAAACAACTTAAATTATATCTTACACTTTTCCTCCTAACCAGTCTCACCTTTAAGTCTCACCATCATTTAAAACTTTTTTTTAAACATAGCAATCAGAGTAATCTTTTTTAAATTACGAATTGAACAATGTGATTCTCCTATAGAGACAGACTCATAGATAGCCGTTGGTGGTGGAGGCCTGGATGGGGAAGGTGGAGGGATTGAGCAAAAAAAAAAAAAAGAAGAAAAAGAGAAAGAACTCATGGACATAGACCACAGTGTGGTGACTGCGGGGGTGGGTAGAGGTGGAGGAGAGATAGGGGGGATAAATGATGATGGGGAAAATAAATAGCTACTTAAAAAAAGGAGGGAAAGAAAAACCTTTTAACACCTGACAATTGCAGGAGGCCTCCCAATTACAAATACAGATTCCATACCATGGCCTTTGCAATTGTGCATAATCTGGCCCTGCACACCTCTCAAGTTCATTTCTTTCTCTTCTTTCTTCCATGAATATTCTGGCCACCTTCACCTGTTTTTAGATTGTTCTATTTGTGAGTTTCTTTCTTACCTCAGTGCATTGACCGATGGTTTTGTTTGTCTGAAGAAATCTTTTTCCTATGGACCTCAGGATAAACTTTACTCAAAAGACCTTTCTCAAATGATGATAAGTTGTCTAACCACTCTTTTTCATTTATACTAGGGGCCCAGTGCACAAATTCATGCACCTTGAAAGGAACTGTGGGCCATGAGGCTGTGGTGGGCATAGGGGCAGGTCTCAGCCCATCCTCTGCTCCCCCGCCCAGCCCCTCCTGCCTCGGCCCCTGTCCCTGTCTGCTGGTAGCCCTGCTCCCGCTGCCACCGCTCCCATGCACAGAGCAATTGGGGCCAGCACCAGCAGCGGGTGCAAGCGGTGGCTGCTGCCCCAATCGTCCCTCAGGAGCAGGGTGAGGTAGAGAAGCCCTCACAGGCAATTTGGGTTGGCAGCCACTGCGTTCACCCGCTGACAGCGCTGAGCAATTGGGACCAGCACCAGGCGCCAGAAGCGGGTGCTAGTGGGGCAGTGCTGCCAGTGGGTGTGAGTGGCAACTCTGGTGCCGGCAGCAGGTGCGAGCAGTGGCTGCCGGCCCCGATCGCCCCTCAGGGGCAGGGGGAGGTAGAGAATCCCTGAGGGGCGATCAGGGCCAGCAGTCGCTGCTTGTACCTGCGGACAGCGGTGAGGGATCGGGGCCGGTGCCAGGTGTCGGCAGTGGGTGTGAGCGGTGGCTCCAGCACCTGCAGCGGGTGCGAGCAGGGCTGGCACAATGCCAGCAGCAGGTGTGAGCACCGGGTGGGACCGTGGTGCATGGGAGCAAAGAATTTTCAGTAACCACCAGAGGCTTGCCCCAATGACAGCAACTGGCGCCCCGCCTTGGTCTGGCACCCCCCGCTTACCTGCTCCACCATCCCACCACGGCGGATGCCCGCCATGTTCTGCATGTGCCCCCTTGTGGTCAGTGCACGTCATAAGCGACAGGTTGTTCTGCCATTCGGTCTATTTGCATATTAACCTTTTATTATATAGGATTATTATACCCTCAGTTATCAAATCTTAAATATGTACATTATATTTTCATCTATATTGACATACTACTAAGTTGCAACATTATTACTCTTAAGAGAAGTGCTTAAAAATCATACTTTGCACCCATTTCTTCATAATTCCTAGGAACTATACCACTCACTAAATAAAGCGAAGTCAGAAACAAATGTGTATATTACTAAGCAATATATATTCTTAATGCATACATGTATACAAATAATTTGATTAAACAATGTTTGTCACTCCCTGTAGATACTAGCTATAGGCCTAGGCACTGAGTAAAGTAGCAAAGTATCCTCCCAACCCCACATCTGGTGCACCCCCAAACCCAGTGCCCCACAATGACCAACTCAACACACTTGTTAGTTAGCCTCTCCAAACTTCACATTAAACTCCCCACGCAGGATATTCCAGGAAAAAACTATAATGTTTCCGAAATTATGAATTTCTAAAGAAATTACATTTTAAACAACTCTGTAGAAATAGAATTAACATATCTTAATTTCCTTTATAGATCTAGTCATTTGTGTCAGTTTTAAAATATAAAAATTACATCTAGTATCCTTAATTTACTCATGAAATTAAAATGGTTGGCACATTAAATTTAGAAGGATAATTTGTTTAGACTCTTCAAATTTAATATTGGCATTTACTTTTAGATGTGTTTCATTGTTACAAATGGCACTACAAGCTGCTGAACTTAAGAAATTAAACATCTTTTAGTTTTCGCCTATTCATCTGAAGCAGTTAACTGAGAAAATAAGAAGAAAATAAGAAAGCATCAATATTACAATTAACCAAACAATGTCATCATGTTTTGTTTTGTTTTTGCATATGGTATCCACCATGTTGTCAAGCAGATATAAAAATACACAATTTCAGAAAAATAGCAAAGTTAAAAAAGAATACACATATATCTATTTTTTTAAATATATATTTTGTTGATTTTTTACAGAGAGGAAGGGAGAGGGATAGAGAGTTAGAAACACCGACCAGCTGCCTTCTGCACACCCCCTACTGGGGATGTGCCCTCAACCAAGGTACATGCCCTTGACTGGAATCAAACCTGGGACCCTTCAGTCCGCCGGCTGACGCTCTATCCACTGAGCCAAACCGGTTTCAGCTATACATATATTTTATCCATTGGGTCTAGCTAGAAGAATCAAGACCGAAAAATGGCATTGTCACATGAGCACGGTAGGCGGTAGACGTCCTCAGCCGTTGGCAGGCTCAGTGGAGGAAGGAAAGACCGCGCCCAGCGAGGAGATCAGAGCAGACACAGTCTAGCAGAGATAAAGGTGATGAGGAAGGCCATGCAATTTTACTGAATAAAAACCATAAGCCCAGAACTGAGTTTAAAGGTAAGTTACTATAATGTTTGCAACAAATCCCTGTGGTATTATTATCCTTAATTTAATCAGTAGAGGCCCAAAGTTCAGTGAGTTTAATTTGTTTGCCCATGTTCACACAGTTAGAAAGTGGCCTGTTCAGAACTGACAGAGATATATGTGGGTCTAAACCCAAGCCTTCCATCAGCTAAGCCTATACTAGGGCTGTTTCCAGAAAGAAGAGCTAAGGAAATCTTACTCTTTGTGACAGCCTGGGGGCACCTGGGGAGCATTATGCTAAGTGAAATAAGCCAGTCAGAGAAAGAACAGTGTCCTATGATTTCACTCATCTGTAGAATCTAATAAACAACATAAGGTAACAAGATAGAAACAGACTCTAGATAGAGTGTAAGCTAACAGCTGTCAGAGGGGAGGGAGGTTGTGGAGCTGAGTGAAAAAGGTAAAGAGATTAAGAAAAAAAAAATTTCTACACAGAAATGAGCTTTGTCATTGTTCTTATCCTTTGTTTTATTTTTATTTTCTGATGAGAAATCCCATGCTCCCCTTTGCGTGGTTATTGGTAATGTTGTGGGAAGGGACATTGACTGGTATGCTCAGGACTTTCCCATATGCAGTTTGGGACAAAGCATCTTATTCAGGTTATTTCACTTTAGCTTCAGAATAAGCGTGGTAAATTTGTATTCTTTTCATTCCCAAAGGAGCTGCCAATTTACATACCATGATCAATGTCACAGGAGTAAGCAGTGGAGTCAGGACTGAAAACTTCCCCTATAATTCCCCCCCCTAGCTGCAAAGCACAAGTTCTATCTGTTACAGATGCTGGCAGATTTCAGATAAATTCCTGGAGCAACCCCTGGAGGAACGCCTTTTTTCTTCCGGCGCTTCAAAGTTCCTTTCTGACATCCAGCCTAACCGTGCTGCTTATTTTGTAATCCAGTCAAATGCAGCGGCAGTTTTATATTTCTGCCTTTGAATCGCAGATCCAAGGAACTGGCAGCAGCATGAACTCCTCAGTGCAAAGGAATTGTCATGATCTGACTTTGTCGACGGGTTGACACCAAATTCTTTTAGTCACATAAGACCTTCTTTCTTTCTTTCTTTCTTTCTTTCTCTTTTTTTTTTTTTTTTTTTTGTTAGAAATAAAAATAGTTGCAGAGGAGTGAATTTGAGGAGTAGTACAAAAATTTGGGAAATTTTATTTTTAGAAAAGGTTTATAATAAAAATATGTTTGAGTGTTCATTCCTAGAGACGAGTACAAAAATATAGTATCTTCTTCAATTTGTTATTGCCATCAGTTTATTTCCCCCTCAAATCTGCTCTAAAATAACCTAAGCTGCGGCAGACCGTAGTGTTCTGCACTCTGCCCTCTGAGAAGGGGTCAAGCCAGAATCTTCTCACTGCCCTGGCTGGTTGCTCAGTGGTTAGAGCGTCAGCCTTGGCACAGAAGAGTCCTGGATTCCATTCCTGGTCAAGGGCATGTACCTGAGTTGCAGGCTCACTCTTTGCCCCTAGTTGAGGCAAGTGCAGAAGGCAACCAATCCATGTATCGCTCTCACATTGATGTCTCTCTCTCTCTCTCTCTCTCTCTCTTCCTCCACTCTCTCTGTAAAGCAATGGGAAAAATGTCCTCTGGTGAGGATTAAAAAAAAAACACAACAAAGAATCTTCTCACTTGGTTTCAATAAGGCCATTCCTGGGGATAAGCCTATTAAGGAAAAATAGTTGTCTATTAACACCACCTATTTTTACCCCACATTTCAGAATTTCTAATTTACATAAACCTTGGACTCTTTTACTATAATCATGAAAAGAATTAAACTTTATATAATGTTTACAACTTAAGAAAACCACTCAGTGCAGTTCAGTAGAGAGCACTTAGTATGGACTATGGCTGGAGAAACTATTCTTGTTTGTTCCTTTTCTTTTTTTCCTCCAACGTGTTCTCCATTTTTTTGGTTTTAATGGAGCATTTTATATGATTCTATTTTCTCTCCTTTCTTATAACAGTTATACTGCTTATTATTATTTTTTAAGTGGTTGCCCTAGAGTTTGCAATATATAGAGAGTTTGAAATATATTCAGGAGTGGGCAAAAGTGGATTTACAGCTGTGAATATGCAAAATAGAGTTTATTCTTGGATTATTTCTTAATTCTTGTATTATTTATTTGTAGTACAATTATAAACCTACTTTTATCAAACCCTATATTTATAACTCGTCCAAGTTCACTTTCAAACACTATCCCAATTTAGGGTTAGTGTGAGTACATTAAAATAACAAAATAATCTTAATTCCTCCCTCCTGTTCTTTGTATCATTGTTGTTATTAATTTCACTTATACATAAGCAAATGTAAGCATATATATGCATACATAAGGTGTATACATAAATATACATGATCAAATGTGTTGCTTGTATTATTATTTTGGACAAACATCTGTTAGAACAATTAAGAATAAAAAAAGTTTTGCTTTTCCTTCAATTATTTCTTTTCTGATACTCTTTTCTTTATGTAGAATTGGATTTCTGACCTATGTCATTTTCCTTATTTCTGAAGAACTTATTTTAATATTTTCTTGCAAAACAGCTCAATTTTTGCTTGTCTGAGAAAGTCTATATTTTTGAAGGATAATTTTTTGGGGTACAGAATTCTAGGTTGGTAGATTTTTTTCTTGTGAGATTTTAAATGTTTCACTCCATTTTCTTCTTACTTGCATGTATTCTGAGGAGAAGCTGATGTAATTTTTATCTTTGCTCTCTATAGATAGGTTTTTAATTTTCCTTCTCCTTTCTCTGAGGATTTTAAAAACTGTCTTATTTTCTGTAGTTTGAAAATGACATGCTTAGGTGTATTCTTACCTTTTTATATTTTGGCATTTATTTTGCTTAGAGTTCCCTGAGTTTACTGGATCTGTTGTATGGTGTTTGACATTAATATGGCAGAAAATATCAACTGTCATTATTTTCAAATATTGCTTCTGTTCCTTTCTCTCTCTTCTTTTCATCTTTATTGTAGAAAGTATTACATATGTCCCCTTTTTCCTCTGTTCCATGCTTCTATGTCTCTGGATCTCTTTTGTTCAACATTTATTTTGTTCATTAGATTCCACATATGAGTGATTTATGTGATACTTGTCTTTCTCTGACTGGCTTATTTCGCTTAGCATAATACTCTCCAGGCCCCTCCACGCTGTCTCAAAGGTAAGAGATCCTTCTTTTCTATAGCTGCATTGTATTCCATGGTGTAAATATACCACAGGGTTTTGCTCCCTTTCTCTTTTTCTCCCTCCGGTATCCCTATTATGAACATTACACCTTTTGCAGTTGTTCCACGGTTCTTGGATATTCTGTATTTTTTTCAGTCTTTTATTCTGTTTGCTTTTATCTTTGGAGGTTTTCATTTAGATTTTGTCAAGCTCAGAAATGATTTCTTCAGCTGTGTCCATTCTAATAAGCCTCAATAAGGCATTCTTCATTTTTGTAAGTATTTCTAAACCACGCATTTCTTTTTGGTTGTTTCTTAGAATCTTCATCTCTCTGCTTGCACTGTGTTCTAATGCTGTCTGTTTTATCCATTAGAGCCCTCTGTTTTAAGTCTCCTGTTTGACAATTCCAACACCCCTGCCATATCTGAATCTGCATATCCTATCTAATAAAACAGTAATATGCAAATCATCACTCTGCTACACTCACAAGCCACGCCCACCAGCCAATCAGAAAGTGAATATGCAAATACACCTAACCAAGATGGCTGCAGCCTCGGAGAGTGGCGGTTGTTGGAACTGGGATATTGGAGCCGAAGATCAGAGGCGGAGATCGGAGCCAGCGGGGGTCCCCCACAGGTGATCAGAGCCAGCTGGGGTCCCCTGCAGGCAATCAGAGCCAGCTGGGGGTCCCTGCCCAGGGCCCGAGCCTCAGCCAGAGGCTTGCGGCATTGGCTGGGGGCAGAGCTGGGCCATTGGAGCCAGCTGGGGTCCCCTGCGGTGATTGGAGCCATCTGGGGGTCCCTGACCAGGGCCCAAGCCTCAGCCAGAGGCTTGCAGCCTTGGCTGGGGTTGGAGTCCCGCGATGGGAGACAGCTGGGGTCCCTGCCCAGATCCCGAGCCTCAAACAGAAGCTTGAGACCTTGGCCTTGGATGGAGCTGGTGATAGAGCCAGCTGGGGGTCCCTGCCCAGGACTCAAGCCTCAAACAGAGGCTTTCGGCATTGAATGGGGGCGGAGCGGGGCGATCAGAGCCAGCTGGGGTCCCCTGCAGGTGATCGGAGCCAGCTGGGGGTCCCTGCCCAGAGCCCAAGCCTCTGCCAGAGGCTTGCGGCCTTGGCCGCTTGGGCGGAGCCTGGCGATCAGAGCAAGCTGGGGTCCCCTGAGGGCGATTGGAGCCAGCTGGGGGTCCCTGCCCAGAGCCCAAGCCTAAAGGCTTGCAGCCTTGGCCGTGGGTGGAGCCAGGCGATTGCACCAGCTGGGGGTCCCTGCCCAGGGCCCCAGCCTCAAACAGAGGCTTGTGGCCTTGGCTGGGGGTAGAGCAGGGCGATCGGAGCCAGCTGGGGGTCCCTGCCCAGGGCCCAAGCCTCAAACAGAGGCTTGAGGCCTTGGCCAGGGGCGGAGCCTGGCAATCGAGCCAGCTGGGGGTCCCCTGCCAAGGGCTAGAGGCTTTAGGCCTTGGCAGGGGTGGAGCCGGAGATCACAGGAGATAGGTGTGAACTACAGAGGAAATACCTTTTCTGACCACTCACTGGCTAAGCTCCCTGTATGCCACTGGTAATATTCTTAGTAACTTGGGTATAAGAATCCAAAAAGGTGATCTAGGGCTTTTCCACCACACTCCTGGAGAAAAAAACGAAGGTCCACTGCTGGAGGGCTAAGAAATGTCATAACCTGCCCTACACAGTTTGGCTCAGTGGATAATGCCTAGGTTTGCCAACCGCAGAGTCCAGGTTAGATTCTGATCAAGGGCATGTACCTAAGTTGCAGGCTTCTCCCTGGCTGGGGCCCAGGTCAGGGATCATGAAGGAGGCAAGCAATCTAAGTATTCCTCTCACTTTGATGTTTCTCTCTGTCTTTCCCTTTCTCTTTCACATTCTCTAAAAGTCAATGGAAACATATACTTAGGTGAGGATAAAAAAATTAAAAAAAGAAAGATATGTCGTATTCTATGAAAGACACATCTTGAAAATGCCTAAAGAAAGTTGTCATTTTTTCTTGGTGAAGGGACTGGAGTCCATGTTGATGAAAACACCTTGGTGGCTGTGGTGACTTGCAGTGGCTCCAGCAGTGGGGTGATGGGGCTGGTGCCTTTCCCTGATCAGCCTAGTTGTCTCTCACAAAGGGAGGCCAGACTGCAGCTTAGGCCTGCTCCTTAGGCCTGCTCCTTAAAGCCGTCAGTAGGACATCCCCTGAGGACTCCCAGTATGTGAGAGGAGGCAGGTTGGGCTGAGGAGACACCCCCCCCGCCCCAGTGCACGAATTTCATGCACCAGGCCCCTAGTGGATTATAAGGAGCAGTTGTAGACAGGCCTGAAGTAATGTGGTGGTGAGATGTCAGGGAAGGTGAAACGTGCTATAGTTCTATGATTAGGTCTCAGTATTTCAGTAAGTCCGTCCCTACACTATGAACTTCATGGGTGCTTTTCAGCCACTCCCACCCCACACCCCTTAGGCGAGACAGGCTGTTTAGGGTGAACTGCAGTTGGATACTTTTCATTTCCCAGGCGCAGACAAAATAGGTCTTAAATGGGGTATCTCCCTTTCTCCGTGTGGAAAACTGGAGCCGAGCGGAGAAAGGCTGTGTATTTGCATTCCACTAGATCAGCTGGGCTCTGATTAAACACCTGCAGGTCAGGTTCTGGTTAAATAGTTTCCCCTGTGGGATGGCTTTTTAAGGAGAAGAGACTGCCCTGCTGTGTTTCAAAATGGTTCTTCCCACCCCCGCCTCTCACAGTAAGTAGGATGGGATTTTTCTCCAAAGTTCAGTGTCAACCTGGTCAAAGTCTAGAAAGTAGAACCCACAAAAGTGTGGGTCCCCCTCACCCTTTCGTGAATGAGTCCCCTGGAGTTTTTTATTTTTTATTTTCAGAGTGTTGTATGCTGAGCCTCCTGCATTTCACCGGTTCCAGTTCTGATGGCCCTACCCCGGCACTGTCCCATGGCGTTTTCAACTTGTGGGTTTCTGCTCTGGTAAGTGATGATTCCCTGTATTCACCTGTTGGTCTCTTCAATTTGGGGGGCAGTGATCTGCCTTCTGACCTCGCTTCTCTTGTGGAAGTAAGATTTGCTGGTATTCCACTTTGTTCAGAGATTTAATCATTGTTAGGATGGAGTCGCAGCCTCCAAAATTTAGTTAAGTTTGGACCAATGACAAGCATTTCTAAACGGCACTATTTTTACAAAATGTCAGCTTTGTAAATATTTATAACATGTCAGTAAACAGTGCTATAACTTGAAACAATTGAGGTGTTGTGGGTTGGAAATAACAGAACACCTGACATTAAAATGGGCTTTAATAATAAGGGCATTCATCAGCTCACCAGGAGCAGCCTAGGAGGAGGAGGAGGACTTCTGGGTAGTTTAATTCAGAAGCTTTCACGGTTACCAAGCACCCAAGTCTGTCTCTGCTTGACTACCTTTGACAGGGACTTTTTTTTTTTTTTTTTTTTTTTTTATTATAGCAAAGATGGAAATTTATTAAAGAACAAGTGCAGACTCCCACATGGGGACGTGGGGACGGGGAAAAGGTCCCCTCGACAGGGACTTTTCGTCCTCACACCGCCAGTGTCAATATCTTGTTGGTGATTTAATTCTGCAACATGTTGCTTTGTGAGGAAACCGAGCAAAGGGAATAAGAGATCTTCCTGTGTTATTGTACAACCCCATGTGAACCTACATTTCAAAATATAAAGTTTAACCTTTTTGAAAATTTAGGAAGTGCAAGCAGTTGATTATTGGAGAGTGCTTATTGAAGAGTATGGAGAGGCGTGAGTAAAGAAATTGGTAGGATGAGGGCCTGGAAGGACTTGATGTTATGGTATCAAGTTTGGATTTTATCTTACCAGTGATGTTATACCATTTTATTCGTTTTCTATTGCTTCCTGTAACTAATTATCATAAACTTAATGTCCTAAAAACACACAGTTATTATCTTACACTTCTGGAGGCCAGAAATCTGAGAAGGGTTTCACTGAGCTACAATTAAGATGTTTGCAGGGGTGTGTGGGTGCTTTTTTCTGGTAATTGTAAGGAGAAAACCCATCTCTTCATTTTAACCAATTTCTAGAGGCTTTTAGCATTCCTTGGCAAGAAAAGTTTCCTCCATTTTCAAAGCCAAGATCATAGCATCTCCAGGTGTATCTGATTCTGACTATCCGCCCTTTCTCTCTACTTCTACAGACTAAGCTAAATCCCTCATCAAGACTGATAATTAGTCACACCTATAGACATCTATTGCCATAGGACAGTGGTCGACAAACTCATTAGTCAACAGAGCCAAATATCAACAGTATAACGATTGAAATTTCTTTTGAGAGCCAAATTTTTTAAACTTAAACTTCTTCTAATGCCACTTCTTCAAAATAGACTCGTCCAGGCCGTGGTATTTTGTGGAAGAGCCACACTCAAGGGGCCGAAGAGCCGCATGAGGCTCGCGAGCCACAGTTTGCCGACCACTGCCATAGGAAGTGGCCCTTTTTGAGGTTCTCGGAGTCAGGACATGGGCACCTCTTGTAGGGGCATTATTCCTAGACATTTACTGCATATGGCTTTTGAGACGGCTAAGAGAATTGAAGGGTGAAATCGAGTACACTTAGCGTTACGCATGTGAGTAGTAAACATGTCTTGCAATGTGTGTAGTGCTATAATTTGCCTTTTCCCCCAATTGATTCAACCCTGGGCCCAAGACTGGACTCAAATAAGAAAATTATAATGATGTAACTATTTTTGCTCTAGATCGATGTGGCAGCTCATGCATATGTTTTTAGTGACTCCTGTGGACTTTTTGTCTTACATTTTGCTGTGTCCCCGTTTTTATGCTGCCTCAAAATGGGAAGTATTTCAAAAAGTTGCAACCTGTGAGATGTGGGCATCCGTGTGTTGAATGGTGTCTGATTCTCCCAGCTCCTCTTCAAGTGAGGGAGACCCAGCTTCAATGGCCGGTCACTTAGGAGACTGTCCTATTGAAAAGGCTGATGTTCCTTCACCCTCGTTGGCTTCTTGACTCTGAAGATTCTCTCAGAAAAACACGTGCCAGTTCCAGTGGTTTGATCTGACCTATCTTGCTTGGGATAGATAATCCTAACAAAGTTGAAAACATTCTTGTGTAACACAAAATTTACTATAATTAACTTGTTCAGAGTGAAAGAAACTCAGCATGACTTGTACTTTTCTTTAGCCTTTCGCCAGGGGACAATAATCTTGCTGAAATTTTCCATTTATAGGCCGTTGTCTATTCTCCCCTTTCATCTCTAAAGACGAAAGCTCCGCAGACACGATTCTAAATACTTTCTTCAGCATATTGTACCAAGAACTTACATAATTAGATTTATAATCTAGCAATGTCACTTAATTTTTTTCAATGATAGTTGACATTATTAAATATTACCTTAGGTTCAGGTGCACAGCATGGTGGTTAGACATTTATATACATTACACAGGGATCACCATAATAAGTCTAGTACGCACCTGACACCATAGTTATTACAATATTATTGACTATCGTTCCTATGCTGTACTTTACATCCCCACGACTCTTTAAGTGTGAAGATTGTAGGAATGGTCCTAACTGGTTTGGCTCAGTGGATAGAGCGTCGGCCTGCGGACTCAAGGGTCCCAGGTTCGATTCCGGTCAAGGGCATGTACCTTGGTTGTGGGCACATCCCCAGTACGGGGTGTGCAGGAGGCAGCTGATTGATGTTTCTCTCTCCCTCTCCCTTCCTCTCTGTAAAAAATCAATCAAGTATATTTTACAAAAAGAATGTAGGAATGACTTGTATTCCCCTCAGTTGTTTTGTGCCTAGTACTTCCCTATTTTAATCAGATTAGAGCTCCTATGAGACTGTTGGGTATTGCTTAACAGAACAGACAGTAGTTCAAGCAACGTAAGCATGCATTATAGTTACTCCTTGTGTGGCATTCAGTCTTTGTTTAGCGCAAGGAATATCCACAGAGGCATTTCACCTGATCAGAAAATAAGGAACTCCTCCAAACTAAATTGTCTCCGTGGCTTAAACCAACTATACTGTCATTTTATAAAATTTTTAGTAAAGTTAACAATAAATTGTAAATGAGTTCAGTGTTACTACTTGCAATGGAGTAGCAAAAAGAGGTAGAAACGTGAAATGCGGAGCCAGCGAAATTAACATTTAAAGCGGCAATCAATGAAAGTATCATTCAGAATCTCAGAAGAGGCTAGCTCCTAGACAAGGAATTCATAAAGCAGAGCTTCTGCGGCACTTGAAGGGAGCACTGATGTCAACCTGCTGACTCTCTTTTAAATTCTCCATTTAGAAGGTGAATAGAAATCATTACCTTACCCCTGTTACTTTGTAACTATTTGACACATTTATCCCTGAAGGTCAAAGAACTTTAAAACGATAACGTAGCGAGTGAATTGAATAATTCCTTAGCATCTTTGAGAGAGTATGCGGTTTCCCTGAAGTTAAGTGCAATGTGAATGGCAAAGACAAAAGGAAAACTCACTTCTTTGTCTCCAGGTCCCAAGTGTCTGCACCAATATGTATATTCTCTTTGGACGGTGCAAGAATTAGCTGCCCAGGACTAGACTGTGAAATGTTTCTGTACTTGCAGGAGAGCTTATTTTGTAACAGAGTTACTAATTAGAGCTTATCTAGAGGAGAATTATAAACATAGTGAAGGGGCACCTGAAACTCCCACATCTAGAATTGCTGAAAGAATTGGAGAAGGAAAGAGAGAGGTGAGATGTGAACAGGAAACTGATAGTTGCTGTGAGACATCTGGGTGGTTAGACATATGGATGGTTATCATGTCTAGATCCTGAAGTTCTAACATATGGAATTAACATGGAAATATGTTTCAGTCCAGCGTCAAGACTTAGAAAGCTAGAGATATCAATAAAATTAGAAACATGTTGCCTTGTTAGGCATGCGCTCCCGTCTCTGAAGTGTTCAAGTAAAAGCTGGATCGCCAGGGTTTCTATATGTTGTTAAAAGTAACTGCTTGCATTGTGCACAAGAGTAGATTAGAGGAATAAGGTACTGTTCCTCTTCATGTTTCTCTGATTACTCAGTATGACAAAAGGTGATGCTAAGGTATCCAACTGCCCCGTGAAGGGTAAATAGCCTGATGTCTTAGGAGGGAAACCTATTAACATTCACAACAGTTCGATGTATGCAAGTCCATGAGAACCAGCGACAGGCCCTGATTTCTCATGGCATAGTACAAATATCTCAAACATATATTCTAGGCCAGTGGTCAGCAAACTGCGGCTCGCGAGCCACATGCGGCTCTTTGGCCCCTTGAGTGTGGCTCTTCCACAAAATACCACATGCGGGCACGTACAGTGTGATTGAAACTTGGTGTTAGAAGCGCAGAAGTTTAAAAAATTTCGGCTCTCAAAAGAAATTTCAATTGTTGTACTGTTGATATTTGGCTCTGTTGACTAATGAGTTTGCCAACCACTGTTCTAGGCCATATATACAATTTCGTTGATCTTTCTTTTGCAATGCATATTCTTTTTTAAAATATATATGTGTGTGTGTGTGTGTGTGTGTGTGTGTGTGTGTGTGTGTGTGTGTGTGTATAATTGATTTTTTACAGAGAGGAAGGGAGAGGGATAGAGAGCTAGAACACCGATGAGAGAAACATCGATCAGCTGCCTCCTGCACACCCCCTACTGGGGATGTGCCCACAACCGAGGTACATGCCCTTGACCGGAATCAAACCTGGAACCCTTCAGTCCACAGGCTGATGCTCTATCCACTGAGCCAAACCAGTCAGGGCATGCAATGTATATTCTTAAACATCTTAATCTTCCATATCTTTCTCCTCTGTAAACAACATATCAATTCGTTAAGAATCTTAGGTATTCTTGTGTTTTAGAAGTGTTTTGGTAACTTGTAGCTGATTCAAAATAATGATGGGGACAGATTAGTCTTTTTGTTTTGTTTTGTTTTTGTTTTGGGAAAATGTCCTGAATTTTCCCCACAAGCTCTACCTTTAGGAGGTTCTCTCTGATAGTTTCGCCTGGGCCTTTGATTCTAGTAAAATGTACTCATCTGGGGTACTCTCTCCAACATGCGAGAACTACCATGGAGTTAATAAATGTTTGAATTCCTTTATGAATTCAAGAAAGGACATAGACAGTGATAAATACTTGTCACTATTTTTATTGTTTGCTGCATGATTGACCTGTGAACTCAGAGTACCAGGATTTTGGTAGAAGTGTTAATTGAGGACTATCTAGATCAGAGAGAACCCAAATTGAATATTTAGCTCAAAAATGTAAAAAGACAACAAATTGTTTAAGTTAAATTAATGAAACATGTCAATGAATAAGAAATATGTAATTTTTCTGGAGTTTTTCTTTCAGAATAAAGATACATATGCACACATACATATATGGGTGTACAGATATTGTTATTAATTACTAAATACTAATTATTAAATACTAATACTAAGCTTATGCTAATATTAAACTCCAGTTATAACTTTCAAGTTAATGGGTCCAATTATGTGAATTCCTACATCCTGTCTGTCTCCCCTCTTTTAGTTTTCTTTTTAATTATCCAGTGTTTTGGGGATGTCTAATAATCCTTTTCTTCCAATGTTAAAGACTATTATTTTCTCCCCACCAATTTTCTGTAATGAATGCCTTTTGTATTAAGATATTTTCAATGCATCAAATTTATCCTTTCATTGCTGAGACTTTTTATAGATTGGGACATATCCATATAACTTATTTAGGGACAGTCACATCTCACAGCATCCCTTTTCTAAAGCGTGCTTCCTATTCCTGTTTTTCCAGGAAGACAAGGCAGTAAAGCTTCTCTCTCCTGTCTCTTTCTGGACCATTTGAGGGCCTTAAATTCCACCTTTTGGGCATTTTACAGTAGTGGTAAGAGTAGGGGTGTGGACATCTGTTATCACTTAGGAGTTAATATTTAACCATTAAGATAGGATTGTGTTTGCTCTCGTGTCCTAATCCAAGCAGAACCTGGATAATTACTTGCTGAATATGTAGTGGAGACTGTTTAAACTTGATAGTGTGCTGGACCATATGGCCTCCAAGGTTTCGGCAAAATCTAGGATTATCCGGTTGGGGCTAACGTGGCTAGTATGAAAGTCTGAGGCGTAAAGTGGTCCACACCGATTCTACTCAGATGCAGTTATCAACACTCAAACAGAATGAAAAGTTCTGCTCTCCAAAGAAACCTCCAGACACAATCATTTATTTCTGAATCATGTCAACTATTCAAGCCAAATACAAACCCTGGAGGGTAATACTCAAGGAGTTCCTCAGTTCAAGGCCAGTACAAGGTAATTAATCACAAGTATCCAAAACTTTCCCCTTTAAAACCAGAGAAACACAATCTAAGTAATGACTGTGGCAGTTTTCTGAGGAAATGGGCAATGAAAAAACCCTCTAAACCCCAGTAGGCATTTTGCTGCTCCTACAAGATTGCAGCAAACTTTTTTTCGTAAATGTTTTCAGATTATGAGGATGGACTCCCATGCTTTTTTTAGAGGCAACCATTGAAAAAGTAAAACAAATACAAAAAAAAAAAATCTCTAGGAATAGAATGGAGACTTCTTGATGAAAACCAGCTGTTAAAGAAAATCACGTGTATTGTTTATTGTGTACTAAATTGTAGGAAAAGCACCCCTAGACAAATGGGGAATATTTATCACTAAAAAATTCAGAAATTCACATTTCCTTCTCCATAAGAAAATCAGAGGTATAAATTTAACCTGACATGGTGGCAAAGCCAATCTTTTTGCTGTTGTTTTTTTTTAAATTGCAAATATTTATCATTTCTGTTTTTCTCATAACATTATATATTTTATACACTTGGGCCATAACTTAAATGCCAAAACTATCCAGTTATCCTACTAGGAGGATTCATGCAAATTGCAGTGAAAGTGTGGCATGGGATTGTACACTTCACAATATAAAATTTTAAAATTTTACACACAAATATTCATCATGGATGAAGTAATAGGAAGCAAAGCATGCCTTTTTAGTAAGAGCTCCATAGTATTGATATTGAGGACATCAGGCCTAGGAATGGAAAACAAAGCAGAATGGAAGTTCTTGAATTGGGCGTTTCTTCCATGAGATACAGAGTTTTATTTTATTGTTTGCTACTTCAGTTTCACCCTTTCCCAAATGAATTGTTTTGCTTTAGTATATTGCCAGAATGGGAGCTTATTACATATGACCCAATCCAGAAGAAGTCTTAAAACAGACAGACACAATAAGGTCAAAGAAAGAGCTGAATTTAGAGTGCATATCCTCTGGATTTAAATTATGGACTTCATCTGCAAGATTGAAAAGCATTCTTCAGTTTAATGAATTGAATATGATCGGGTTCTGGATTAAATCACTGTGTGTCATTTCACTAGAAGTTCAACTTATTACTGCACCTGATTCCAGTTAAATTATTTATGAGACAGACAACTGGGGAAATCTGAAGCTGCTCCCATACGATATTATTTTATGCAACACTATGTCACCCTGTGCAATTGAAAATGCTATCAAGGGCTATAAAAGGATTTTAATCTATAAAATAATAATATAATATAAAACAGAAACATAAAGGAGACATATACTGGCTTTTTTTTTGTTGTAGAAACATACTCAGATATAATAAATCTAAAGACAAAGGAGAAACAGCTTAGGCATATTCATGTACTCTCACATGATACCTCTTAGGGTCTGGAAGTTTTCAAGCAGTGAATTTTGATATTTAATGTCTTTAGAGGTAAGTGTTGTTGTTGTAGTAATTTAAAAAAACACTGATCAGGTCACAAAAATGAACATAATAGATCTCTTAATTACCAATATCAAACATCAACAACCATAGACTACAAAGCAAATCACTATTCTTTCTCTTCTGTTTTTCATTTATTTTTCTACTGAGAACTTATTTCTGCTTCAGATAATCTTGATACGACCAAAAGAATTGGTGAAAGGTCATTGCTCATGGATAGCCTAGTGATGTAAAATTAGTTTAACTCTCTTCTAAAACCTCACATGTTGAAAGTTACCCCACCACACCTCCATGAGTCCCAGGAAATAAAAGAAGCCTATTACAGGAAAGAAAATGTTTAAAATATATATTAGTATAAAAATTTTTTAAAGTATAGTGGACTTTGCTATTGCTAAGTCTGACTTATAGGTTCAACTATTCTCTCATGCTCAAAATAATGTGTGACTTTGCAGTGAAAAAGAGTGGAACCACTGCCTGTGTGGTGTGGTTCAGTGGTTGAGCATTGATTTATGAACCAGGAGGTCAGGGTTGGATTCTGGGTCAGGGCACAGGCTCAGGTTGTGGGTCCAATCCCCAGTAGGGGGCATGCAGGAAGCAGCTGGTTAATGATTCTCACCATTGATGTTTCTATCTCTCCCTTTCTCTCTGAGATCAATAAAAATGTTCTTTAAAAGCAAGTCAAATGTTTCTACTGATGACAAATGAAAGATATCTAAGCAAGTGTTGGCATTCCTGACTTTGTAGATTTATGAAATTCAAGGTATTCCTGCAGTTTATAAGGAAAGGTGTTTGTCTTCTAAGGGCCAACTCATCCCCCTAATGCAGCAGACACAGTACGTCAGCCTCACAATAATTTTAGGGGCTCATTACAATGTTTTAATTTTTAAATTTTTCTCATAAAAACTTATAGGTAAAAGAAACTGTTTTAATATATAAATAATATATAATTAACAAAATACATTGGTACTTTAAAATGAAATTTTAATATTTGTATGGAGGAAGGAGACTAGGAAGACAAAAGTAACAAGGGCCCATGAAAGTCCTGCTAACTGTGACCTATAAACATAATGAAAGAGAGATGCTAGAAAAATGTTCTGTGCAATAGTTTAATATTAGTCTCTTTAGATTCTGGACATTCCAAAAATAAATTTCAGCCAATTGATAAATCATTCATTGAATGGGTTCTAATTTCCTTCAAGCTGAAGTGATGACTACACTGTGAAATATGTTACAACTTGTTTCAACGAGAGGCCAAAGCACTGTTCATTGCTACATTCAAATGAAAATTGCCATTCCACAGGGGCCTGCTTCATCAGCCAGCTACTCATTCAAGACAGCACTAAATTCTTCACTTTACTGTATTCCAGGTTGGATGATCTGTGATGATGTGACTCAACTGCAAAGGATTGCTCAAATCTTTCCTCTGAAAGCAGCACCTGGTCCCCCTTCAATATTTCATGGCACAGAAAACTCACGAGTGAAGACACAACTACCACTCGCAAATGCCAAATATTTTCTGAGATGATTATATGTACCTACATATATGGATTTCTGCATGGTGGTTATTGGCACTATGTTGTCGATGGCAGAACTTTGAACTGGGCTTCAGAAACCTGATTCTTGCCTCAGCTGCCTCTATGTCTCTGATATTAAACAAGGGATATGCACCTTCTTGTATTCAACTAAAAAAAAAAAAGTAATTTATTTCTAGGGTCTTTTCTACCTGTAATTCCATAAAGCTATTCTATTGTTCTCCAACATGTCCTTATATGTGACATCTTCTTTCATTGCTTGGGATCTGGACCATTAAGCAGCAGTTGCTAGGATTTCCTGCTAACCATGAGATCCTGAAATTGTCCACAGACTTTTGTAATAAGCATCCTTCCCATACTGTAGCATACTTGGCTTCATTCTAGGGGATTCTTTTATGATTGTTATATGTCAGATTTCCACCACTCAGATCCTTGGAAAGGCTAGATATTACCATCTTGAATAAGAACTGGAGTCTGAGTTAACTTGGCCTTAACCTGTGAAGCTTCATGAAGACCAACCCATCTTATCTGATTTGCTTTTTTATCATTAGGTTCACCAGGAAAGATAGAAGAATTCAGGGGGATGGTTTTTAACTTCCTAATGATCAGGAAGATTCTTAGCTATTTGTGACATTTCCTTAGTGTTGGTTTGTCATTCGTTTGAGTTTCTTACTAAATTAATATTCCTGGATAGGTAGATAGATAGATAGATATAGTGGCCAGATTATTATGATCTCTGAATGCATAATAATCTAGCCACTCAGTGTATATACGTGTATATATTAGAGGCCCAATGCATGAATTGATGCATGGGTGGGGTCTGGCCAGCCTGACCAGGGAGAGGGGACATGGGCTGTTGGCTGGCCTGCCTGCTGGTCGAACTCCTGTTTGAGGGGACAATTTGCATATTAGCCTTTCATTATATAGGATAAATACTGAGTGGCCAGATTACTATGTGTTCAGAGATCATAATAATCTGGCCACTCAGTACTCTGTGTGTGTGTGTGTGTGTGTGTGTGTGTGTGTGTGTGTATGTATATGTATATATATGTATGTATGTGTGTGTGTATATATATATATATATATATATATATATATATATATATCCGGTAATGTAAATTATTTATATATTAAGTGTGGTTTTGTTTAATGTTGAAAAGTGCAAAGCATAAGTTGATATGTTTGTATATGATTATATCTATAATAAACTAGAGGAATTATTTTTCTTTTATTAAAAAATAAATGGCTGAATCATAGTTAAAGAAAAATATTCTTTATATGTAACATCATTAATGTAATAGCTAAGTTTTGCAGGACAATGATGAATGGAAAAAAATGATACTGGATTGTCCTTATCTTACTCTCAATCTCAGAGAAGAACATGCAATATTTCATCATTAAGTAGGTTGTTAGCAATAAATGTTATGTAGATCTATTTGTTAGAACTGAGGTAGTTCAGGTAGCTCCTTTATATTCCTAGCTTGCTGAGAGTTTTAATCATGAAAGCTTGTTTAATTTTGTCAAATAATTTTTTTTACATTTAATAATATTTACACGATATTTTCATTATTATGTAACTAGAGGCCCAGTGCACACATTTGTGCATGGGTGGGGTCCCTTGCCCTGGCCTACACTCTCTCACAATCCAGAACCCCTTGGGGGATGTCGGAGAGCCGGTCTTGTCCCAATCCTCGCAGGCCAGGCCAAGGGAGCCCACTGATGAACGAATTCGTGCACCAGGCCTCTAGTTTGCATATAAGATCTTTGGTTAATCATTTCCTGCCCTGCCCTCTCCCCCCTTTCCTCTGATATTCATCAGACTGTTCCATGTTTCCATGCCTGTGCATTGAGCGTCTGTTACATGTTTATTGTATGTCATAGCTACCGGCCGGTCAGCCAGTCCCTTAGGCTTATATATATATAACTAGAGGCCTGTTGCACAAATTCGTGCACAGGTGAGGTCTCTCAGCGTGGCCTGTGGGGATTGGTCTGAAACTGGCAGTCCAACACTACTGTCTGCCGATCCTGCTCATCCCGGCCCTGCTGCACCTGCGTGGGCTTGTGCCCAGTCAGTTCTGATCGGGAGAGGCCTGTGCTGCCACAGCAGTGCTCGCCAGGTGTAAGCCCTGTATCTGGCGCTCATCCCGAGGGGGGTGGGGGCGCTGGGACACAATCAGCCCTCCAGGCAGGTGCTGGGATGCCCTTGCCAGCCCAGGTTTGGCATCTGTCCCACTGACGTTTGCGCCAGTTGTCAAGAGCCACCTGGAGGCCACTTTTATACGGTTTCCTCCTTGTGGAACATCTGGGGAAGGGAAGCAGCCACAGTGCCCAAGTCCGACTTCCAGGAGGCCGGCGGCACTTTCGGGATTGTGCTGGCGGCGCCAGTTCATCGATGCCTGGCCCATTCTCCGGAGATTGGACCTGCAGAACTACTGAGGGAGTGAGTGGCTGCCACCGGGCTGGTGGGCCACCGGGATGGGTGAGTCAACTGAGCAGCACTCCCACTGTGGGAGCACACTGACCACCAGATGGCAGCTCCTATGTTGAGTATCTGCTCGCTGGTGGTCAGTGTGCATCATAGCAACCCGTTGACCAGTCTTTCAGTTGCTTAGGCTTTTATATATATAGACGTTTTGAATTGCATTGGTTGCTTTTTATGCCCTGTTTTCAGAAGTAGCAGCCTATATAAAATATCCATGTTATCATTTAAAGCCAATCTCTAAAACTGCCCTTTCTCATATACTCAAGACCCTTTTGTGGCAAAATTCCATCTCAGTGCTGTCGGTATTCATGGTCTCTAATTTTTGCCTTTCATTTTGTTCAACATTTTCTTAACAAAATACTTAAACACAAAGAGTATTTTAAAGAATTGTACAGTGGAATCATCAGTACCCACAATCTAGATTCTATAATTAGGCTTTTATTATCTTTGCTTTATTATATGTCTATGCATCTCTATGTTTATCTCTCAATTCATTTTGTACTTGAGACATTTTGAATTAAGTTACAATCATCAGTAACTTCACCAGTAAATACTTCAGCATGCATATCATCACAGTTTTTCCTTTATATTCTCTGGAGAAGATTTCAAATTGATGTTATTTCTTAAGTGTGTGAAAAAATTCTCTGAAGTCATCCAGGTTTTGAGCTTTCTTTGTGGCAAGTTTTTTGTTTACTGATTGTATTTTCAAATAGACATAGGATTTTATTCACATTTTCTGTTCTCTTGAGTGTGTGTGTATAATTTGATTTTGTTTTAATGTGAGATAAGTGTACATTTACAAGAGGTAGAAATAAATTATTCACTGATGTCTAGTATACCCTTCTTCCAATTTCCTCAAATAGTAATGTCTTGTATAGCTATATTCTAATATTACAACCAATAAACTGATATTGATACAATTCACTGATCTCACCCAACTTTCAGCAGTTTTACATGCAGTCATTTGTATGTGTATATTTTGTTCAATGCAATTTTATCACATGTATAGATTCATATGGCCGCAACCACGGTGAAGGCAAAAATACCCAACACTTTGATCATCCTTCATGCTACCCTCTTATGGAAACAGCTACCACCTTTCTTTCCTAACTCCTGAAAAACACAAATCTGTTCTCCCTTTCTATATTTTTGCTATTCCCAGATTGTTATAAATGGAATCAAACAGTATGCTACCTTTTGGGATTGGCTCTTTTTCAAGTTGTTGCATATATCAAGCGATTCCTTTAGTTGATGAATAAATTCCAAGATGTCAGTGTAGCAGAATTTGTTTAACCCTTCACTCATTGAAAGACATATAAGTTGCTTCAAGTTTGGAACTATTATAAATAAAGCTTCTATAAATGTTTGTTTACAGGTTTTTGTATGGACATAACTTTCTCAATAATTTACATCCTAATTTTGCCCAATTAGTAGGTTATTGTCAAAAGCAAATAACATTTTTTAAATTATCTCTACTCTTAAAAGTACTCTTTAAAAGCCCCATATCACTCTACTTATTGCCTTATTTCTCTGCTCCTTTATCATATGGAAAATTACCTTGAGGCAATAGCAACTTTCACATATTCTAGGCGATCTGTCCCAGAGGTCATAGAACAGAAATGCTCAAAGACCAAGTTAAAATGCTTTAAACATTGGTTATTAAATTAATATAAACTGCACTGTGAGAACCAAAACAAATGTTTGAGATAATCTAACAAATTTAGGATAATGTATAAACAGGATGAAAGACACACGCTCTTTGAATCTTGGGTTACACAGTGGTCATATGCCCTCTTTCCCTCTTAAAATACAACAATCTTGGAGCTACCCTTAATTTATTTCTCTATTTAACCACCCATATCCAAGTCTTGTGTTCTCTGCATACAAAATGAATCCTTACTATAAATATTTCTTATTATCTCTACCTCAGCCACTCTATCTACACTGCAAACAAATTTCTCCTTCAAGGCCAGCACAGTATTAATTTATTTCATGGGAATCAGTTTCTCCATCAACTTGCCAGAGTTTTCTTTGAACAATGAAACTCTTTCTCCACATCTCCTATTAGCCTCCAAGCACACTTAGGGCCTTCACCATCCGGCCCCTAATTGACCCCCTTTTTATACTGAGTTAACCTCGTCTGTCCATTTCCAGGAATAGTTCCTTTTCTCCTAATCCTAGAATGAGAAGCTCTTCTAGTCACAGGGATTTTCACCTTGTGCAGGTGTGTGCTTAAATATAATTTTCTCAGAGACAATTTTTCTGGTCACCTTATTAAAAAGAGCCAGTTTTACACTCATGACCTATTATTTTCTATATTTCCTACTATTTTCTCCATTAAGACTGTATTTCCTAAATATTCAGAAATATGAACACATGTTACAATCACATGTTTTGTACACACATATATATATTGTTATATAGGGGAATATATTTACATATGTGTATGTATGTAACTTGCTCTGTCATTATGTAGTCTTCTCTTACCTTTTCTTCCAGATTATCTCATGAATTTTGTCTATTTTATAAAGTACATCTTGCACTAAAATGCACATTAAAGTCTATATGTTTCTGAAAATTTTCAACTGTTGTTAAAACAGGTGAAAGACATAAATACAATGAGGAAAAGATTTATGCTATGGAATCAGACACATTACAGAGCTTCCATATCTCTCCTCTAGTACTATTAGTTCTGTTGAATTGTATTGCAGTTTATAGTGGGTTTTGCTTTTTGTTAATTATCTTAATTTAATCTCTAAAGTAATCCTGTGAGTTAGATAAGATTTTTTTTTATATTTGTTTGTATAAACAGATTTTGGGAGATGAATGAGGTATTATGGTACATGATTTAAATTCCCAACTCTTTACTCATTCAAATGTACCACAATGTATTTTCAAAATATGCTAGCATGTAGCAAATAACATTTAATTTGTACATTTTAGCTCATTGATGCTATTCATTTTTAAAAATAATAATTGGGGCTAGCCAGGTTATTTACAACTGAATAAAGACGTTTAATGATATCTCTGTTCGATCCCTTAAGTTTACATTAATTATTTAAATTAAATTTATTGGGATGACATCCTATATAATAAAGAGCTAATATGCTAATTAGACCAAACAGCGGGAAGACCATCTGGATGACCTTCCAGATGAAACTTGGGCTGTGAGGGCCAGCCAAGGCTGCAAGGGCCGAGCCCCTTGCATGAATTTTGTGCATCGGGCCTCTAATTGGTTAATAAGATTTTATAGGTTTCAAGTGTACATTTCTATGGTACATGATCTGTGTATTGCCTTGTATGCCCACCATCCAAAGTCAAACCTTTGCCCTTAATCATATATTTGATCCTCCTTACCCTTTACTACCCCCTCGGCCTCCCTGCCCTCTGGTAGCCATCACAATGCTGTGACTTTTTGTTTGTTTTTCTGGTTTGTTCATTTGTTGCTATCAGTTTCATATCCCACATTTGAGTGAAATCATATGGTTCTTAACTTTTTCTGTCTGACTCATTTTGCCTAGCATGACATTCTCAAAATCCATCCATGTTGTCGCAGATGTCAGCATTTTGTCTTCTTGTGGCTGAGTAGTATTCCATTGTATGTAAATATCATGTCTTTAGCCAATCATTATGGAAGGACACTTCGGCTGTTTCCATGTCATGGCCACTGTGAAGCGTGCTGCAATAACTGACTTTCCAAGGATGATTAGTCTAGTTCTTACTGATAATCAGTCCTGTTCACTTTGAAGTGGTCCCAGCCTCCATGGTTCCTTCCACTCCCTCTGTGTACAAGTAGGACAGTGATGCCTTTTTCACCAAGCACATCAGTGTGTTCTTTGAGGACTCAGTGTTTCCTCTCTTTCTTTATGCATTTTCCAGGAATGGGAGCTATAGCTTGGTTATGTTACCATCTTTGCTTACCTTAGCTCCTGTTAGGTTGCATTCTGCCAGATTCAAGCTTGTAAGGGCCAGTAGCCCCTTGGTGAACCCTTGCTTGCCCAGCACTTCCTTGTAAACCAGGACAGGTAGTGGAAGTGCAGGCTGACTCACCTGTTCCACGCCCACGTCCTCTATTCCCAGCCAAATCAGGAGATATGTTGGTCAAGAAGTTCAGAAAGCTTACAGAAAACATGTTTATTAGCTTCCAACCTGGGAGAAACAGGGCAGTTTAAATATATGAATGTTTTCAATTAGATTTCCTGTGATATCTTTGACATATAAGACATATAAATTTAAGGTGTACAACTTGATGTTATGAGATATGTATACATTGTGAAAGGATTACCAAAACCAAGCTAATTAACATACTCATCACCTCTACATAGTCACCATTGTGTGTGTGTGGAGAAAATTTAAAGATCTATCTTCTACACAAATTGCAAGTATACAATATTGTTAGCTATCATCACCATGCTGTATATTGGACCTTTAGAATTTATTTATCCAGCATAACTGAAAAATGTGTATTCCTTGACCTACTTTTCCCCATTTCTCCCTTCCCCTCAACCCTGGCAACCACCATTCTATTCTTACATTCTATGAGTCTGGCTATTTTAGATTCCACACATAAGTGAGATTATGAACTATTTTCATTTCTGTGTCTTGCTTATATAAGTTAGCATAATGTCTTCCAATGTCATCCATGTTGTTTGAGTGGCAGGATTTCCTTCTTTTTTAGAGCTGAATATTCAGGATGGGGCAAAAGTTATGAGTATGCAAAACAGTTTAATCTTATATTGTCATTTATTAATTATTATATTTTCCATACAGAAAACTGTAAACCTACTTTTGCCCCCCTTGTATGTGTGTGTGTATAGACACACACACACACACACACACACACACACACACACACACACATATATATGTATTATCCATTCATCTATTAGAGGACAATTCCTTTGTAGGTTCTTTCAAAGCATCTCTTGATTGTCTGTAGGGAGGAAAAGCAGACCATTTGTTCCAAATAAAATATTTTCATGCACAAGGTAATCCAGACTCCACAAAGTGCCTCTCTGCAAACTTTGTGGAGAAATGGCTTGCCTCCAAAATTGGAAGCCCGTAGAATGCAGGGATTTCTTATTGCTCATCATTCACAGGCATGATTCTAGGATGAAATACTCAGATTAGGGTAAAATACCACAAACATAAATATACTGTTTATAACTATGGCAGATTTAAATACTGTGTTTTGACTTGAAACACAGATGATAAACTTCCTTCTCAAGTCACATGGAATCCAACTTGCTGGGATGTTATGCAAAAGATAGAAAGATATAGGTAGATATAAACTCTGACTAATTTTATTTGATCATAAAGAAGATGCATGTTGCTTTAGTGGCAACTGATTCAGTAGCAAATGTCAGAGATGCTCAAAGTCACTAATCATCCAAGAGATGCAAATCAAAACAACAATGAGATGCCATCTCACCCCTGTCAGAATGGCTGTCATCAACAAATCAACAAAGGACAAGTGCTGGCGAGTCTGTGGAGAAAAAGGAACCCCCGTGCACTGCTGGTGGGAATGCAGACTGGTGCAGCCACTTTGGAAGACAGGATGAATTTTCCTCAAAAAACTAAAAATGGAACTCCCATTTGACCCAGTAATCCCACTTCTTGGACTAAGTACCAAGAAGCCAGAAACACCAATCAGAAAGGATATATGCACCCCTATGTTCATAGCAGCACAATTTACAATAGCTAAGATTTGGAAACAGCCTAAGTGCCCATCAGCAGATGAGTGGATTAAAAAAAACCTGTGGTACATCTACACAATGGAATACTATGCTGCTATAAAAAAGAAGGAACTTTTACCATTTGCAAAAGCATGGATAGAACTGGAGAACATTATGCTAAGTGAAATAAGCCAGTCGGAGAAAGATAAATATCACATGATCACACTCATATGTGGGATACAATGATCAACGTACTTTGATGAACAAGAATAGATCCAAAGACCAATGACAGTGGGTGGGGAGGGGATTAGAGAGCAACCAAAGGACTTGTGTGCATGCATTTTAGCATAACCAATGGACACAGACACTGGGGCAGTGGGGGCTTGCCCGGGGTGGGAATGGTTGTCGGGGGGAGAGGGGGGTGTCAATTGGGAAAAAAGACATATGTAAAACTTTAGACAAAAAAATTATAAAAACAAGAGCTGGCTGAAGTGTTTTTGCCTAGTAAGTAAAGGTGACATTAAATACAAAATTGTACATGGATCAGCTACTTTAGGGAGGAAGAAGAATAACTTCAGGGAGTACTGTATCTGAGAGAACAACAGCAAAAGAGTGATTTTAAAAATAAAGGGATGACATTGCAATCTAGTCTTTTGCAGAGTCACAAATGGAGTTTATCGTTTTAGTGCTTTTTTGTCATCATTTTAAGGGTTCAATAGTTCAATATAAATATATAAAATCATATATGTATATTAATTAACAAAATTAGCCCTTTTATTTATTTATGATTTTAAAATAGTTGATGAACTGGTGAACAGAGAGTGGTTTGTAGGAAAATCTAGAAAAACATAGTATGTTGCCAAAGGTATGACTAATTTTTAGGTATTTGAAAGAACAACTTTTACAAATCTAAAGTTTTACATCAGTTTTAAAAAAAAATTATGATTTTAGTAAGTTTTGAATAAGGGAAATATAATTAAAATCAGATCCAGAGAGCCATTCAAAAGAGTATATTTTGGCCCTGGCTGTTGTTGCTCAATGGTTGGGTCAGAGGTTTGCTTTCAGGTCAGGGCACATTCCCAGGTGTGGTTTAAATCCCAGGTCGGGGTTTGAGCAGGAGGCGACCAATTGATGTTTCTATCTCACATTGATGTTTCTCTCTTCTCTATCCCTTCCTCTCTCTCTAAAATTAGTAAGAACATATCCTCAGATGAGAATTAGAAAAAAAAGAGTGTTTCATGAATCACGCATGCTCTCCTCAGCAGTTGTGGTTTTAGGAGTGACAATACCATAGAGATTTTAGAAACTTCACTCTCAAATTACTATAGTCCAAGAAAATGCCCAAGTTCAGCTATTCTTATTTACTGTGTTTCAGCTTTATTGAGATATAATTGACACGCTAGAATGTGAGTTTAAGGTGTACAGTGTGTTGATTATACATGGAAAATGATTACCACCATAGTGTTAGCTAAGGCCTCTATCATGCCACATAATTACCTGTTCTTTTTATTGGTGAGGACATTTAGATCTAATCTCTTGCAAATTTTAAGTATATAATATGGCATTTTTAACTATAATCACCTGCTGTACATTAGATTTCCAGAACTTAGTCATCTTCTAAATGGAAGTTTGTACCCTTTGACGAACTTCTCTCCATCCCCCTCATCCTGGTTACCACCATTCTACTCTCCATTTCTATGAGTTTAGATTTGTTTAGGTTCTACAAATAAGTGAGATAATATAATATTTGATTTTACTTTCTGACTTATTTCACTTAGCATTACTCCCTCAAAGTCCATCCATGTTGTTCTGAATGGCAAGATATATGTATGGGTATGCATATATACACACACATGCATGTGTGAGCACACATACATATATACATGTGTGCTCAGACATCCATTAACTGACAGATTGTTTCCAAATCTAGGCTATTGTGGCAGTGACCATGGGAATGCACATATATCTTCAAGATCTTGTTTTCATTTCTTCTAGTTATATGTCTGTCAGCAGGATTGCTGATCATATGGTTCTTATTTTAATTCTTAATCTCCATACTGTTTTCATAGTAGCTGCCCAGCTTACATTCCCACCAACAGTGCATTAAGGTTTACTTTTCTACATAACCTAGCAAACACTTGTTCTCTCTCTTTTTTTATCATCGCATTCTAACAAGTGTAAGGTGATATGTCACTGTGGTTTGATTTGCATTTCTGTGATGATTGGTGATGTTGAGCATTTTTATTGTGTATCTATTGGCCATTTTGTGTCTTCTTTGGAAAACATGTCTATTCAGTTCTTCTGCCCATTTTAAAATCAGGTTGATTTGTTTGTTTTGTTATTGTGTTGTATATAATCTTCTAGTTTTCAGTGTACAGATCTGTAAGTGTTCTTTATATATTTTGAATATTAGTCCCTTATCAGATATGTTTTGCAAATATCTTCTCCCATTCTGTAGCTTGTATCTTTATTTTGCTGACTTTTATTTTACTATATAGAGCAATTTAGTTTGATGTAGTACCATGGGTTGATTTCTGCTTTTGTTGCTTGTGCTGTTGGTGTCACATGCAAATAAAAATCGTTGTGAGATTAATGTCAAGGAGCTTTTCCCTATTTTCTTCTGGAAGTTTTATGGTTTCAGTTCTAATGTTTAAGTCTTTAATTTATTTTGAGTACATTTTTGAAAGTGGTGTAAGATAGGAGTTCAATATTTTTTTTTTCATTTGGTTATCCAGTACTCCAAACACTATTATTAAAGAGATTATCCTTTCCCCATTGAGTAGTCTTGGCTTCCTTTTACATTTTAGTTGACCATATGTGACAGTTTATTTCTAGGGTGTCAATTCTCTCCTGTTTGCCTATGTCTGTTTTTATGCCAGTATCATACTTTTTGGTTACTGTAACTTTGTAGTATACTTTGCAATTAGAAAGTGTGATAACTCTAAAAGCTTTGTTCCTCCTCCTCAGTATTGCTTTAGCTATTCTGGGTCTTTGCAATTCCAAACAAATTTTAGGATTTTTTTTTACTTCTGTGAAAAATGCCACTGGAATTTTGATAGGCATTGCATTGGTTATATGGACATTTTAACAGTATTAATTCTTCTGATCCATGAATACAGGACATTTTTCAATATGTTTGTGACTTCTTCAATCTTATTTATCAAAATCTAGTTTTCAGTGTACAGTTCTTCCAGATCCTTGGTTAAATTTATTCCTACGTATTTCATTGTTTTTTATATAATTGAGAATGGGATTATTTTATCTATTTTTCAGATGTCTCATTGTTAGTGTATACTATAGAAATACAACTAATTCTATATATTTTAATGGCTTTTTCTCCCTTTCTTTCTTCCTCCCTTCCTTCCTTCTTTCTTTCCTTCCTTCCTTCCTGTTCAGTAAGAGCACAGATTTTGTCTGCACTCTTCCCTGCTATATATATTCCAGACAAGTAGCATAGAACTAGGTATTTAACAATCTATAATAATAAAAGGGTAGTTAGACCGGGCATCATTCCGGATGTCATTCTTGACTGAGCCGGGGCCTGAGGGAAGCCAGCCAGGGTCCCAGGTACCAGCAGCCGGGGGAAGGAAGGCCTACTTTTGCACAAATTTTCATGCATCGGGCCTCTAGTATTAACATAATAGGTAAATATTTTATCATTTTCTATATATCCCACGAGTACATAGCTTTGAAATCCCTAGTGATGTTCATAAGTTCTTAATACTCTGAGGATGATTGGAACTCAATATTGCAAATATATTGTCCTATGTTTTCTAGAAATGTTATAGTTCAAGATTTAATGTTTAAGTCTATGATGTGTCCTATTTAATGGTTGTGTATAGAGTGAGTGGTTGAGGTTTTTCCCTACCCCCACCCCATATGAATATCTATTTTTTTGTAGTGACAAATTATTTTCTTTTACCTACTGAAGTAACTTGCTACCTTAGTTGAAAAACAGTTAAACATATATGTGTGATCTCTATATGACCACTCATCTGTTAAATTTATCTGTTTTTAGACTAATGTCACACTGTCTTGACTACTGTAGCTTTATGGTATGTCTTAAAATCAGGTAGTTTTAAGTTCTCTAGCTTTGCTCTAGTTTATCAAGATTACTTTGTCTACTTGATATTTTTATATTTCTATATAAGTTTTAATATCAGCTGGCCAATGACTATAAAATATTTTGCTGTGATTTTAACTGAAACTACATTAAATTTAGTATAGATCACTTTGCAAGAGAATGGATAGTTTAATAATTTAACCTTCCAAAAATAATTTTTTCTTAAATCTTCATTTGTCTTATTAAGCTTTTGTATTTTGCAGTAATTTTTGTTATATTTATTTCTAGGTATTTGATGCTATTTAATAATTTGTAAATTATATTGCTTTTACTTTATTTACACTAGTCTCGGGTAATATATAGAAAAATATATATTTTTGCATATCAACCTAATAATTTCTAGTATATTTTTTTATAGTTGAGTAGCATATTTTTCTACATAATAATGTCATCTACAAATAATCAAAGTTTTACCTTTTCTTTTTAAAAAAAATTTTTAGTGTTGAAAGGATTATATATGTTCCCTTTTCCCTCATTGTCCTCTCTGAGCCTGCCCTCAATCAATGGGGATTGCATTGATTCAATAGATTGCTTTGGGTAGTATGGATATTTTAGTGATGTTGATTTTACCAGTCCATGAACTCAGTATATTCTTCCATTTGTTTATATCTTCCTTTATCTATTTTTTCAATGTCCTGTAGTTTTTTGAGTACACATCTTTTACCTACTTAGTTATGTTTATTCATGGGTATTTCAATTTCCTTGTTGAAATGAAAATGGGATTTTTTTTAAAGTTTCTCTTTCTGTGAGTTCATTATATATATATATATATATATATATATATATATATATATATATATATATATATATATATATATATAAATATATATATATATAAAAGCCTAAGGGACCGTCACAACTGAAACAACCGAACGGCCGACTGAACAGGCTGCGTGGGGTGACCAGGCTGGCAGGGGGTTAGTGAGGGATGACCACATGACTGAGCAGTGGGCTGTGTGGGGCTACCAGGCCGGCATGGGGGTTAGTGAGCAGCAGGCTGTGTGGGGGACCAGGCTGGCAGGGGGGGAAGTGAGGGGTGACCAAACGACTGAAGAGCAGGCTGCGTGGGGCAACCAGGTTGGCAGGGGGGGCAGTTGGGGGCAACCAGGCTGGCAGGGGGGGCAGTTAGGGGCAACCAGGCTGGCAGAGGGGGTTAGTTAGGGGCAACCAGGTGGCGGGGCAGTTGGGGGTGATCAGGCCAGCAGGCAGAGGCAGTTAGGGGTGATCAGGCTGGCAGGGGGGGCAGTTAGAGGCAATCAGGAAGGCAGACAGGTGAGCAGTTAGGAGCCAGCAGTCCAGGATTGTGAGGGGAATGTCCGACTGCCAGTTTAGGCCCGTTCTTGGGGGGTCCTGGATTGGAGAGGGTACAGGCTAGGCTGAGGGGACCCTCCCCCTCCCATGCACAAATTTCGTGCACAAGGCCTCTAGTTGGTGTATAAAAATGCCATAGATTTCTGGGTGTTAATTTTGTATCCTGCTACATTGCTGAATTCATTTATTAGTTGTAGTAGTTTGTTTGTTTTTATGGAATCTTTAGGGTTTTCTGTGTACAATACCATGTCATCTGTGAATAATGACAGTTTTACTTCTTCTTTTACAATTTGGATGCCTTTTATTTCTTCTTCTTGTCTGATGGCTATGGCTAGCATGTCCAATACTGTGTTGGACAGTAGTGGTGAGAGTGGGCATCCCTATCTTGTTCCTGTTGTAGGGAAAGTGGTTTTAGTATTGCCTGTTGAGTATGATGTTGGCTGTAGGTGTGTCATATAGGCTTTTATTATGTTGAGGTATGATCCCTCTATACCCACTTTGCTGAGAGTTTTTACCAAGAAAGGGTGTTGTATTTTGTCAAATGCTTTTCTTTCTTTTCTAATCTCTGTCTTTTATTTAATCACTAAAGACCTGGTGTATGGGGTTCCCTCAGCCTGTCCTGTTCCCTCTCACAGTCTGGGAGCCCTCCAGGGATGTCCTAAGCCATAGTCTGGCCTCCCTCTGTGGGATGCAACCGGAAGGATCAGGGGAAGGCGCCACCCCCATCACCCTGCTACTGCTAAAGCCAGCCAGGGCTGCTCACCCTAGGTACTCGCTTCTTGCTGCTGGCCCCACCCCCCTCCCACTTGTGTGTGTGGGGGCGATCTGGGGTCAGGCCAGGTGTGGGAGGGGCTGTGGGAGGTTGAGGCACTGCGGGCGCACCCCATCCAGACTCCATGGAGGCTCTGGCACCACGGGCTGCCCCGCCTCTCCTAACACCGCCTCTGCAGAAGGAGGGGCCATGACTGGTGCTGCCCTGCTTCTTCCAGCGCCCGCCTCTGCAGACGGAGGGGTTGTGCAGTGTGTGGGACCGGCCTGGGCCCACCAGTGCTGCCCCTTCTCTCCCGTGCCACTGGCCCTTGGCCCTCATAGCGGCTGCAACTTTGTCTGGAAGATGTCCAGTCTAATTAGCATATTACCCTTTTATTAGAATACACTAGAAACCTGGTGCACAAATTCGGGCATGGGTGGGGTCCCTCTGAGTGGCCTGCAGGGATCGGGCCGAAACCTGCAGTCTAACACCGTCTATAGCCCCTACCTGCTGCTCCCTCTCATCCCGACCCCACTGTGCCTGCTGCGGGCTCGTGTCCAATCAGTCCCAATCGGGAGAGGCTCATGCTGCCATAGCAGTGCCCGCCAGCCATGAGCCCTGCATCTGGTGCCCTCCCAAGGACAGTGGCCTGTGAAATTGGGCAAAACTGGCTCTCCTACATCCCCTAAGGGGTCCCACATTGCGAGAGGGCACAGGCCAAGCTGAGGGACCCCACCAGTGCATTATCAGGTCGGGGAGGGACCACGGGAGGGCTCCAGGGCATGTCCAGTCCATCTTGCTCAGTCCTGATCAGCCAGACCCCCGCAGCAAGCTAACCTACCGGTTGGAGCATCTGCCCCCTGGTGGTCAGCGCATGTCATAGCGACTGGTTGACCAGTTGACTGTCTGCACCCTGGTGGTCAGTGCACATCATAGCTAGCGGTTTTGCAGCCTTAGCATATCATTAGCATATTACGCTTTGATTGGTTGTTCGGTTGTTCTGCTGTTCCGTCTATTTGTATATTACCCTTTTATTATATAGGATCTTCTAGTACAATGTTAAATAGAAATAACTAATATCCTTAAGTTGTTCTTGACCTTTGGGAAAGTGTTCAATATTCTACATATATGTGTGTGTGTGTTGTGTGCATGTGTTTGTGTATTAGCTGTTGATGTTTTTCAAATACCTTTGTTGTTGTTTTTTTTGGAGAGAGAGGAAGGGGGAGGGATAGAGAGAGAGAAACATCGATGAGAGAGAAGTACCAATCGGGCCTCCTGCATGTGCCCCCTATCTGGGGAGGGATTCAGGAACGCGGGCACACGCCCTGACCGAGAATCGAACAGGTCACCTTTTGGCTCACAGGTTATTGCTCACCACTGACCCACGCTGGTCAGACTGTTGGTGTTTTTTGATTGGCCCTTATCACATTAAGAAGAATCGCATAGCTAACTTAACCTGAGAATATTTTTATGAAAACCATAAATGATGATTGAATATTTTATGCATCTGTTGAAATGAGTATGTAATTTTTTCTTTGCTCTCTTAAGGCCATGAATTGCTTTGATTGCTTTGTGAATGTATAACTAAGCTTGTGTTTCTGACTAGATCAAAGTGTTCATGATATGATATACTTTTTACATATTGTTGGCTTAAACTTGTTAATATTTTATTAATAAACTAGAGGCCCAGTGCACAAAATTTGTGCACGGTGCACAGGTAGGGTCCCTAGTGGCTGCCAGCTGCTGGCCAGGACCTCTTTTTCCCAGCTGCTGGACTGGGCTTTCCTTCGTTCTACGCCACCCCCTGTGGTCAGCGCATGTCATGGCATGCGGTCGAGATCCTGGTCTGTGGAACTCCCACCCTGGGGGGAAATTTGCATATTAGGCTTTTATATATAGATAGATTTCTGAGATTAAACTCAAAAGGGACATTGCTCTCTAATTTCCTTCTGATACCTTCATAATATTTTGGTAAGAGTCTTATATTTACCTAAGAAGAGGTTGAATAGTATCCTCTCCTCTAATGCCTGAAAACATTTAAGACTAGTATTTTTTTTTCATTTAATGTTTGAATTGAACTACTTAAAAGTGTATATGAAGTACCACCTAATATATCCTTTATTGCCCCCACAGTTAAAATTAAATCTTTTCTCTGCAATCATGTAAAAAATACCTGTTTTTGACTTATGCCACTCCACTTACTTTACCTTATTTTGGAAATATCAGTATAGGGTGTATCTTCACCACTAACTAATCTTAATTTTGGCTTTTGTGAACCCAAATAATCTTGGAAGCCCCTTCCACTGTAGGATTCAAGGGGAGAGTTTATATATTCCCTTGCGTCTCCCTCTGTCACCTAGGAGCTGATGCATGATGCAAACCTGATGAAAAAGTGCATGTCCTGTACTCTGACTCTAGAGAGGATGAAACAAAGGTGCGACAGTCTGATAATGATTTTCACAGTGGCTGTAGCTGAGCGGAGAGTCCACGTGTGCAATGGAAAGTGCTGAGAGTGTGGGGTGTCTAGCAGTGTCAAGAGCCGCCTGGTGGAGATGGTGATGCCAGCGATGGTCGGCACAGAGAGAATGCTCCTTGGCAGCAGACTGGTGGTGACTTGCTCTATTTGGGCCCACAGGTTGGTTTTCTAAATTTTCTCTGAATTCTGTAATCTATCAGAGTTCTTTCCAATAAATTTCAGCTGGGGCTATTCAGATTCAATTTTTATTCTTGTGACCAAAATCAGATTCTTACCATAGTATGGAGAATGGAGCCCATTATATAGCAGACATCATGTATTTACTAGCGGCCCATTGCAGGAATATTCCTGCAAGAATAGGGCTTCCTGCAGCCTGAGCGAAGCTCCCACCCGTCTCTGCCGCCTCGCTCCCACCCGTCTCCTCTGCCTCGCTCCCACCCGTCTCCTCTGCCTTGCTCCCACCCATCTCCGCTGCCTCGCTCCCTCCCGTCTCCGCTGCCTCGCTCCCTCCCGTCTCCGCTGCCTCGCTCACTCCCTTCTCCCCCGCCCCGCCTGCTTCCCTCTTTTCTCCGCCGCCCCACTTGCTTACTTCTCTGCCACTTTGCTCCCTTCTGCAGTGCTTGGCTTCCTTCTCCACTGTCTTCAGTCTTCACTCTGCACCTGGATATGCAAGTTAACCGCCATCTTGGTTGGGTTAATTTGCATATTTCTCTTGATTGGCTGGTGGGCGTGGCTTGTGGGCATAGTGAAGTGATGGTTAATTTGCATATTACTCTTTTATTAGATAGGATTACACTTTCAAAGAACATTGAGTAACCACTTTGCCTCCTTATAAATAGGTATGCATATGTTTGTGGTCTAACACTATTCTTCAATGCTAATGTAATTTATTTTAGCCTGAAATGAGAGTTTTCCTAGGAAATACGTTAGTTAATGGGAGAGCTGCCATATAGCCCTTTACTTAAAAATATCTGTAAATGCCTTTATTTTATTCCTCCCCTGCCCCAACAGGGAGCTATAGTAGAATTAATTCTCATAGATTTTGAGGGTATTTGGAGTTAGGTATTTTTTCCACTGAAAGAAAATGAGAAATGGAGTTGCACACAACTCTCATGAAAGTGAAAGACTTCAATGCATTTTACATTGACAGAGTGCCTCAGGGTGTCAGCTTCCAAAGGTAAAGTAGAGGGTCAGGAATGGATCCTTGGGGAAGCCAATCTTTAAAGCTTAATAAAGGTCAAAGCATTTCACCTTAAGGTTGTTTCTTAATGGCTCTTCTGGATCATTATATAGTCAATTTGATTGATTGTGCCAGTTGAGACACTGGAAAAAAAATGTGCCAGACAGCGGTCAATAGGTTGGTTATTGTAGATACAAGCTAGGAAAAGCAAATATCTCTTTTTTTATGTTGGACTTCATGTAAAATTTTGTGTTGTAGTGGTAAATATTTGGTTTCTATAGTAATCATTTAAATATATTTTCAATGTTAGCACAGTCACTACATATATATGTAGACACACATAAATTTTGATATTTGTTTTCATAATACCTATTTTGCACATCTACCTTTTCTTTGCCCCAGTGATTTGATATTTATAGTAAAGGACAGGTTAATCATATTTACACAGCCCATGATGTGTTAGGTTTACGGCAATGATAACAATAACACAATATCAGGTTATATTTTCTCCCTTAAGTACCCTAGTTTCAAGATAACATAAAATCAATTAGTATCTCCTTAATTTCTATAAACCAAAAGACAACAAAGTTGCATTAGCAGAAAACAATCTGTTACCTGAAAGCCAATCGATGGTTGACTTTCTTTATTCAACTTTTATTCCTGTTGGAGAAAATAAATAGTATGGTTGCTTATTGCTAACTATTTAGTAATTATACAAACCTGAATAAGCTGGCATATCTTTCTGAACCTTAGATTCTTCAGTTTAGCTGGAAATTCCACCTGTAAGACTGGGATAGTGATCACACCTCCTATAATGACTGTGAAACTTAAGTGAGATAATCTAAGTGAAGCACTAGCATTGTGCATGCCATATAGTGGTACTCAAGGAATTTGGTCATAATGATGACTCTACTTCTGTCCTCTGAGCACAATGAAAAGATTTACAGGTAAGCTAGGGCAGGATTGTTTTGTCAAATCAGACTGACATCAATCAGAGTTCTTCCCTGGGTAGAAGTGTAGCCTTTTTCAATAAGTTTGGGGCAGACAGATTTTCCTCTAGTGATGGGGAAAATCACTGCTTTATTTTTTGAAGTGTTTGACTTATAAGGGCCAAGTAGTATGAAAAATAAGCACCAAATATTAAAATCACTCTCAGAGAAGCTAACTACCTACAATGACTGACGTGAACACCGAGACCCCGTGGAAAGAGAATGGATTTATACCTTTCATCTCACACTATCTTCAGGCCAGAGCTCATGAAAAGAATTGACAAGTGAAATCCCCTACTCTGTTAAATGATTATGCCCCACCCTCCATCTTTCTCCCTGTCTTTTGTGTTTTGATTTTTCTTTTCCTCAGGAGAAGGCAGAGTGGGTCAGATCAGATGCACCGCACACATACGAAATACAAGTTCTGTTATCAAGGAGGAAACTTTTGCTGTAGGAAGCAGTATGTCCAACTGAAAATGGCTTCAAGTTAAGGGGATTAACTGTTTCCTAATAACTGTAAGTCAAAAGACAAATGAATCTAAGCTTAGGCCTTAAGTGTTCAGCAAGTTACCCAGTCCCAGAATAGTCTTGCCATATTTTCTTCTGCTGTCAGCAGTATATTGCTGAGCTTCCTTAGTACTGGAGATGGGACCCTAAATATCACATCACACCAAAATCCAGAGACCGGAATGGAAAGGGCATGGACATTCTTTTGTCTTCTTCATTATGAAGGAACTTATCCTGGAAGCCGTCTAGAAAGCCACATGGTTTACTGTGACTCAGTTACTGGGAGAGAGATCTGCATGATGGACTCAGGCAAATTAATATTTATCCAAGTCACATTGGAGAGACATACATCCAGAAAAACTACAGGATTCAGGCAGCATAGAACATTTCACAACATTTAGAGGTTAGCACCCAGTTGTACCTACTACACTGAGTGGCCATATTATTATGATCTCTGAATGCATAATAATCTGGCCACTCAGTGTGTGTATATATATTTTACATATATATATTAGAGACCCGGTGCATGAATTTGTGCATGGGTGGGGTCCAACCAGCCTGGTCAGGGGGAGGGGACATGGGCTGTTGGCTGCCCTGCCTGCTGGTCGAACTCCTGATCGAGGGGACAATTTTCATATTAGCCTTTTATTATATACGATATACACTGAGTGGCCAGAATATTATGCATTTAAAGATCATAATAATCTGGCCACTCAGTGCATAGTTGCACTTATACACATGCAAAGCTACTCTTCATTCATAAATATGACGATTCCTCATGAATTTATTATTCATGTCCATACCTTTGCACATGGACAGTACAAGCTATGGAAACTGTTACCAATTAATACAACAAAAGAGCTGCATTTTTAAAAGTACTTTTAATTTACTAATGTGTCAGTGGTCTATTTCTAAAGCATATCCACGAATCACAAATATATAGTTTCCTAAGTTGTTATATATTTTTAGACCATTAACATATTTTAATCTACAAAAAATGAAAAAAATGATAGCTTCACTGTCATTTCTGAATCACTTTCTCACAGTAAGTAGTTTAGGGAGTGATTTGTTCTTCCAGAGCAGTATTTCCGTTCTATTACCAAGATAAACACTAAAGATGTGCACATTAATCATAGTATAGTTTCCTAAAATTAGGGGGAAAGGTAGTGGAATTAAAAAAGCCCTGGACATTAGATAATAATTTGTTTCTAAAATCTAGAGTTTATTTTTCATCAATAAACAGTGTATTTGGATCTGTATGTCCTTAATGCATATGTACACATACACAGAGTAGATCACTTTAAAGTAGATCAACCAAAAGGGTTTTATAAACATGTGTGTTGAAGTCCTTAGAGACTGGGAGGGGCTTTTAATAGGCCTATATAAGAGTTAGGACATTCAAGGTAGAAAGGACTGTATTAATAAAAAGGCCTGGGAATGGGAAACAACTTTTAGAAAAAAATTTGATTATGTGAACAATGAAATAGAAATATGAGTAGTGGAACTTTTTGGACAGATTATAGGGCACTGGATATCAGACTATGAATTTATTCTGTGGTATACTTTATTCTGTAGTTAATAGAAAAATAATTGGAGATGGTGGAGCAGAGACACAGCCTGTTTGAAATGGTCTTAAGGAAAGATAAATCTGAAAGAAATGTGTATATAATAAAGTGGGGAAGACAGTTCACTCCATATGCAATTAGGACCAAAGCATGTTACAAGCAACAAAGCATGCTTTAAATTAGATAAACATTCAAATTTCAGCCTTGATATTTAGCAGCTTTAAACCGTTACACAAGCTTGTCCTGTGTCTGGCTTATTTCACTTAGCATAATATACCCCAGGGTCCATTCATTTTGTCACAAATGGAAGGATTTTTTTTTTAAGGCTGAATAATATTACATTGTATTCCACAGTTTCTTTATGCATTCATTGACATATGGGTTGTTTCCATATCTTGGCTATTGTGATTAATGCTGCAATTAACATGGGAGTGGAGCTGTCTCTTTAAGATCCTGAATTCAATTCCTTTGGATACATACTGTACCGAGGAGTGGAATTCTTGGAACCCATGGTAGTTCTATTTTTAATTTTTTGAGGAATCTCCTCACTATTTTCCATTGTAGTTGCACCAATGATACCATTTATATGAGGAATCTAAAACAGTCAAGCTCATGGAAGGCAGAGTGTGAACTGGTGGTTGCTAGGAGCAGAGAAGGGGTGGAGGGCACAACAAGGTATTCATCAAAAGGTATAAAGCCTGTAGGTATACAAGATAAATAAGTCCTAGAGATCTCTGTACTGCTAATGCCTATAGTTACAAAAATTGTATTTTATGCTTAAAAACTTGCTAAGCAGGTAGATCTTATGTTAAATGTTCTTATAAAAATAATAAATTAAGATGGGAGGATACTTTTGGAGGTGTTTGAGATGGTTATAGCATAGATTGTGGGGGTAATTTTACAGATATGTATAATTTCCAAGCTCATCAAGTTGTATATATTAAATATGTACAGATTTCTGTATGGCAATCATACCTCAGCAAAGGAGTTTAAAAAAAAACGCACACACGGATTATTTAGCCTTTCTGTGCTCAGTGAGATACGTATATGTCTAAGCGTGTATATGACTGTGTGTGTGCTTGTATATGTGTGTGTATATAGTCACCTCAGTTAGAAACAGTCAATTTATCCTGTGGATTCTCATACAGAAATAATTTTATGATCTGTTGCACATTCCTATTTGTACTGATTTCATCTAGTCTCCCATTTCCTTTCAAGCCATATATTTCATCATTTATTTAATCCCATACATATTGATTTTATTTGTGGTTACTTAAATTTTTATATTTTACATGCACTGTGTTTTGAGTGTCTTTTTTTCTCATCTTGCTAGATAACATTTTAAAAAATCTTTTAAGAATTAGCCAAAATTATATATATACTAGTAGCCCATTTGCAGGAAGAATCCTGCAAGCAGCCACTGCGGCCACATGCGCTGCCACTGCCGCCGCCATTTCAGCTGCCGTGCCTGCACCCATGGGCCGCTGCCGCCCACCCCGCTCCACCCCGCTCCGCCCCGCCCAGGCTTTCTCTCTGGCAGCCACCTTGCTTTCCGCTTTTCCTTCCTCTTCCTTCTAAGTTGTCTTCAGTCTTCACTCCTCCCTCCCTCAGCGTATGCAAATTAACCGCCATATTTGTTGGGTAATTTGCATACTCACCCTGATTGGCTGGTGGGCGTGGCTTTGGCTGGTGGCCGTGGCTTGGGTGTAGAAAAGGTGCGGTCAATTTGCATATTACTATTTTACTAGGTAGGATTTTTGCTAAGAATATCTTCTATCACTCCCTCTCTCTGGACTATGACAAAATGAAATGTTTTCCCCTTTCACTGCTGTATTGAAGCTCTTCTCATACTATATATGACTCTTTATTTCAGTGTCTGTTATACTGTTTGACAGGACTTTATACACTGTTTGGCACACAGTAGACTTTCAATAGATGTTTATTGGATAAAAGATATTGATTGATCCCATTACAGAGGTGGGATTATATAATATATCCCTAGTACAAAATAATTTGAAATCATCTTGACATTTGTAGCATCAACAGAATTGAATTTGGCTCTTATATGAACCTAGCTTTGCAATTCTGATAATTGATTTTTATGAAAGATTTGAATGAATAAGAAAAGGCCTTACAAAGCATGGCCAAAGTACTTACAGGGATAACAACAAATTCTTATGAGAAAAGATATAATGAGTTGTATAGATCAGTTTAGCAAAGGATGTTAACCCACTGTGACTATTTGAGGAGTTTTATAAAAGTGATTTTTTTTTTTTCTATTTCAGGAGGAGACAGAGTAAGAAAGAGTTTAACCCTTTGCACTCGCTTGCTTTTTTCTCGATTCCTTTATTCTAATGCTAACCGTGTCGAGTCACACTCAACATCTGAGTGCAAAAGGTTAAATTATAGCAAAAGTTTAGATGTGGATTCAGAAGAGACCATTATTTAACTGTGCTTAAAGGGACAATAAGAATGTTTCATTCTGCCTAACTTTAAAATAAGATGAAAAACCTGGGGTTTAGGTAATTAGCTAAAGAGCTTTATGACCTTCCTGACTCTAAAAATAAACCTAATACAGATTAAAATTTAAGGATATATTAATGCGTGCTGTGTGTACTCCTTTTAGTAAATTGTAAGCATATTATTGATCCTTTTAATCAATTGTAAACAGATTATTGCTCCTTTTAATCAATTATAAGCAGATTATTGCTCCTTTTAGTCAATTGTTATTTGGTGTGTGACCAATAGTAATCAACAATGGGAATAGTATGCCCATACCAAAGGTACTATTATCTTAACAGTTTTTCTGCTTGTTTTAATTATTTTTTATTGATTAGAGAGAGAGAAAGAAAGAGAGAGAGAGAAACATCAATGTGTGAGAGAAGCCAATCAGTTGCCTTCTGTATGCACCCAGATCAGGAATCAAACCCAAAACTTGGATATGTGCCCTGACCAGGACATGAACCTGCTACCTTTTGGTGTACCAGACAATGCTCCAACCAACTGAGCCACACCAGCCAGGTCAAGAGTACAATTCTCAATGTAATTACTTACTTAATACACAGCCATTAATTCTTAATACATAAGGGTTGGTAAAAATAGTAAAGACTTTTAGAAACCAGAGTGTAAACCCAAGGATAACATAGTACTTTTGAATTTAATTTTTTTATTGTTTGGACAAATATCCTATCTAATAAAAGAGTAATATGCAAATTGACCATCACTCCAAGACACAAGATGGCTGCCCCCATGTGGTCAAAGATGGATGCCCCCATGTGGACACACGATGGCCACCACAAGATGGCTGGCAGGGGAGGGCAGTTGTGGGCAGTTGGGGGTGACCAGGCTGGCAGAGGAGGGCAGTTGGGGGAGATCAGGCCAGCAAGGGAGGGCAGTTGGGGAGGACCCAGGCCTGCAGGGAAGGGCAGTTGGTGGAGACCCAGGCCTGCAGGGGAGGGTAGTTAGGGCGTACCAGACCTGTAGGGGAGGGCAGTTGTGGGCGATCAGGCCAGCAGGTAGGGGTGACCGGGCCAGCAGGGGAAGGCAGTTGTGGGGGACCAGGCCTGCAGTGGAGGCCAGTTGGGGGGATCCAGGCCTGCAGAGGAGGACAGTTTGGGGGACCAGGCCAGCAGGGGAGGGCAGTTAGGGGTGACCAGGCCAGCAGGGAAGGGCAGTTGGGGGGGGACCAGGCCTGCAGTGGAGGACGGTTTGGGGGGACCAGGCCTGCAGGGGAGGAGAGTTGGGTGGGGGAACCCAGGCCTAGGGGAGGGCAGTTGGGGGGGACCAGGCCTGCAGTGGAGGGCAGTTGGGGGATGCAGGCCTGCCGGGGAGGACAGTTTGGGGGGACCAGGCCTGCAGGGGAGGGCAGTTGGGGGGGGGCCAGGCCTGTAGGGGAAGGCAGTTGGGTGGGGGGCAAGCCTGCAGGGGAGGGCAGTTAGGGGTGATCAGGCCAGCAGGGGAGAGCAGTGAGGGGTGACTGGGCCAGCAGGGGAGGGCAGTTGAGGCAACCAGGCTTGCAGGGGAGGGCAGTTAGGGGCAACCATGCCTGCAGGGGATGGCAGTTTGGAGGGACCAGACCTGCAGGGGGACCCAGGCCTGCAGGGGAGGGCAGTTGGGGGGGACCAGGCCAGCAGGGGAGGTCAGTTGCGGGGGATCAGGCCTGCAGGGGAGGGCAGTTGTGGGTGACCAGGCCAAGAGGGAGGGCAGTTAGGGGTGATGGGCCAGCAGAGGAGGGCAGTTGGGGGAGACCAGGTCTGCAGAGGAGGGCAGTTGTGTGCAATCAGGCCAGCATGGAGGGCAGTTGGGGGTGACCAGGCCTGCAGGGGAGGGCAGTTGGGGGGGACCAGGCCTACAGGGGAGGGCAGTTGGGGGGTACCAGGCCTGCAGGGGAGGGCAGTTGGGGGGATCCAGGCCTGCAGGGGAGGGCAGTTAGGGGCGACTAGACTGGCAGAGGAGGGCAGTTAGGGGTGATCAGGCCAGCAGGGGAGGGCAGTTAGGGGCAATCGGGCTGGCCTGGGAGCAGTTATGCGTCGATCAGGCTGGTAGTGGAATGGTTAGGGGGTGATCAGGCTGGCAGGCAGAAGCGGTTAGTGGCAATCAGGCAGAGGCAGGCGAGTGGTTGGGAGCCAGCAGTCCTGGATTGAGAAAGGGATGTCCAAGATTGGAGAGGGTGCAGGCTGGGCTGAGGGACACCCCCTTCCCCCATGCATGAATTTCATGCACCAGGCCTCTAGCATGAAAATAATTGAATGCAAAAAGGACAGCAATAAGATTATTTCGTTGCCACTTCTATTCAAGTCTCTTCCTCAATAGTTTACCTGTAAGCTTAAATCCAATATCCTTCAGCTGGCATACAAGGGTCTTTATATTTTTTGTCTGCCCACTTTCCCAACTCATACTGGTTTAATCTATAATTTGTATTCTCTCTAAGTATACATACACACATACAAACACAGACACAGATATACATACAGACACTCTGAACCTTGCTTTTGACTTGATAAAATATCTGATATAGTTATATATTACTAAATATTGATATGAATCATATTTTAAATAATGACTTCATATAAAAGTAGACACATAGACCAATGGAATCAAATAGGAGGCCCAGAAATAATCCCCTATGCATATGGTCAACTAATATTTGACAAGGGAGGCAAGTCTCATGGAGAAAGAACAGTCTCTTCAATAAATGTTGATGGAAAAACTGGATAACCACATGCAAAATAATAAAATCGAGCCCCTCTCTTACACCATGTACAAAAATGAGCTCAAAGTGGATTAAAAGCATAAACATAAGACCTCAAACCACAAAAAGAAAACAAGGGAAAACCTCCTTAACATTGGTCTCCACAACAATGGTTTGGATATGACATGAAAAGCACAGGCAACAAAAGCAAATACCAGCTTGTGGGACTAAATCAAACTAAAAAACTTCTGCATTGTAGAAGCAGAGAGACAGGACTTTCAAGAACAAGTTGTAGTTTATACAGTGCCCGTGGGATGTTGTTATGTGGAAACACTGATGAGGATACATGGAGCTATTCACAGAGGCCTTGGGTTTACCTTGTGTTCCATTTGGACCATTCCTCCTTTGAGGTTTCATTTTCTCAGAGTTTTTCTCTCTTCTCTCCCTCTCACTCCTCCCTCTCCCACACTCTTATTTCTTTTCATTTTCTTGCCTTAGTATCTTTAATGTTTTCTCTACTGAGTATAAATTTAATATGAAATCACAAATGTTTGGATCTATATTTTCAGTCAGCTCTCGGGAATCCATGTAAGCAGAGCTGATTTAAGTTATACATAGATTTTTGACTGTGCTGTGAGCGCCACTAACCCCCTCATTGTTCAAGGGTCAACTGGACTGGGACAGTTCCCAGAGGTGAAGAAGTGAAAGTCAGACTGGAAGTGGGGGTTGCAGAGTGGCTACTTAGTGCCTCATTTGCCTGGGGTTTGGTACTTTACACAACCTGTTCTCCAGCACTAGTATGGTCGACTACTCTATTATTCTGCTGGGTGCTGGAAAACTCTTTTGTGAGGTTAAGGGAGCCAAGGATACTGAATAGAAATGGATGCCTAAAATGCAATCCTAAGATCTAATGGAGGAAAACAAATTTGTGAGTCTTTCTGAATTTGAGAGTGATCAGAGGCTTGAGAAGAGTTTGATACAGGTTGAGGCAACACTATTTTTAAATTAACTCTGAAGTTAGGAAGGAATATTTTAGATAATTATTGGTTCAAGGGCTGTCTGAGGCCAGTGTGCAGTTGAAGACAGTTGAGAGTCCAGGAAACGCTGTGGGATATAATGAAGTCAATATGTACCAAATTTATGATGCAGCCTGAGTTCAGGGTTAGCTTCTCTGGATGACATTATGATAGGAAGGAGAGTTTTTAAATGACTCAAGGAAGTGCCAGTGGAGAAAGATAAAGCTATTGGAAAAGAGAGAGAGGATAAACGTCGGGTATGCAGCATGGCTAGTTTTAAGAGAATCCATTTCCAGATTTTCTCCTCTCATTGCACTGTGTTTATCAAACTCCTTTAGAATTTGCTTGATTCACACTAGCCCTTTTTTTTACTTTAAACCAGGAGTCCTCAAATTACGGCCGGCGGGCCACATGCGGGTGTTTTTGCCGTTTTGTTTTTTTACTTCAAAATAAGATATGTGCAGTGTGCATAGGAATTTGTTCATAGTTTTTTGTACTATAGTCCGGCCCTCCAACAGTCTGAGGGACAGTGAACTGGCCCCCTGTTTAAAAAGTTTGAGGACCCCTGCTTTAAACCATGAAGGTAAAACCCCCGCCCCACCTCACCTATCCCAAATCTTATAAGATTGCATTGTCTGCATGTAAATCTCTCTTAGTGACAAGGGGATAGTGTCCAAGCAACAGCATTAATTTGGGGGAAGCTTTATTTAATGACTTTTTAAGCCACTCTAAACAATAGAGCTTACTGTGCCTCATTATACATTATTCTAGGGGAGAAGCTTGTCCCTTATTGGGGTGTACGTAACTACAGAAATTGTAGGGCTGCTGAACAGGGCTCTTTTCAATCAGCAATTCTTAATGAGGGATGATTTTGCTCCCCAGAGAACACTTGGCAATATCTGGAGACATTTTTGTTGTCATAAATGTGTGTGTGTGGGTGCTCCTGGCATCTTGTAGGTAGAGATCAGGGGAGCTGCTAAGCTTACTACAAATGCACAGGCCCTATGCCCACTCCCTACAGCACTCTCTAGTGTACGGGTGGAGAGACATTGATTTAAATACAAGGAGAATACTTGATGGAATGTCATATTTTAAAACGTGCAGTAGATACAGTGCCCATATTTATGTTTATCGTTAGTCTAGTAACAGCCATGTCTCATCATATTGTATATTATAAAATATTTTAATATGTTCTATCTTGTATTTCAAAACCAATTTATTTAAACTTAAGGTGAAAAACATAGGGATCAACTTAACGGTCTGAACGAAGTTGTCATTCTCTCTGCCTGGAACAATAATTTTCCTTTAGAGAGCGTCATGGTCCACTCTCTCATCTCCAAGAGCAATTTGGTAAAATGTTTCCTTTTTAGTAATTTCTTCCACTGCCATCCTATTTAAAATTATAGTCTGTCCCCACACCCACACAATTTTATCCCCATTTCTGGCATTATTTTTTCATATCATGCAGCACCATCTAATATAGAATGTATATTTTACTTTATCATCATATTACCAAGTCCCCTCCTGTTACTTGAACAGATATTCCATTATGGGAGGAATATCTTGTTTTGTTCAAGAATTCTCCATAACTAAAAAAATCACAAATTAGGTACTTAATAAACATTAATAAAATGAATGAAAAATTACACTGTAATGGGGAGAAAGCTTAAAAGGATTTCAGAGACCACTTAGAAAGCAGTAGACACAAGGAATAGAAAGTGGATGAGAGAAGGCTATAAAGGAAACCCAGGGACTTTTTCCCCAGGATACCCCTGATTGTGGCTGAGCTTGGCATCCAGGAGATACCGCTCAGAATTCTAGCCTATCAGAGAAATGGAACTGCTTGGGCTTGAAGAATGAGTAACTAATAACCTAGCACAGATGAACCTGCCTATCAGAAGGGGCAGAATCTAAAGTGAAAATAAATATTGAATATTTGATTCAATATGGGGGAGAGCTCTAGTGAGAATTGTTAAGCTTTTTACTTTAGCCAGCAGGTCAGCTGGCTTGAACTGTCACTTAAAATTAAAACATATCCACAAGAATATTAAAAAATATCAAAATTTGAGCATGTATCATGCACTATTTGGTATGGTAAATAGGAAATCCACTTGACCAGTTTGTGATTAACAGCCCAGAGCATATATTAACAGGTTTATTGATAACCAGGTTGCTATAGGGAAAGAGGTAGCAAGTATTTCAGGATTGATTGACAAGGGAAAAGTTACAAGACATGCCAGGTGATAAGGACAGGCAATTAGTTACAGTAAGGACTTTTCAAAATTTGAAATACTTACCAGTGTGAGATGGCCCCGTTGGAATAATTTGTGTAGTCTATTTTTAGGGTGGGATCCAATTTGCATACAGCTTCCTGCTGTGAAATTTTCATACAAGCAAGCTGGTAAAGAGAGAGTTCTTTGTTCTGGAGTCACTGACTGAAGAGGCTCCTGAAGTCCCTCTTTCTGGGAGAGTCTCTTTGTTTGCTTGATTGTTTGATGGCCATTCATTCAATCCACAGAATGCAATTGGTAACCTGCTCCGTGCCAATGGGTAGTGTGTTATGCTTAAGAACCCTGATTTTGAAGTCAGACAAAGTAGGCTCCAAATGGCCGGCTCTCTTAAACTTAGAGATTCTTGAAAAATACTTCACTCCTGCATCTCAGTTTCAACATCTATAAAAGGAAGTAAGTCAAAGCTTCCATATGTCGTGTGTGTGTGTGTGTGTGTGTGTGTGTGTGTGTGTGTGTGTGTGTGTGTGTGTGTTGGGGAGGGGAGGCCGCAGGGCTTAAGGAGACATTATATGTCATTGAGAAAGTCCTCGTGCATACAGACAGTCAGTAAATGTATCAATACTGATTTGTGCCACACCACTAAGAGGATATAAATCCTGGGGAGAGCGCAGAGGACCACCTCATGAGTGAACAAAAGTGAGGCTCAAAAAATGTTCCAAGAACTTGAATGCCCCTATGAAAGTTAAGCTTAAGTCTTCAAGTTGAATATGCATTATTAAGAATCATGCAAGGTAGTATATGGAACGTATGTCATGTAGAAGCTATGCCAACATGTGGAAGAAAATGTGGGTATTTTTGAAGCCTATGAAATAAGGGAAATCACACGATAAGCTGTGTGGCTACCATGGATAACATGTACGATCCTACTCTTGATGGTTACCTGCAAGGGTGAGGAAGACATCATTCATGCACAGATCACGTTAGCTAGTCGGCACTGTAGAAAATGTGTCATCTTAATTTTCTTTGTCCAGTGAAAATATATTTCACAAATGGATGCAAATAAAGTTATTTTAGATAAGTAAAACCTAAGTGATTTTGTATCTAGCAGACTTGTACTGTATGAAATTCTAAAATTCCAGCTGGCCATTCCTATTCTAAGGCTGTAGATTTATTCTCATATTCATATTCATATTCATTCTCTCTCTCTCTCTCTCCCTCTCTCTCTCTCTCTCTCTCTCTCTCTCTCTCTCTCTCCTGGTTTGATGGCCTATTCTGCAAATAAATGAACTTTTGAAATATTTAATGTCAAAGATACATATTTCAAAAATGATCATTTACAGATGGAATTAGAGGTATCAGAGATTAGATTGACCCCCTTCACACCAAAAACAAGAATAAAAACAAAACATAAAACATTCTAAAGTCACAGAGTCCTGAAATATTGCCACGGGATGTCTCTAAGGAAATTATTTAAAAGTAATGAAGTTTTTAATTGGCACTCTGATTTCTAAAAAAGCTATACTTAGTCCCCTTTAGGGAAATATTAGAGGAGAGGCTTGCCATCATACTTTGATTTGAATATGGTTATCTTTCCAGTCTTCAATTATGGAGACTCACTGATAATTGAATTGGGGGTGGGGTGAGGGTGGGGGTGGGGGATAGCTTACCTTTTACTATGTGCTATCATTGATGCATATTTTTTTTAAACAACTTTGTAGAAAACACCAAAGAACAAGGTAGAGGTCAATAGTAATGAAATAAAATATTTCAATACTGGAGATATGTAGGGTGACTCAGAATAGATAAATCACAGGATCATCAACCTCAATGTTTGTTAATATCCTTAATGTATCTCAAGAGTAAAAGATTTGGGGTAATGGAAATTACTCTAGCAAAATAACACTGACAACCAATATAATCTACGAAACATTTTGGGAGTCTAAGCCCAACAAAATCAAAATACATATTTTTTAAGTACAATTAGAATGATTTTAAAGATAGCTAATGTACTCAACCATAAATATCTCAAAGCAGCAAAACTGACATTATAAAGTATGTTTTCAGACCAAAATGAAATTAATTTAAAAATCAGTAACATTAGATACCCTGAAAAAAACACACAAAACACACATAATTTAAAAGATAGTTAAAAAAAAAAAGTTATCTTAAGAAATCCTTAAGTATTTGGAAAGGAGACAACATATTTTTAAGTAACCACTATGCCAAAGAAATTACAAAGGCATTTAGAAAGTATTTCAAATTAAATGATACATTTTATTTTTTTTGTTTTGAAAAATGTTTTTTTTAATAAATCTTTATTGTTCAGATTATTATAATTGTTCCTCTTTTTTACCCCATAGCTCCCCTCCACCCGGTTCCCTCCCCCTGACCCTTTGCCCTTCCCCCGCACTGTCCTCATTCATAGGTGTACGATTTTTGTCCAGTCTCTTCCCGCACCCCCCACACCCCTTTTCCCCTGAGGATTGTCAGTCCACTCCCTTTCTATGCCCCTGATCCTATTATATTCATCAGTTTATTCTGTTCATCAGATTTTTTTATTCAGTTGATTTTTAGATTCACTTGTTGATAGATATGTATTTGTTGTTCATAATTTTTATCTTTACCTTTTTCTTCTTCCTCTTCTTAAAGAATACCTTTCAGCATTTCATATAATACTGGTTTGGTGGTGATGAACTCCTTTAGCTTTTTCTTATCTGTGAAGCTCTTTATCTGCCCTTCAATTCTGAATGATAGCTTTGCTGGGTAGAGTAATCTTGGTTGTAGGTTCTTGCTATTCATCACTTTGAATATTTCTTGCCACTCCCGTCTGGCCTGCATAGCTTTTGTTGAGAGAGATCAGCTGACAGTCATATGGGTGCTACCTTGTAGGTAACTACCTTTTTTGCCCTTGCTGCTTTTAATATTCTCTCTTTGACTTTTGCCCTTGACATTTTAATTATGATGTGTCTTGGTGTGGTCCTCTTTGGATTCCTTTTGTTTGGGGTTCTGTGCGCTTCCTGAACTTGTAAGTCTATTTCTTTTAGTAGGTGGGGGAAGTTTTCTGTCATTATTTCTTCAAATAGGTTTTCAGTATCTTGCTCTCTCTCTTCTTCTGGCACCCCCATAATTTGTATGTTGGTATGCCTGAAGTTGTCCCAGAGGCTCCTTACACTATTTTAATATTTTTGGATTCTTTTTGCTTTTCCAGTTGAGTGCTTTTTGCTTCTTTGTATTTCAAATCTTTGACTTGATTCTTGCGATCCTCTAGTCTGCTGTTGGATCTCTGTATATTATTTTTTATTTCAGTCAGTGTATTCTCAATTTCTAGTTGGTCCTTTTTCATATCCTCGAGGGTCTCACTAAATTTATCGGCCTTTTCTAGAAAATTCTTGAAAAACATTATAACCGTGGTTTTGAACTCTCTATCCAGTAGTTTGCTTTCCTCCATTTCTGTCATTTGTGATCTATTTCTTTGTCTCCACATTTTGGCTGCTTCCCTGTGTTGATAGATTGGCTTTGTATGCTAGGTGTCCTATATGGCCCAGTGGCTCAGCCTCCCCAGTTGCCTGAGATGGACACTCTTGGTGCACCCCTTTGTGGGCTGTGTGCACAGTCTTGTTGTAGTTAAGCCTTGATTTTTGTTGGTATCACTTGGAGGAAATGACCTCCAGGCCAATTGGCTGTGAGGATCAGCTGTGTCTATGATGGGAGAACTTCTGTGCTGGAGACACCCTTATGAGGCAAGACTTGTTTCAGTGGGGCTTTGGTGCTCACTGAGTCTGCCCCCTGAGTGTGTCCCATATGGATCTGAGGAGTTGTAATCTGGATGGTCCTACTCTGACCCCTGGGTACACTGGCTCTTGGATCTCCAATGAGGTGTTAATTTAGCCTCTGCCTGAGGCCACCCAGCAGGAGCTACAGAGAGATCTGCAGATTCCTCTTCTTTGTTTGGGTTTTGGAGGTGTCCAGATGAGGCCCAGCTGTGAAGCAATGCAAGCTGCTTCGGGGCCTTGGGCCTTCTTTTGGATGTTCTGGGTCTTACTGACTCAGCTGAAGTTTGTTAGGTAAGTTTAGAATTCAAAGGACCGGGCCATTTGTTGGTGTCCCTCATTTGGGCCACCATAAATGTTGGTGTCCCTCATTAGGGCATCATAATGCCAGGGTTCTTTTCCCAGCCTTACAAAGGGTTCAGCATTCTGGAGAAAGGGGCTGTGTGTAGATGATTAATAAGGAATCCAAAGATGAAAGATATTTTTGAAAGGCATTGGGGGTCAGAGGAGCTTCAGCTAAAAGGAACTGGAGACTCTTACCTTGACCAAGGACCCATGCTTTTATTCTAACACAATTTGTCCCAAGGCAAGGTGGAAATAATACACTTCAAAGGATAAGGTATCAAAGGATAGAATACAGAAGCATTATCAGTTTGGGGAATAGCCCACAGCTGTTCGGGTGTTTGGCCAACAGGAGGCAATAAAATGCCCTGAGCTGTCTACCAGTTAACAATTATCCTATTCAGGTTTGGGGGAAGTGCCGTTTAGCTGTTTCCAACAGGTAAACTACATATGTGGCTCACCCTTGTTGAGCCCCCCAAGTCCCATCAACCTTTTGACAGAACTCTTGTAATTATTAGATGCTGGAATTGGTTATTGGCAGCCATTCATATGCAAAAGCCTCTGTGCTCAGCTTGGATGGGGCAGAGTCTCAGGGCGGAGCAAACAGCAATGGCTTCTTGTCAGCCCTGCCCTAAGAGGCCCCCGGTTCTCCGTGTCCCATGGTAATCGCTGCAAGCACCTCTGAGAGAAAGCCGCCATCGAGTTTCGCCAGCTGCCAGACAGTCCAGTTTCTCCCCATATGAGTCTGGGTTCCCAGAATCTTGCCTGGAACTGGAGTTCAGAGCAGTCGGGAGCTTTTGTCTTCCTCCAGCTTGAAAAAGCCAGCTGCGCACTCAGTTGCCAGCCCTCTCCGCGCACGTGCCTCCATACCTCTGTACCTCCGCATGTCCTCTGAGTCTCAGTGTGCTTTTCTCTTTCCTTCTAGTTGAAGTTCCACTCAGCCAGCCTTCCTGTGGTTCTGGATGATGTCTGTTTTGTCTTTTAGTTGTAGTTTTGAAGTTGTTGTGCAAGGCAGCAGTTCAGGTGTTTACCTATGCCGCCATCTTGGTTTCTCCCCTAAATGATACATTTTAAAAAGTATGGCATTTGTAGGATGCTACTAAGGAATTCCTTAGAAAGTAATGCCTAGTTTAACATGTATATATTAGAAAAGAACACAGACTTAAAAATCCCTCATCTGTTTTCATGCAAAGAATCTAGAAAAATCAAGAGCAAATTAAAGGATGTGGAGAGCAGTTGTGATACTGGCCAAGAGTTGAAGGAGGTATCTGCATATTTACTAGGTGTACCAGTTAATAATGCAGACTTTTTTCAATAGATGGAGTCACACATATATTGATATATATGTGATTTGACATGTATGCTATTTTGTTGTATTGACAGCAAGCTTCAAAACTTCATATGTCAAATTTGCTGAAGGTGTTAACATCATAAATATTTTTACACTTAAAAATGTCGAATTTCGTGCCAAAAAAAGAGCACTTGCAGGAAGTTTTAATTCATTGTTTTGAAGAAAAAGTTATCATATACTTTGAGAAGCTTATGGTGAACATGCTCCATCTCAAGATACTTGTGAACGCTGGTTTAAATGCTTTAAAAGTGATGATTTCTATGTGAAAGACAAAACATCCAGGTCAACTGAAAAAGTTTGAAGACCAACAATTACAAGCATTATTGGATGAAGATGTGTCTCAAACTCAAAAACTACTTACAGAAAGATTAAATGTTGCTCAGCAAACAATTTTCGATCATTTACAAGCAATGGGAAAGATTTTAAAGGAAGGAAAATGGGTGCCACATCAACTGAACAAAAGACAAATGGAAAACCGAAAAGTCATCAGTAAAATGTTGCTTCAACCGCATGAAAGAAAGCCTTTTTGCATCAAACTGTGACTGGTGATGAAAACTGGATTTATTTTGAGAATCCCAAATGCACAAAATCATGGGTTGATCCAGATCAACCATCAATATCGACTACAAGGCCAAATCGCTTCGGAAAGAAGACAATGCCCTGCGTTTGGTGGGATCAGGAAGGTGTGGTGTATTATGAGCTAAAACCAGGTGAAACTATTAATACTGATCACTACCGACAACAAATAATCAATTTGAACCATGCTTTGATTATGAAATGACCAGAATGTGCCAGAAGACACAGCAAAGTAATTTTGCTTCAAGATAACACACCATCACATACTTCAAAACCAGTTAAAGACACGTTAAGAGATCTTGCCTGGGAAGTATTAACCCACCCACCGTATTCACCAGATCTTGCTCCTTCAGATTACCACTTGTTCCTATCGATGGCACACTCACTTTCTGAGCAGCACTTCAAAACGTACGAAGAAGTAGAAAATTGGGTCTCTGAATGGTTTGCCTCAAAACAAGAAAAGTTCTATTGGGACAATATCCACAAATTACCTGAAAGATGGGGGAAATGTGTAGCTAGTGATGGATATTACTTTGAATAAAGCACTTTTGATGTTTCTCTTGAAATTATCATGTTTCTTTGATTAAAAATCTGCCATTATTAACCAGTACACCTAGTATTTAAGTGTGCACAAGCTGGGCAGGAAAGCTGGAGTTGACTCTCACCCAACTTAATATTTCTATGTCTCTTTCTCACTACCCTCTTTCACCCTCACCCCCAACACAGAGTTTCTCTCTGGAGAGCCCTAATGGGTAAGATGGTGAGGTAGCTGGGAATTCTTCAACCCCAGGTCAGTCTGCGAGTGCTTTAACATCATGGCATACAAAAAACCTGGCTTATTCATGCATGTTAATCAGCTGAAGTGACTCTGCTATAGGAGTCCCAGCAATAGTAGATATGGTGACCTGGCAGGAAATGCCCCTGAAGAGGAAGTGGTTTTTCAAAATGATGCCAAACCCTCATGGAATATGTATGAATGGGTTCTGTGCCAGTAGGAATAAGCTGTGGAGTCTGTTACTCAGAGATCCCAAGGAGAGGCAACCAGAGGGGATAATGTCTCAGAATAGTAATGCTAACTTATCTACTATTTTCTGTTAGCCCCTCTCTCTGTTTTCTAATTATATTGATTTTGAAATAAAATGTTTCAATAGCCTGGCTTTCTACTCAGGTTTTCCATTGTCTGACAGTCACCAGTAATCATTCGGAAAGAGTGATTCGTGGATTGGGAGTGAGGGTAAGAAGGTGTTGCCTGGAGGAGTTAAGGGAGGTATTTCCTAGAGACTGGTATGCAGGAATGTTTGTGATGTATAGGTAGCCTCCCCATGGCCCTCTTGAAATGCTTTTTTTCAACATAGTTTTGTACAGCCATCTTTTGCTCTTAACCTCTGCATTGTGAACAGGATGTTTTACCATTAAGAGGTATTTTATTGAGCAGAGAACATACATTTGATCAAGTTTTGTTGGAGAGAAAAATAACTTTTAGAGCTCTCAAACTTCAGACTCTCTAAGCAAATATTAATAACCGTTTTGAATCCTATACATTTGAGGAACATTGTGGCAAGTAGACAAACACTTTAAGTGTAGGAAACAGGAACTCCACCCACTGCTTGGCATACGGATACGTAGATCCATTTGTGAACAAGATGGAAATACAGGCGTAGCCCCCACCAGAGCAGCGTGTCTTGGTCTTGGCAGATAAAGCTCACTTGCAATACAAGTAGAAAAGGAAGCACAGAGAGGAGAATCTACTTTCTTCAGCCCACTCCAGAGTGTCACATTATGTTGAATGATGAATGTAAACTTTTCCATTTTGTTATAAAATATTAACAAACTTATAGTAATGGATTTTTTAATAGACATCCTCTAAGAGAAGATGTACCTAATAAGAAATAGCAAGATATTATAGGAAAATATGAGGCATGTAGAAGCCTTAGTAAGGGGAGGAGAGTTGTCAATATGAATGTATTTCCTGATAGTGAACAGAGAGCCCTTTCTCTGGTGCAACTGAGCCATGTCCCCGATCCCTGTATGTCTCCTCCTACAAGTGGTAGAGGAAATAATATTTTTGCTGTGTGTTTTCTTCTTCCTTTTAGAACAAGATGTAGTCTCAATATCTATGTATCTTTCATGGATCTATTTCTCTCTCTTGATCGTACATTTTTCCAGATTTGTGATGATTTTCCTATTCAATTAATGATAGTTATATGGTAAGTCCTCACTTAATGTAGTCGATAGGTTCTTGGAACTACAGCACAATGACATATAACAAAAGCGATTTTTACTATAGGCTAATTGATATACACAAGAGTTAAATTCCTACAGCATCTCATAAATGTTATAAAAAGAGAATGTTGCATGAAATGACATTGTTCCAGGACCTGCTGTATGGCAACTCCAACTGACTCTATAATCATGGTAAAAGGGTGAGAACAGAAAGAGTATGGGGAGTAGGAAGATTCCAGTTCTGCTGTGGTCTGGGTGACCCGAGACTTCTTGTACTGGGAAGGCTCTTCTTTGACCTTTAACCTAATCTATTTCCACATCAGACATTTGTCCCTGTCCATTGGCTATACTACTATTCAGTGCTGTGTGTTGCAGCTATTAGTGGTTCAAGGTTCGAATATGAGGACATTCATTTAGGGAACAAATTTTCAAGTGAAATTCTCAAGATCTGGGCATGATAAATATCCATGTGCATTCCACTACATTTTTAATTTTCTTAGCTAACATATGACCAAAAGTAGCTTTAATAGCTGGGGTGTAGATTAGAGATTTGGTAAATATGTTTAAGGTAAGGTGAACTTTTTGAAGTTTCCTAAAAAATGTAAAGACGAACTTAGAGAAAAAAATTTATTTTTGGAATACGTCTATGTACTAAAAAAAGAAATCGAAAATTAGGTAACAGAACATGAAAAAAAGCTCCAAATTCTAAATAGTTATAGCTTTGTAACAATTTTTTTAAACCTCAGGGCCTTAGTTTTACAGTCTCTAAAATGGAGTGAATATTATTACCTTCACAAAATTGCTTTGCAAATTGAGTGAGACTATACTTGAAAACTGTTTAGAGGGCCAAGAATTCAACATGGGCTCAGTAAATGTAGCTGTAGTCATTTTTTATTATATTTAATAAATAGAACAGAGACCCTAGGAAGATGATGGAGGAGTTCTCATGAGTGATTGAAATATGAAACTCATAAACTATTTCCAAGAATAAGATGCTCTCTATTGAAAATTAAGCTATCTTGTCAGAAATAAAATATTAAAATTTCACTGTGCCATATTTAGTCCACATAATTCCTAAAATAATGTTGGAAAACGACAATAATTACTGTGCTAAAGTTGAGCCAATTAGGCAAGGAGAAACTGTACTTTGTGTATTTGAAGCCTGTGGAAAGGGTATAGCTTCTTTACAATAAATGGAATGCAGATTACGCTGGGAATATTGGACTGATACGCTTCCTCTTGACCCGCTGCACACATGTAAACATGGTTAGTGACAGGAAGAGTGTGTGATGAAACTCAAGAAGTCACGATGCATGTGTATAGTCACCAACATGAAACTACTGGACTGGATGCACGGATGTATTATCCATTGGAGCATCTTGTATCAGCTGGCCATTCACTACTCTGGCCCTGCAGTTATCTTCATCAGTGTGACTGCATTAGTGTCTCTATGTGTCCTTTATCTTTCTCTTAGCTCCTTCTCGCTCTCCTTCTTTTTTTGTCTCTGACAATTATTTTTTGTTTGTTGTTTTTTAAGATAATTTTATGGTTTCATTTTAACTCAATCTGGCATTTTTTAGGATAAATTTAAGTTATGGGAAGCAATACATTAAGGAGAATTTAATAAAATCTCTAGTTGATTGGGGAGAGAAATAGACATGTTGGTGACTAAAGAACAATACATCTCTAAAAAAAGTAAACTCCTGGGTTTCGACATGGAATGTGCCCAACAGGAACAAGGCTGATCTAGAAAGAGCTGTCACAGGAGCAAGTTGGTGAGACAGCCAACATACTCTTGCAGGACAGGTCAGAGGATGGTGAAAAGAACACAACGTGTGGTAAAAAGATTTTCTCAGTTGGAAATTTCTATCAGGCTGTGTCTGTGTGGAAATTTTAGAACTGACTAGGAATAAAACTGCAAATACTATCTGTCAAGACTGAATTAAAAAGAATGAACACTATCCGGACAAAATTGGCAACTAAAAATTATCCTAAGATTTCTATTGAGACATAATTTTGGACAAAGTGGCAAATATTTCTATTTTAAAATGCTCATAAAACCAGGAGCATCACCACTGAATCTTAAATTTGGCTATAAAATTTCTTCCTTTCTCATTTTAAATTGTGACTATTACTGTCTTTTTACCTGTGAAAATGTCATTCCACTAGCTTCATGCATGAGTTGAAGTTATGTGGGGTGCTTACTTATAGGTTTAATTGGAAGAAAATTTCATGAACTAGGAAGAATTACAGAAATTCAATGGCGGATAAATGGCAAGATTGGTGCCCCTTAACAGGAGTGGATAGCCCATGTCCTCATTTCCTCTTTTTTCCCTACGAATTTTTTCTATTATTTTATACTAGTATACAGGTGAAAATTCAGGTCTAACAGAGTTAAAGTGAACATATAGGACCTTGAATTCTAGCATTTCTAAGTAATCATACAAATGAAAATAATTACTGTTTGGAAGTAGACCAGGAATATGGGGGATGTATTTGAGATCAACTGAAATATAAGGGAAGTAAACCCTGGAAGCATATTTATTTATATTTATTTATTTATTTATCTTTAATATATTTTTATTGATTTCAGAGAGGAAAGGAGAAAGAGAGAGAGAAACATCAATGATGAGAGAGAATCATTGATCGGCTGCCTCCTACATGCCCCACACTGGGGACTAAGCCCACAACCCCGGGCATGTGCCCTTGACTGGAATCGAATCCTGACCTCTTGGTTCATAGGTTGATGCTCAATCACAGAGTCATGCTGACCAGGCCCTGGAAGCATATTTAGTAGGTCTTGGTCAGCAGTGAGGTGCAGCTAAGCCTGCTGCCACATCTGTTATGTGAGAGTTGAGTCCTTGAAACAACCATCAGGGACATAACTGACATGGCAATCTTTCAGAATATGTTGATGCTTGAGCACTAGTTCTTAAGAAATGGGAGGGACACCCCCTTTAGTGTTAGAATTGTAAAACTTGACAGACATCTTCACAAGGAAAATAATCTCAAAGCAGTAGGTGGGGCACCGGGAATATTTCAGAACAGAAAAACCAGTAGTTAAGGGACTGGAACTGATATTTTAAAATATCTTACAAATGTCATGAGGCAAAGATGTCTGAGTTCGGAAATCATTCTTCTGTCATATGTTAATAAAATACAAGGCATATAAGGCGGATAAAAGATCATGAACTAAAAATCACTCAAACCTCATTCCAAAAGACAATAAAAGGAGTGTGTCCATGCAGGCGAATATCTAAAAATTTTCCATCCATTTTCTGAGTTACATTGAAGGGATGGCAGGTCCAGAAAACACATTACTAAAGGACTCCAATGAAAGGCATCAAGGTAGAATCAAAAGCCAGAGATAGCCCTGGCCAGGTAGTTCAGTTGGTTTGAACGCTGTCCCAGTGCACCAAGGTTGCAGGTTTGATCCTCGGTCAGGGCACATACAGGGGTCAACCAATGAAAACATAAATAAGTGGAACAACACATTAGTGTTTCTCTCTCTCTTCCCCTCTCTCCCTCCCTCCCTCCCTCCCTCTCCCTTCTTCCTTCCTTTTTTCCCCTCTCTCCCTTCCCCTCTCTCTCCAAAATCAATCAATAAAAAAATTTTAAAGCCAGAAATAATGATATTAAGTGCCAGCAAACAGTACCAAAAGGGGATAGAGTATCAAAGAGGGTTGAATCTGTGCTTTGTAGGAGAGCAAATTAGCGTCAGAGAATATTTCATGAAATTTTCCTATTCTCTGGAATTGATCTTTGGGACATCAAACTGATGACAAAGGAGTTTCAAATGCTTTCCACATTCTAAAGAAAGGCCAGAATAATTGGTATCTGACATCATCCCAGGACCTAGTTAGTCATGGTCAAATGTGCGCTGCCACTCAGACTGTCCATCCCCTTTCCTCTGTTCCATTTACAGAAAACCGCTACACGGAGGGTAGCAATTTCAAAGAACACCTTTAAGTCCTATGTCAGAGCCTAAAAGGAGTGACGTGGCTTGTGAAGAGGAGGTGCCTGCTCCCCACCACGAGCTCTGTGAATGTGGTTCTGAGTGAATCATTCCTAGAGACGAGGGATGTCTGAGAGAGAAGAGGGCTCTGGCATTGCGTCTCCCTTGGGAAGTGTTCTCCTAAAGTGCACACAGAAGGGATGGCTGCCCTGACACCTGTGCCTTTGTGAACAGAACAATGAGGTCGTTAGGAAAGGAGGGCTGGGGAGGGGAGAGGGCAGCTGCTTAGCAGTCAGCCTGCCTCTCTGGGCGCTGCAAAGATGTGTGAGGTTTTGTGTTTATTGGACACTTAGAAGGAGGTGAGCTTGAGCTGCCCTGGAAGGACCCCACCCCGAAAGGACCCGAGAAGGCTGCTTTCCATGGGAGTGGGGCTGGGCTGGGGTGAGCCTAGAAGGAACATCAGCTGGAACTAGAACTTCCTTATCAGAAACGGTACAGCCTGGGGGACAGGAAGGGAGGAAGCTCTAGCAAAGTCCCTCAAGGAACTCACCTGTATCTGATTCCCATTTGCAACAAAGAGCATCGAGCTGTAGTCAGATTTCACGAAAGGGCAACAGCTTAAAGGGGGCTCTGGGAGCAGCCTGAGAACAAAGAGATACCACCCCTCACTACCCAAGCTTCTCTAGCAGCAGTCAGGAGGAAGCGAAGAGTCAAACACAAAATTCCATATGAGATTGAAGAGTTAAGCCTAAAGAAGTCCTCATTAAAAGTGACTGGGAGTTAGGGAATCTGTCCATATGGAGTTATATTATTAGCAGTCCTCCAAGAAGCAGGTACCAAGGTGATGAAATAAGCAAGGATTTTTAGTATGGGAAGCACCTGTGAGAGAAAATGGGGTAGAAGCCTGGGATGTCTGGGAGAGTTAGGCATCGGATTACAATACAGGACTGACTCCCAGTAAAGAGGAGAGAGAAAGGGAAGGTTGGGTGGAAATGTCATGATCAGCTATAGTCTAGGGGAGTTTAAGCAGGTGCTTAGGGTGTTGTCAACCAAAGCTGTCTATCAGAGGAGTTCATGTCTCCCAGAAACGGACTTGCTTTAGTATCCCTCCTGCACTCAGCCACCTGCTGGCAGCAGAACTGTGGGAAGGGGTGGCCTCGGAATAGAGAGAATAGGTTTCAGAGCACAGCACCTGGGGGTCTCGGTATGTTATGCTCTCTGTAGCTGAGGATCCACAAGAAGTATTCATGTGGCCATTTCAGTAGCTAAAAGAAAGTAAAGGAGTTTGAAAGAGCAAGGCTTAAGGAGGTTCAGACTGACCGATAAAGTGATTACATCGGATAGAGGTTCATGCATAGCTTGTAAGTGCAGAGGTGAATAATTCAGGGTGTAGGGCCTGGCCGAGGCAGGTTTGTAGGCAGGTTTGTGCTGGCCAGGTAGTCAGTTGCCACCATGACCTGGACAGGGAGAAGAGAGAAATCAAAAACCTTTAAAATGACCTGGAATGCTGGGACCATCAATTTTAAACATGTCTCAGAAAACTAATGTTGTCATTAACGTATTTACCTTGTCTCATGTATTATTTTATTTTATTATCTTATTCTTCCTCAGAATTACTAGTTCTGTAAAAGAGACATCATTCCACCAAATGTATTTGGGATAAAAGCTTTCGAAATTGCTGCTTAAAAAAAGAACCTTTAATTGTGGACCTTATGATGGTTTTCGAAGGCAGATCAAACAGTGTAATTAATCCAATATATCAATCACTATCTTCAATAGTTTTTGTTCTTTCTTGTTTTATCATTACCATTACCCAATTTCACTCCCTTTGGATTATTTTGAAGTCCATCTAAGGCGTCATATAACTTCACTAAGGTGGAGCCTGCGAGGTGCTTTCTGAAATGATCTGTAAGATCCTTTACGTCCCTAACCACAGGAAAGCTGTGCATTTACACTTTGTTTGATGGCCACTCAGAGAACTTAGGCTGGACGCATCGTTGGCACTGTGGCAATTTGAGGTAGTTTTGATTAATTAATTGATTCCAAAGACAGTTATTAATTGGTATTTTATGGGAGAGATTTTAAATGCTAATTAAAGAACTAAAGTTTGAGTTGCATGAATTTGAGTCCAAATTCCATCTCGAACACTGTCTCCCTAAATACACAAAGCTGTTATCCACCAGCCCTCTAATGAAGAAATAGAGGGCTAGTGGATAACAGCTTTGTGTATTTAGGGAGACAGTGTTAGAGATGGAATTTTACCTATTACATATTTACCTATTATCTTGGTTGTAAGCATTACATATATTTTACAAGCAATGTGTTTTGAGCAGTGACTGGCACTGCATATGGGAGCTATGATATTATTTGTACTGCAGTGTGAGAAGTAGCAATGGGAGATGCCAGGGGGAGAGAAAAGGAACTCCTCATGAGGAATTGATTAGGTTGAAATGGCATTTTCCTAGAAAAATGGAATGATGCCAGAGCTTTATCCTCTAGCGCTCAAGGTTGAAATAATCTTTTTGTGGTTCTTAGAGGTCTTTACATTTTCCTTCCCAGAACTTCTTTCCAAAATTATTTTCTACCTTATGTAGCCAACACCCATCAATTATCCAGCCTAACATATTTGTGTCAGCAGGATATCTTAAGTTTTACAAGATATCACATAATACATAATGTTCAAAAATACCTATCAAATCCACATTGGCTCTTTTACAGAATTTGACAAGCTGATGCAAACATTTATATGGCAATGCAAGGAATGAAAAATAGCCAAATTAATATTAAAAAGAATAAATCTGGAAGCCTTACACTTGAGATATACTGTGGATGAGTGGAACAGAATTGAGTGTCCAGAAATAAACTTTCACACTTTAGGTCAATTAGTTTTGAACAAGCGTGCCAAGATCATTCATTTGGGAATGAATAGTCTTTTCAAGAAATGGTACTGGCACAAATAAACATTCACACGCCACACATGAAGTTGGAATCTTAACTCACACCATACAGAATTGTTACCTCAAAATGGATTGAAAACCTAAATATAAGAGTTAAAACTATTAACTGTTAGAAGGAAATATGAAAGTGTATCTTTACCACTTGGATTAGGCAGTGATTTCTTAGATATGATACCTAAATACAAGCAACCAAAGAAAAATAGATAAATTGACATAAAAAATTTATGACCTTTTTACTTTAAAGGATACCATTAAAAATAGAAAGATACTTAATGAGAGAAAATATTTTGCATATCATATATCTGATAATGAATTTAAATTTATAACATACAAAGAACTCTTACAACTGCATAAAAAAATAACCCAACTTTAAAAAAGTGGAAAAATGATTTCAGTAGATATTTCTTTAAAAAAAAAGAATTTAAAAAATTTCAATAAGCACAGGAAAAAAATGCCTAACACCATTAGTTATTAAGGAAGTGCAATTTAAAAGCAGAATAAGATACCTCTTCACATGCATTTTGATGGTGAAAATGGAAAAGACAATAAGTGTTGGTGAGAATGTGAAGGAATTGGAACCTTCCTACATAGTTTATGAGAAGGTAAAATGGTAGAGCAGCAACATTGGAAAACAGTTCGGCAATTCCTGAAAATGTTCAATATATAGGGTTACTGTATGACCTAGCAATTGTCCTTCTGGTATATACACAAGAAAAAATATGTCCACATAAAAGCTGGTATAACAACATTCATTGTCCCATTATATATAAGGGGAAACAAATTAATGTCCATCAAATAATGAATGAATTAACAATGTGGTATGTCTCTACAATGAAATGTCACTAAGCCATATCTAAAAAAGAATGAAGTACTAGTGCATGCAAAAACATAGTTAAACTTTGAAAATATGATGCTAAGTCAATGAGCTAGTCACCAAAAAGCATGTACTGTGGTGTTTGCATTTATGTAAAATCTCCATAATAGACTGTTTATAGAAAATAAAAGTTGATTAATGTTTACATAGAGCTTAGGGATACCAGTGTAAGGTGTGTGGGAGCCACTGCTAATGGGTATAGAGTTGTTTTGGGGGTGATGAAAAGGTTCTAAAGTTAGATTGCTATAATAGTTGCACAAAACTGAAAATATGCCCAACACCATTGAATTGTCTGCTTTAAACGGGTGAAAATTTTGGCATGTGAGTTATATGTCAAACTTGTTTTGAAAAGCATGATATTCAAAGTATGTAAGAAAATTTTTGAATTTTGAATTAAGACATCAAATCCTAGTATTTCTTTACAATCATTTATAGAATACTAGAAGCCCATTGCACGAAGTTTCGTGCAATAGACCTTCCTTCACCTGGCTGCCAGCACCAGTTTTCCGCCAGCAGCAGTTTTCCTCTGGCCACCCACCGATCCGAGCGCCTCCCGCCAACGCGATCGGCTACCCCCAGAGGAACTCCTATCGGGAGGCGCTCCAATCAGCGGGTGGCCAGAGGAAAACTGCTGCTGGCGGAAAACTGGTGCTGGCAGCCACGCAAACGGCCACCCCGAGTACCACCACCTGCGCCTTCCACCGGCTCCATCGGTCCTCCCGCAGGCCCCAACGGCCGGCAGGAACGGGGGGGCAGGGACTCGTGAGTCCCCACCCCCCACTCATCCTGTCAGCCCAATTGGCCACCCCAAGTCCTGCCCCCAGCCTGCCGCTGGCCCAATCGTGGGCATAGCGGAGTGATGGTTATTTGCATACTTCCCTTTTATTAGGTAGGATGATAGAACTAGAGATCTAAGAGATTTGAGGAATATGTATTAGACTGATTGATGTTATTACTTGGGATTTGTTCAATAAGGATGTTCTATTGTGTTCCTTGACCCAATTCTAATGTACGTGTGTGTGTGTGTATGTGTGTGCGTGTGTGTAAGCTTCCTCACACCAACAGTCTTCTGACATCAGTAGGGTGTATGAAAATTCAACCCAGTTCAACTCAATTCTGAGACTATCTATGCAGAAATAGCATCAGAGTCCACAGATAAAAGGCTTTATTTACCATAAGACTGCACTCCCCCGCCACCCGCACCTGCCCGTCCACACTTCAGATGCAATCACAAGCCACGTTTTTACCTATGCTTCTGATTGACCAGCTATACATTGGAGGTCCCAATGACTCCCTGCAGTTCAAGATGCCAATTGGAAGTCCAGGTTGTTACTTATACTTCTGACTGACTGGCTATGAATGAGAGGTTCCGTAACACCCTCCTTAAAGTCTGCCAATTTGTTAGAATAGCTCAGGAAAAACATTTACTCTAGAACTCAGGAAAACATTTACTCTAGGCTAGTGGTCGGCAAACACATTAGTCAACAGAGCCAAATATCAACAGTACAACGATTGAAATTTCTTCTGAGAGCCCAATTTTTTAAACTTCTTCTAATGCCACTTCTTCAAAATAGACTCGCCCAGGCCGTGGTATTTTGTGGAAGAGCCACACTCAAGGGGCCAAAGAGCTGCATGTGGCTCGCGAGCCGCAGTTTGCTGACCACGGGTTTAGGGGATTACATATTTCCAAATTCTCATGGGCTTGCACTGCTCATGCCCACTCTGGCCAATGTTCTCTCTTCCCAGGTGCGACTAACAGACACCTCCCCTAGTCACCCCAAATTCACTGCACATGAGTCTATCTCCCCTTTGTTGGACCTCTTCCCCCAGTTATTTGTGGGGAATGGGCTGGTGGTTCCCTGGGGAGTGTGAAATTGCAGCTTCTGTTGAAGCTGCTCAAATGACATTTCTATAATGTCTGGCTTCCCCCTTTGCTCCTTCCCTATTATTAATAAGTAGCTAATTACAACAGTATCAGCAGTATATATGTGAATGGGCGCATCCATGTTCCATCAATTTTTATTTGTAAAATGGGGATGGCTGGATGTTGGCTGCTGACCATAGCTTGTCACTCCTGCTCTAGAGGAAAGCCAGCGCTACAGAGGAGCTCTGGACTGGACAATTGTCTAGGTCTCCTTTCTGGACCTTCTATTTTGGGATGAAGAGAAAGAGATGGAAAGTTTGCTATGACTGTCAATGTACTACATTTCACTTCTTATAAAGATAACTAGTTCACTTGGGGACTTGGAATTCCCACCGGTCCAGTGTGTGAGGATAGGGCTGAGGAAGTAGATCAGCCTGTTGCTTTATGTGCACTCTGGGAGAAGAGGAAACGTTTGCATAAAAGTTAGCTATTATTTATATTGTTATTATTAGGTTTCAGTAAAAAGAAAAAAAAAGGAAGCCTTGTTAAAATTCTATAGAATTTCTTCAAGATGAACTTATTTCTTATCTGGCTACAGATTGTCACAATATAATGATTGCCTCTAAGGAAATTTGAGCCTAAAGTCTTATGTGGGCTTATGAAATATTAAAAACCTTACCCTGTGGGACTTTTGCATGTTCTCTGGGGGAGAATGTAAGTAATCAAGTAATAGAAGGACACTATAGAGACATTGAGACTATTTAAAAATTGTTAGCCATATAAAAACCTTAATGGAAATTTAAAGCAAGAATAATGGCTACAGAGCTTAGAGAGTTTATGTGAAGGCATGTAGCAGAAAGCAGAACATACAGGAACCAGGGACTCTAGTGGGCTGTTATTAAAGGCATCCTAGTAGGGATTCATCCTGTCAACTCCAGAGAGAATTCTGCTTGATCATCTCGCCTCCCCTCTTATCTTTTTACTGTTTATTGTTTATACTGATGTTAGTGTGGAAGTTTAATTTATAAAGTTCCATATTCAAGGTGACCTGTAGTATGTGCTCAGTCATGAAACCTGGTCCATGAATGCAATGAGGACAAGACAAATAGGTTTTCTGGGGCCATACTTTGGAAACTTGATTGCCTTGGTTACAGAAATCTGGGTGTGTTGGTGGGAAGCCCCTATGTGTCCCATTCCAAGTCTGCCTTCAGTAGCACTATTTTTCCATTCAGATAATGTGGGCCCATTACTTACTGAATGCACCATTTTTTATTGAATGAGCAACAGGAGGTATAAAGTTGAAGTAACACATTTCAGGTAGATAACTAGTTTTGAAATAGATATTAAGGATGAAAAAGGCGAATCTGTCCTTAAATCCAAGACTTACTAAATAAATATGTAAATACCAACCAGGGGCTTTCTGTCAGAGACAGGGTGTTGGAGAAGGGCTTGAGTTGATATCCAGAATCCATCTGCACAAATCCTAAGTCCAAAGAGGATATACTTGTGGCTTTGGTAAAATAAAAATTAAGTCACTAGACTTATTCTGTGATATCCTGTCTTTGTTCATTTAATGCTTCTGCTAATATGTTTAATAAGGACAGGCTGAACCTACTAATATGCAAGGTAAACCAGAAAACCGTGTTGCCTATGGCACTTGCTGGAGGTAACCATACAGAGTAGGTATGAGGGAAGAAGATGAGCCTAACTTGAAAAGATTCGTGTGATCCCTAGCAGCTTGGGAGATCAGAGACTTGTCTCAACTCCTCAATGGATTAATCCCAGAGGCTTCCCCATAGTTATTTAATCTAACACTTGGGTTCTGTTCCCATGAGACCTTGAGCTTGAAAACGCATGGAGCTGAGAAAACTAATTTCAGGAATTCTAACTGTAAAAGTAGAAGAAATGTTGAAGTGAACATCTTCAAACTCCTAAGATCTCTGAGAAAGGGGTAATCAGGGGAAGCCTCCTAGACTCAAGGCAGGCTGGGGATTTTAGGATTATAACTGAAATAGGGTAAAAGTCCCAAATTATCCCAAAGTTGGAAGGAGCAAAATAGAGAAAGTTTTCGTTCATGAATTGGCCTGGGCACTTAGAAGAAAATGAGATATAAACATAAAACTTACTTTGCTGTTAGCTTACCTGTTAGTTTCTCTTCTTTGCACAGGAACAAGTGCCTCCCATGTCTGGCCTTGGTGTTCATTGTCAGCTGGGACTTCACAGTGGCTGTTGGTCAGAACACCTCCATTTTGATCTGCAGATGGTCTCTCTGTGTGGCCTTGTTTGGGTTTCCTGACAGTATGACAGCAGGGGTTCAAGAGAGCAAGGTTGAAGTATACGACATTTTCATGTTTTATTTCATTAAAATGCCTCTTCTCTATATTCTATTAGGACAGACACAAAAGTCCCCCCACTAGTTCAAGGGAAAGGGGGGGGGGGGGGGGGCGGAAACCTGGGCCCTCATGTTGCCTTGAATAATTTTAAGGTCACATTGAAACCATGTAATATGAAATATATTATTGCATCCATCTCTAGAAGATATCATCTACTGCAGAAATAATTGTGCATAGTTTAGTCTGACAAAGTTGAGAAAAGAGCAGAGATGCAGCATATTCAACCTCCACTGGCCATTCCTGCTGACTTGTACATTCCAGTTTCCCTATCCTATCAGGACTGCCTCTCTCTCCATGGTCCTGATTGTTTGATTCCATATATTCATTCAAAACCCAGCTTTAGTCCTCTCATATGTCTTCTCTATCTCTAGATTTTTGCAAACTGCATCTGCATGAATGGGAATATCATTACATTTTTTAAAAAACAGAGTGAGGAGAAATAACATTTTTAGAGGAAGAGTAATTGAAATATCGTGATTGTGTTGGAATAGTTAGGGATGCTTAGACTTGAGCACAGGGGGCTGTTTTATTTTTTAGATGGAGCAAAATCAGGGATTTTCGACCAATTTATTACAGGGTTCTGAGGCCCTGTTTGTGAAGGTAGATGTAGGAGGCTGTTAAAGAAAAGATTGATCACACAGTTTACCAGATAAAAGAGGTTTTGGTGAAAATATTTGGGACCAGTATGGCCAGTCAGAAACCTCTGGAGAGTAGATAATTAAATGTAGTCATTTTTTCCTGAATGTTTTTTATAAGCGAAGAGTAAGAAGGAAGGAGTCTTTAGTAATAAAGACACAGGGAGGACAGTTGCTGATAAGTGACTGTCCTTAGAATAAGATTGATGACACTGTAAAGTCATTGTACTAAGGAATACAGAAAGAAAAATGGCAGAAGCCTGTGATTTTGCTGCTTTGTCCAGACTTGCCATTCTCCTCTTCTACTTTTGCAGACCATCTGTGGTTGTATTTTCTGGATTATTTTTCCCCTTTTCTATGTTTACCTTCTTCTATTACTTTTCAGAGACTTTGTAAGATTTCCCTCCATACATTTTACTTTTGTGGTGAAACATGTCACAAAGAGCTTTTCTCAGAAAGGCCACTTCATCACTTTGGAGTGGGCAGGAATGGTGTGTTTAGAATAGCCAATTCTCTGTCCTTTGATGTTCCGCACAGAGAAGCACACTTTTGTTCTGTGGGCTGGATAAGCGAGTCGTCTTATCACTGCTGATCTTTCATTGACTGGTCTGCCTCTATAGGGCTGAGGGAGAGCCTTGTTACAATGTACTGGAAAAGGTAGGACTATTGTATATACAGCATGAACTAGATTGGTGGCTTGACTAACTCAGGGTGAAGATACCCGAAATCTATTAGAAATGCAGAATCTATGAGAAAGCTAGGTTGAGTGAATGAAGGCTTGGGCTAAATCTATATTTAATCACATGTCATACATTAATTTATTTTCTTTCTACATAACGAGCAATGTTCTAGGTACTGAAATGAAAGACAGAGTGTGAGAGTGAGAGCACACATGAAAGAAATTTAGAGTGAAGCAAATTGATTGGGGGGAAAAATAACCATAATAGATACTGGGATTATTTATAATCATAAAAATGTAAACCAATTAAATATTGAACAACATGAGAATGTTAAAAGAAAATATGTCATATACACATATAGCTCTGCCTGCAGCCATTAAAATAATATTAAGTGACCTGAAAATTTTTTTTTTACATTTTTAAGATACAAATAAGGATATGCAATTTAATTCAAATTCCATAAAATATGTTTATAGGTAAAAATTGAAAAGACATATTTTAATTCATTATCACCAATTGACAGGGTAACAGGCTATTTTAATACTCAACTTCCTTCTTTTTCATATATTTCACAGTTCAAAAATACATAATTTTCTCATTAGTATTTAAGTAACAGCTACTATTTGTATATATGGCAATGAGAATATTTTATGATAGGACTCAGAAAGAATCACGTTCTGAGATAAAACATTGACTAATAGGAGAATGCCTTTTAGGCTCTCAATTGTCTTAAAAATTGGAGGTGGAATGCCTAAAATTCTCAATAATGGGAACACTATAGGACTGGTGAATTGTCAGCAGACAGGACTGCAATTATATTTTATAATGTCAGCCTCTCACTGAGAAGTAGATTAAAACAACCTTCCAGTCTTGAGAAACCTTGATTTTACGTAGTAGGCCTATCTAGTTCTTCCCAGTGTTTATAATATGATTGGAAACTTTAAATAACCTTTAAAGTATAGATACAGTTTTCAAATTATTTTTTATTGTATATTTTAAAATAGAATTTACTTATGGATCTTTTTAATGCCTCAGAAGAAAACTGGTTAATCCCAATAATACCATTTCTGTTGAAGCATTTCCAAGTTAGGTGACATTGGAGAATACTGAAAATGTCAAAGAAGGAGATTTATTATTTGACTAGAGGCCTGGTGCATGAGATTCATGCACTCGGGGGATGTTCCTCAGCCTGGCCTGCACCCTCTCACCTTCTGGGAGTCCTCAGGGGACATCCTTAGCGCTGCCGAAGAGGCAAGAGAGGATCCCACCACTGCTGTGCTCGCCAGCCGTGAGCCTGACTTCTGGCTGAGCTGCGCTCCCCCTGTGGGAGCATACTGACCACCAGGGGGTAGCTCCTGCGTTGAGCGTCTTCCCCCTGGTGGTCAGTGCACATCGTAGCAACTGGTAATTCCACTGTTCAGTCAATTTGCATATTAGCCTTTTATTATATAGGATTGTACAGATAATTTCACCTAGCAGCCAAAATAATCTGAAAGTATACCTTTAACCAGACACATATTTTAAATGATACAGCAAAAGTTGGAAGAGGATATAGAAAAGAAGTATTTATTTCCTTGGTTGTTAATTAGCATTTTAAAGGTATTTTTCTACCAGCATAAGCCAGAATGCTAATTTGAATTACAAGGTATTATTACACCATAAGAAGTGTGACAATGTCTTCACTTTGGAATAATAATTTTCATTTCTTTTAATTCTTCAAAGTGATTCTTTATTCTAAAGGTTAGTGGATGCTAGCACTCATTCTAAGTATAAATTTAATATCTCTAAGAAAATTGAAAGACTCTCTTTATATTTACTTATGATATTATAAGTCACACAAGAAATCCTAAAGCAATCTACAAAAATATAATTTTAGAATTAATAAGTAAATTTAGCTAAGCAATGTGATTCCTGGTCAATATATATTTTTAAATAATAGCTGTGTATCTCTTTAACGTACAGAACCTGTTTTTATCATTTCTTTTAGTGTAGATCAGCAATTTTCAACCTTTTTCATCTCATGGCATATGTAAACTAATTACTAAAAGGGTATAATTTGATTGACGTAAAAAAATAATTATCTACCCTTTTTACCCCAAAGTAACTTTTTAAAAAATAAGGTGCCTGTAATTGTATATAAGAATTTCTGGTATCAAGAACTAACCAATCAGCCCTAACTGGTTTGTCTCAGTGGATAGAGCATCAGCCTGCAGACTGAAGGGTCCTGGCTTCAATTCCGGTAAAGGGTACATCCCGGGGTTGCAGGCTTGATCCCCAGTAAGGGGCGTGCAGGAGGCAGCCAATCAATGATTATCTCTCATCATTGATGTTTCTATCTCTCCCTCTCTCTTCCTCTCTGAAATCAATAAAAATACATTAAAAAATTAATCAATCAGATGCAACCTTATTAAGCCCATCAGTAGACATTGACTTCCTTGTACCTGAGAATTGTCCAGAACAGCCAGTGTTTCTGGCCATTGTACATCAGGGGCCGACCTATAACTTATTCTCTTCATGGTCTACGGAGTGGAGAGGCTGCACCCCCATTACGTGCCTGGACCAAGGTGGGGCCCTCTCTAAGGTGTGCTTTAATCCTTAAATCTTCCTTATCAGGACTTACTGGAGGCTTGGGGGTGGGGAGGATTGAAGAATCATGTAGATTCTCACTATACCTGAGGAATCCCTGGGATTCTAAACTGTCATAGCAGCCCATATTTGGCCTATAAAATGGATTTCAATTTCACATGTTACCTTCTTATGTACTTTTAGAGTGAAGACTTCTTCTACGATTTTGAAACAAGTGAAATAATTTGTATTTCTTAGGAGCGATTTTGAACCCTTTGAATCTCAGTTTGTAAGGTTACCTTGCAACCTCAACTCTCTGATAACCTAAAAATTTATTGTCTTATAGATTATATGGGTTGTCCTCGTCATTATAGTAATTTGATAAGTTTCTGAAATTTTCTATTTCTTAAACAAGTGAAAATCTATTTCTAGATAATAGTAGCCAACTACTGGAAGGTAAATATTAAAAGTATCATCATTAATAATGTTTCAAAACATTCTCTATGGAGGGATATATTTAACAAAATGTGTAAGAGCTTTACACTGAAAGTGATAAAACATTGCTGAGAGAAATTAAAGAATACATAAATAAATGGAGATATGTACTATCTTTATTTTTGGAAAGCTCAATATTTTATTTCATTTTATTTTGTTTACTTCTCCAAGTGATATAAATTCAATTCAAACCCCAGTCCCCAAATGCTTTTTTGTGTGGTATGAACTGAAAGTCTGATTCTAAAATTTATGTTCAAATGCAAAATCTGAAAATCACTAAAGCATTCTGAAAGGACTTGAATGATTTATACTACCTAATTTCAAGTCTTATTTTAAAGCTCTGGTAATCAAGTGAGTGTGGTATTGGAAAAAGGGATAATCAAATAGAATAATAGACTGAGTGTAGAGAGTCAATAAACAAACTACTTATTTATCAAGTTTCAAGTTAAAGTCACTTTCTCACTAAAATCTCCTATCTCTTGCAACTATAACAAGTTCCTCTGCTAAACTTTCTTACTGTCCTCTGCTTTTTCATCTACTTCATAGTACTTACCACAGCAATATTCAATGATTATTTATATAATTATTTGTTTATGGTTGGTTCTCTATGAGACCTTATATTTATAGTGAGAAATACATATCCTTTGTTTATGAGTATAAAATTGAATGCATTGTCTGGTACATATTCGATGTGTAATAAATACCAATGAATGAAAGATATTAAAGTTATGTGAAAGATAAATAATTTGAGTTTATACTGCTATATAACTGATGGCCATTTATGTACATTTTCTAAACTGATAAAAAAGGACATACTCAGGAGACTACTATTTTGCTCTATTGATATTGATGACAGTATTTCTTCATTGCATCTCCCTAGTCTCGTCTGGTCTTTAGCTGTTCCCTTTACATTTCTGTATCTGTCCATGCTCTTAATTCCAAGCAATCAGAAACAAACTTGCTTCTTTGCTAGTGATAATGTTCAACACATTGTCTTTCACTAAAGAGTGAACTCTTTAGAATGAACCATTGGATTCCTCAATTTTCCATAAGATTGCAACCCAACTTGCTTTTTTTAAATTTATTGTACTATATTTGAAACTTTAATAATTCTCAAATCATTTCAAAATACATAGTACAATAAATTTCCTTAAACTTTTACCTAAAGTCCCTAAATGTTAATATTTTATATATACATTTTTACTCTTCCTCCTCCTTTTTTCACCTCTCTAAATAAACACATACACACAAACATACACCTGCATTATGAGACCACACAAGTATATATATATTTTTTCCAAAAATTTGAAGAAAATTTGCAAGCAAGATGCCCCTTTTCTAAATACTTCAGAATATATTGCCTAAAATCAGGATATTTTCTTACATAGAGTAAGATAATCAAAAATCAATTAATTAATGTTGAAAATATTATCAAAACTATAGACTTTGTGAAAATTTCTTCAATTTTCTCATTAATGTCCTTATTAAAAATTTTTATTTTTATTTTTCCAGAATCCAAACCTGGGTCACATACTGAATTTAGTTCTTCAATCTCTTTGTTTTTCATGACTTTAACATTTTTGAAGAGTTTTGGCTATCCATTTTCTAGACTGTTTCTTCATTTTTGTTTGCCTGATTTTCATCATGATGGGATTTAGGTGAGGGTTTTTTTGGTTTTGTTTTTTGTATTTTGTAGAAATCATCATATGAAGCTCTTGATGGTTATGTCATCATATGTCAACTATTCCCATTAATTATGATGAATGAAAGATATGGTCATTTGATTGAAGTGTTATTGGACAGGCTTCTATATTTTCCATGTTAATTAATAAGTATGTTATAGATATTTTTGGCAAATGTTTTGTTTGTTATTATAAGTTTTCCCACCACATTTAGGTTATTATTATTATTGTCTGAAACAATTCATGAGATGAGTGCCAAATGGTAATTTTTAATTCCATCATTTCTTCTATTTTTATTTGTTTGGAATCCACTGTAAGGAAGAGGTGTTTCTGCTCCATTTATATCTATTTGGACTCACAGATTATTATTCTGTCCTCTGACCTACGATGTATCCTTCTCATTATTTATTTTGTTGCTCAAATGTCTCATTGATTTCTTTAGGGTTTTTCTCCCTACCTTCAGTTCAGATATGTCTTGCTAAGGCATCTGCAGCATTTCGCTTTCAGTTTCGTTTAGCATAAAGTCATCAGTCTATAAGACCAGCATAATGTTCCCTACATGGTAAGATAGTCAAGGTTCCTGCAGCCTACAATATGGTACAGAGCTACAGAGCTGACATACCCTAGAAGCAAGATGGTAAATATCGTGTAATTCCTGCTAACATAAACGAAACAGATCCTGATGTTGCCTGTTTATTTGGATAAGGAAAAAAAGAAAACACTCCCCAGGTCAATAGCTACACACCATATGTGTTTTATATCAGCTAAATTGGTGATTAAACTGGGAAATAATAGGTAACATTACTTTCCCATGCACATTTCAAGTCTTTGGTGGTGGCATTAGTTTCCCAATTCCCTCCTAGTCCTGTTTTATCTTTTGATATACTAGGGAAGAGTTAGAGAAGTATCAAAGATTTTCACGTGGCCCTTCATATGATAGAAACCACTATTCCACTTTACAGAGAACCTATATAATAATGCACCCAGATGCCAATGATGGCTGTTATAGTATACTAGAGGCCCGGTGCTCGAAATTCATGCACGGGGTTGGGGGGTCCCTCAGCCCGACCTGCACCCTCTCCAATCCGGGAGCCCTCAGGGAATGTCCTACTGATAGCTTACGCCCACTCCCCATGGTTCTCTGCTCTCTACTGGGCCTGCCTGCTCCACCCCATGGCGATGGGCAAGCAGGCCCTGCTGGGTGCTGTCTGCGGGCCGCGCTTGCCGGCTCACAGGTCACTGCAGCTACGGCCAAGCAGGCCCTGCTGTCTGCTGTCAAGCTGCAGGGCCGTCCTCACCACCTGGGGCTAGCAATGATCCTGGGAGTCTGCGGGCGTGGGTTGGTGCAGCCACCCTCGCCTCCCGGGGCCAGTGATGGTCCCGGGAGCCTGTGGGCATGACTTGACACGTCCGCCCTCGTCTCCTGGGGCCGGCGATGGTCCTGGGAGGCTGCGGGCTTGGCACCCATCCCCGGGACCCAGGCCGCTTGGCGCTGCCCCACCCCCGGCCTCTTGGCACCTGCGTATACAAATTAACTGCCATCTTTGTTGGGTTAATTTGCATACTCCTGATTGGCTGGTGGGCATCGTGGAGGTGTGGTCAATTGCATCTTTCTCTTTTATTAGTGTAGATATTTATTTTTTAAATATTTTTTATTGATTTCAGAGAGTGAGAGAGAGAGAGGGAGAGAAACATCAATGATGAGAGACAATAATTGATTGGCTGCCTCCTGCATACCCTCTACTGGGGGGGATCGAGCTCACAACCTGGGCATGTGCCCTTGGCCAGAATTGAACCTACAACCCTTTAGTCCACAGGCCAACACTCTATCCACTGAGCAAAACTGGCTAGGGCATAGTGTAGATATTTAAACTCAATAAACAATGGAAATTTTGGATATTTCATTGAAGGTATACTGAGGTTCATTCATGTCAAGGCTTTGTTGATCAACTGATATCCATCAAGTCCCAACACTTTGGTAAACAATAGAGTGTAGGTCTTCAGATTATAGTGTTAACAATAGCGAGCATTTAATAATCTAAGCACATACATAACAAGAAATGACTGCAGGTACTTTTGGTAAAGACTGAGATAAAAAATATGCAGCCCTGGCCAGATGGCTCAGGATTGCAGGTTCAATTCTGATCAGTGCACATATCTGGTTCGATCCCTGCTGGGCGCATTCGAAGAGAGTTTATAATGTTTTTCTCTTGCATGGGTGCCTCTCTCTCTCTCTCTCTCTCTCTCTCTCTCTCTCTCTCTCTCTCTCCTCTATAAAATCAATAAAAAACATATCCTCAGATGAGGTTTTATAAAGATGCAAAATATATGGTTGCTATACTGTTTTCCTAAAATATACCCAACTTCTGCTTTTTTCAAGAAGAGGCTATGGGTCTAAGAATTGATGTAGGCCTGGGGAAAAGGAGATGAAGTATCAATTGGATCCATATATATTTAGTCCTGGGTATCTCCTGACCAATTCAAGAAGGTTATTTTTCATGGATAAAATCATTTTGGTTCATGTACTATCTGGGCACCCTGTTGTGTTAACTAATCTTGCCTTGTTCTTATTTCTGTGACTTAAAAGACATTATTTGTTCGATGCTACCTAAGGCACACTTATCCTGATTTCATCTGCAGTATCTCTCATCAATCTGAATACCCTAAAGTGAACAGCCTCAGTAGGAGTTCTCAGAAATGCTGATATTTCTCTCCCCATCCCTCCACCCCATGCTATCTCATAGTCCTTAGAGCAGTGCCTGAATTTTCCTCTCTTGAAATATGAAAAATATTTGCATAAGAATTTTGACAATTCAATTTCAAAGAGATGACCCACCAGCAATTCTAGCTTTTTAAAAATCAACTATACAAGTAAAACATTAGGGCTGAAAATAGCTGCTCAAGATGGCATGTTGAATCCAGAATATGTGTATATGTATTAGCATGTTGACCACTGATAATATTCAGTCTGACCTAAAATTATATTTTCCTTCTTCAGAAAATCACCACAGGGCCCATTTCCTTGCATCTTCTATATGTTTATGCTATTATATTGGTACTAGAGGCCTGGTGCACAAAATTCGTGCATGGGGAGGGGCTCAGCCCGGTCTGTGCCCTCTCACAGTCTGGAAACCCCGAGATCAATCACCCCAAAGAGGTAGGCCCCGCCCACCCGCCGCAGCCCACCGATTGGTGGCCTCGGCCTCCCTCTTTGGGGTGATTATGGAGCCACTTGATTGATTGATCATCCTGCTGGCCAGTGGCCTGGGCCTCCCTCTGCAGGGCTGGGTCCCCCGACCAATCGCATTGCACCCTCCTTGACTGGCCTGGCACCAGTGGGTGTCATAGCATAGTTGTCTGGAAGGTCATCAGGACGGTCATTCTGCTATTCAGTCGTTTGGCCGATTTGCATATTATGCTTTTATTATTATAGATGATTTTCAAAGTTGCACTTTTTTGTATTTAAGCCTATTTTCTCAAGCTTTACTTTATAATTTGTATTATATAATTTGCATAAGGAGGAATATTTCTCTAATTATAAGTCTATTAGTGAGGAGTGGGTATATATAAGAATTGCCTTTATCTTGAAAGGTATGTACCTCATTTGAGTATGCTGTAAACATTAAAGAGAGGGAGAAAAAAGTTTATCAATCAGGTGAGGAAGAAGCTGCTTAAGCTGGCAGAGGAGCTTGGGGAGAGCTGAGGTGGGGGGAACTATGAGTTTTGAAATTTCCCATGTACTTGACCTTCACATTCTAGAACCCACACATTGACAATCTGTACTGAATTTCACATAGGGGATTTGGAAAATCAGTGACTTCTATTGTCATTGCAATTTGGCAACCTGTAAGATTTATCTTGAGCTAATTACTAGCTACCTTATTGCTGGTGCTGCTAGAAATAACAGATTTTTAAAATTATATATTTCATATTTTAGGGATTTGTACTTTTAATTCCTTGCCTTTAAAGTTTCTTGTTTAATTCCCTTAGAAACAGCCGTCCTATGCATCATTTCTTGAATAACTTTTGCCCATCATACTATTCTATCATAGGAACAGCAAGGATCTCCCAAACTTGGTTTCAATCAGCTCTTTAATCATGGTGATCACAGGGAATAATTTAAATTTCTCTTATATAACTGAGTATCATGGGCAACCAGCTGTCTGTCTATTAATAATAATGGAATTTTCATTGCCTTTAGCAGTGAAAGCCGATAATTAAGCTCACATTTCTTCCATTTTAGTTCAGTTCTCTTATCTATAATGTATTCTTAGTTCCAAAGTCTAAATCAGACAGGTTCTCATTTGAAATCCTGATAAATCATCTCAGTTGCAGGAAACAAAACTGGGAGGATATCTGGACAATGAGGCTTATAAAGGGGTAGAAACTAATAGTAGTAGATCGAAGGTGGACGATGAATGTCCTGAGTACCACCAACACCACCTCCCCTCTGAACGTACACTACAATATAAAAGATGAGAATGGTATGATTTCACTCATATGTGGAACATAAAACTGAAAGCAACAAATGAACAAACAAAACACACACACAGACAATATTATGGTGGTTACCAGAGGGAAGCAGGTAGGGGGTAGTAAAGTATAACGGGAGTCAAATATATGGTGACAGAAAAAGATTTGACTTTGGGTGGTGGTCACACAATGCAACATACAAATAATGTATCATAGAACTGCTCATCTGAAACCTATATAATCTAATTAACCAATGTCACCCCAATAACTTTAATTAGAAATTTAAAAGAATTTAAAATAAAATATGAAAGATGCAGAAGATTTGAACAACACACCTAACAAGAATGATATAAGAAGTACAGAGAACCTGGCGCCCAACAGTGAGAACATACCCTTTCATCACAAAGACATGCACCATTTTCAGGGCTGCAGCCTGCCTCCTCTGAAGACACAGCTTAGGGACAACATTAGTCTTCCACAGGCCTTCCTTTCTAGTGCATACCACTAGAACTGATGTCAAAAATTCCTTGTAGTCCATTATATTAGACTGAAAGTTATGTAAATATCAATAGTGTGTAGGTGGGTAAATATATTTTATATATAATCCCTGTGTGTTGTGATAGTTACCATGTTTCTGAGAGAAAATTAGGGCATGAACACTGATTCAATGGTTAGTTTCAATGACCTATCTTTGGGATAAATTAATCATGAGAGCATAAAGTTACCTTAACTTTCTTTCTGTAGGTAAGGTTCAACTGAATAAAAAAATATTAATATACTAGTGGCCCAGTACACAAAATTCATGCACATTAAAAGGGGATTAATTAGAGGAAATATTTTAATATTTCTATTTGCCCTTTCTCTATAATAAAAGTGTCAGAGATGAAAGAAAATTAGTAAAATGTATATGAAAATCTCCCTGCTGTCAGAGTCTGGGGCATGCTGTGGGACCTAGAGTCAAGTCTCCGCCCACGCATTTCAAAATCATGCAAGACCCAGACCCAGCCAGCCCCACTCCCATTGGGCGAGATCCAGACCCGGCCGGCCCCTGCTGGGCAGGGGGTGCAGCCTCAGGTCCCCCGTCAAGCCCTGCTGGGTGGAGGGTGCAGCCTCAGCGCCCCCGGTGCATGCTGGGGGCGGGTGCATCCTCAGGTCCCCCGGTACACCCACAGGTCCCCTGGTCCGGCACAGGGGGTGCAGCCTGAGGTCCCTGGACTGGGGCGAAGGGCACAGCCTGAGGTCCCCCATCAAGCCCTGCAGAGCGGGGTGCGCAGCCTCAGGTCCCCCAGCCTGGTGCTGGGGGGTGCGGCCTGAGGTTCCCAGTCAAGGCCCGCTGGGCAGGAGGTGCAGCCTCAGGTCCCCTGCCCTGGTGCCACACAACCTCAGGTCCCTGCTGATCACTCATTACAGGAACCCCACCTCTGCTGTGGCTGTAGCCATCTTGTGACAGCGTGAGGGTTAATTTGCATATTACCTCTTTATTATATAGGATAATTTTAGAGTCATTATAGATCAGTCATTATTGATTATATTATTCCTACCCCAAATAATTATTATGAAATTAAAGTGATCAATATATTCTTTAAAACATTTTCTAGTTTTGAATAACTCTATATTTTCAAAATATTCAGTGTCTATATGAAACATTTTGATTTATATTGTATCACAATCATAATTATACTTTACTAGAGGCCTGGTGCATGAAATTCGTGCACGGGGTGGGGGTCTCTCAGCCCAGCCTGCACCCTCTCCAATCTGGGACCCCGTTGAGTTGGACATCCCTCTCACAATCCAGGACTGCTGGCTCCCAACTGCTTGCCTGCCTGCCTTCCTGATTGACCCTAACCGCTTCTGCCTGCCAGCCTGATGACCCCCTAACCACTCCCCTGCCAGCCTGATTGATGCCTAACTGCTCCTCTGGCAGCCTGTTTGCCCCTAACTGCCATCCCCTGCCGGCCTGGTCACCCCTAACTGCCCTCCCCTGCAGGCTTGATCACCCCCAACTGCCCTCCCTTGCAAGCCTGATCCCTCCCAACTGCCCTCCCCTGCTAGCCATCTTGTGGTGGCCATCTTGTGTCCACATGGGGGCAGGATCTTTGACCACATGGGGGCAGCCATCTTGTGTATTAGAGTGATAGTCAATTTGCATATTACTCTTTTATTAGATAGGATAGAGGCCTGGTACACAGGTGGGGGCCGGCTGGTTTGCCCTGAAGGGTGTCCCGAATCAGGGTGGGGGTTCCCTTGGGGTGTGGGGCGGCTTGGGCGAGGGGCCTGTGGTGGTTTGCAGGCTGGCCATGCCCCCCAGTGACCCAAGTGGAGACCCTGGTATCTGGGATTTATTTATCTTCTACAATTGAAACTTTGTAGCCTGGAATGAAGCTAAGCCTCCTGCTTGCTCCGTGGTGGCAGTCATTTCTGTTGGGATTTATTTATCTTCTATAATTGAAACTTTGTAGCCTTAAGCGGAGGCTTGTGGCAGCCAGGGTGTGCGGAAAACTTGGCTTCCTCCATCACCGGGGGCAACCCTAGCCTCCTGCTCTCTCCAGCTCCGTGGCTGCCACCATTTGTGTTGGGATTTATTTATCTTCTATAATTGAAACTTTGTAGCCTAGAGTGGAGGCCTCAGCCGGCCAGGGTGTGTGGAAAGCTTGGCTTCCTCCATTGCCGGGGAAACCCAAGCTTCCCTCCTGCTTGCTCAGTGGCCGCAGCCATCTTGGTTGGGGTTAATTTGCATACTCGCTCCTGATTGGCTGGTGGGCATGGCCTGTGGGTATAGCAGAGTGGTGGTTAATTTGCATATTACTCTTTTATTAGATAGGATGGTATTTTATCAGAGACTGGGTAACAATTTAAATTTTATGAGGAAGTCCCCTTTTCTTGTTTTGGAAATCTCTTTTAGTTTGGACAGAATTCTACTTTGCAGCCTCCTTATGCAGAAACTAACTACATTGCAATTAATTTTTTGAACTTAACTAATATTTAACAAGTGCCCAGTGGCCACATGACAGTGTAATAGCATTCTTCTCTTTAATTGCCTATTTATTCCAAGATTTAAGATGCTCAGAATCTAAGCAATTTCACAATGTGAGAAACGTAATACTTCCCTTATGGAAAATTAACACTTTTTAAAATATCCCAGACACCAAAGAAAAAGAAAAATCATGTCTCTGAATATTAATATCTCCCATAGTTGTAATTTCTTATGGAAGAAGTATTTTTTTTCCAGACATTGAACAGCATTCAGAATAGATCTGGCATATCAAGAAGAAAAGAAAGTGAGTAATAAAAGAAAAAGAAAAACTCTGTACCTGAAATTGACAACATTTTAAGGACTTAAAGGAGTTGAATTCCACTTACTAACAGATAAAGCTTTCTGGGAGAGCAAAGTGGAAATTGGTATCAACGATATAAATAAATCCATATTATAACCAAGCAGAAATAGCAGTGATATCCCAAAACATATATCTTAAGTCTGAAAATATTTCTAAGATAAAGGGCAGCGTTTGGGTTACAACTTCCTCCTTTTTAGTGGACAGGTGGGAGTGGGTTAGTATTAAGGGGCTATTAGCAAATCTAGATCTCTGAATACAATGATGAGCTGGCTCTGGCCTTATATGAAATATTGATATTGGGGTGAGATAAAAATTATAATGCCTAGGCTTATCTAGAATTATGTATTTTAAACTTGTGGCGGGCAGTTAAAGATTAGAAAATTACCAGAATCTCCTTAGCAAGGTAAGCTGCGGCATATCATCCACTCCACAGCTGGGCAGGACTGAGCCTCGCAGTGATCATTAGGAACATTAGCGTATAGTAGGATGAGGCAAAACAATTAAAAATTTTTTATTGTAACTTGGTCTGATACAATCCTGTTGACATATCTAGTTGATAGATTTATATGGGGTGAATTCATTTGTTAGGCATCCTGACAGGCTTATGTTTGGTAGAAGATCTGTAAAAGCTTTCAGTATTGGGTAGAAAAAAGCATGTGAAAACCACATGTATTCCAACAAAGAGTGTGCTATCTGAAGGCAGTTCGCCGAGAAAAATGGTCTTCGTAGGAAAGCTCTCAGTCCTTGCTCTCACAGCTTCTACAGTGAGAGCAGTGACTGCACCTTTTTAACATGACAGGATTGATAGCCCTGGTCTCCAGGAGAACAGAGGCTTCTGCAGTAGCTTTGGTCAGATACAAGTAAAGAGGAAATGCTACTGTCACATACTAGAGAAAGAGTGAGTCACTTAATCTGCATGCTGAAAACTATTTGAGGCAGGTCCAAACAGGGTGGTCATCAGATAACAAAAAGGTTGTGTTTTGCAATTTTTTTTTATGCATGCATTGTCTACCAGCTGGTGTGGCTCAGTGGTTGAGCATTGACCTATGAACCAAGAAGATACTATTTGATTCCTGGTCAGGGCACATGCCCGGGTTGTGGTCCCGATCCCCAGTGGGGGGCATGCAGGAGGCAGCCGATCAATGATTCTCTCTCATCATTGATATTTCTATCTCTCCCTCTCCCTTCTTCTCTGAAATCAATAAAAATATATTTTAAAAAATCATTGTATTTTTTAAAAATAATAAATAATAAAATAAACATGCATTGATATTTCTAAGTGGTTTAGATATATGTCCTCCTATGTAGAACCAAATTCTCAGTATTCTCCAATATGAAACAGAAATGTTTTCATGCTGTACCCTAGACATGAGTTTACAAGGACATAATATATGAAATTTCCACAGCTGTATCTGTGATAAAAGTAACTGTGATCATTGAATACTGCCTTTCAGGCATTTTTCTAAGCACTTTACATAATCTACCTCATTTAGAGCTTTCAATAACTCCATGAATAAGGGACAATTATTATCTCCATTATTTTAGGTGAAAAATTGGAAGCTTGGTGTAATTATCTTACCCAAATAATCAGTGGTGAGGCTGGGACTGGAACCCAGGACTGGCTGAGCAGATCCTTGCTCTTGTTTAATTTGTGCTGCTACCGCAGCCATTTATACTTGACTCTGTTGATGCAGAGAGAATGACAGGCTCCTATACAAGAAGATGCATTTATTTATTTATATGTTGGTAAAAAAAAAAAAAAGTGTGTTCCCTTGTGATGAGAACTCTTAGGATTTCCTCTGCAGGCAACTTTCATACATAAGACACAGCAGTGTTAACTATAGTCATGCAGTTGTACATCATATCTCAGAACTTATATAACTGGTTGTGTACCTTTTACTTTCTTCCACTTCCCCCACACCCATCCCCCACCTCTAGTAACCACAAATCTGATCTTTTTATTTTCTGTGAGTTTGGTTTCTGTTTAGATTCCATATATAAGTGAGATCATACAATATTTGTCTTTCTGTGTGTGACATTTCGCTTAGCATAATGCTCACAAGGTCCATCTATGTTGTCACAAATAGCAGGATTTCTTAATTTTTTATGGCTGAATAGTATTCTACAATGTGTGTGTGTGTGTGTGTGTGTGTGTGTGTGTGTGTGTGTGTGTGTGTCCATTCTTGTCTGTGGACACTTATGTTGTTTTCCTGTCTTAGCTTTTGTGAACATGAAGGTGCAGATATCTCTTCAACATGGTGGTTTTATTTCCTTCAAATATATACCCAGAAATGGAATTGCTGTATCATTTATAATTGGAGCTAGAATTTGAACACAGGTCTTTCTGACTCACAATCCTATGTACTTTAACCTTGTGCCACATAGCTTCTCTTTCTTTTTAAGATTGTTAGTGCATTTCAGTATTCTGAGAAGTCCAGCAGCGCTCCAGCCCCCCCTGCACAATGCTCTGGCCCATGGACACAGGCATAGCATCCTTGTAGAGAATGCTGGTTTCAGTACCAGCTAGTTTATAAATACCAGCTGCAAAAGAGTTCCTGTGGGAGCACAGTCCCAAAGATGGAAATAAGTTGAAAAAGATGATTTGGTTCAGATATACTTGTTCAATACATAACTTACTAGAAATGTCTCAAATGAAGATAAAACAAGTGAATTGCTCAGCAGATAAAACCTGAGTAGACCTAATGTGCTGCTGCATTCAGAGCAGACAGTAAGTGGATGACTGAAAATCAGGGAGACTACATACCAGCAAGAGTTTCAAATTAGAATAGCTGCACTGTAGTGTGCCACGCCAGCACAGCCAAGGGTTCGGTGAGCCTGAGGAGGGGTGGTAAAGGATTAAAAAAGACAGACAAGAGAATACAGCTGAGGCTCAGTGGATCTCCCGTGCCTGGATGGGGACACAGAAAGACCCAGCCTGCATGCGAGGCTTTATTTTATAGTGAGATCAAAACAAGGGTAGTGGTCAACATGTTTACAATGTTCTTGTGAGTTTCACCTTGTTTTGGCAGCACTTGCTGCACCTCCCACAGCCCATTAGCTACATAGGAAGGAACTAGGGAGGGCTATATGGTTAAACTTAATTATGCTAAGAGGGCTCTGCCCTCCAAGCTGGGACTTGTTTGTGACCCTGCCACAGGTCAGTCTGAGGCTTAACCCTATAGCTGCTCCCTACACTGTAGACCTGTAATCTCGTTAAGGTTAAAAGACATTAAACCTGGGAAAAGGCAAGTCATTGGTAGACATTTTTATTTTTTTATGTGTTACTTTATTTAAATGAATCATCTGTATATTGTGTGTTCACGACCCCAAGTCAAGTCTCCTTCCATCACTATTTTCCCCCCATACCCTCTTTTATTCCCTCTTAGCCCCCTTGCCCTCTGGTAATCACCATACTGTTGGCTAAAGACATTTTAAAATTAAAGTATGCAAGTACTTATTTATCAAAATTTGGCAGAGTTTCAGAATAGCCAATGTAACAAATCTATCAGGAGCATGATATGGACTGTTTGCCCTAGCAAATTACTCATAAACACTGCCCTCATTACTGGATGTGAATGTGTGGAATTTGGAGAAAAGAACAGTGGCAGGTAATTTTCAGTGAAATATGACAGAAGTCAATGCCTTCAGGTAGAACCTTCCTTCAGATCTGCTCTTGGCATACATATCACAGCCTATTTTAATCTACTGGAATTGATTTTTTAGTAGCCTTTATATTGTGATATAATTTTCATACCATACAATTCACCCATTCACAGTGTAAAGTTCAGTAGTTTTTAATACATTCATAGTTATTCAACCATCACTACTTTCTAATTTGAGAGCATTTATATTATCCCTTGAAGAAACTCCATACTTACGAGTAGGTGGCATTCTCCATTTCCCCACAACCTTCAGTGCCCCAGGCCTAGGCAAACACAAACTTTCTGACTGTATAGATTTTCCTATTCTGGATATCTATACTAATAAAAGGATAATATGCTAATTACATGGGTCAACCGGCCATCTTCTGGAAGTCCGACTTCCTTCTGGACAAAGCCACAGTGGTGGGAGCAGAGGCAGTTAGGGTCAATCAAGCCAGGCAGGGGAGGGCAGTTGGGGGCAACCAGGCAGGCAGGGGAGGGCTGTTAGGGGCGACCAGGCAGGCAGCAGAGCTGGTTGGGCCGATCGGGCAGGGGAGCAGTTAAGGGCATTAGGCAGGCAGGCCAGTGAGTGGTTAGGAGCCAGTGGTCCTAGATTGCAAGAGGGATGTCCGACTGCCAGTTTAGGCCCGATCCTGTCAGACATCCCCCGAGGGGTCCCGAATTGGAAAGGGTGCAGACTGGACTGAAGGACCCCCCCCACACCCCCCATGCATGAATTTTGTGCACTGGGCCTCTAGTTTCATATAAAAGGAATCATATGATATGTGATCTTTTCTGCCTGGTGTTTTCCTCTTAGCATAATATTTTCAAGGTTTATTCATGTTGTTGCATATATCAGTACTTTATTACTTTTATGTTTATCTGTCCAAATATTCTATTGTATGGATATACCACCTTTTGTTCATCCTTTTATAATTTGATGAGCATTTGAGTTGCTTCCACTTTTGCTATTATGCTGCTATGAACATTCATGTGCATATTTCTATGTGAACATATGTTTTTATTTACTTTAGTTTTATAAGTAGAAGTGGAATTTCTGGGTCATATAGTATCATATAGTCTCTTAGGCTTAACATTTTAGAGAACTTCTAGACTATGTTCCAAAGCAGCTCTATCATTTTAGACTCCCACCAGCATTGTAAGAGTTCCAATCTTGCCATTTTCTGCTTTTGTAACTATAACCGTCCAAGTAATATAAAATGATATCTTGGCTTGGTTTTGATTCACATTTCCTTGCTGGATAAATGTTGTAGAATAGATTTCACATGCCTTTTTGCCATCTAGTTATACATTTCAGTCTTTATGTCTTTGCCCATTTTCTAATTGGATTGTTTGTGTTTATTTGTTTTTCTTCTAATGAGTTTTAAGAGCCCTTTATATATTCTAGATACAAGGATATCTAGTATATTGACTTTGTGTGCTGCAACCTTGTTGAACTTGTTCTAATTTTTTTGTCTGTATACTACATAAGATTTTCTATATGCAAGATCATGTAATTTACTAATAGAGTTTTAGTCCTTTATTTCCAATGTAGATGCCTCTTAACTTTTTAAATTTTTGTTTATTGATGAGAGAGATTTGTTGTCCTACTTTATTGGCTCATTCATTCGTTTCTTCTTATATATGTCCTGACCAGGGATGGAATCTGCAGCTTAGTGTATCAGGATGATGCTCTAACCAACTGAGCTACCAAGCCAGGGTGCCTTTTAATTTTCTTGCCACTTGCTTTGACTAGAAAAACCAGTAAAATGTGTAGAAATAGCTAACATTTGTGTCTTGCTCTCAATTTAAAGAAAAATCTACTCAGGTTTTTACCACTAAGTATGTTAGAGGTGGGCTCTCATAAATGCCCTTTTTAAGGCTGAGGAAGATCTCTTCTATCCTTAGTTTATTGGCATTTTGAAAAATTCATATAGGGTATCACATTTTCTCAAATGCCTTTTCTTCATCAATGGAGATGCTTGTGTGTTTTTTGTCCTTTAATCTATTGTTAGACTACATTACTTTTATTAACTTTTGGATGTTAAACCAACCTCGTATTCCTGGAATACATTCTACTTTATCATCCTATATAATAAAAGCCTAATATGCTAAGTGCCAGGTCATGCAGTCAGCCGTTCAACCAATCAAAGTGTAATATGCTAATGATATGCTAAGGCCGCTCAACCGCTTGCTGTGACGTGCACTGGCCACCAGGGGGCAGACACTCCAACCAGTAGGTTAGCTTGTTTCTGGGGTCTGGCTGATTGGAACTGAGCGAGACAGGCCGGACATGCCCTGGAGCCCTCCCGTGGTCCCTCCTTGGCTGGCTAACTTCCTGTATCCCTTCCTGGCCCTGATCGTGCACCAGTGGGGTCCCTTGGCCTGGCCTGCACCCTCTCACAATCCGGGAAACCACAGGTGATGTCAGAGAGCTAGTTTTGGCCCAATCCCACAGGCTAGGCTGAGGAACCCCTCTGGTATACGAATTTGTGCACTGGGCCTCTAGTTTATAATAATTGCCTTAATTATAGTGAAACAATCCTTACTTGGGCTTAGTGATTCTTTCCTGCAAGCTATATAACAAAATTTACATACCAATAGGTACTTAACTCATTGTCTGGGTATTGTCTTAATGTCATTTTCTTCTAACCAACTTTAGTATAGGACACTTTTATTCATCTTGACATTCTTGTCATTAGCAAATGATAATACATATTTATTAGGTATTCAATAGCTTAGCAGAATCTGTCAGATTTTTTTCTAAACCATTGTCTACTTCTTGGGCTAAATTAAATTTTCCAGTATTTCACATTTTCTTGTAAGTAGACAGGATCATGTGACCATGTTTTACTCAATGAAAGATGAACTGAAGTGCTCTGCTGCAGGCCTTCCATGTACGGTCTTCATGCTCTTTTTGTATCCCAACAACCTTAGAGGATGACAAAGCCATAAGATGTAGGGATGCTGATAGAAATGAAAGTATGCACAGTAGAGTGTTATAGTACTGTGTTAAACTGCTCTGTATTTTGAATTACCGAAAGACAAACTCTATTTTAAACTTCTTTATATATAACTAGAGGCCCAGCGCATGAAATTCACGCACTTGGGTGGGGTCCCTCAGCTTGGCCTGCACCCTCTTGCAGTCTAGGAACCTGGGGAATGTCCGACTGATGGCTTAGTGGGCCTAAGCCATCAGTTGGACATCCTTATCACTGCCACGGAGGCGGGAGAGGCTCCCACCACTGCCGCTGTGCTCGCCAGCCATGAGCCCGGCTTCTGGCTGAGCGGCGCTCCCCCTGTGGGAGCACACTGACCACCAGGGGGAAGCTCCTGCATTGAGTATCTGCCCCCTGGTGGTCAGTGCGCCTCATAGTGACCAGTCATTCCACCATTCAGTCATTTGCATAATAGCCCTATATTATGTAGGTTACACTGTAGATGAGGCCATAATAAAGGGCTAGAACCATAAGAAATGCAAAAAATTCACTGTTAACTCATTCTCGAATTGCCCCCACTTAAAATCAAATAGGCCCCCCCTACCCCCCCGTGGGGCGTGTGCTGCACCTTGGGAACCACTGGGCTTGACACTTTTCCTCTCTGAGCTTCATTTCTGAATACATACACATATACCATGGGAATTGTAATCTCTTCTCTGCCTAACTCACTGGGTTGTCATGAGGAGGTTCTGAGCTAATAAACTTAGAAATATTTCATCAAGTAAGTGATGTCTAAATGGGAAGGGATTGTTGTTTTTAAGCCCAAGAGTACCCTCAGAGGTAGCAGGTGCTGATTAAGGGAGAAGGGCATGATTGTTCCCTGGGACTGTAGCTATGGAAGCTTTGCAGAGGGTTCCACAGGCCTCAGAGGGGCGGGCTCTGGCCAGAAGCCCTGTAGCAGTGGTCATCCCTGGAGGCACTGGCGGGGAGCAGGGCATTAGGAGGGCTCTAGGGGAGCAGTGAGGCCAAAGGGGGAGTAACTGTCAAACCTTCCCACTTGGCACCATTCTTTAAATTGTACGTGGCTGTTTCGCAGCTGTACCTGCTCAGGGTGGGCCTCCAATCTCCTGGAGTGGGGTGGGGACTGGGCCAGGGTGGGGCCAGGCAGGCTAGGAGGGCAGGTTTAGCCACGCCCCCAGCAAGGTTCAGCATGCTTCTGCTGCGGAGTTGGCACTGCTGCAGTTGGGGGGAGAAGGGTCTGACCCTGGGGGGCCGCTCGGGTCTGCCTCTACCCAGGTCTGGAGTTGTAGGGAGGAGAGGCATGCCCAGCCCCAGCAGAGGGGGCCCGGCAGTGGTGGGCCACAGGCCCCGGGTGCCTCGGGGGCACTGACAGGTGGTCGCCAGCATGATATTGTTGTGGGCACTTCTGGTGGGGGTTGTGGGGGGAAGAGATCAGGAGCCTAAGGTGCGGGCTGCAGCTACCCCCAAGGCTGGCTCTTCTCCCTATCCAATCAGCCTCCCTATCTCCCTGGGGTATGGGGGCTGGGGTAGGGTGTCTGTGCAGGGGGATTGGAAGAGCTCCCCATGGCCACTTCCTCTTCCTTCTTTGCAGTCCGGGCTCCTGTCAGGCACTCTCCTCAGACCCCTGTGAACTTGGCTTCGGCCGCCACCCCCTGCTGCGCATGCAGCCTCCTGCTGGTCTGTCAATATGCAAATTGTTTGTTGCTGGGACACCGTGATGGACAATTAGCATATTACCTCTTTTTATGTATAGATTACAGTATCTAGGGCAGTATTGATATACAAGATGGGGCAAAAGTAAGTTTATAATTGTGAGTACCCAAAACACAGAGTTTATTCTTGTATTATTATTAGTAGTAGTAGTAGTAGTAGTAGTAGTAGTAGTATATTATTTTCCACATGAACAATTGTAAACCTACCTTTGTCACACCCTGTATAGTAAATGTTAAATTTTAGCATTTTCTGATTGAATAAATTAATTGAACATTTTCTTCACCACTGGTCAGTACACATAGTATCTAATGGTCTTATTTTATACTTTGTGAACATGAAAATCACAAGCTGGATAAGAAAACAAATCAAGTTTGAATTCCATGTGTTCGTGTGTAGTCTTATAGTATACTAATGGTCACATGCACACACATTAACCTTCATTTTACTCTTTTCAACAATTGGGGCAGTTGATTAACTTATATGACATTTTCCTCTTCTCCACTTGTTAATTCAGGTCTCGTTGCAGCAACAGTACTTATTTATATGCAGTCAATTCAGTGTTTCCCAGAGTAGCAGTCTCTCCATATATACTGCTATTCTTTCTCACACTATTCATTTGTCATTATGTTTTGTTTGATTGACTTCACTTTGCGTATTTTCTCATTTGGATTATCAGACTTGGGACATTGAAATTTTAACATCTTCACCTTGAGTAAAGTGTTCCTTTGTTCAACTTCAATGGAGTTCACCTATGGTGAGGTGAGATTATAAATTTGGGTTGGCTATAGCTTTATCTACTATTATACCCTTTTTAGAGATAAAAATCACTTTTATTTGTACTTTTATGCCACAGAATTAATTACACAATATGCAACATGCAGTACTGTAAAAGTTCCTTAGTATAATTGTGATACTAGACACCTTTTATAATACTTCTGGCCAAAAATTTGTGTGGAATTCAAAATCTTACCCCAGCTACGCAAATTCTAGGATATGTGAAAGAATAATGAAATAAAATGAGGACTTAAATACTCCTCACTACTTCAATAAGTTAATTATAAAATGAATTATTGAGTTAGTGCGAACTTTACTTGCATGCAGAATAATTTCCATTTAGTATTTCCTAATGATTCAAAAACTTGAAAAGGGCACATTTTCATGTTAGCAATTTTACTAATGTATCCTATTTTTCAAACATAGGTTTTATCTAATTATAAATAGTGTGGCTTTTTAATGTAAAATATTTCATAGATCAAAAACTCAGGTGTGAACTCTTGCAATTATATATCAGGCTCTATTCCTCTGCTCTGGCGTCTCTTTTGCATGCATATGCTTCATCCTGGCAGTACATTCATTTGTTTCATTTTCTTTTATCATTAAGTCTTTAAAGTCATTAACAAAATATTGGCACACTGAGAGCTTTTTCACATGATGTGTATGTATTAAAGCTGTGTGACCTTTTCAATATTCTCTAGTTCATTTTGCTGACAGCTATTTTTCATATAACTCAAATACTGTGGCTTTGGAAAAAAAACTAGTAATTTCAAGGACTGAGTTATACAACTATGGTTTTATTAAGGCGAGAGGTAAATTAAAAAAATAAGTCTAGTTTCCAAATGATGAAGTAATAATTATTCAAAATAATAAGAGAGAAGGAAAAGAGTAGACGATAAGAATGGATTTAAACTTATAAGTAGAATTCTTGATCTCCATTTTGGAACTTTAGTTTTTGTCATTGTATTCATTCACTCAACTATAAAAAGCTTTTTGAGACAAACCCAAAGCAAGGCTCCTGGGAATTCAACATGAATTCCTCCTATTCCAGACCTTTAGGAGGTTATAATCTAATAGTTGAATAGAATATGTATGCAAATGTTTGCAATGTTAGATAAAGATAATTATTAAGCACCACACGTTTTAGAAAATGAAGATTTCTTCCAAACAGGGAAACAAAGGAGACTTCCAGAGATGATAGCATATGAGGTAGGCCTGGAAAGACTAGGGAAATTTGGATACATTTGTGTAGAAGAAGATATTCCAGGGAGAGGAACTAACTAGAGTTTAAACACAGTTGGAGGGTCATAGTGATTATTTTGCTTTATATTTTTCCATAAAACATTTTTTTAAATATAAAAAAATCTGATTACCTAAATTAAACTTCTTGAAATGCATACAACACTGTACATAAATCTATGGATGCATTTTCACATTTTCAAGTATACCTAGAACATTTCTAAAATTAATTCATATGCTGGGACATAAAGCATATATCTCAGGCTGGTTCAGTGTTCAAAAGTCACTTGATGTAATCTGTCACATCAATAGCCTGAAGAAGGAAAATGATATAGTAGCAATGGATGCATAAAGAGCACTTGACAAAATCCAACATCCATTCATAGTAAAAACTCTCAGAAACCTAAGAATAGAGGGCACTTTTCTCAACTTGGTAAAGAATATCGATGACAAACTTGCAGTTATTATCATTCTTAGTGGTGAAAACTAAATATTTTCCTTCTAAGATAATCGCCACTCACTACTCCTTTTCAAAACATAGTGTAAGTCCCGGTTAATGTAATTAGATGAGAATAGAAAATAAAATAATATAATAGGGGGAAAAATAAAACAGTGTTTGTTAGTAGATGACATAATTGTCTATGTAGAAAATCCCAAAGAATCATCAACAACAACAGAAAACTTCTGGTACTAATAAGTGATTATAGTAATATTGCAGGATAGAAGTTAAGAATCAAAAGGTCAATTGCTTTTGTTTATACCAGCAATGAACAATTAAGAACACATCATTTATATTAACACTCTAAAAAAAAAGAAGTACTTCAGTGTAAACCTAATAAAATATACTCAAGATTGATATGAAGAATACTACAAAACTGTGAGAAAATTGAAACTAAAGATTGTTACAGAAGACCAGAAAAAACCAAGCCATGCTTAGAGAAAGGGAGTTACATTTTATTAAGCACAGGGCTAGAGAAAAATGTGCCTTTCAAATTCTGCCCCACCCCCACCCCCGCACCACCACATGGAGGAAACCTTTTCTATTTATACTTTCCCTAGCTCTTTTGTCTCCCAAATTTGGAATGAGACTTCCAGGCCTTCTGGGAAAGAAGGCCTGCATGCTGGGAAGGGGCCATGAGACCGTATCTCAAGGCCTGGCCTGGTGTCAGCACTGACAACTCTGTCTGGGGCATAGTCCATGGCCTCTCTGGAATGGGAGTAGTCTTTTTTTCCTTATTATTTAAGCAAGCAAGCATTTACAGAAGCCAAAATACCAGTGTTAAAATTTCAAACAGCTGTTTTTATATAAGATGGATGCTTCAAGATGATCTAAAAATATTGGGGAAATACTTCATGCACATGAATAATAAGATCCAGTATTGTTAAGATGCTTATTCTTCCCAACCTGATCTATAGATTCCATGCACTCTGAATCAAAATTATTGTGAATATTAAAAAGTTAATCTAAACTTTACACAGAAAAGCAAAAGAGCCACAATAGCTAACATAATATTAAATTAAGTAAAAGGAGGTGGAAAACAGATAGAACCTGACTTCAAGATATAGTATAAAACTAGAGAGTGTGGTATTGACAAAGAGTAGAATCTCAGAAGGAAGGGGGAGGGAAGAGATCAACCAAAGAACTTATATGCATAACCCATGGACACAGAGAGTAGGGTGTTGAAGAAGTAGGGTGGGGTGGGAACCAGGTGGAGGGGAACAAGGGGATAAAAGAGGAATATTTATAATACTATAAACAATAAAGATAGAAAAAAACATTTTAAAAACATTAAGAAGAGTAGACAAATCAATGGAACAGGATAAAAACAGACCAACACAAATATAACTGATTTTTTACAAAGAGTAAAGCCAATATGATAGGGAAAAGGATAGTCTCTAAGGAATGGTGCTGAAAAATTTGGACCTTCACGTGTGTAAGTGAACTTAGACACAGAACCTACATCTCAAAAAATCAACTCAAAATGTATCTAGACCTAAATGTAAAATTTCAAAACTATCAAACTTCTAAAAGACAACTTAAAAGAAAATCTTGGCAACATTGGGTTTGATAATGACTTTTTAGATATAACATCAAAAACACAATTCATGAAAGAAAAAAAGTAAGTGGAACTTCGTTAAAATTAAAAACTTTTGCTCTGCAAAAGACACTAGTAAGATAATAAAAAGGAAAGCATAGACTTGGAGAAATGTTTACAAGACATATATCTGATACAGTACTTATATCCAAAATATAAAATGAACTCTTTAAGTTCAACGGTAAGATAACAACCCAATTATTGTGGTTTGTTACATAATAAATCCCAAATAATTCAGTCTTTGATTGAACAAGTTCACTTTTATATCATTTAAAAATCACAGACATGCTTAAGGAAAATGTTTCAAGATGATTCATAATAGCACTTTTAATATGATGGGAAATTTAAATAAATCTAGGTACATACCAATAGAAAAACAACTGATGCCATATCTCTACATCGAAATGTATGAAAACAGGAAGAATAATTATATAGAGAGAGAATTATATATACTGCATATAGATATGTAGATATATATTTAAATATTCAGATATAGTAGGACAAAAGCATGCATTGACATTTAAATTACAAATTTTCAGAATGATCATCTGTGGAGGAAAATGGGCTTAAGGAGAGATATATTAGTGGTCTCATTGTAAATGTCTTACTTGTAAAAGCAAATGAAGCAAGTAGTATAAAATAAGAGGGAATACATACAATATTTAAGTTAATCACAACATTGAAAAATGTTAGCTATGGGTTCTATGTAGCACTAATGAAATAGAAATATTCTAAATATATGGGCATGGATGCATACACTTCAATTAAAAAAAAAGCCAGTCGTAGAGTAACATGTAACTTATCATATTACCTATAAAGAAAAAAAAGTCACATATTAATATATATGTGCTTAAAAATATGCAAAGTACATAGTACTGTTATAATAGTATTTATCCAAGGGAGGTGAATTAGATTGTGTCAAGAAATCTTTTGTTTCATTTGCAATTTTTTTATGGTTTCTTTTCTTTTTCCCTACAAAGTGTATTTATACTACTTGTTTAAGTAAATATAAATGTTAATTTTAAAACAGGGGGAGGACTTACTTATGTGAGAAATAATTTGAAGCAGAGAGAGATCTCAACCAAGTAGCTTCAAAATTATTTTTCAAGGTCCTTGTGAGGTCTCTACACCTCAGATTTATCTTATTATATACATAAGATGCTAGATAAGTAATAAAGACCTCTCCATTTCTCAAAAATTACTTCAAAGCAAACTACTTTGGAAGTGATTACTTGACATGTTCCCATAGTCACAAGATCCTTCTTGATATATGATGCAAAATCTTTGTAGAACTCAAGGCTGTTAGATTTCAGATATCACTCTTTTCTCCAGCCATTTCTTTTCAGTTTTCTGTAGCCTAAGGCTCTTTCCTTAGCCAAGTGTTCATCTCATTCTATTTATTTTTTCTTGTCTCCATAGAGAAATATAACTCCTACATATCCTATCTAATAAAGAGGGAATATGCTAATTGACTGCCACACCCTCACAAGATGGCAGCACCCAGTCCCCTCAGCCCCGCCTCATCTAGCCAGAGTCCCCCAGTCCCCACAGCCCTGCCTCATTCAACCAGAGTCCCCCAGTCCCCTCAGGCCCAGCCAGAGTTCGTCAGTCCCCTCAGCTCCGCCTCACCCAGTCCCCACAGCCTTCAGCCTCATCCAGCCTCAGTCCCTCAGTCCCCTCAGCCCCACCTCATCCAGCTGGAGTCCCCCAGTCCCCTCAGCCCCACAGGGGAAGGCAGTTGGAGATGATCGGGCTGGCAGGGGAGGGCAGTTGGAGGTGATTGGGGAGGCAGGGGAGGGCAGTTGGGGACGATCATGCCGGTAGGGGAGCGGTTAGAGGGCTATCAGGCTGGCAGACAGAGTGGTTAGGGGCAATCAGGCAGGCAGGCAGGTGAGTGGTTAGGAGCCAGCAGTCCCAGATTGTGAGATGTTGCAGCCTGGGCTGAGAGACCCCCCCCCCCCCCCTTGCATGAATTTCGTGCACCAGGCCTCTAGTAAATTTATAATACCCTTATCTCTTGCCCCCAATCATGTGACAAGCTCCCAACTCATTCATATATCTAACTTCCTATAAATATTTTTCACTTAGAGATCATGCAGTTAGCTCTATCTTCAGTACCTAGTACTACAATCACCCATTTAGTCTCCTAAACAAGTGAAATTTTTCGTAGATGCTGCTCTCCATTCTTCAGTATTGAGTTTTTCATCCAGGCTCATTGCTGCTTCTTTCTTTTGAATGTATTCACATTTTCTCCTTATCTCAGACTCTCATGTTTAACCTTTTGCACTCGGATGTTGAGTGTGACTCGACACGGTTAGCTTCAGTAGCAGGAATTGAGAAAAAAGCAAGCGAGTGCAAAGGGTTAACTTTGGTTCTGTAGCAATGTCCTCATCAAGTTTCATAGACCAAGCCTAGTCTATTTTCCATATCACGGAAGAAGCTTTCAGCAACACAAACATGTTCATGTCATTCACTACTCTTTACTATTTACCTAATTTCTATAGTATTCATCATTTTTAAAAGTCATAATTATCTTGACATTTAAAATGCCTCTAGCTTGAACATCAAGCTTTATGTCCACTTCCTCCCAGTGATAATTTTTAGCATGAAATAGTATATAACACTTTTTAAAATAAAAAGAAATATTTAGTAAGGTTCAAATAGCATACAATTCAGCTAATGTAACTGACCAATTTGTTGTTGTTTTTAATCCTCACCTGAGGACATGACTTTTGACTTTTATTGACTTTTTAGAGAGAGAGGAAGAAAGAGGGAGAGAGAGAAACATCACCGTGAGGAAAAAACATCCATTTGTTGCCTCCCATATGTGCCCCAACCGGGGATGGAATCCACAACCTGGTATGTGCCCTGACTGGGAATCGAACCTGCCACCTTTCAACAACACTTCAACCAACTGAGGCACACCACACAGGGCAGTTACTGTACAGTTTAATAATTTAGTTGTGCTATCATCACCACAATCCAGTTTTTGAATATTTGCATCATTCTAAAATCTCTCTTAAGCACATTTGTAATTATTTCTTATTCCTACCCCAGCTCCAGGCAATCTTGATCTGCTTTCTAATCTTTATAAATAATATAGTATAATTAATCTTTCTTTTTGGGCATTTTATATAATTGGAATCATATAATATGTAATATTTTGCATCAAGTATAATGTTTTTTTATGTTCATACATATTGTATCATGCATCACTTAGTGTTCCATCCTTTTTATTGCTAGAGTAGCTTATTTTATATAATACAGCATTATACAACATTTTTAATGAATTTGCCAGGTGATAGACATTTGGATTGTTTCCAGATTTGGTCTACCATAAATGTTGCTACTAAGAATATTTATGTACAGATCTTTGTGCATAAATATTGGAGTGATGTTTTTACTTTTCTTGGTTAGGAGCCTAGGATTGGAATTGCTAGATCATTTGGAGCTTTCTGTTTACATTTTTAAGAAACTGAGAAAATGCTTTCCAAAATAACTATACAATTTTACACCTCCACCCCTACCCCCATGTGCCCAAGTGATGCATGAAGGCTCTAATTTATTCACATTCTTGCCAGTACTTGGTATTGACTGTCTTTTGATTATAAATGTTTTTATTGGGTATTATCTCATTGTGGTTTAATTCACATTCCCTACTAACAAATAATATAAAATACCTTTTCATGTGCTTATCAGCTATTTGTATGTCTTTTTTAACAAAATGTCTATTCAAATGTTTTGTTCATTTTGTTATTTAAGTTGTCTTATTATTGTTTTTTAAGTATTTCCTAACTATTTTGGATACAAGAGATTACTATTTGCAAATATGCCTCCCTAGCCTGTGGGCTGTGTTTTTATTTTAAACTAGAGGCCCATTGCATGAAGAATCGTACAAGAATAGGCCTTCCCTCCCCTGGCTTCGCTCCCAGCTGCCCGGGAGCCTGCAAGTCCTTGCTCCCAGCTGGAGTACCACTCCTGTAGCTCCCTCTGCCCACGCCCTCCCCCTCATAGCAGGCATCCTGCCTGCCCTGCTGTTCCACGCCTGCATATGCAAATTAACCTGCCATCTTTGTTGGGTTAATTTGCATACACACTCCTGATTGGCTGATGGGCGTCATGGAGGTATGATCAATTCGCATATTTCTCTTTTATTATGTAGATGGTGTGTCTTAAAATAAAAGCTTTATAATTCTAAGTAGGTCCAAGCTTTCATTTTTAAATTTACTAATCCTATGTAATAAAAGCCTAATATGCTAAGTGTCTGGTCGACCGGTTGGCCATTCAACCAATCAAAGCGTAATATGCTAATTATATGCTAAGGCTGCTCAACCACTCAGTATGATGTACACTGACCACCAGGGGCAGTCTACCAGTTGCTATAACAGGCACTGACCACCAGGGAGCAGATGCTTAGACCAGTAGGTTAGCTTGCTGCTGGGGTCTGGCAGATTGGGACTTAGCGAGATGGACCTGACATGGCCTGGAGCCCTCCTGTGGTTCCTCCCTGACTGGCCAACCTCCTGCGTCCCTTCCCAGCCTGATCAAGCATCATTGGGGTCTCTCGGCCTGGTCTGTGCCATCTCGCAGTCTGGGACCCCTCGCGGGATGTCAGAGAGCCAGTTCTGGCCCGATCCTGCAGGCCAGGCTGAGGGACCCCACGGGTGCACAAATTCATGCACTGGGCCTCTAGTGCTTTAATAATTCACTGAACTCTTTGCCTAACTCAACATCATGAAAATTTTTACCTATTCTTTGTTGCTCAGAAGTTTTACAGTTTTAATTCTTATATTTATGTCTATAATTTATTTTGAGTATTTTGTGTATGATGTGAGAAAAGGGTGTAAGATTTCTGTTTATTTTAACTTTGCTATTCAAGCCTCTGAGAACTATTTAGTGAAGACTTTTGAATATCTTGGCATCTTTATTAAAAATTAATTGACCAAAAATATGTTAATTTCTGAACTCTGAATTCTCTTTCATTTATTTATGTGCCTATTTATCACTTCTTAGACTTTTGGCTGAGATCACGTGAATTTATGCACCTATCCTTATGCTCTTACCATATTGTCTTGACCACTGAATCTTTATAGCAAGTTTTGAAATCCAATATTGTCAAGTCCTTCAACTTCCTCTTTTTAAAAGTTGGAGAAATTTGACCAGTTGTATTTTGCTGGTGGATATTTTAAATGATATAATCACTAGGGCAAGTACTTTGGTGTTATAACCAGCAATTGTTAGATATTTACCCCAGAGAAGTGGGAACTTAGTGTCATGCAGAAATGTGTACGCACATATTCAAAGCTGTCTTATTTGTGATAGCCTTAAACTGGAACATACTTACCTGTTCTTCAGTGGTAAATAGTTAAATTGTAGTATATCCATATGATGGAACATTACTCATAAATAAAACAGAATGAACTATTGATATATTAAATAACTTGATGAATGAACATTAAGTAAATCATGTTAAGTGAAAACAGCACTCTCAAAAGGATATATACTGTGTGGTTCTATTTATATAACATTTGTGAAATAACATAAGTATAGGTATAGGTATGAATACTGATGAAAAATAGCGAAGTGATGGGTGGGGAGAGTTTGCATGGTTATAAAAAGGTAGCATGAAGAAGAATTATAGTGATAGTACAGTCATATATCTTGATAGTGGTTATAGTTACACAAAGTTACATGTGGTGAAATTACATACACACACATACGCACACACACACAGAGATGAGTGCATATATTGCTGGTAAAATCTAAATAACTCCTGCAGCTTGTGCCAATATCAACTTTCTGCTTTTGATAATGTACTATAATTCTGAGAGATATTAAAATTGGAAAAGCTTGGGAGAATGATTCAGGAGATCTTCCTATATATTTATTTGCAATATGTATTACATATGTCCCCTTTTTCTCTCATTGGTCCCCTCTACCTCTTATTTTGTATTATAGCAGGGGGGCAATAAGTATTCTTTATATAAACCCATATTATTTACTTAGTCTTCATTTCTAGATGTAGAAATTCTAGGTCAAAAATTGGCCATATTTTTTAAGTTTTTTGAAATATTAGGAAAAATTGCTCTCAGTATTCATTAAACCAATGTATACTTCACCACGAATATATATATTGTCCTACTTATTTATATACTAGAGGCCCAGTGCACAAATTCATGCACAGGTGGGGTCCCTTGGCCTGGCTGGCAATCCAGGTCTATATATATAGATTAAAACCTGATAGATATTATTGTAAAAATGTATATTTTATATAAATATTATTTTATTTTATATGTGTACTAGAGGCCTGGTGCATGAAAATTCGTGCACTTGATGCAGGCATCCCTCAGCTCAGCCTGCGCCCTCTTGCAGTCTGGGAGCTTTCAGGGGATGTCCGACTGATGGCAGCTGTTAGTCCAGCTTGTGGCTGAGCAGAGCTCCCCCTGTGGGAGCATACTGACCACCAGAAGGCAGCTCCTGGGTTGATTGTCTACCCCCTGGTGGTCAGTTCCTATCATAGCAACCTGTCGTTCCACCATTAGGGTCAATTTGCATATTACCCTTTTATTATATAGGATAATAATATATATGTATTCATTCCATTAACTGAATAAGGCAATAAGTCTCCCTATTGTTTTAATTTGAATTATCTTTATTTTACATACTTATTTACTCTTTTTAGTTTTCTTTGGTGATTTTTTCCATTATATCATTTACCCATTTCTGTTAGTCTAATTAAAACATTTTATCTAAACAACTTTTGACCTAATCAATTTACAATAATATCCTATTTTCAGATTCCAGAGACATTGACATCATCTGAAATAGAAAAAGTATATTACAAGTATAGAACATACTATTTTCTTTAAAATATTAAATTCTATGATGGCTCTTCTTGCACTTAGCTTGGTTAGTGTTCAACAAACCAAACACTGCACTACATATTTCACAAATTTGGAAAATGCTATGGGAAGCTAATATAATTCTCTTCCTATAAGAATCAATAAGGTTGATAAAATATGGCCATTTTTCTATAATATTTTTAGTCATCAATATTCAGACACTATTTTAACATTTATTTATTAGCAGTTTTTTATTGCATTTAGTTTATGGTCATTAGATGTGATATTAATCGTAATCTTGAGATTCTCCAAGACATAGCATAAAAATGACCTTAAATTATTCCATAAAGAAATGAGAGAAAAGCAGTTACTTTTTTGGTTTGTATGACCACTTTTCAGAGTATAAGACAGGGGTCCTCAAACTTTTTAAGCAGGGGGCCAGTTCATTGTCCCTCAGACCGTTGGAGGGCTGGACTATAGTTTTAAAAAAACTATGAACAAATTCCTATGCACACTGCACATATCTTATTTTGAAGTAAAAAAACAAAATGGCAAAAACACCCACATATGGCCCACGGGCTGTAGTTTGAGGACGCCTGGTATAAGATGTATAGGTGCAACCGGACAACCGAGGGATCCAGGCTGCCTGACACTACTTGAGCCAATTAAGCAGAGACAGGGTTGAATAATATATGAGCATTTATTCCAATAATGCTGGCAGTATGAGAGAGCAGCAGGGTATCTACAAAAATCTGCTCTGCCCCTCCCCATAAGCCAGCTGCTTATAGTGGGTAGAAGGACAAAGATTACGTGGAAAAGTAAGAATTACAGGCATGGGAAAGTAGGCAAGGTAAAATGGTTACAGGTTATAGGCAATGTAGGATGGGGGTAATAGAGGGTGGGTGTTCTGGGTGCCTCCATGACCAGATTACAGACAACAAGGTTGTTAATCTAGGCAGTTCTTGAAAAAGGAGGATGGACTGCATCCCAAGGTCAGCTCTCCTGTACCAGGGCATACAACTCTCAGCCAGGTTAGAATGTGGTTTCTCTAATCAGAACAGAACAATTATGGTTAACAAAGCATTATAGCTAGCCCCCACTATTCTATTTCTGCCTCTAACATAGGGGTTAGTATAAACACACATCAGGATTTTTATATTCTACTTTTGCTAAATACAGGCACCTTCCAAAAGTCATTTAAAAATCTCAGCAATATGGCTTAACTATCTGTGAAATGTGTATAGCAGGAATACTGGGTGATTTGAAGCATAATTTTAAATGTCCTTTGATATCTCAGATAAAAAAGGTACAAATATCACAAAATCTATGAAATTATAGTTAATTTTTATTTTATATTTGTTGAGTATTATTGCTATAAAACCCAAAATTCAATACATAAATTGAAACCCAAAGTCAAATTGGGGAAGCGTAGTCACATTTTCCACTCCTGTACCATTGGTGGCAAAGATAACAGACTTCAAAAAAGAGACAAAACGTGGCTCATAGCTGGTGTTCATCTCCAACAGGAACAGGTCATGTTTCTTCAACATTTTTGGGAATTCGGTCACATACATTGTTTGTTATAAAGCTGTTTCATTGGGATTCTGTGGGTTTTCTTCACATTATACAAGGAGTACCTTAAGATACTGACTTTCTGGCTTCAACTTTTAGTTTCTACAGATAAATTTAACAAAAGGGTGGCTGTTTTTGTGTGTATGTGTGTGTTAGACAGAGAAAGTGGCAATGAGAATATGGAGAATGGGTGTGGCCTTTTATGATGAGTCAGAAAAAAACATTATTTTAGATTTATTTACACATGAGGTATCTCCATCACCACTTTTACTGTTGAACTATGCTTCCCATTAAAACAGTGCTTTTCTCCTTACTTTGCCCTTGTTTCATCCCCTCCAAATGTTTTGTTGCTCCCTAATTTGTGATACAACTCTTTCAAGTTTCAGTGCAACTGAGTTGGTCTAATAGGAATATTTTAATATTTAATTAGCTAAGAGACCTATTCTAAAACTAAGATGCATTCCCCAATTAGAAAAGCTTGAATCCTTTGGTACATGATCTTTTACTTAAACCTGTTTCTACTTTTGATATACTGCTGGTTGATATGAATCATAAATGTTTTATACATTAATAATACTAATGCATGCATATACAGATACTTTGAATCCATAAAATATCTGAATTTACATATAAAGATTATTTCATAAATGCCCATCTTAATACATCATTCTCTTATGAGCTTCTATGGCTTAGTCCTAGAAAGAAGGAAACCTGAAGTTGGTAATGGCCCCCAGTTCTCTATGATCAGACCCCACTGCTCGCCTCTTCAGCCTCTTTTCAGATTACTCTCCCCAGCCCTCTCAGCAGCAACTTTGCTAGAGAACACCCTCCTGCCCCCAGTTCTCAGTAAACATATGTTTTCCTTTTAATCTAGAACTTTGCACGGGTAACTCCCTGTGTCTAAAAACTATCTCTAGTTCAATATTCCATCCTCTTCCAAGGCTAGTGCCTTTCAGCTTGTAGGCAGCCTTCCCTAGAATGCCATCCTGAAAACCTGGTTTAGTTCACTACACTCTTGTAATAATGTAATAAATTTATATGACACATAACAAATAAGTTGTTTATGTCTTAGTGCCACATGAGATAGGGAACCAATCCATTTGGTTCATCATTTCACCTCCATTGTCCTGCCTAGTGCCTTGTGTATACAAGGGTCCTTGATGAGTATTGATCTTATTAATGATGTGTTTTCAGATATTAAATACTTGTTAGAAATATACCAGGGAAAAAGTTTAGTAGGATCCTAGAGATAATGTGATGTTTTCTGTTATTTTTCCATAAAATATCTTTTATGATTTGTTATCTAGCCTCTGCTGGCCTACCTTTTCAGACAAGGGTCCCATTGTATCACCAGCAGCCCATTTCACTTTCAGGCAGCACCAATGAGTAGCATGTCAGTTATTTTTACATCAAATTTTTTTCTCTTCAATCTTCCCTTCCTAAGGATAGTGTATATTAGACTATTGGCTCTTGATTCTATTTCATTTATTATGCTGATATATATATATATATATATGTATATATATACACATATATATATATATATGTGTGTGTGTGTGTATATATATATATATGTGTGTGTGTGTGTGTATATATATATATATGTGTGTGTGTGTGTGTGTATATATATATATATATGTGTATATATATATATATACATATATATATATATATATATATATATATATATATATATATAATCTCCAAGATTACATGTGTGAATGTAACAAAGATTAATAAATGGCATATTGCAAGCAATCATCAATTTGAAATATAACTTGTTATATCTTAATTGGAGTGAGTTTTCAAACTATTGCCTTATTCTTTTCCACAGCTTCCATCATATACAATCCTACCTAATAATAGACAAATATGCAAATTGACTGTACCTTCGCTATGCCTGCGATTGGCCAGGAGGCGCGGGGGGGTGGGACTCAGGGTGGCCGGGGTGGCCGATTGGGCCGGAGGGACGCTGAGCTCACGTCGCCAGCGGCGGCTGGAGCTCAGCGTCTGTGCCATGGCTGTGCTGCGGCACAGAAGGGGCTCACGTCCCACCGGGACATCAAAAGCGGGGGAGCTCCTGTCCGTCCACCCAGCTCCCCCATCAAAAGCAAAAGTGGGGAGCTGGGTGCCTGTCCGCTCAGGCACCAGGCCTTTCAGAAGCCTTCGCCACGCCGGAGGCTTCTGAAAGGCCTGGTGCACCAGCGGACAGGCACCCAGCTCCCCCGCGATCGAAAGCAGAAGCATGGGAGCTGGGTGCCTGTCCGCTCAGGCACCAGGCCTTTCAGAAGCCTCCACCACGCCGGAGGCTTCTGAAAGGCCTGGTGCACCAGCGGACAGGCACCCAGCTGCCTCTGCGATCGAAAGCAAAAGCGTGGGAGCTGGGAGCCTGTCCGCTCAGGCACCAGGCCTTTCAGAAGCCTCCACCATGCCAGAGGCTTCTGAAAGGCCTGGTGCACCAGCGGACAGGCACCCAGCTCTCCCGTGATCGAAAGCAAAAGCATGTAGGGGACCCTACATGTGCATGATTCAATCATGCACTGGGCCTCTAGTAATAATAATAATAGCTAAAACATTGAGAATCTTCTCTTCTAATTGTTATAAATATAGTAACTCATTTACAATAACTCTATGAGGTAGTTTAGTACTATCTTACTATACATTATTATATGAACAAACTCATATTTTAGTAGCTTATGAGAGTGGTAATTAATAATGCTATCACTATTAGTAACTTTGAGAATTAGTTTAAGTATTGTAGAAAGTTAAGTATTTTGCCAAGTAAAAATGACTTTGGAATGTGGGGGAGGGGGAGCTGGCTGAGGCATGACTGAGCAGAGCTGCTGTGAGCAGGGGTACGAATTACATCTCTGATACAGAAGGGCTTCCAAATGGAGGATGTTGGAAACAGAAATGAGAGATGGGTAACATGAGAAAAAGAACATCGCTTGCTTCATGAGTCTAGATCCATTTCAATTGCCCCAACAGTTTAATTTTAATTATAAAATTCAGTTCAAGTCCTAGTGTGTCAAAGATGTGGACTTCAACACATCCACAGTCAGCGTTCCCCTTGATTTTTTTTTTAAATTTATCTTTATTGTTGAAAGTATTACAGATGCGCCCCCCCCCCATTACTTCCCCATTGATCCGCTCCACCCTGCCCCAGGCCTTCACCACACTTATTGTCTTTGTCTATGAATTATGCATATATGCATACAAGTACCGTATTTTCCAGCATATAAGATGACTGGGCGTATAGAAGATTTTCCTGGGTTAAAAAGTCATCTTATATGCTGGAAAATACGGTACTTTGGTTAATCACTTCCTACCCCCACCCCCACCCTGCCTTCACTCTGAGTTTCATCAGTCTGTTCCATGCTTTTGTGTCTCTGGATCTATTTTGTTCATCTGTTTATTTTGTTCATTAGATTCCACATATGAGTGAGATCATGTGATACTTGTCTTTCTCTGACTGGCTTATTTCGCTTAGCATAATGCTCTCGAGCTCCCTCCATGCTGCCTCAAAGGGTATGAGATCCCCCTTGATCTTGTAGATAATTCTCACTTTCAGGTGCTATGAAGGTTTCTCTTAGAGAAAATATTTTAGTTTCTCAGTTATCAAAGGAAAATTAGTTTTTCTATTTACTGTGTAAATTATATAAGGAAATGCCAATATTAAAAATTAATTGAAATTTTACTGTCTTCTCCAGAACTCACACTGTTTTCAAAAACACGGTTCATTTCAAGGTGCAAATTATAGTGTGTGTTCTGAACTATAACCAAATCAAAATATGTTGAGGTTTTAAATAGTAGAATAAATGTCTATTACTTGATCACAGGGTAGCAATATAAAAATAAATTTAATTCATATCTCTCAAAAAGAGATGAAGAATTTTCTTTGATATAATATTGATGCTTAAATTCTACTACTTAAATATTGTGATACCTTTATAGAAGTTTGTGCACCATTATAAATAACTTGATGTGAGGCAAAATTCCAACATTCACATTGCTGGTTTGAGATACTTTGAAGAATAGAGTTGGTGTATTATTTTTGTCATGCTGAGCCATCCTGTTCTTTTCCTCAGCAAAACAAAGTTCCATAAATTTAGCAACTTAGAACTTTTGAGATATATGTATATTTTTATAAATTACATCAATTGCAAATCTTTTCAGCTTATCTTATTTTCCCCCCAAATAAATGTACTTAAGCAAGTGAAACATTGTCACAATATTGCAGACTAGGTAGTGTAAGTAAAACAAGTACTTGTCCTTTTTATTCTATCATTTATAAAGTAGCTTATGCAAAATACTATCCAAATTTGGGTTTCAAAATGTGAAATCCACAGATGGGCTACAAAGGACTCATGAATTCTTAAATTACATAAAAAATTTGCATGAATGTGCTTAGCAATATAATTTCTTTTTTTTTAAATTTTCTGGGCAAAGATTCCTAAAGTTCATCATCTTAGAGGGCATTGTATACTGTATAAAAAATCAAGAATCATTGTTTCTACAATCACCATTATCTTCTCTCATGATCCTATCTAATAAAAGAATAATATGCAAATTGACCATCACTCCAACACACAAGATGGCTGCCCCCATGTGGACACAAGATGGCCAGCAGGGGAGGGCAGTTGGGAGGGACCAGGCCTGCAAGGGAGGGCAGTTGGGAGTGATCAAGCCTGCAGAGGAGGGAAGTTGGGGGTGACCGGGCCTGCAGGGAAGGGCAGTTGGGGGGGGGGGGGACTCAGGCCTGCAGGGGAGAACAGTTGGGGGGGACAAGGCCTGCAGGGGAGGGCAGTTAGTGGTGACCAGGCCTGCAGGGGGAGGGCAGTTAGGGGCAAACAGGCTGCCAGAGGAGCAGTTAGGCATCAATCAGGCTGGCAGGGGAGTGGTTAGGGGGTTTTTAGGCTGGCAGGCAGAAGCAGTTAGGGGCAATCAGGAAGGCAGGCAGGCAAGCAGTTGGAAGCCAGCAGTCCTGGATTGTGAGAGGGATGTCCAGGTAGGATTGGTCCTAAATGGGCAGTCGGACATCCCTCGAGGGGTCCCAGATTGGAGAGGGTGCAGACTGGGCTGAGGGACACACACTCCCGTGCACAAATTTTATGCACCGGGCCTCTAGTATACTAATAAATAAGAGTTGACAGTTCAAACTTAATTTGTACCAAGCATTAGTTTAAGGGCTCTGCATATAATAGCTCATTTAATAGTTTCTACAGTATTATGAGCTACAATTTTTTATTTCCACTTTACAGATGAGAGGACTTAGTTATAAAGGCTTAATAAGGTGCCCAGGATCACCCAGCTATTAAGTGACAGAGCAAGGGCTTGAACCTGGACCACCAGTGCCTAGAATCTGTGCTATCCTATCTAATAATAGAGTAACATGTAAATTACCATCACTCCGCTATGCCCATGATTGGGCGGCAGGAGGCTGGGGGGCGGGACTCGGGGTGGCCTATCTGGCCATTGAGAGGCACAGATCTGCTGCCACTGATAGGGGCTACCCTGCTGTTGAGAGGCGCAGGGGGCAGGACTCCCGCCCCCTGTGCCTCTCAACGGCCAGATCTGCGGCCGCTGAGGGGGCCTGCCGCGGACACCCAGCTGCGCCTCTCAACGGCAGGGTAGCCAGGTGTCCACGGCGCCTCTCAATGGCAGGGTAGCCAGGTGTCCGCAGCAGCCCCCCTCAGCGGCCGTTGAGAGGTGCAGGGGGCGGGAGTCCTTCCCCCTGCGCCTCTCAACAGCAGGGTAGCCCCCCTCAGCGGCTGCGGACCATCAAAAATGGGGGAGCTGGGTGCCTGTCTGCTCCGGCACCAGGCCTTTCAGAAGCCTCCACCAAGCCGGAGGCTTCTGAAAGGCCTGGTGCACCAGCGGACAGGCACCCAGCTCCACCGTGAAAAGCGAAAGCATGTAGGGGACCCTACACGTGCATGATTCAATCATGCACTGGGCCTCTAGTAATGCATAATATTGAATGATGTGGTTAAACTATATAGACCAACATTTATTTAATAACTTTATACATGTTATCTCATGTGATTACAAAAGGTTATGAATTAAATATAATTTATTATCTACATTTTATAGTAGAGGAAACTATGTTTTTGAGTAGTTTCAATAGTTCCTGAATAAGATGATGTCTATAATACTTTACATCTAGAGACTGTCCAATATATGAAGATTTCCCATTCTTTCTATCCCTGAAGTCATTACATGCAAAGGAGAAATCAAGATTTTTTTTTAAAAGAAAATATATTGCATATGAGCATAACCAATGTACATAGACAGTAGGGGGGTGAAGGTATGTGCTAGGAAGTGGGGGCAGCCGGGGAGAGGTCAATGGGGGAAAAAGGAGACTTATGTAATACTTTAAACAATAAAGAATTTTTTAAAAAAAGAAAATTACATCAGATAATATACGTAAAAAAAGAAAGTATATTATTGTATTGTAGTGTTTATGTTTCACAGAAGGAAGTTTAGGAAAGCAATGAAGTAAAAGTAGAAGTAAAACTTTCACACATTGCCTTTCCTATCAGTTAATCTATATATATATAAAAGCCTAAGCAACCGGACAACTGGTTTATCAGTTTCTATGACACACACTGATCACCAGGGGGCAGACGCTCAATGCAGGAGATGCCCCCTGGTGGTCAGTAAGCTCCCATAGTTAACCTCCTGTGGCCAGGCCCACCTCTTGCGGTCCCTCCCCCTGGCCGCGCCCCCCCCCCCCCCCCCCGCCACAACATAGGCCCCGATTGGCCCCAATTGCTTCTAGTATTTTCATAAAAGAGAATCAGTATGGAAAGCCAGAAAGGAAATTTTAGATTCATTTGATACCTACTTTTCTTTAGGCACCTAACCAACTATGATTTTTCTCCATATAAAGAAAAGGTAATTTTGTAAGTCTTTCAGTGAATACCTATGTTCACAGGTTCAAGATTCTTCAAGTTTTTAGAACTTTTTCCTTAATTTCAGAGAAAAAGGGAGAGGGATAGAGAAATAGAAACATCAATGATGACAGAGTATCATTGATCAGCTGCCTCCTGCAGACCCCATACGGGGGATCAAGACCGCAACCCAGGCATGTGCCCTGACTGGGAATCAAACGGTGACCTCCTGGTTCATAGGTTGATGCTTAACCACTGAGCCATGCTGACCAGACTAGAGCTTTTTTCTATAATGTATTTATTTTATTTTTCAAAGAAACCATTCAGCCTGGTAGCATCCACTTACAGCATCAATTTCTTTTAAAGTACTTTGGAATTCCTGAGTAGTTAAGAAGACGTTGGCACTCTCATAAATCTTAAAGAGAATCTGTGGATATTAGCCTTGTTTGTGCTTATCATATACACTCCTCTGCTTTTTACCTTCTCACCTTCACTAGATCCTGACTTCCTCCCAGAAGGCCCCATCCGCATGCTGGGCTGGGAAATCTGCCTATTCCAGGCTTCCAGGTGCTGTTTCTGATGAGAGCTTCATTCCCATGGCCCTGGGAGTTGTCCACACCTCTATTAGGAGTCCACACCTCCCATTTGTCCATTCTCTCCAATCCTGTATCTCCTTCCAGGTCCTTATACTTTCTCTCCCTGTATGTCTTTACACCCAGCTCATATTTGTTTTCTTCAACCTGTCCTTCTTTTACATTCTGGTTTAGTACTCTCTGCTGGCAATCTACCTAAGGATCAAAATGGCATTGATTGCAATATTCGGTCCACATCAGCCATCATCTCTTTGAAACCTGGAAGTGAACTATGGAAGGCATTGCAATGTAGTGGAAGGAACACATGCACTAGAAACTGACAAGGGTATGTTATTTTCTAATTGGGCAGCTTTATTCACTTAGTGAGTTGAAGCCTTATTACATCTGCTAATAGAAATAATACGTTTCTCATAAATTTATTTTGAAATACATGTGATTTTGTAAGCAAAAAGGTTGCTAGTAAAATTATAAAATAAAAGTGACTAAAAGAGCACTATTTTTCAGATCAATGATAGCAGTGTGTGTTAAGGCAAAACAAAATGAATAATCCAATTCTGTACAGTTGAGGTCCATTTAAAACAATTTAAAAATTGAAGTGTTATGGAATTTTCAATTCTTAGTCCTTAATTTATTAATTCAAAAACTTTGTTAAGTATCTTTATATGCTGTACACTATTAGTAAATCTATCAGAGTCAAAGATTCACAAAAATTTATCCCTGTTAGCATTTTGATGTAAATCATTACAGTATTTATAAATATCTCTATCTACATATCTATAAGTGACATTTTATGAAATAAATCAAATTACACTATTTTTTAAAATTGAATGAAAACCAGCAATTCCAGTCCATTTCTTACTCTCCTCCAACCTTAATTCATCACTAGACGTCATTCATTCTTGACACAATGTGCTAACGGACGTCAATAAATAGGCTAAAGTAAAAAAATGTTTAAACAATTAGAGAAAATATGTATTCTTTTTTTATCACTATACTAGAGGCCCAGAGCATAACATTTGTGCATGGGGGGGGGGGGTGTCCCTCAGCCCAGCCTGCAACCTCTCCAATCTGGGACCCCTTGAGGGATGTCCGACCGCCTCTCACAATCCAGGACTGCTGGCTCCCAACAGCCCTCCCTTGTAGGCCTGGTCCTCCCCAACTGCCCTCCACTGCAGGCCTGGTCCCCCCCAACTGCCCTCCTCTGCTGGCCTGGTCACCCCTAACTGCCCTCCCTGCTGGCCTGATCGCCCACAATGACCCTCCCCTGCAGGCCTGGTCCCCCCAACTGCCCTCCCCTGCAGGCCTGGTCCCCCCCAACTGCCCTCCCCTGCAGGCCTGGGTCCCCCCCAACTGCCCTCCCCTGCAGACCTGGGTCCCCTGCAACTGCCCTCCCCTGCTGGCCATCTTGTGGCGGCCGCCTTGTGTCCACATGGGGGCAGCCATCTTTGACCACATGGGGGTGGCCATCTTGTGTCTTGGTGTGACAGTCAATTTGCATATTACTCTTTTATTAGATAGGGTCTAAAATAGAACATCTCCCTTACCATTCTCTATCCCCTAATTTTGATTCAGTTTCTCTATATTTTTATTTATTCCCATCTAAGATATATTTTATGTTAGAAAGTCCCATGAGGACAGGATATTATCTGTCTGTTTATTATTTTATCTCCAGAATCTGCACTTAGTAATTGACATTTAGAAGCTATTCCATTCATATTAATTGTCTAATAATGAATCTGCAGGTTTATTTGCTCTCACTCTGTCTCATTCTCTGCCCCTCTTTCTCTCTGCTCTTCAAACTCCATGAGGACATGGGTCATGTGTATTGCTTATCACTGTTCCAGTATGTACTCCAAAATACTTGATATGTTGTATGTAAACAATAAGCATTATAAATAATCACATAAAGAGGAAAGGAGACAGCCTTCTTATTTCTTTTGAAAAATCCATTATATCAATTTACCTTTCCAGAGTAACATATTACTCAAGTGAAAACCTTATGGCTTTCATCTGATATTTGGTGAAATATTTTTAATGTACTTCTGTCTTTTTCTCCAAGTAGATTACATAATTATTATATTCGTTATTAGGGTAAAAGGGATTAGCACTTGTAAGTGGCTGCATAATTAAATCTTTAAGATCAGGCACACAATTTATTTCCTCTCTATTTGGCCATGTCCTATTGGGATCATTGTCCTGCTTTTTCTTCCTCAGGACTTTGGATGGTTTTCTTGTAGACTTTTACTTGTTTATATTGGAATGTAGATAGATATATTTATTTATATCTTTATTTTTTATAAACATTTTTTCTTAAAAAAGTCTTTTATTGTGGCTTATAAGAAATATAACATTTTTAAAAGGTAAGAAAGGAGAGGGAATTGAAAACCAAGGAAAGCAAGACTGAGCTCAATACACAAGACTGTATGACATACAAGCCAAATCTGCAAGGGTGAGCCACAAATGTGCTTCTCAATGGAAGCCACCACAGAGCGAGTAAAATGCTTTAGGTTATTTACTAATTTATATGATAAAAACTAGCAGTTTATTCTTGTATATGACTGTTGTTCATAATAAGACTTAAAATAATTATTTTCCAGTTATTTTCAGGAAGAATAACCCATTTTAATCAATGAATAACACCTCCAACCAGAGTCCACAGTTACATACAAGCAATTCCAAGAGGGACCCGTGTTCTTTCTAGGCCTGTGTCTTTCAGCTTCTCCGACTCAGTCTGGGGGATCACAATCCTGTAGGAAATCCTGTGCTTTTGACAGTCAGTCAAATGATAGTCTTCAGATTTATTTCCTTGCCTATACTTGGAACAAGGATGCATTCACATAATTGGATAAACTTTTGTAATTTTCCAGGGAAACTAATTCTCTCTGACAGATGTGTGGTTTCTGCAGACATTCAGTCTGTGCTTTCAATGAACATACATTTTCATCACTGGAGGGATTCTTGCAGGAAATTCCAGGAAACAGCAACAGACTTAAAAAGTCAATAATTATAAAGAGGGGTGAAATTTGATCAAACATCCTCGCAGTGGTTATGTGAATGAATCTGAATGTGGTCTCAGCCAAGCTGACATGGAGTCTTATTACTAAGCAAAGAAAAAGTAAGAATTTTTACTCCTTGAACAAAATTATTGGCTGAGGCAGGAGTTTGCATGGTATGTCAGATCAGAGATAGTACAGGGGAAAGGGGGATTCAGACCCTGTAATATCAATTAAGACACATCTTTAGAGAGTGCAAATTATCCATCTTACCGTAGGTAATTCTCTTTCTTTAAAGGCAACATTACTCCAATTTTGGTGATATTCTTTAAGGAACGAAATACAAAGTATGTATAAAAATAAATATTTCATAAGAATGAGGAAAGCAATTATAATTTGTTTAAATGATAAATACTACAAACATAAACCCCCCCCCCCCCACACACACACACACAGAAATCTGTGTGAAGTTAGTGAAGCATAATATCTTTCTGGAAAATCTCCGTTCTTCACCTTTACAGAGCTGTATAGGGAATTCAAAGCTCATCACCATAAATAGAAACCAGATCCTCATGGCCATAGAACTCCCTTGACTTTCTGTTCTACGGGGTGATGTGATAGTTCTCCCTGAAAGAACCCGCTGGGAATGGGATTCGCAGTGACAGAGTTGTCCCTCTGGACTTGCTTTGCCACAGTGACTTCCTCAGGAGGCAGTAGCTGTGGCATCTCCAGGCTCAAATGGTGTTTATGTGAGGTCTACTCTCACAGGTATTCTGGAATAAGTAGGATTGCTCTTCCCAATCACACTAATCTCCTTCCCTGTCTTCCTGCCAGCTCTGTGCCCACCCTTCTCCCCAGGCAGCAACCCCATTATCCAATACACACCCAAGTGCAGGCATATTTTTAAGATCATAAAACATTCCAAATTTAATAGAGCTGGACTGGGCTTTCTGTTCATCTGAAAATGTAGGGATTGAAACATGGGAATCTTCTCTGAAAACCAAATCATAAATCTAGGCATTGTTGTTCTTAGAGTTATAGAGAAAAAATGTGAGCTCACTAAGAATAAATGTATTGGGGCTACCCTCTTGAAACTTCAAGGAGAGATGGGCAATAAATGTTTTAATTATTTTATTCATTATCCTCTGGTTTCACTAAATTTAATCATATTCATGGAAAATGTCAGTGAAGGTTAACAACTTATATTACCCAGTTTTACTTGTGTGCCTAGACAAAGAGTGTTGAGCTAACTGAAAGATGGGGACTACATTTCCTTTATTTTGCAATATCCTTTGTGCCATAGTGTCAACCCAGTATACTGCTTCATTCTTAAGAGTAAGTAAGGATTGACACAGACACCAGGGGGGTGAGGGCATGAGTGGGGGGTGGAGCGGCAATGGGGGGATAAGAATACGTATGAAATACCTTCATCAATAAAGAAAAAAAAATTAAAAAAGAGTAAGGATTTATGCACATTAAAAACAGTTTTCTGTGCTCTATAAGTTTAGAAACTTGCTAAAAAATGTATAGAATTCATCTATACATAATAAATATGAATGGCAGTTTTTAACATTATATTAATCATGATAATAAAAAGCATACATTTGCATAATGCTCTATAATCTGCAATGTGCATTCACATTTATTCCATTTCTGATTTCTTCATCACAATCCTTTCATTCATGAGGAAAGGGAAGCATCTAATTTAAAAAAAAAATTTTTTTCTAATTGATTTTTAGAGAGAGAAAGGAAAAGGGAAAGAGAAACATCAATGTTAGAGCGAAACATCAATGGGCTGCCTCCTGCACACCCTCTACCTGGTATTGAACCCTCAACCCAGACATGTGCCCGGATTTTGAACTGGCAACCTTCTGATGCATGAGGCGATGCCCAACTAACTGAGCTTTATCAGCCAGAGCAGAGAAGCATCCATTTTTAATGATACCCTTTGGAATAACATACACACATGTCTACTTTAAGTTACACAAGGACAGTAGGACTCATTTTTGTTTTCACAGGAGTTCCACTATAATTTTCAATTCTTTGCACATCAGGCTAAATGGCAACTGGCCCTTTATTTAGAGAGTCTTCATTTTCAGCGGCTGGCACTGCCATCCTTTCAGCTGCTCTCAGCCTCCAGAGGATGCGCGTAATAAATAATACAGTCTGCTGGGAGCCGCTAACAGCTTTCAATGTGGCTGCTAATGTGCCTGTGGCATTTTAGACCAGACTTTTAAAACTTCCCTAAAATCTAGGAATCACAGTACATTTATGGGTTTAAAAGGACATCAATTAATCAACCGTTTGATTTCTTTTTGATGGACATCCATTTTCTGTCTCAATCACTGAGTACTTACTGCTGTCTAATATCCAAATGGCAGGGGCGGCTAATCACCTGCTATAAATGGCCACACTCTTTACCGTATCTGCAGTAAGTCTGATCTACTGAATTGTACTATTTGTCTTAGAGCCAGTATATTTGAGCTGTAAACCCCAAATGAAAAATCAGCTCTTGCTGAATGCTGAAGAAAAAAAAAAAAAAGCCTTTTTTTGTTTATTCATATTTTATAAGGGCTGCCTCTTCACTCTCAAACTCTAATCCATGATAGGTACTAAGGAAGATGCTAAAGCTTCTAAAACACTTTCAGGAGTGAGGTGCAGACAAGAAACAAACTTATGCAGACAGGGTTCACCCTGTTTTCATCTCAGATTATTCTCTGAGAAAGTCCTAATGGGCAAGGTGGGATGTGTAAGAAGAGCTTATGCTATTTTGTTGTATTTGCTGTGTTTGTGTAGGTAATGCAAACCTTTCCAATTTTGAGGTTTTGCACATTGATATAGACTCTAGAGCAAAAAGCTAGATTTTGTTCAAAAGGCTAAAATGTTTTCTGTGTAGAATATAAGAATAATAAGAATAAAAACTCAGTCCAACAATTTAAGAATGGCATTGCAAATCAACAATCTGCATTTCCATTCATTAAATTTAGCTATTCTAAATTGCGGGTGAACTTGGTCATTCATAATTTTAAAGTTCCATTAATTCTGCATACTTTGCTATGATTTGGGAAGAGGCTGAAATGGAGCCAATGGTATCATTACATTAAAATACTTTGTTTAAAATAACAAACTTCCTTAAGAGATCAGTTGAACTTACAAATGGAAGACCAACTTAAATACTTGACAGTGATATTCATGGCTATATAAATGTGGCAGCAATAAGTAATTATATATTTTTTGTCCTCTTTGGCACAATATTGTGCTGACCTTCTTGGTACTTTTTGTTTGTTTTTGTTTTGCTTGTTTTTTTGGCCTCAATATTTAAACATTTATTAAGGTCCTGAAATTGCTACTCTATCTATTAGGAAGCACAAACCTTCTCAGAGATTTGTTGATGTATCAGTTGCTATAGGAATCTACTATAAATCATCATTTTTCTGCAAAGTTCCATCCAAACTACTCGGTCGATATTTTCTTTTCACTTTCCTGCTATCTCATCAAACAAAATATAACTAATAGTGAAGCTCTATTGAACTCTATCTAATTTATTTAGTGATAATTATGTGCAATAGATTATAATAGATCTAGTCATTCATAATCTTTCCCCTTAGATTGATATGCTGCTTGACTTAATATTTATGTTAACTCAACTCTTCAATTCTATTAGCACTTTCTGAATGTGCTTTGAATGCATATTCTGTATGTCAAGAGACTCAGTGATAAATGCTATATAATCAAGGATGAATATAATGCTGTCTAGCCTTTTATTATAGAACACTATAAAGCAAAATTTCTGAGTAAATTGTCATAAAACTTATTTGAATTAGATTTATGAACGTTGAAGTGGTTAGAAAAATTTTCTAAGAGACAAAAAAGAAAAAAGCACAATAAACAAAAGAATGGTTGATGTAAAACAGACATGTGAAGCATAAACAAAGAGAAAACTTGGTTGTCCTTGGTAGAAGTATAAATGTCTAAACAAAGATTAAAAAACAAAACTTTGTGCCAGTTGTAAGGTAGGACAAGAAACCTGAAAATTCTGAAATTTAGCCTAGAGATTTATGGGGTAGACAGTAAATGTTGTAGAGAGAAAATTTAAATTATCTCTGTAGAAATAATTCACAATTGATACTTTCAATGGTTCAATATGTTAGAAAAGAACAATGAATAAACAAAAAAAGACTGAAAATGAATATAGATATTTTTATTTTTTAAATTAGAGTTGACATTCAATATTATTTTATGTCAGTTTCAGGTGTACAGCATAGTGATTAAACAATCATATATTTTACAAAGTGTTCCCCTGATATTTCTAGAACCCAACTGGTATCAAACATATTACAATATTATTGACTATGTTTCCTATGGTGTACTTTATATCCCCATGACTATTTTGACTATGGATATTTTAAACACAATAAAAGGGAAATTTTAGAAATAAAAATTTAGAAATAAGAGTTAAAATTTAAATGTGTATACAGAGTAGAAAGTTGTAAAAGAAAGTTGCTCTTGTCCTAACAGCAAAAGCAAGCTAGATCAACCACACACTAATAGTTGTTACTATATTCTACCCATGATACAGGACATAAAGAAATATAAATTAGCTAAATAAACTAAACTCCAGAAAATGAAGAGACAAAAGATCCATGACTGCTCTCATCCATCATTGGAACAGAGATAAAATTAGGTATTTGCAATATTTTTATTACCCCAGAACCAATTTAGAAAGTTTATCCTTAACATTCTGTTCCTCTAGAAACATTCTGGCAGTAGAGAAAAATCAGCCTAATTTTCAAAAAGTTTTTTTTGCCATATGCTGACTGACATGACAGATTAGGGTCAGAAGATCCCCAGACAAAGAAGAAAACTGATTGTCCACCATCCTCCACAGAAATCTGGGGTTTATACACTAGAACCAGAAGCAGAAAAAAAATTTGAGAGAACTCTACAGAGATTCCAGCCTCTCCAATAAGGAAGTGACAGGAATGGGAGTGTACCCCTTTCTGGAGACAAATATAACTCAATCCAGTTTCTGTTGGGGTTTTATAGAAATGCATGGCACAAAATAAAAACCTATAGAAAAGCAATAAAAACTGAAACATTTTTGAGAAAATAAATAGTAGAAGTAAACACAAAAAGATTCTAGATGCTGTAATTATCAGTCAAACTTTAAAATACCTATAATAAAATGTTACAGGAGCTGGTGGATGCATAAGCAATGTGTATAAAAGAGAGCATTCTAGGAGGCATGTAAACAAAAAAAAATATTGTAAAGAAGTTGCTTAATATAACACCATAGTAAAAATGATGGGCTCAATAGAAGACTAAATGCAGGTCAATGGAAAATGATAGCATTGAATCACAAAGAAAGAAATTAAATTTAAAAAGAAAACAGCATTAACAATTATTTGGAGACTATAAAGTGGTTTAACATACTTATAATTAAACTCTCAGGAGAGTAGAGAGAAAATATGGGTCATATGATGTATTTGAAAAGATAATGGCAGAGAAATTTTCAAAATAGATGGAACGCATCAACCAACATATCAGTAAACACAAGGCAAGTTACATTAAAGAACCCTTCATCTAGACATATTATAATTAAACTAGAGGCCCGGTCGGTGCCCAAAATCTGTGCATGGGTGTGTGTGTGTTTGTGTCCCTCAGCCCAGCCTGCACCCTCTCCAATATGGTACCCCTCGGGGGATATCCGACTAAACAGGCAGTCGGACATCCCTCTCATAATCCAGGACTGCTGACTTCCAACCGCTTGCCTATCTGCCTTCCTGATTGCCCCTAACCGCTTCTGCCTGCCAGCCTGATCACCCCCTAACCACCCCCTACCACTCCCCAGATTGACGCATAACTGCTCCCCTGCCGGCCCAATTGCCCCCAACTGCCTTCCCCTGTCAGCCTGATTACACCTAACTGCCCTCCCCTGCCGGCCTGGTCACCCCTAACTGCCCTCCCCTGCAGGCCTGGTCCCCCCATACTATCCTCCCCTGCAGGCCTGGTCCCCCCTAACTTCCCTCCCCTGCTGGCCAGATCGCCCACAACTTCCCTCCCCTGCTGGCCATCTTTGACCACATGGAGTGACGGTCAATTTGCATATTACCTCTTTATTATATAGGATAGAAGAAAATAGCAAACTTAAAGGAACTCAGAGGGAAAAAAAGACATTTATATGCAGGGGAAATTATATGCTAATATTTTAATGGGAATAATAAAAGTTGAAAGAAAAAAAATCTGAAAGAAAAAACTAGCTCTCTTGGCTCTCAAGTTCTCAGACCACAGGTCTTAGGAATTCTTAGCCTCCATAATCACATGGACCAATTCCTTATTCTTTCAATAGATAGGTAGATTATAACAGATAGATGATAGATAGATAGATATATTAGATAGATAGGCAGACTAATAGAGATTTTGGTACTGAGAATGTTCTAGAGGAACAGAATGTTAAGGATAAACTTTCTAAATTGGATCTGGGGTTTCTGGAATTGGATCACTAATTTGATTACAGATGCTAATGTCTCTATTTCCAACAGTGACAACAACACTGATAGTCCATGATGTGATCTGGCAGTAGAGATAGACAAAATATCTGCATTTTATATTTCTAATCAACCACTTAATAGAAGCAAGGAGCTGAGTGACTGTTTATATAATACTTCTGCACATTTTTTGAAAACTAATAAATATAATGAGTTGGCTGGTTGTTCCTAATTTCACTGGACAAAGTGGTGTAAGAAAAAGTATCAGCTCAGGGATTCAAATTCCCAGCTGAAGAATGGCATAAATGACCTCAGGATTTCTATGTATACCCTGAAGGAGACTCTTATCTCCTATTTAGTCCCAGGACTCATATTTTTGAAAATCAAGTGTAGAATCCCATTGTGTGACTGGCTAAATTGCTATGTGAGTTGAACTCTCAGCCTCACAGGGTTATCTACTATTAAAGTGAGGGCATCTTTTAAAGAATGGGACCCTGTAAATTAGAATGAGGATATATGGAAAAATCCTGGTAAGGATGGGGTCACTGAATCAATAAATCCTGACAAGCCATCATTACCAGTGGAAGAGGCTTCCCACCCCCATGGTGGCATCTTTTCCATCCCCATCTGAAGGTATTAACTCTCATTGCCTGAGAACACTGGAATGGCCTCACCAGAGATAGTTGCCATGTCATACAATGCTGATTCTTTTAGGACCAACCCCCAATACCCCACTTTGTTTCTAGAACCATAATTAGTCTCAAGTCATAGCAGACTACTAAATATGAGGTACAAAGTGTGACCGATGAGTAGGTGTGTTACATTCCAAAAGAACTACTTGAATTTTCTAATTTGTACAGACAGAAATCCAAGGACTGTGTGTGGAAATATATGTTAAAGGCATGGGATAATGGTAGAAAGAACATTAAGTTGGAGTAGTTTGAATTTATCTATGTGGGCTCACTTAGCAGAGATTCCGCATTTAATGTCACAGCTTAGAGACATAGGAGGGAGTCTAACACTTTGGTTGTTTGGTTGGCTGAACCATAGACCAAAAGGTGGTCTACACTGAGTTGAGTGGAAATACTATCTCTGCCTTGTTTTCATATTAAATAAATTATTCAAAGATTTAACAGATTGGAATGCTACAGTGGATTTGCCATTTTGAGGGGTTCCAGAAGACATACCTCTAACGAGTACTATGAGCAATACATTTGTGAGTGAAAACCCAACATCCTTGAAGGCCTCTATGAATACTCCTTTTCTGTAGGCCAGTCCTTCCAGTGAGAACCAATTACTGGATTGGAAAACCTAAATGCAATGGGAGTAATTAGCTCTCAGTGTGGCAGTGGGTATGGTTACCATATAGGCATCAGAGTCAAAGCAGCAGGAATTGTCTGACTCATGCAGACCTATGATTTTGGCTAGTTGATCATGATATTTCTAGAAGTGAAATATATAACAAGTGTCTTAGTCTGCTTGGACAACTATAACAATACCATATACTGGTGTCATAAACAACTAATATTTATTTCTCACTGTTCTGAAAGCTGGGAAGTCCAATATCAAGGTGCCCACAGATTCAGTGTCTTGTGAAAGCCCTTTTCTAGTAAGTTATAAAGTGTAATATTACAAGAAACTTAAGACAATTTTAAATAGTAAAATAAATTATTTTAGTGATTAAAATTTTGTTAGAAATTATTAGAAAATACAAAAAAGATATCTTACAAATAAATGATTGATCTTTAATTTTGCTAACAAATACTTCATATAAAATACAAGTCCTTAAAAGACCTAAATATAAAAGGATTCAAAATGGAAAAAATACAAGTACTTTTTAAGCTTTAGAAGAGCTAGGTAATGTAATAGACACTGTGGAATTAATAATTATGAGGAAATTTTGTATCAAAGAACTTACAAATCAAGAAAATTGCCTTCTACCATCTAAAAATTTTATATTGGTGGTAGAATTATATTTTAAAGTTTTATTTATGTTGAAGAATTTTAACTAGATATGAAAGGATTAGTTTTAACAGGTAGTGTTCCTATATTAGGTCAAATACAAATAATTATGGAAAGTTAAAAGAAAGGACTGATATTTTCCCTTGCTTCATTCCAGTATAGTATACATATTGAAAATATTTGTGATTGGTTTCTAAATCAGACTTAAAATTGTCAAGAATACATTTTGAAAATTGTTCAGTCTATATGACAGATACTATGAATCATTCACAGTTTATGGAACTTTGCAGAAAAAATGGAAGACAATAAATTTAAAAATCTGTGTTCTTGCCTTCTCACTTTGGTTTGACATGGAATAGGTTTTTTGGTTTGTTTTGTTTTTAAATTACTATACTGTTAAGTCCAAGGAATGGCTGTCAACTATCCTATCTAAAAAAGAGAGAATATGCTAATTTACCCTCATGGTGGTGCACACAGCCAATAAGGAGGGAATATGCTAATTGACTGCCTAACCCTCAAAGATGGCGGCACCCAAAGCCAATAAGGAGGGGATATGCTAATTGACTGCCATGCCTTCAAAGATGGCGGTGCCCACAGCCTGCCTCCAGAGTCCCCCAGTTCCCTCAGCCCCCCAGCCTCCCAGGGCCAGCCTGAGGCACAGGCAAGCCTCGGATGGTGGCTGCCCAGCTGCCCAGGGCCGCCTGAGGATCAGGTAACCAGGGCCAGCTGAGGCTTGCACTGCTGACAGTGGCAGCAGTAGAGGTGTGATGGGGGTGTCGCCTTCCCCTGATTGCCGGGTCGCCTCCCGCCCCTGAGGGCTCCTGGACTGTGAGAGGGGGCAGGCTGCGCTGAGGGACTCCCCCTCCAGTGCATGAATTTTCATGCACCGGGCCTCTAGTTTAATAATCAAAGACAAAAAATTGGCAGTGTAATTTATGTTTTCTCACAGATATCACACTGAACATGAGGTCAATTTGAAGCTCAAGTAAAGGAAAAAATTACTAGAAAGATATGAAATGTATGTTTAAATGGAAACATTTCAAAATAAGAATAAATTATAGTTTTATGCATTTTAATAACATGAATTGACATACAAATGTTTTTAGTTGCTTTTTATAGTGTTATAAACATCTGTGCAAACTTTAGAAAAATAGAAGAGTATTTTTTTCATGATATATGTTTTTGATATAGGAAATACTCCTTTGAATATGATGTTAACAATACTGAGTTGACATGAGAATTAGTAATTATACTTAAGAATATAGGAGAGTTACCCAGCTGGTGTGGCTCAGTGATTGAGCATTGACCTATGAACAAGGGGGTCAAAGTTCAATTCCTGGTCAGGGCACATGCCTGGGTTGCAGGCTCAATTCCCCAGTGTGGGATGTGCAAAAGGCAGTCAATCAATAATTTTCTCTCATCACTGATGTTTCTATTTCTCTCTCCAACTTCCTTCTTTTCTGAAATCAGTAAAAATATATTAAAAAAAAAGAATATAGGAGAGTTGGTGTACAAAATTAACCAAATTTACATAATCAGCATTTGTAGAATACTTGACCCAGCAACAATAAAACATACATTTATTTCAACCGCACATGGAACATTTATTAAAATAGGCCAAATTTCAGATCATACACACAAACACACATGCGCATACACACAAAACCACTGCTGGGAAAAATAAAAGCGAGAGAGAGAGAGAGAGAGAGAGAGAGAGAAAGAGAGAGGGAATGCTGGAATGCATCCCCCAGCCAGACTCTGGCAGTGACTAATAGTTTGTCTCAATAGTTTTTCTTTTTCCATATGATTGGAATCATGTTGTATAGCCTTTCAAATTGGTTTCTTACACTCAGTCACATGTATTTATGTCTTTTCATGGCTTGAGCTCATTACCTCTTAGTGTTGGTTAATATTCCATTCTCTGGATATACCTGTTTACTTACCCATTTGCCTACTGATCATGTTGGTTGCTTTCAAGTTTGGCACTTATGGATAATGCTAGTTTAATCATCCATGTGCAGGCTATGGTATAGAGATAAATTCTTAACCATATCATGGGATATGGTTGCTGAATCATATGGCAAGAGCATGTTTACTTTTGTAAGAAAAAACAAAACTGTCTTATGAAGTGACTGTACCATTGTGCATTCCCACCAGCAAGAATGAGAGTTCCTGTTTTTCCACATCCTTGTCAGCATTTGGCGGTGTCAATGTTTTGGATTTGGCCATTCTAATAGGTGTGCAGCAGTATCTTATTATTGTTTTCATTTGCATTTCCCTAAGGACATATAATGTGCAAAACATTTTCATATACTTATTTGGCATCTGTATATTCTCTTATGTATTTGTTAATTATCTTGCCTAATTATTCATTGGGTTGTTTTCTTATTATAGAGTTTTAATATATATATTTTTAAATTTACAGTCTTAACCATTTTTCAGTTTTTTTTAAATATACTTTATTGATATTTTACAGAGAGGAAGAGAGAGGGATAGAGAGTTAGAAACATTGATGAGAGAGAAACATCCATCAGCTGCTTCCTGCATACCTCCTGCTGAGGATGTGTCCGCAACCAAGGTACATACCCTTGACTGGAATCGAACCGGAGGCCTTTCAGCCTGCAGGCCGACACTCTATCCACTGAGCCAAACCAGGTAGGGCTTAATAATTCTTTGTATATTTTAAGTAATGGTCCATTATCTGATAATGTCTTTTTCAAATAATTTCTCCTGGTCTATGGCTGGTCTTCTCATCTTGAAATTATTTTTCACAGAGCAGAAATCTTTAAATTTAATGAAGCCCAGTTTATCAATTATTTTTATGTGAGCTGTTCCTTTGGTGTTGTATCTAAAAAGTCATTGTTATACCCAAGGCCATCTAGGTTTGCTCCTATGTTATCTTTTAGGAGTTTGATAGTCTTGTATTTTACATTTAGATCTGTGATCCATTCTGTTTATATTTATTTAGTTTAGTTAGTTAGTTTATTTTTGTGTGAAGTGTGTAAAGTCTATGTCTACATTCATTGGTTGGAATGTGGCTATTTATTTGATTCAGTACCATTTGTTGAAAAGACAATTTTTACTCCATTCTTTACTTTGCTCATAGTATTTCATGAAAGTGTAAAGGATTATTAGTAATTCATATATCAATTCTTAAATATTAAGTTCCTAATATGTACCATATGCAGTACCATTATTATCATCATCACCTTCATATGTGATTTTACCAATTAACATGCCAAAATAATATACTTGGGAAATAAATACTTCATTACCTATGATTAATAAACCTGTGCTAATACTCTGGCATAATTTCAAAGAAGGACTAAGAAATAAAACACTTTAAAAGTTGAATAAATTAGGAAATGTGAGTCAAGACATGTATCTGACATTTAAATTGTTTTTCTGACCTTAGATTTTAGAGAACCTTATGAAGATTCCATGGGTTATTGTAGAACTAGACATAGACTCTGGATAACTATAATAGATTAATTAGAGGCCTGGTGCATGAAATTCATGTACCAGGGGGAGGGGAAGTGGGTCCCTCAGCCTGGCCTGCACCCTCTCCAATCCGGGACCCCTCGGGGAATGTCTGACTGCCGGTTTAGGCCTGATCCCACAGGGATTGGACATCACTCTCGCAATCCGGGACCGCTGGCTCCAAACTGCTTACCTGCCTGCCCGCCTGATTGCCCCTAACCACTCTGCCTGCCTGCCTGATTGCCCCTAACCACTCTGCATGCCTGTCTGATCGCCCCTAACTGTCTCTGCCTGCCTGCCTGATCACCCCTAACTGCCTCTGCCTGCCTGCCTGATCGCCCCTAACCAACTTTGCCTGCTGGCCTGATGCCCCTAACTGCTCCCCCACCAGCCTGATTACCCCTAGCCACTCTCCCCTGTAGACTGATTGCCCCTAACCACTCTGCCTGTCTGCCTGCTCACACCTAACTGCTCTGCCTCGGCCCCGGCCACTGTGGCTTTGTCCGGAAGGATGTCTGGAAGACATCTGGTCTAATTAGCATATTATCCTTTTATTAGTGTAGATATATTGATGTCTTAAGTTTGTACATCTAATTAGCATATTATCCTTTTATTAGTGTAGATATATTGATGTCTTAAGTTTGTACAATGAAAGCATCTCTGATTTCTCCCCTATTTCCTTAAATTACATATTTACCATCCACCTGCATTTCCTCCTCAAATATAATTCAAAACATATCAGAAAACCAAAAAGTGCAGCATTGCCACCAAACAGTTTTGCAAAATGATTTAGTACATCAGAACATTTTGTGCCCACCCTAGAAAAATCTTGGTTTAGTCTGGAAGCAAACTCATTTATATAACAAATTGAGAATTCCCACCAAACACATTTCAAAAAGTTTTCCTGTAATATCTGCTGGAATAATTTCATCACTTGTCTCTGGAATTTAGAAACATTCCTGTAGACTCTGTACAAATTAATAAATGCTGAATATGTAGATGAATAGGTGGATGGATGAATCAGTGAGTTAAACTCATGGAACTAATGAGAACCTATTCAGTTTTTACATTTAATAATACTTGCTTATTTAGCATACAAACAGTAGATAGCTACACATGTACATTGGGTTCTATATTTAGTCAGATATTCCTTTTTACATTTTTGTAAGCTATTTTAAAAAGGGATCTCTCTGTCCTCACATGAAGGCCCTTGGGGAAGCTTGAGAATTTGGAAAGAAGCTGTCACTTACAAAAATAATATCTGTGTCTCCTCACTAAGTAAATGCAGTTGAATTCTGTTCAGAGAAATAAGCAAGCTATTTAGCTCCTTCAAATAGATTTGTACCTTTCTGTGCGTTACATTTTGGCCACCCCTTTTCTCAAGAGCTACGGAATATCAGAAACTCTATCAAGTCATGTGTACCTAAAATGATTAAGTTAGGAAGATGTTAATATTCTTCCTCTTTCTCCCTGGAGACAGTGTGCTTTCTTCAGTCTGACTTGTGCTTTGGTATTTGTGAAAACGAAGATAATGGTGCATTTTAAATAGACAGCTTTGATTTGCATAAAATATGTTTTCCCAGGTCCTTAAAACCACTTCAGAGAGAACTCTTACCTTTTTCTCCCTGTTCTTGTTGGAGGAAACACCATTGTGTCGGGTGCAGGGGGAGAAGGAAAGGATTTTTGAGTCATTATACAGCACCTCCTCCAAAATGACTGGAATGGGAATTGCGGGTGTGGAGGGTGGAGAAAGAGAGAGAGAGAGAGAAAATGAGAATAGACATGATAAATAATATTTACCACTTGTCAAGAGCTTTTTACTTTATTTTAATTTTTCAATTACAGTTTACTTTCAATATTATGTTGTATTTATTCCAGCTGTACAGCATAGTTGTTAGACAATTATATACTTGAGTGTTAACCCTGATATTTCCAGTACCCACCTGGCACTATACAGAGTTATGGCAATATTATTCACTATACTGTGATGTATTTATGTCCCCGTGACAATTTTGTAACTATCAACTCATACTTCTTAATCACATCACCTCTTTCTCCCAGTCTTTCAAACCCCCTCCCCTCTGGCAACCACAGTACAATCTCTGTTTCTATGAGTCAGTTTCAAATTTTGTTGGTTTATTTTGTTCTTTAGATTTCACATATAAGTGAAATTGTATATTTGTCTTTCTCTGACTGTCTTATTTCACTCAGCATGGTACCCTTAGTAGGTCCACCCATGTTGTCTCAAATGGTAAGGTTTCATTTTTATGGCAAAGTGATACTGTAGTGTGTATATGTAGCACAGCTTTTTAATCCACTCATCTGTTTTAATTAGCCTGGAGATTTAGACAATGCTTTGATACTCCAGAACCAAGACCCAAGGTCTACATATAGGGGAAATACCCTCAATTTCTATAATTACTAGTACATACATCTTAATCCAACTTGTTTTCTTTATATAATGTTACTTTTAATCAATTTAATCCTTCCTTCTTTCCTTTCCTTCCTTCCTTCGTTCCTCCCTTCCTTCTTTCCTTCCTTTCTCTCTTCCTTCCTCCCTCCCTCCCTCCCTCCCTCCCTCCCTCCCTCCCTCCCTCCCTCCCTTCCTTCCTTCCTTCCTTCCTCCCTCCCTTCCTTCCTTCCTTCCTTCCTTCCTTCCTTCCTTCCAATCTCTCTCTCTCTCTCTCTCTCTCTCTCTCTCTCCCCCCCTTTCCCTCTCTCTCTCCTTTCCTTCCTCTCCCCTTTGCTCTCTCACATCCTTACTACTTTCTTTTTTAACTCACTTTATTTGCTGTCCATAGGGTAGTCAGTGTGTTCTTAATTTTTACATTTGAGAAAACAAAAAGAAATACAGTGAGATTTCATTACACATTATCCTATATAATAAAAGCATAATATGCTAAGTGTCCAACCCATCAATTGACTATTTGGTTGACTGCTCAACGAGTTGCAATGATGCACAGTGACCACCAGGGGCAGATGGTCTGACTGGTAGGTTAGCTTGCTGCTGGGGTCTGGTCAATGGGGACTGGGCAAGAGGGCCAGACATGCCCTGGAGACCTCTCGTGGTCCCTCCCCGGCCAGTAGGCCCCCATCGGCCCCAATCTTCAGCCAGGCCGAGGGACCACACCCATGTAAGAATTTGTGCACCAGGCCTTTAGTATTCTTATATTTTACTGTACTCAAATGTTATCTCATCAAAACAGAGTTCAGCATAGCTCTCAGAATTGTGATACAGTATGTCCCCTAATCCAACAGAGGTTCTCAGTAACGTTTATCCAGACTATTTTGAAAATACATAATTGGTTTTCAACCTACAATCTTTTCTCTATCATATTGTATGTGTTTTTTATTCACCTGACACTTAGCAAAAAATATATCCTATCTAATAATAGACAAATATGCAAATTGACCACACCCCCGACACACCCACAAGCCATGCCCACCATCCAATCAGAGCGAGCATGCAAATTAACCCAAACCAAGATGGCTACAGCCACAGAGAGCAAGTTTTCCTACATAACAGAGGAAGCCAAGCTTTCCACCTGCCCTTGCCAGGCCTAAGCCTCCACTCAAGCTACAAAGTTTTAATTATAGAAGGTAAACAAATTCAAACAAATGGCAGCAGAATGGAGCTTGAGAGAGAAGGCCAGGGTTGCCACCGGCAACAGGGGAAGCAAAGCTTTCCACACACCCTGGCCGGGCCCACCCGCTTAAGGCAACAAAGTTTCAATTATAACCCCAACAGAAATGGCTGCCGGCCTCAGAGGGAGCCCCAGGCTTGGCTCCACTCCAGGCTACAAAGTTTCAATTGTAGAAGGAAAATAAATTCCAGATACCAGGGCCTCCACTTGGGTTGCCAGGGGGTGTGGCTGGCCTGCCAACCACCACAGGCCCCTCGCTCAGGCCGCCCCACGCCCCAAGGGAACCTCCACCTGATTCCGGATGCCCTTCAGGGCAAACCAGCTGGCCCCCACCCCTGTACCAGGCCTCTATCCTATCTAATAAAAGAGTAATATGCAGATTGATCATCACTGCAACACACAATATAGCTGCCCCCATGTGGACACAAGATGGCCACCACAAGATGGCCAGCAGGAGAGGGCAGTTGTGAGGCACCCGGCCTGCAAGGGAGGGCAGTTGAGAGGGACCAAGCCTGCAAGGGAGGGCAGTTGGAGGTGATCAACCCTGCAGGAGAGGGCAGTTAGGGGTGACCAGGCCGGCAGAGGAGGGAAGTTGGGGGCAAACAGGCTGGCAGCAGAGTGGTTAGGGGGTGATCAGGTTGGCAGGCAAAAGCGGTTAGGGGCAATCAGGAATGCAGGCAGGCGAGCAGTTGGGAGCCAGCAGTCCTGGATTGTGAGAGGGATGTCCGACTGCCTGTTTAGGCCCTATCCCTGGGATCGGGCCTAAACGGGCAGTCGGACATCCCTCGAGGGGTCTCAGATTGGAGAGGGTACAGGCTGGGCTGAGGGACACCCCCCTCCGTGCACGAATTTTGTGCACTGGGCCTCTAGTATGTGTACATTTAGTTTAAAAGGGCACACTAAAATTGTCAAGTTTACTAGGATTCCTTCACCAACAGGAACTATGGGAAAGGTTTCTATAGAGAAGTAGGGAAGTAGAGCAAGAAAATGATTTGATGAGCTACAGCATAAGCAGTTGCCTTCTTTGGGAAAGCCTACTTGGCTGTGTATGATTGGTTGTTCTTACCTTTTACTTTCTTGGATGTCAGTGTGTGGACTCTGGCTCAATATTGGTTTGCTTGCTAAACTACCCAGGCCCTAGAGCCCCCTCAGGTTACTTTAACAATATATACATGGGCAGGATTACAGAGTTCTTTGCTTAAAATTTACATGGTTCCATGATGCTTGCAGACTAAATAAACTGCATGTTTCATTAAAATGCAGATTCCTAAGACTGTCTACAAACATTTTATTTATTTATTTTTGGATGGTATCCATGAATCTGCATTTTTAAAAAGAAAAATAAGGTATTCTAATGTTTGCCAGTCTAATGACATTAAACTTTTACCATTCCTATAAAGAGGCCCTATTGTTCTGTGTGGACTTTGTAGGTCCTTCATCTAGAATATTCTGAACCAGTCTCCCAAAAAAGACATGTCGAAAGACTATGACACTGTCTAGAATAAAATAACTATATCTTATTCGTCCTTCCCAGATCCTCCTCCATGTCCCCTCCCATCTTCTATGACCCTGTGTTAACATAAGTGAATAGGTCTTGTTCCACATGGAGACTATGAGCTTATTTTTGTGAGCTCTTATAAATGTTTACATTTGTTGTATTTGGCACAGTGACTGACATAATTCTAATACAAAAATAATTTTTTTAAAAATAAGCATGAAATTTATTTTTTGTTTTAGAATATTTGATATGTAGACATGTATGAGGCACTAGAAATTATTTTAGCTATATGTAATTTCCTCATTCTTTTTAATATTTACAGTATAAAAATCATAAAATACAGATAGGTATAAATAAATAAATACTAAAGGAATTGCAAGCCTATAAACCAGATAAATTGCTGACATTTATTATAGATATTATAAATATATGTTTTTCTCCATAAAAACATGAGAGTTGTGTTCTTAAATTTGTTTTTGTTTTCTTTAAATCAATCACTTTGTTTCTTAGAACAGCATTAGGTTTCTAGACAAATTGAACACAAAGTACAGAAAGATACTCACCCAAACCCCTCAGCCCACACCTGTCTTTTGTTCACAAAATCTCTTCCTGTTATTACCATCTTTCTTTGGTGTGGTACATTTGTTAAAACTGATGAACCAACATAGAGATATTATTATTAACCAAAGTCCACAGTTTTTATTAGGGCTTGTTCTTGGTTTATACTTTTCTTTTCTTTTTTAATCCTTAACTGAGGATATTTTTTTATTCAATTTTCAGAGAAAGTGGAAGGGAAGGAGGGGGAAATAGAGAGAGAAACATTGATGTGAGAGAGACACATCTACCGATTGCCTCCTGCACAGTACCCGGACATGGCCAGGGAGCAAACCTGCAACCCAGGTATGTGCCCTTGAGTGGAAATTAAATCCACAACCCCTCAGTTCACGGTCCCATGTTCTGACCACTGAGCAAAACAAGCCAGGGTGGTTTTTACTTTTCTGTGAGTTTGACAAAGGTATAATATCATGTATCCACAATTGCATTATCATACAGAATAGTTTCCCTATCATAAAATTCCCCTGTGCTCCCACCTCTGGCAAGCACTGATCTTTTTACTCTCCATAGTTCTGCATTTTTTAAAATCATATAATTGGAATCATATAGCATCTAGCCTTTCCAGACTTGCTCCTTTCATCTATTAATATCAGTATACATAAGGTTTCTTCATGTTTTATGTGGCTTCAAGCTCCTTTCTTTTTATTACTAAACTAGAGGCCTGGTGCATGAATTTGTGCATGGGTGGGGTCTGCCTGCCTGCCCTGATGGGGGCCATTGGGCCAGGCCAGCAGAGGGGAGGAGACATGGGATGTTGGCCAGTCCTGCCCCTGATGCGGGGGGGGGGGGGGTTATTGGGGGCAGGGCTGGCCAGGGGGAGGGGCTGTGGGCAGTTGGCATATGTCCCACCCAGTCCCCCAAGACCCGGAACTGCTCAGGTGCCCCCAAAGCACCAGTGCAACATGTTCTTTTCCATGCTCCCTCAGTCTATTTCAGGAGCTTCAGGGCCACAGGAGGTGAGGTGCTTCTTGGGAGCTGTAGTGTGCTTCCTCCACAAAGGGCCCTCCTGTAGACTGGGCTCTGGGTTTCAAGAAATACGCCTCTTTGTGTACCTGCGCAAGGGCACCGGGCGTTTGCCCAGGTAGGCTTTATCTGTCAGCGCAGACTGCAGCGGAAGGTGGTAATGCACTTGTGTGCTGGGCCAGCCTGTCCTTTTCATCCCAACCACTGTAAACAGGCACAGGCAGGGCAGGGTGAGAATGGGGTGCCCAAGGCCAGCCAGGGGTACAGCATAAGAGGAGGCTTCGGTGGCTGTGGCAGCAGTATGAGCATGAAGGGTGGTGGCTGCAGCACAGGTGAGCGGTCGCACGGCGGCGGGCACAGGTTAGTGAGGGACAGCGGTGGTGTGCAGGGGTCGCAGTGTGCCCCCCTCACATGCCCGTGGAGCCCTCTCCGCACTCATCTCACAATAGCATCTGTCAGGCAGCCTGTGGAGCTGGGCTGGAGTTGGAGGTGTGGGGCATGGCTGCCCCTAGTGAGGGTTCTTCCAGGCAGGCTTTTCCTCAGTTCTCGCCTTCTTTGCTGTGCATTCCTCCCACTTCCCAACTGGGCATCCTTCGTGGCAGCTGCATTTGTAATTTGGTGCTCTGAAGGTCTGGAGGATCACAGCCAGGAACTGAGCCCCTCTTCCGTGGGGCTCCAGGTCTCATGGCAGCTCTTGAGCACCTCGGAATGGGAGAGAGGGGTGGTGGGGGGCAATGGCGGTGTGGCTGGCTAAAAGGATGGGCCGCGGAAGTTTGGGGGGCATGGCGATCAGGCCCCAATCGGGCCGGTTGGCCGCTGCGGTGTACATCATAGTGACTAGTTGCTCTGGTCGTTCTGGTCGTTCCGCCATTTGGTCGCTGGGCTTTTATATATGTAGATATTAATACATTATCTAGATGTGCCATAGTTTGTTTATTCATTAATTTATTGAAGGACCACTTGGTTGCTTCCTGGTTTTGGTGATTGTGAATAAGCATCCATGTACAAAATTTTGAGTGGACACAGTTTTCAGTTCATTGGGGCAAATATTTAGGAGTGTGACTGCTGGATCAGGTGGTAAGAATATGTTCAGCTATGTAAGAAACTTTCATAGTGATTTCCAAATTGGCTTTACCAATTTGTATTCCCATTACCATGAATGAAGTTTATTCTTGCTGCACATCTCAGTTGGGTTTGGTGTTGCATCTTGAATTTTAGCCACTCTGTAGTAGTATCTCATTATTTTAATTTGCAATCTGTTAATGACATATGTTTAACAAAAATCTTCACAGCCAAAGCTTTTCTAAAACAAAGGGTTAATTGAGGCATAAGCTAGTCCATAAGGGAGCATGTCCTGGGACATGCAGTCTAAACAACCAGCAGCAGGGCTAGATGGAGAAGAAGATGTAAGTTGCTTTGTAAGAGTTTACATTGGCTATAGATAAAAGGGGTGGGAGAGGGTGAAGCTGAACTAGTGCTGGGGTAGGTAGTTTGTAGAAGATGTAAGTTGCTTTATAAGAGTTTATATTGGCTATAGATAAAAGGGGTGGGAGAGGGTGAAGCTGAACTAGTGCTGGGGTAGGTAGTTTGTAGAAGATGTAAGTTGCTTTATAAGAGTTTATATTGGCTATAGATAAAAGGGGTGGTAGAGGGTGAAGCTGAACTAGTGCTGGGTAGGTAGTTTGTAAGAAGTGTGTGAGCTTTTATTTTAAAAAAAAATCTTTATTGTTGAAAGTATTAAATATGTCCCTATTTCCCCCATTGAACTCCTCTAGTCCATCCCTGCCCCCAACACAGGCCTTCACCACCCTATTGTCTGTGTCCACGGGTAACGCATATACAGCATGCATACAAGGTCTTTGATCTCACAAGCTATGGGCAATAGTCAGAAAAGTTCATGCATAAGCAAATGCAGAGGCACTCAGTGGTGGGCTACTAGGCGATTCTTTCTAGATAATCATGGAAATAAACCCTTGGAAGTTAATTCAAAGTTTCAACATACATTTGGGAATGGGAACAGTCTTTTGTTGGTTTTGCCCTGCAGTTGTTGATCTCTCGTCTCATCCTTCCATCCTACGGCCTGCTGTAATTTAATGTAGGACAACTCAGAATTATTTTTGTTACATGTGTGTTTTTGTATGCTATTTATCACCTACCTGTATGTCTTCTTGGGTGATGTGTCATTTCAGATCTTTCCACTTATTTTGAAATTCCAAAATCATGTTTTTCATCATTAATTTTATTAATGTGCATTTTTTGTGTAATATCTATTTTTGACTGCAAATACAAAATAATGTAATTTAGAAAATTTCTCTGTTGATGTCCATTTTTCCCCAAATAATTTTCTTATATTTTATATTTAAACTAAAGTGATCCCATATGTTAGGCAAAGTGTTATTCTAAATTTTGAATAGAGAAGTGAAAACGGTAAATCTCTTTCAGCAGCAAACATAGACAAGCATTTACAGAACTTATCTCCTAATGTACAGCCATAGAGGATGCCATTCAAGTAGGTTCTGGTGATGTAAGATGTATAGAAAGTTGCTATTGTTAACGTAAAAAAAACATTGAAACCTGTAAAGAATTTTTGTAAGTTTATTTGAGCCAAACTGTGGACATATGCTGGGAAGCAGAACTTCAACGAATTGAGATAATGCTCCGGAGAATGGAGGGTTACATTTGTATTTATACATTGCAATCAAAGGAGGGACATAGGTGGGTTACATGAAATTCATTGGTGATAGATTAAGGAGGTGGGATAAAGCAAAGTGGCAGGGGGCGGGGGAGGGACCCCTGGGTTTGGATAAAAAGTAAAATGATGGACACATGCTTAGGTGGGTGCAGGAACAATTAACATGATAATGAAGGAATTTGTGGTATCTGTCCTGGCGCCCAGCACATTTGGTTGTGTTCCAGGAGCTCCCGAAAAATGGAATTTACAAGTTACCAAGACATTTCAAGGGTTTGTTATCATAGATGCAAAAAGACAGATAGGCTCAGTTAGGTAAAGTTTGACCTTGTCAGTGAAGATACCGACCTAGGAGGTCACTACCCACCATAACTGCTTTTAGTTAAAGTTTAATTTCAGACCATCCTTTGTAGTTACTTTAGGTCTCTGAGTTTGCAAGACCGCCATGCAGGCCTTCCCTGAGCTTGTCAGGTCAGCATGTGGCCCCTTTCGTCCACACTATTTAATGGAAAGGCCTCAGCATAAAACACTTTTAGTCACTTATCTATTTATAACTGATAATGTCAACATAGACAACATAATAGGTAATTTGATTTAAAAACTACATTATTAAAATTGTTTTATTACTGATTTTGATAAAATAATACTTTTAGTAAATATATGAAGCAAATGTATTTTTAAAAATATTGTCATTTTTGCCTCAGGACAGTTTTTTTCAATTACAGTTTATTTTTAATAGGTGTATTGGTTTCAGATGTATAGCAAAGAGGTTAGACAATCATATACTTTACAAGGTGTTCTCCCTGGTATTTCCAGTACCCACCTGGCACCACACATAGTTATTACAATATTATTGACTATATTTCCTATTCTGTATTATACACACCCATGACTATTTTGTAACTACCATTTTATACTTCTTAAATCCTTCACCTCTCTCACCCCTGACCCCTCTCTACTCTGGCAACCACCAGTCTGATCTCTGTGTCTGAGTGTATTTTAATTTTGTTTGTTTGCTTATTTTGTTCTTTAGACTCCACATATAAGTGAAATCATATGGTATTTGTCTCTTTCTGACTCTTTTTTCACTGAGCCTAGTACCCTCTATGTCCATCCATGCTGTCACAATGTGGGACCCCATTTTTTTTTGACTGTATAATATTCCATTGTGTATATGAACTACACTTTCTTTATCCACTTGTCTATTGATGGGCACTTGGGCTGCTTCTAAATCTTGGCTATTGTAAATAATGCTGCAATGAACATAGAAGCGCATATATTCTTCTAAATTAGTGTTTTCATATAAATACCCACAAGTGGAATCACTGGGACATAAGGCAGTTTCCTTTTTAATTTTTGTGGAACCTTCATATTATTTTCCATAGTGGCTGCACCAATCTGCATTCTCACCACAGGACATGAGGGTTCCCTTTTCTCCACATTCTTGCCAACACTTGCCATTCATGGGTTTAATGATGATAGCCATTCTGACATTCAGGTGTGAGGTGAGGACATTTTAAATTTCATGCCAAGAGACAGTATAATTGGAAAAGTATAATATATATTGTAGTAGAATTTCTATGTTAAAAAAATCCTAGACTCCTATTTTAAAATGTTAATATTCAATCCACACTATAATTATAACTGATTCATTGTTCATAAATGGAGTGAATACTTCGTTTTAAGGTTCAGGATTGCAGTGTTCCTCACCTTGAGCCATGAAGAGTAGCAAAAGTGCTAAATGTTTTATGTAGAATTGTGCTTTATCTACTTCCTTAGCCCTTGTGTGCTTCAATAATATATAAGGTGTCCCAAAAAATGTATACACCTGTTAACAGCTGTTAATTCACTTAATTTTCACTCTTTTTCAGGTTTAACGGATTTGAAATAATGAGTGAAGCCAGACTAAGTTTTGAACAAAGCGAATTTATCCTAAACCTCCACTAGACTTTTTTTTTTTATGGGAATACATAAAAGATAAACTTTAAAAAACAAAACCAGCAACAGTCAACAAAATGAGGGCACGCAAATGGCAAACAAAATGATTCTTGATGTTTTGATTCCATTGCTTTGCGTTATCAGCAGTGCCTGGACCAGAATGGTCACCAGTTTGAAGACAGGCATTGACAAAATGTATATATATTAATTTCTGTAGATTCTTTTAAATTTTGAAAATGAACTGTATGTTCATAAACACCAACTTTATAATCATTCAAAGTGTATATATATTTTGGGGGGAGCAACCTGTATTTTCTATTGATTTCTGAAAAGCTCAAGAGAAAAAATTCTACAATATGATTACACAGTTATATTTTATAACAACAAAGGACAGAGAAGAAACTTTACAAAGATGTGTGTTAGTACTCTTATGTAGATTTTCCTTAACTCAGTACAACAAAGCCAGCATTGCCAAGTAAACCAAGCTCACTTATAGAAACATCATGTTGTATTTTTCTTGTGTATTTTATGATGTAAGGCTGCTTTGTTTCTATTTTTTAACATTGAATCATATTGCCACTTTTTAAAAAAAATCCTCATTTAAAACTTGACAGCCACTTGCTAGAATATTGTAGAAACACAGTGATTAATTAGGATGAGAGGCATTGGATAGTGTAATATATGCTCCTCTGTGCTGGGCATCATGGAAAATTAGAAATAAACATATTCTAATCCCTATCCCTAAGCATCATGTAAACTAGTGGTTAAATGTTTCAATAGATAATCAGTGTTATGAATTGTCATTATTAAAATGCCAACTTAAAATTCTAATAGTAATTGTAAAATTAACATTCCCAAATCTGACCTATTTCCATTGTCCTCCCAACCCCAGCATGTTCTGTCCACAATTGTGTCCATATCGATAATCGTTTTAGGATTCAGGATTGCAGTGTTCCTCACCTTGAGCCATGGTGAGGGACACTCTTTCAGCATTTCCTTTACCATTTAAATCTAAAATATGGTGATTACAAAGGCAGCCTACTGGCTACTTGAAAATATTTTTCAAGTGGGCACAATGTTCCATTTTAGATTCAAAGTTTTATTATCTTCTCAATCTAACCCATATTGGGATAGTTTTATATTACAGTTTTTATTTTAAAAATGTGTTGTTATATCTTTAGGTAATGATTGGATTGATAAAATGTTATTATTTACAAATTGTTTGGTTGAACTCAAAGTTATATTTAACACATTTTTCCTGATACAATTGTAAAATTTGAATATAATAAGGCTTATATTTATATTTAAGCTTTTGTATATGATGCTATTAATTAACCAAAATGCTACATTTATCATTGAACAAAGGAGGAAAATCACTTTATCCCTTATAATAATTTATTAATAATCCATTAATATAACAATTTATTAAAATATAAACAAAACATTATACTTTTCAAAATATCTGATTGTTGAATTTAATCATGTTGTCTAAAATAGTATTGATTGTACTTGAATCTATTTGTCTCCACTGTTACTACTTTTTTTAAAAAAATCAATATCAACTTTCCAAAGTAGGTTTCAGGTAAACCAGCGGTCGGCAAACTCATTAGTCAATAGAGCCAAATATCAACAGTACAATGATTGAAATTTCTTCTGAGAGCTGAAAACTGACTTCTGCGCATGGGTCACGAAGTTTCAATCGCACTGTACATGGGTGCCCGCACCGGGTATTTTGTGGAAGAGCCACACTCAAGGGGCCAAAAAGCTTCATGTGGCTTGCAAGCTGCAGTTTGCCAACCACTGAGGTAAACTGAATAATGGCTTCCCACATGATATTTATATCCTAACCCCTGGAGCCTGTGAATATTACCTTATATGGTAAAAGATGGGGTTAAGTTAAGGATCAGGAAATGGGGAGTTTATCTTGGTTTATCCCAGTGGGCCCTAGTTGCAATCACAAATATCTTTATAAGGGGTAAGCAGAGGGAGATTTGACACAGACAGGAGAAGACAATGTGGCCAGTGAAGTTGATTACAGTAATACTAGAGGCCTGGTGCATGAAATTCATGCACAGGTAAGGTCCCTAGGCCTGGCTGGCAATCAGGGCCGATCGGGGCCTTTCGACTGCTGGCTGGGGCCTCCCTTCCCTGCCTGCTGTATGCCGGCCTGGGCCTTCCTTCATTCCTCACCACCCCCTGGTGGTCAGGGCAAGTGATGGAACTCCAAGTCTTCTAGTTGAACTCCCGTGGGGACACTTTGCATATTAGCCTTTTATATATAGATGACCACAAGCCAAGGAATGCTGGAAGATGCAAGGAACAGATTCTCTCCTGGAACTTCCAGAATGCGTATAACTTGGCCAACATCTTGACTTTGGACCAGTGAAACAGATTTTAGACTTCTGAACTCCATAACTGTGAGAAAATAAACTCATGTTTGTGGTAATTTGTTACAGTAGTCACAGAAAAGTAATACAATATCAGTCATAACTAGTGGTCCAGTGCACAAATTTGTGCACATTGAAAGGAAATTAATTAGAAGAAATATTGTAATATCGCTATTTGCCCTTTCTCTATAATAGAAGTGTCAACCAAATTCATGGTCGATAATGACAGATCGAAACACATGCATGCAATTGGCACCAGCGAGAGCTTTATATGTATCACACATGCACAAGTCAACATAGCCTTTTATAGATATAGAATAAACTTGCTTAATTAGACCTGCTTTCTGATTTAGCTAAACTTTCTATCCCTGTAAAGCACCCTAACTTCTCTTTCAGGTAATTGTCAGCAACACAGCAGTAAATATCAACACAAAGAAGGTTATTATTGTAGATCACACAGGGAGAACAAAGGGTAAAATAATTTAATTGCAGCGGTTTGACTATATTCTATGCAGTGAGAAAACCTGAAGTCATTTTCAAGGTCCACCATTTCTTACTTCTTTTAAATCAGTCAAGTTTCTAAGCTTTCTAAATCTTCATTTTCCGGCTAATGAAAAGAAAATAGGATTCCACCGAGTCTCCTATCTACCTACTCCCGGACTTCTATAAGGATCAAATGAGATGAGGCACTGGAAAACACTTCACAGACATTTGGTTAAAGTGTAAAATGTTTGCTCCTGGCTATAAAGCAAGTCGTGTTCCTGGGCTGAAGAAACTGCAAGGAGGCTACTCACTAAGGAGAAGAAGCTGAGTGTTGCTATGTGATGTCATTACACGACTCCCACAGCAATCATATCCTGGCTGGGCTGGGCTGTGGACCTCCTTTGTGCCATGGGGTCTCAGCAATGTTGGCTGCGATTTGGTGGGCTGTCGCTCTGGGGTGGTGGCGGGGCCTGTGTCCCACTTGGGGGAAGCCAAATGTTGCTTTGTGGGCGCCAGTTCCACAGTGCCATTTCTCTGTGCGTGTCACGGCAGCTTCTGCGTTAAGCATCTGTCTCCTGGTGGTCAGTGCGCATCATAGTGACTGGTCAGATGGTTGGACACTTAGCATATTAGCCTTTTATAAATATAGGTTACTTAGTCTTTAATAGCAGGAAAAAATGAGATTTGTTAGGATGTGATGTTGAACAATTATATATTTTTGAATTTAGGAAAATAAAAAATACACAAGTATTTAAAGTCATACCATATTTTTTTCTGTTCAAGGAACTCTTCTGTATTCTGCTGTTGGTAGAAAAAGTATAGCAATAAGCATTGATTAGGTTTAGAATTCTCAGGGCCTTTCATTTTCTCTGTTGGAAAATTCACTTGCTTTATTTCTAATGAAGAGAAGAGTGAATTTGGCTTGTGTTAGTCTCCATTCCCCTATCTTTTCTTTTCACAATCTTTTATGATATTTTTTAATTTCAGTTGGGATGAAAATCTTGAGGTAAGGATTAGCAAAAGGGAACAAAAACTGATCCCATTCCAAAAAACTTGTGATCTGGTTCAAATACATAAGGGGGAAAGAGTAGCTGCCAGGAAAAGGAGGTCACCAAAAAAAGGAAAGGCTTATAGATAAGTTCCCACAACAAGTCTGTATTTTCTCAGACTTGTGGAAATAGATGTAGACCTGGGACAAAAACACAAAGATATTCCCGAACTTTCCCTGTTCTCCTTTCTTTCTATGTCAGTTCCTATCATCCAAAATCTTGTACTTGGATTTTTCTTAGGTCCTTTGAATTTGCAGGGAAAAGGAGAATACAGTCAGGAAACCAAAGATGAAAGGGGCTTATTCAGTATCTCTGAGGAGAAAACAAAATCCAAAAAGCTCTTTAAGTAGCTGAACCAGGTTTATACTTCAATTAATGCTATTTCCATCTCCACTTAAAGCAGCCAGAATTTAAGACCACTAGTAAGAGCTATAATTAATGTTGACATGTCTTTAATAAGGAGAAAATTTCACCAAATTCTATTGGCTTTAAATCAAGATTTGGTGTAAAGGAAACTTTTCTAGAAATGTTTGATAATCACAGCTTCTTGACATATTTCTGGGTACTTAGAGTCTTGGGAATTCCAAGCATTTCTATCTCCTTGTTTGCTTGCCTTAATTATTAGTTCAGATTGGCAGTGATTCTTCCATTCCAGCAGAGGTAGAACTCGATAGACTTTCTCAGAGAACATTAGTTTGGGTTTTATAAAATCTTTCTTCTGGTTCTTCTGTCCCACCAGTTTATGGTCTTTCTCTCCAGTTGTTCTGATTTTTCTCATTTAGTATTTCTTCAGGCTCTCTTAATTTTTTTGAAATGGTTTTACAATGATTTCCACTCAAGCTTGGGCCTACCTTATGCACTAACAATTTGGTAAGTTCCAATCTGTATTGTGTTTTTACCCAGGTGCAGAAAATGAGAGACTGCTTTGTCAGTATTGATATAGCACCAATGAAAGAAATTGATATAACAACAATAATAGAACTAACTGTAGTTAGTTTGCCTTGTTTTTATAATCACCATATGCTGATAATTCTAAAAAATATCAGTTATAAAAAATTCCCCCTTGCTGGGGCACATAGCGCTCAATGCTCCCTCTCCCTTGGCATGCATTTACAGGTAATTTTCATCTTTTCCAAATATTTTTATGAATATATTTGGAGATATTTTTACTTATTAACCTTTAATTTTTTACTGATAAATAATTTACAATGAAATTCACAATCCCTAAGTGTTTAGCTTGACATGTTCTGACAATGGAATCTTTGCAACCACCATCCCATTCAAAATATAGAGCCTATCCATTATCTGAAAATATCCCTCTGGCTCACTTCAAATCAATTTAAATCCATACCCAGATCCACCAAGAAACAACCCCTTCCTGATGCTATCATCTTAAATGACTTTGCCTATTTTTAATACCATTTAAATGGAATAGGTCTGACTGACAGGCAAGCACCCTCCATATGTCACCTAGACTTGACTGGGCATGTGTCTATTCTTTCTTTACCTAGTCTCTCCCCGCAGGATCTGCAGGGAACAGACCTGGAGAGTGGTAAGCTGCAGCTTCCTGGCACAAATGGCATGCCCATATTACCCAGCCCTCCCTTTGCTCCTTTCCTGTTGATTAGTTAATCACTGGGTTATTATCACTTCCTCTCTCTCTAAAATCAATAAAAACATAACATCAAATGAGGATTTAAAAAAAAAAGATAAGTCTGGCAACTTTTGCTTATCATGCTTTTAAAAACTCAATTTGTTTTTCTTTTCCTAGTTTCCAGTGATTTTATACTTTTCAGATAGATCCAGCATATTTACTAATATCTATTTTTAGTTAACATTTGGATTTTGGATCTGTGATAAATGTAGTTTTTTAAGTTTTACTTTGTACATTATATTTTATTCAGACAATTTAGGTCACTATTTTATTTACTAAACTAATTTTTAATTATTTTTTTAAGATTTTAATTGATAATTATATATTTTTAAAATAATGCTATTTTCCCTTATGTTTTGCTAATTTCTTCCTGTATGCTTTAAAATTTTAGAAAAAAAATATTAAAGTTTGAGTTTTTTATATACAAATAAGTTTTCATATAAGAAATGTAAGTAGTATCAGGTTCAATAATAAATATTATATATATATATATATATACATATATATATATATATATATGTGTATATATATATATGTGTATATATATATATATATATATATATATATATATATATATATATATATATATATATTGCATAGCAGAACCTCAGTCTTTAGTTTTAGTTTTATTTCTTTCCCAAACCATTTGTACAGAATGCATAAGTCAAGTTAAAAAATATAAACAAACACACAAATCTGAGATATATTTTTACTGCCTGCCTTGTAAGATTAAAAGTTATATTCAAGGTCACCAATGCCTTATGTACCTATGCTAGTTTATTTATATTTAATTTAGTGTTTTGTTTTGTTTTTATTGTTTGCTACTTTAAAATTCTACCCCTTATCCTGCCCCTAGATGAATAAAGAAAATTTTTATTAATGTTATTTATAGAACATTTCTATTCCAAGCCCCAGTGTCATATTTTTTAAAGACTTCTACAGTGTGATATGTATTAAATTACAGTTTGATTTCAGTGCATTGCTGAATATATTTACAACATATTGACATGTTGTAAATATATTCAGAAATCTAAAAATTGTGGTTTTCAAAGTTCTCAGAAATCTTTGTCAGTAAAAATTGCTTTTAATTTTTACATTTAGCAGTGTTGAGTGTTGTTTAATATTTTTAACTATACTTTTAAATTTCCTCTATAGGATGTCGTTAGTGTTCTACCAAAAGAAAAAAAAATGCATCACATTTTCTTAGCATTACTAGGTTTGTTAGCCAGGGATTTCCTGAGAAACAGAACCAATTAAAATGTCTCTCTCCTTTCCTTCCTCTCTCTCTCTCTCTACCTATTGATATGTCAATATTTACAAGAAATTGGTTCAGGAAGTTATATTGACCAGTACCTAAAGCTGGGTTGGGAAGCTGGAGACTCAGGAGAGACTCACAGACTCCAGTTGGATGGTCCTGAGATCCAGGAGGAGCTGATGTTGCAGTTCAAGTGTGAAGGCAGGAAAAAGACAAAACTGATGACCTCATAGCAGGAGGATCAGCTTTTCTGTTCTGTTCAGGTGTTTCACCAATTGGAATGGGCCCATCCACCTTAGTGAGGAAAATCTGAATTGCTCAGCGTAGTGATTCAAATGTTATTCTCATAAACACACCAAGAATAATGTTTGACTAAATGCTTGGGTGTCCTGGGGCCCAGTTAAGCTAAAACATACACTTAATCATTGCATTAGGCAATGTTAAATTACAAAGTTGAAGAGATCTCTACTCAGTCTTCGGTATGATAGATATGAATTGCCCATTTGCATAGCATGAAAGTTTCCAAGATATTTTCATAATACAAGTCTCTGTTTTTAAAGGAACAATAATATAATATCTCCAATAACTGCTTCAAGCAGCAGTTTGGAATGTACTTACTTACTTAAATCTCAGAATAATGATCAGTTAATGACCCAAAAAATGATTAGTCAAATATTCTCTATTTTTTCTCGATAAATTTCCAGAGATTTTTGTACCTGTATTTACAGTAAATTACTACCTTTAATCTCCCTATCTAGCTGTTCTTTGTCATGGTTATCCAAATATGTCAATATCTCTTTTTAACATTCAGGATTATTTATTTTGTAACCTACAAATAGAGATAATATTGACTAGACTTCTAACCAAATAATGATTCATGAATTTACAAACTGTTTGGAGATGGCCTTTCCCACTTGATGAATGATTTTGATATTTTAGGGTTTCTTATTAAACCCAGCTATCTGATATTTTGTTACTCAGTTTGCCTTCTCTGCCCCCATTGCTTTTTATCATCAATGACTCTCTGCATCAGAAAGAATCAAATGGAAATTTGATATAATCTGGTGATAATTTGGTAATATTATAGGTAAATTTTCTATCAACAAATGGTTATATCTTGTGATTTCATGAGTGAGGCATATTAGATATGAAATATGAAGGTTTAATAAACTCTAATATGTGTTCTATGAAAAAATTTACCCTTGTAAATTTATTTATAGACAATTATTACATAAGTATAAGTATTAAATTCTTACTCTTTGATTCATCAGTGTAGCCACATCAACTGGCTTGGTCTTTAGTGGTCTGGTTGTTGAAGCTTATCTTATTGACAGTCTTAGGTTAGGTGTTCAGTAATCTGATTAGGTCACTGCATTCAAAAATTAAACACATTTTTGATGCTGAAAAATAAATCACAAGCTTTGTTTGGGATGTTTAATGTAATTACCAACAGTATATGTGTGATTATCAATACACTAAACTGAGATGAATGGAAAAAGAATTCCTTATATTTAATAATTTGAATTGCTAGGGAAGTTGTCATTTCCATGTTGACTAAATTATTGAATATCATTATTCTCTGATGCAAATGTCTAGTCTTCAGTGGACTATCCTCAGGATCTGCACTATGTTTCTATATGTCTAATTTTATACTTTCATATATAATTATACATGATTGTTTCAAAAAGTGGTCTAGAACTCAGATCTACATTTCTGATTTTGTTTTTATTACCTTTCTAGATACCTGCATTAGCACATTATTTTTAAAAGGCTACTTTAGCCTTTTAGGTGTTTCCTTCTAAGTTATTGTGTTCATTTCAGCTGGTGGGCACATTTGCATATAATTAGCTATGCATATGAGGAGGTTGAATGAGACAATTGATAAAATTCCTTAGTAAAACCTTGGGAAAGATGAACAAAGAAAGTATGCAAAGAATATACTTTCTGGATAAAAATAGCAGAAATCAAGAAGGTGAGATTAGCTGAGGTAAGCACTAGTGTAAAATTTTGCAGTGTGTGCCATATCTGTACTTACCATGTTCAATGTTAATTCTCTCCCACAATAATCTCTAAAAGATGTACTTTCCAGCCTTCTCATTTGCTCCCACTTCTCTCAAGCAGGCCTCTTTTACTAATGGGATTACATATATTTGAACTATTTTGTAGATGGAAAGAAACTTAAAAATTATCTAGTTCAATAACATACTTTTATGTGTGTTTGAAAAAGCATATTTAATATTTTATGTTTGAAAAAAATGAAAAAATGCAATATATAATACAAACTGTAAAATGAAATTCACATATCCTCTTGATAGTATAAATAATTAAAAAACACTGTTTTAAAATGTCATAGTATCAAAGTGGAAAGGACACCTTGAGATTGATTTAGATTATTCAGCGTAGTCCTTTAAGTTTCTATCGTTTTTTAGTAGTTACAGTTTTTTCATTTACATTTTATTTTAAGCAAACATACATACTTGCACAACTTCATAAGGTGAGCACATCCATGCAACCAATACTCAGGTTAAAGAAACTGAGCGTTACTGTTATCCCAGAAGTCTATATCTCTTTTTGCTAAAAATATAAGCCATTCCTCACCTCATTCTGGAAATTTCCCTAGGGCCCCTTTCCCCTTACTCCTTGCCCCCAGTTAAAAATCATAGATCTAATCTTACAACCTGGTTTACATATAAAGAGTTTGAGGACTCAAGAAGTTAAAGCAACTTGTCAAGAGTGATGGGAAGGAGAGGAGATGAGGAAGCAAGAACAAGAAAGTAGTATATACAGTGTGTGGGCAAAGTAGGCAAAACACTTAACACGTCTTCATCTATACTAGGGTCACTTAGTTTATTATGATAGCAGACTAAACCAAAAAGAAGAGTCACATGGTGAGACTTAGGATTTTGGGAAAAGTTACTGTGGCTATAGTGTGGAGGACAGATTGGAGAGGATAAGAGTGGAACAGGTGAGTCAGGAGGTTACCATGTAACTTTAGGTGAGAGCTGATGATTTGGACTAAGGTGGTAGCATAGTATAAATGGGGAAGAGTGGATGGGTTTGAGAGATATGTGCATAGATTTGACAGAATTTGATGATTGACTGAAAGTGAAGATGACTCACAAGTGAGGGATATAGAGCAGAAATAAAAAAGGGGGAGGTATAAACCTAATCATAGGAATTCTCTATTAACCCAGAGCCTCATTCTCATTTATTGTTCTTTTCTGGGTCCTCCTCCACCTCTTTCTTAGGAACTCTTCAAAGGTAAGATAGTATGTGTTGGGGGTGGACCCAGTAGGATGTTCTTTGAAAGTAACTGGGAAAGTGAAATCACTGGCAGCTGCAACATTTGTATGAGGAAGACCAGGTTTCCGAGTGTGTTGGGATGACAGTATCTCCTGGAAACAGTGTGTGCTTTCATGTAGGCAGGCTTATTATAGTCATAAATCATGAGAGCCAGAAAGCAAAGAAGAATCCATTTCCTCAGCTCTTTTTTTCCCCTCCAGGAAGGACCATGATGATAAAAGCCTTTAAATCTTATGATCCTGCTAATAAAACAAATGCCAGATCATGTATTCTATCTCACACTGAGCACTATAAAACATTTATCTCAGACTCAGCTTTAGAGAGAGATTTGTCCCCTTAATTTTATTATACATGAGCACACATGGGCAGAGAGAAGCCAATTGGTAAAGTCCTTGAGTGGCAATCTTAAATGCTGTGTATTTGATAACGGAATGATTCACTTCTTTTGCAAACCTCGGGGTCACAGGCATTGACAAAGCAAAAGTTCTTAGGAAGAACTGTTGCTCATGTTTTTAAAATGTCATTCTCATTTAATGTGTTCTTTATAATCTTTACAATTGATAAGAACAATATGTGACATGGTATTTTCTCCCATTCAAAATATATTAATGATACTCAAAAAACTAAAATAATTTGGTAGCAATAACTGCCTGCATTTATCATTTATCTATCTATCTATCTATCTATCTATCTATCTATCTATCTATCTATCATCATCTATCGCTCAGTTTGTGTTGTGCACAGCTCTATGAATGGGTGCCATTATAAGCTCCACTTATCTGATGAGGAAAGTGAAGTGCCAACAGGTTAAGTAACTTTGACAGAGCAACATAGACAAATTGATTATCCTAGACCAGCAATATTCAACCTTTCTCATCTCATGGCACACATAAACTAATTACTAAAATTCTACAGCACACCAAAAAATATATTTTTTGACGATCTGAGAAAAAGTAGGTATAATTTTGATTCTTTTACACCAGATGGCCATTGTCTGGTTGGCTATTGTCACCTTTTAATTTGATAATCTCAGGGGGAAACGGTAGTGCCCCTGACTAAGTAGTCAGCTACTGCATGCTTTAAAAATTCTCATGGCACACCAATTGAAAATCTCTGTCCTAGACTAACCAAATACGTATACATTTATTCATTTTTTTATTTTATCTAAACTGCCAGAAAGATAGCAATGTAGATAATTTATCTTCTGAGACATAATATATATTGAATTTTAGATACAAAACATTAATTAGTTACACTCAAATGGCACTTCATTTCAGATCTATGGGAAGCTTTTAAGATTTCTAAAATAATTATTTTTATTTAAATCCTTTTTTTCTTTTTCAATTACAGTTGACATACAGTATTATATTAGTTTCAAGTGCACACCAAAGTGATTAGACATTATATAACTTACTAAGTCATCATCCTGATAAATCTCACACCCCTCTGACACCATGCATAGTTATTACAATATTATTGACTATATTACCTATGCTGTTCTTTACATCCCCATGACTGTCCGGTAACTATTAATTTGTCCTTCTTAATCCCGTCACCTTGTTCACCCAGCAGCCTGGACTCCAGCAGCCCTCCGTCTCACTCAGGTACAATCCCCACCGGCTTTTATCTCCAGACGTTATGGGGACTTCTCTTTCTGACACTGGAACTCTGGGCTGGGGAGCCTATTGAGGGCTGATGCCCCTTGCTCCAAGATACTTGGTTGTGAGACCAGCCTGTTCAGCCTCTCCTCCCCTCTACCAGTTTTGATGTGGCCTCTTCTTTAAATCCCTAGTTATAGGACTTACATTCTGCTAAATTTTAGGCAGTTCTGAATGATGGCTGTTCTGCAGTTTAGTTGTAATTTTGATGTGGTTCTGGGAGGTTGTCAGCATCACATTTACCTATGCTGCCATCTTGACCAGAAGTCCCCTAAAATAATTTTTAATTGATTTTAGAGGAAGAGAGGAAGGGAGGGAAAGAAGGAGAGAGGGATGGATGGAAAGAGGGAGAGAGAGGGGAGAGAGAAACAGAGAGAGAGTGATATCAATTTGTTGTTCCACTTATTTTTCTATTCACTGATTGCTTCTTATATGTGCCCTGACCAGATTTGAACCTACAATTTTGGCATATCAGGGGGATGCTCTATCTAACTAAGCTACTCAGCCAGGGCCCCTAAAATAATTTTTAATTTAAATCTCTAATAAAGTATATAATTATGAATATTTCATCAATTAAAAAGCAATATGATATTTATTTTATGATACTTGTTAAGTAACTAAATACAATAGAAATTTTGAAATATTAATGTTCACATTATAGAACAATGCAAATGAATTATGACACTTCTATATGTAGAATAGCCTACAGACATTAATACAGCAAATGTAAGGAACTTTTAATGTAAGGTAACAAACATGATATAAAGTTGAGTGAAATGCTGATATTTAGTGAAAATAATACTGAGTAAAATCAATTTTATGTGCAATGTCATCTTCATTATGAAAGCACACAAATTAGAGGAGAAACCAAGATGGCGGCATAGGTAAACATCTAAACTGCAGCCTCACACAACAATTTCAAAAATACAACTAAAAGTCAAAACAGACATCATCCAGAACCACAGGAAAGCTGGCTGACTGAAACGCCCACAACTAGAAGGGAAGAGAAAACCACAAGGAAAATCAGAGGAGGCATAAAAGCCTGAGGTATGGAGACACGGGCGGAGACATGGGCGCACGCGCGTGCGGGGAGGACGGAGCCGGAGAGGACGGGGTGGCTGAGTGCCTGGCCGGCGTTCTCTAGTGGGAAGGAGATAAAAGCTCCAGATTGTGCTGAACCCCAGCTCCGACTGCACTGAACCCCAGTTCCGGGCGAGACCCTGGGGAGCCAGGCTCATACTGGGGGAATCTGGGCTGTAAGGCGGGAACTCAGGAGAGCAGCGAATGTACGCAGAGGATGGTCTGTTGACTGTGCCGCTGAATTGCCCTAGTGGGAGGGAGACAAAAGCTCCAGACTGTGCTGAGCCCCAGTTCCGACTGCACTGAAACCCAGGTCTGGGCGAGAATCTGGGAATCCAGATTCATTGGGGGAGAGACTAGACTGTTTGGCAGTGAGTGAAACTCCAGGGCACCTTTCTCTCAGAGGTGCTTGCAGGGAGTACAGAGGGACACTGAGGGACACTGAGACCCAGGAACCTCATAGGGCGGGGCTGACGGGAAGCCAAGGCTGTATGCTCCACCCTGAAACTCCGCCCCATCCAAGCTGAGCACAGAGGCTTTTACAATTTTGCAAGTCTAGTTGCATAAGGCTGTTGTCCGGTGTAGACACAGCTGCTTCTCACAGCCAATTGGCCTGGAGGTCAAATCCTCCCAGTGTACCAACAGCAATCAAGGCTTAACACCAAGACTTTGCACTCAGCCCACAAAGGGGGGTACCAAGAGCGACCACCTAGGGAGATTGGGGAAGCTGAGCTACCGGCCCCTATAGGTCACTGACCACACAAAGCCACTACATCAACACAGGGAGACAGCCATATATATATATATATATGGGTCAGACATACAGAATTTAGAGGTTTGAATAGGACACTCACTTTCTAAGCATAGATACCATAGCAAAGGGACCCATGATCTATTTTAGTTTAATGTTAAATATGGGTAAAATATACCCATCTGTATGGGTATGCCAAAATAAATTTAAATATGGGTAAAAATTTTAAGTATGGGTAAACTTTTCTATCCATTTAGAGAATTCTAAACTGGCTTGCCTTGTTCATCTTCTCTGACATTTGCATTTCACAGCAATGACCACCCACTAATTTAAACCATATATCATTGCTACATTAATGAAGACACAGGGGAAATGAATATATTAGTTGGTCTAATGTAGAGGAGAAAAATTCTTATTTTCATACTTGTGCATTAGTTATTTGGAGTTAAAAGGGGGCAAATTACTAGTATTTTAATGATTTAAAGTTAAGTTCATAATAGTTACGAAGTTAACAAGCATTTGAATATGAGTGGAATCATCCTATACTTGTTTTTGCCCAAATCACATACAAATAATGTGCAAACAAACAATGATGTCCAAGATCCCTATATGAGCTGTAAAACACATTTCAATCAGTTACTTAAATTCCATTTACTACATTGGTGGCCCAAATATAGTGCGTGATCCTTAAAGGAAAGAGGTCTTAATTTTTGGAAACAGTGTCTATCACAGAGGGCATGATATATATATATATATATATATATATATATATATATATATATATATATATATATATATATATATATATATATATATATATTTCTTTTTTTTCAAGCTTTATAAAGAAATAATCCTATATAATAAAAGGCTAATATGCAAATCAACTGAATGGCAGAATGACCATAACGCAGGAGTGCTCCCATAGGGAGAGCGCCATTCAGCCAGACGCCCGGCTCACGGCTGACAAGCACTGAGGTGATGGCGGGAGCCTCTCCCGCCTCTGCAGCAGCGCTAAGGATGAGTGACTGATGGCTTAGGCTCACTCCCCACCAGTGGGCCTAAGCCTTTAGTCAGACATCCCCTGAGGGCTCCTGGACTGCGAGAGGGTGCAGGCCGGGCTGAGGGACCTTCCGAGTGCACAAATTTTGTGCACCGGGCCTCTAGTTAACATGTAACAGTGTGTAAATTTAACGTGTACATGTTGATGTCATACACTTATATATTATAAACTGATTGCCACCATAAAGTTAGCTAAATTTAAGTCAATACTGTTTCAATACAGCTCTATCATATCACATAATTACCGTGTGTGTGTGTGTGTGTGTGTGTGTGTGTGTGTGTGTGTGTGTGTGTGGTAAGAACATTTAAGATCTACTCTCTTAGCAACTTTCAAGTATATCTCCCAGCAGAAGCACCATGCCATACATTAGACTTGCCAGAACTTGTTTATCTTTTAATAGGAAGCTTGTACCCTTTGAGCAACATCACCCTCTTTCCCACATCAGTGATACGACAGAGTATTGTCTTACTCTGACTAGCTTATTCCACTTAGCATAGTATCCTCTAGATTCACCCATGTTGTCATAAATGACAGGATTTCCTTCTTTATATGGCTGAATAATATCTCATTGTGAAATGTTATAGCCCCAGAAGTAGGGGTTGTTAGATCACATGGTAGTTCTATTTGTAATCTTTTGAGGAAACTTGATACCCTATTCCATAATGGCTGTTATGCCATTTTATATTCCCACCAACAGTGCCTAGGGACTCCTTTTCCTCCACACCCTCACCAACACTTTTCTTTTTCATTATAGCCCTTCTGTGAGGTGTGAGATGACAGTTCATTGTAGTTTTGATTTGCATTTCCCTGATGAATAGTGATGTCTAGCCCCTTTTCCTGTACCTGTTGGCCAGCAGTATATCTTCCTTGGAAACGTGTCTATTTAGTTTCTTTGGATTTTTTTAAATAGAATTGTTTGTTTTTGCCATTGTGCTATTTTAGTTTTTATATATTTTTGATATTGACCCTTTATTAGATATAAGATTTGAAAATATTTTCTCTCATTCTGTAGTTTGCTATTTTGTCATTTCTTCTGCTGTGTAAAACCTTTTTAGTTTGACATAGCTCCAGTTTTTATTTTTGCTTTTGTTGATTATGTGTTTGGTGTCATATCAAAAAAATTGGTTCAAGACAAATGTCAAGAATATTTTCTCTTGTGTTTTCTTCTGGGAGTTTTAGGGTTTCAGTTTTTATGTTTAAGTTTTTAATCCATTCAGAATCAATTTTTGTGTGTGGCATACAACAATGGTCAAATATTTTGCTTCTGCATGTGGTTATCCAGCATTCCCAACCATTATTGAAGAGACTGTCATTTTGCAGTTGAGTATTCTTGGTTCTCTTGCCTAATATGAGTTGACCATGAATAAGAGGGTCTATTTCTGGGATCTGGACCTTCTTCTATTGGCCTATGTGTGTATATTTTTATGCCAGTATCAAACTGTATTCGTTACTCTGGCTTTGTAGTGCGGTTTGAAAACAGGAAGTATGATGCCTCCAGCTAGGTCCTTTCTTCTCAGGATTGTTTTGGGTATTTTGGGATGTTGCTCAGAGTACAAGTTTCCTATTCTGGGAATTTTGTATTTCCATACAAATCTTAGGCTAATTTTTAAAAAATATTTCTGTGAAAAAATGCCATTGAGGTTTTGAAAAGGAATACATTGACTTTACAGATGTGTGGGGTAGTATGAACATTTTAACAATATTAATTCCTCTCTTCCATGAACACAGGATATCTTTTCATTGTTTATGTCATTCAATTTGTTTTATAAAGGTCTTGTACTTTGCATTGTATACGTCTTTCACATTCTTGCTTAAATTTATTTCTAAGTGCTTTATTTTTTGATGCTGTTGTAAATGAGATAGTTTTATTTCTTTTCCAGGTGTTTTGTTGTTGGTGTATAGGAATGTGACAGGTTTCTGCTTGTTGATTTTGCATGCTGCAACTTTATTGAATTGTTGTTGTTTTTTTCCAGCTTTCTTTTGGTTTCCATTTTCATAGTGTATCTTTTCTTGCTATCTATTCACTTTGAATCAATAGGTACCCTTAAAGCTAAAGCAAGTGTGTTGTACTTAGCATATTGTTGTTTCTTGTTTTTTACCTATCTACACACTCTCTGTTTTTTGATAGAAGAATTCAATCCATTTACATTTAGAGTAATTATTGATTGGCAAAGACTTACTACTGTCACCCAATTATTTGTGTTCTGGCTTTTTGTAGTTCCTTTGTTATATTATTTCTCCCTTGATGCCTTCCTTCATAAACTGATGACTTTTTTGTAGTGGTGTGCTTTGACTCCTTTCTCGTTATCTTTTGTGAATCTAGCATAGGTTGTTTTTTTTGTGGTTACTGTAAGGTTTACATAAAACATCTCATTGATATAAGTCTATTTTACATTAATAACTTAACTTTGATTACATACAAAAACTCTATCCTTTTAAATTTGCTGAGGTATTCTTTTGTTATAGCCTCAAGATGTAATTCTTACAAATTTTAAATAATGCGAATACACTGAAGTCTGTAATATTATGAAATATGTTTTTGGCAGCTCAGTTTTGGCCCAAACCAAGTAACAACAAAGCATTTTTGTAATAATCTTCTTTTTATAACCTAATATCGTATGTGGTCTCTGAGGTAAAATTGTGCCAAATCATGTAGTAAAGATAAAACAATACACTATTGAAAACTCTAGAAAATAATTTTAAAAACCTTTAAAATGCTAGATAGAAATATTTTATTTCAATGTAAAGAATTTCATGTGAACCCAACTTTGTAGATTTTCTGTCTAAAGCAACGCTATAATAACACAATACAACTTCCAATAGACAGTTTTTTTAAGGTGAAAATACTTAGAAAGAAGAACACCTAGAAATATCTTGCAGTATTACCCAGAAAAGAAGTGATGAGTCAGGTTTACATTTAGTCTGCATTTTTTTTTTAAAGAAAGCAAAGAATAATGTTGAGGCAATTGTCTAAATAAATTTTATAAAAATAAATATCTTCTGATTATAAAAATGTGAGATTGACGCTTTATTTTTTAACTGGTTTTATTTTTATCAGTAGTCTCTAACATACCTGTACTACAGACAAATTCTGTCTTCTAGCACTCAATTATTTCTTCTAGACAGACTAAAGTGATACATACTAGAGTCAAATTCTGGCTTAGTATAGTCAAAAGATAATGAAGGGTAGTGAATGAGGTCTATAACTGTATCCTGATGTACTTATTCCTCCAATTTTGCAACAAATGTGTACTAAATGCTCATCATATGCAAAAGGCTGAGCAATATGGTTTATTCTCAGAAACAAAAATAAAACCAACTTCTTTGCCTATATGCTTAATCCTGAATTTGTTGTATATTGTAGTTATCCTGGTGGGAATAACTTAGATCCCTTTTTTCTCCACAAGGTAAATTTAAGTCACAAAATATACAAAGATATGATAAGAAGAAATAATGAGAGACTCCAGAAATACAGAAATGTAAAACTGACAAAGTAGAGGTGAAATTCAGCAAGCCTAGGCCAGTGCCTTGCAGTAAGTTGTGGAAACTCAGTAGCTGTTGGTACTGTTGCAATTATAAAATAACAAGTGGTATCATTCCTATGGTCTTCCTGAATACTGGTATGACTGAGATCTAAGCACTCTGCTCTTCAGTCTCCTTATACTTGATAAGTGGATATTGATAATTCTATTTATTATATAGAATTGATAAAATAAAAGTTCTTACCAAGTTCTTGGTGTAGATTTGTCATTTATTAAATGTCAACTCCCTTTTGCTCTTTTGGGAGTTGTGTGATGAAAAAGCCCATGCTGTGTTTGGTGATCTTAGAGGAAAAACTTTTCAACTTTTCACCATTTGGTATAATGTTAGCTGTGGGTTTGTCTTAGATGGCCTTTATTGTTTTGAAGTATATTTCCTCTATACCAAATTTGTTGAGTATTTATTATAAAACTAGGGGCCCAGTGCATGAATCCGTGCACCTTGAAAGGAACTGTGGCCCACGATTATCTATGGTGGGCACAGGGGCGGGTCTTAGGCCATTCTCTGCATCCCTGCCTGGCCCCTCCCACTGTAGCCCCCTGTCCTCTGTCTGCCGGCAGCCCCGCTCCCACCGCCGCCCCACTCCCATGCACTGATGCCAGACCCGTTTGCACCCGCTGACGGCGCCATGTGATTGGGACTGGTGCTGGGTGCCAGCAGCGGGTGTGAATGGGGCCAGTGTGAGCAGCAGGTGTGAGTGGGGCCGGCATTATCAGTGGGTGCAAGCAGCAGCTGCTGCCCTGATCGCCTCTCAGGAGCAGGGGGAGGTGGAGAAGCCCTGTGGGGCAATCAGGGCTGGCAGCCGCCACTCGCACCCGCTGATGGTGCCAAGCAATTGGGACTAGTGCCAGGCACTGGCTGCAGGTGTAAGTGGGGCTGGTTCTGGCAGTGGGTGCAAGCAGGGCCGTTGCCGGCAGTGGGTGCGAGGGGCGGCTGCTGGCCTCGATCTCCCCTTAGGAGCAGGGGGAGGTGGAGAAGCCCTGAGGGGTGATCAGGGCCAGTGCCAGGCACTGGCAGTGGGTGCGAGCAGTGGCTCCAGCACCAGCAGCGGGTGTGAGTGGGGCTGGTGCCAGCAGCAGGTACAAGCGCCAGGCGGGACCACGGTGCGTGGGAGCAAATAATTTTCAGTAATCACCAGAGGCTCGCCCTGATGACAGCGACTGTGCCCTACCTTGGTCTGGCGCCCCCGCTCACCTGCTCCACCATCCCACCACAGCAGCCGCCCACCATGTTCCACACGTGCCCCCTGGTGGTCAGTGCACATCATAGCAACTGGTTGTTCGGTTGTTCTGCAGTTCAGTCTATTTGCATATTAGCCTTTTATTATATAGGATGATTTGTACTTTGTCAAATGCTTTTTCTCTCCATTGTGATAATTGTATGATTTTTATCTTTCATTCTATTACTGTGGCATATAAAATTTATAGGTTTGACTATGTGAAATCAACCTTGCATCCCAGTGATAAATCTTACCTGATAATGATGAATAATACTTTTTATTTTCTGTTGAGTTCAGTTTGCTAATCTTTTGTTTCATATTTACCTCTATACTTAGAAGGAATAACTGTCTATAATTTCCGTTTTCATAATAATCCTCATGTGTCTTTGGTGTCAGAGTAATGCTAGCCTTGTAAAATAAGTTTGGGAGTATTTACTCCTCTTCAGTTTCCTGAGTTTGAGGACAAATCAGCACTAATTTTTCTTTAATTTTGTGGAAATTCACCAGTGGAGCCATCGAGTCTTGAGTTTTTCTGTTTAGGAAGCATTTTGATTACTGACTCAATTTCGTTACTTCTTAATGGTCTTTTCAGATTCTCCACTTCTTCCTAATTCAGTTTGGTAATTTGTATGTTTCTAGAAATTTATTCATTTCTTCTACATTATCTAGTTTTTTGGTGTGGAATAATTCATAGCAATTTACAATCCTTTGTATAGTATAAGATGCAAGATTTTACTTGAGTCTTTTTTTCTGTTTTTCTGAGTTAGTCTAGCTAAAAGTTTAATTTTGTTTATCTTTTCAAAACAGTAGATCTTAGCCCAGCCAGTGTGGGTCCGTGGTTGAGTGTCAATCTCTGAACTAGGAGGTCACAGTTACATTCTAGTCAGGGCACATGCCTGTGTTGTGGGCTTGATCCTCAGTAAGGGGGAGGGAGGGGAAGGAGGAGAGGCACTGAAGATACAGCCAATCCATGATTGTATCTCATCACTGATGTTTCTATCTTTCTCTCCCTCTCCCTTCCTCTGAAATCAATAAAAACAAACGTCAATAACAACAAAGAACCCAATAGATCTTAATTTCATTGATCTTTTTTCTCTTGATATTCTGGTGTCTATTTTGTTTATTTCTGTCCTGATCTTTGCTATTCCCTCCCTTCTATTAACTTTGAGCTTAGGTTGTTCTTCTCTTTCTAGTTCCTTGAGCTGCAAAGTCATGTTTTTACTTGAGACATTTTTGTTTCCTAATGTGGGAGCTTAACACTATAAACTTCTATTTCAGAACAACTTTTGCATCATTCCACAGCTTTTGGGGAAATAGATATTTCCATTGATTTCGGAGAGTGAGGGGTAGGGAGAGAGAAACATCAATGATGAGAGAGATTCATTAATCGGCTGCCTCCTGCAGCCCCACCTTACTGAGTATTGAGCCCACAACCTAGGCATGTGCCCTGACCTGGAATTGAACCATGACCTCCTATTTCATAGGTCAATGCTTAACCACTAAGCTACACTGGCTGGGCTATTCCATAGCTTTTGATATGCAGTGCTTCCATTGTTATCTTTCAAAATATATCAAATTCCCTTTTGATATCTTCTTTAACCCAATGATTATTCAGCAGTGTGTTGTTTCTTCTCCACATATTTGTAAATTTTCCAACTTTCCTCTGGTTAATTACCTCTAGTTTTATACCATTATGGTTAGAAAATATTTTGGTCTGATTTTATTCTTGTTAAATTTGCAAGGACTTGTTTTGTGACCTATAATATGACCTCTCCTGGAGACTGTTCCATGTGCACTTACTCTTTATTCTGCTGCTGTTTGAGTTAATGTCTGTATGTCTGCTAAGCCCATTTGGTCTAATGTGTAGTTTAAGTCCAGTACTTCCTTGTTGATTTCTAGAAATTTGAAAAAGTGTGCTATTGAAGTTCCCTAGTATTATTTTATTGTCTATTTACCCTTTCAGATCTGTTAACATATTTAGGTTTTCTAATGCTGGGTGCATGCCTATTTATTGATATACTAGAGGCCCAGTGCATGATTGAATCATGCACGTGTAGGGTCCCCTACACACTTTCACTTTTGATCGCGGTGGAGCTGGGTGCCTGTCTGCTGGTGCACCAGGCCTTTCAGAAGCCTCCGGCGTGGCGGAGGCTTCCGAAAGGCCTGGTGCCGGAGAAGACAGGCACCCAGCTGCCCCACTTTTGATGGTCTGCACCGGGACGTGAGCTCGCTGCCCCAGAGGCCCCTTCTGTTCCGCAGCACAGCCATGGCGCAGACGCTGAGCTCATGCCGCCACTGGCGACGCAAGCTCAGCATCCTGCTGGCCCAATTGGCTACCCCGGCCACCCCGAGTCCCACCCCCTGCGCCTCCCTCTGGCCCAATCATGGGTGTAGCGGAGTGATGGTAATTTACATATTACCATTTTATTAGGTAGGATCCTCTTGTAAAATTGTGCCTCTATATCATTATATAATGACCATCATAGTTTCTTGTTACCGTTTTTGGCTTACTGTGTATATTGTATGATGTAAATATAGCTACCCCTGCTCTCCTTTACTTTCTACTTGCATGGGATATTTTTTGCCCTCTCTTTACTCTGAATATATATGTGTCCTTAATGCTGAGGTATGTCTCTTATAGGCAACAAACAGTTGGGTCTTTTTAAATTTATCTTTATTCACCTACCCACCGTATGCCTTTTGATGGGATAATTCAATTCATGAACAGTTGCATTAATTATTGATAGGTGTGATGCAGTGGTGCTGGGTGAGAGAGAGCAGGGTTTGATTCTGACTCACAAGCAGTGGGCATGGGGGAGCTGGGTGTTGGTGTGCCCTCCTGTGGCCATATTCTCTCCCCTGGTCACGCACACTGCCCTGGAGGCTGGTGACGAGGGCTGGGCTGGGGAGCCTGCAGGTGCACAGTAGGAGGGACTATCTACAGGTGGGCACAGGAGTGCTGGCGAGTGACCAAAGGCAGGACCTGATCTGGACCCACAAGCAGCTGCAGGGCCCTTAGACATCGATGCTCTCTTCTGTGGCCGCCTGATCTTGTCCCTGGAAGCACTGTAGTGAGTGAGGACCAGGGATGACATCAGGCCCAGTACATGCCAGAGCAACGCTGGTGGGGCTGCTGGTTGGGGGGGCTATCTACAGGTGTAATCAGCATTGCCAGCCAGTGACAGAAAGCAGAGCCTAAGCAGCCATGGGGGCCTTGGTTGCTAGTGTGTTCACTGATGGGTGCACACCCCCTCTTTTGTGGGCGTGCTTCAGTGGAAACTAATGATGCACCTCAGGACAGTGGCATGCGGATACACAACCGAAGGGGTGAGACCTGAGCACAGGCACACGGGTGAGTGTCTTCCCAGGGTGCCTCAGCTGATGTCCGGCTGGAAGCATGGCTCCCAGGCTCTCGTGAGGAGGGAGGCACTCAGGCAGCTGACCTCTCTCAGAGACCTGGAGCCACAGAGAGATTGGATGGCTACCCATGTGGGCCTGGGCTCCAGCCTGCGCGGGGAGTGAGCAGAGATGATCTAAGGTGTGTGCTCAGCCTTTACCTGCGGGGCAGCTGGTGAGGTCCGCGTAGTCCATTGGTGACCAGCAGGGGCAGAAGCTCTTGAACTTGTCTCTGTGAACCACTATCACGCCTACTGAGTCAGGTAATGGCAGCATCTGGTTGCAATCCTTGTTCCTAGCTGGCTCTCTTTGCCAATCTGGGTGAGGTAACACTGAAGCTGGACCTTTATGCAGGAATGGGAGACAGTAGAGGAGCAGGTTGCTCGCCCTGCTCGGCCTTTTCTAGCAAGGGGAGCTGTTAATAGCTGAGAAGTTCCCTGTGGCCCTGAAAATGCTGGCTTGGGGAATGTGATGAAGCAGGAAAATGAAGTTGTCTTTCTTCTCCTTTTGTGCAATTATTCTCATATTTTTTATTCCATAGTGTTGCTAAGACTTCCAAGTGAAATCTAGAGGACTCCCAGAACTTTATTATTCATGAGTAGCTGTCTAATCTCCGATCTTTGTGGAAAAATGGGGCAATTGGGATATCCCATGTCACTACTGCCCCCCCACCCCCGAATCTGAAAACAAAAACAACTTCTTGAGAGGGGTCTTGGCAATAACTTTCTTGTATTTGACATCTAAGGAATAAGCAACAAAACAAAAAAATAAACAAATGGGTCTACATCAAACTAGAATGTTTCTGCACAGCAAAAGAATGATGAACAAAATGAATGGACAACCTAGAAGATTGGGAGAAAATATTTGCAAACCATTTATCTTGTAAGAGGTTACTATAAAAACATATAATGAGCTCATACAAGTCAGCAAGAAAACATAAATAGCCCAATAAAAAAAGGGCAGCCCAGCTGGTGTGGCTGAGCATCAATCTATGAACCAGGAGGTCATGGTTCGATTCCCTGTCAAGGCACATGCCTGGGTTGAGGGCTCAGTCCCAGGTTGGGGTGTGCAGGAGGCAGCCAATCAGTGATTCTCTTGCATCATTAATATTTCTATCTCTCTCCCTCTCCATTCTTCTCTGAAATCACATATTTCAGATACAAATATATATATATTTGCATATCCATATATATATATATATGTTGCAAATAACCTGAATATGCATTTTTCCAAAGAATATTCAAATGGTCAATAGATACATGAAAAAGAGTACACCACCACCAATTATGAGGCAAATGCAAATCAAAACCACAATGAGATACCACCTCAAGCCTGTTATGATGGCTACATCCCAAAAGATAAAAGATAATAGGACACTGTTGGTGTAAATGTAAATAGGTGAGGCCACTCTGAAAAATAACATGGAGTTTCCTCAACAAATAAAAAGTAGAACTACCATATGATCCAGCAATTCCACATACAGTCAAACCTCTCTCGGTTCTTGAACCTCTCCCATCTCAACTCGATTCTCGACCAAGTTGTTCATGGAAAAAAATGTCTAACAAAACTTCAGTTTTTGACCTGGCAACCCTTTCATGCTGATATAACAGCCTGACAAAAAGCATCTCTCAGGCCACAAACAAAAGGCAAGAATGTGAGTCAGTTTATTGCTAAACCAGGGGTCTCAGGACATTCTGCTGTGAATATTTTTGTGGGTTTTTTTTCTGTTGCTTTTATTGCTGGTGAAATGGATGATTAGCACAATTTAAAACAAAGAGGCCATCCAGAGTGCTAATGTTGTTAGGGTGTGAAAGTGTTCACAAAACAAAGATCACAGGCAATCAAAGAAGTGGAAAAACTGCTGTTGATTTGGATAAAGGAAAAGCAATTAGCTGGTGACAGCTTTGGGAGGCAGTGACATGTGAAAAAGCCAAGATGCTGCACCCCTGAATGAGTGCTGAAAGCAATTCCTCTAGGGCTGGTAGGGGTGGTTTGATAAATTTAAGAAAATAAGTGTTTGTTTATAGATTATACAGTACATTAGACATACACTGTACACAAGAAAAGTTAAAACTAAACCATTTAGGAGTCTGGAAAGGATTAATTCAATTTACATTATTTCTAATGGGAAAAAATGGTTTTCAAAGAAATTGCTTCTTAAACAGCCTTCCAGAATGAATTAAGTTCAAGAACTGCGGCTCCACTCTATATCCAAAGAAATTGAAATTATGCATAAATGCATAACCCATGCACACAGACAATAGTAGTGTGATGAAAGCCTGGTTTGGGGGCGGGGCGTGTGGAGGGAGTCAATGGGGGAAAAAAGGGACATCTGTAATACTTTCAATAATAAAAATTAAAAAAAAAGAACTCATAGAAATATCTGCACTATGAAGTTCACTTTACTATTATAATAACCAAGACATGGAAGCATCCTAAGTGTCTACAGATGCATGCATGAATAAAAAAATTGTGATATATATTACAGTAGAATACTATTCAGCCATTTTTTTAATCCTCACCCCAGAGTATTTTTCCATTGATTTAAAAAAATTTTTTAGAGAGACTGGAAGCGGGGGGGGGGGGGGGAGAGAGAGAGAGAGAGAAAGAGAAACATCAATGTCAGACATATTAATGGGTTACCTCCCCCATGTGCCCTGACTGGGGCCAGGATCAAACCTGCAACCCAATATGTGCCCTTGACCAGGAATCAAACCTATGACCCATCAGTGGTGTCCAAGCCAATGCTCTAATCACTGAGGGACACCAGCTAGGGCACTATTCAGCCATTTTACTTCATTTTATTGTTAAAGTATTTTTATTTATTTTTAAATTTTTTATTGTTGAAAGTATTACATATGTCCCCTTTTTCCCCCATTGTCATCTCCCAGCCTGCCACTACCCCCTAGACCCAGCCTTCACCCCCAAACCCCCACTGTCTGTATCCATTGGTTATGCTTATATGAATACAAATTCTTTGGTTGAACTCTTTATTCCACACCTCCCGCCCCCCTTCACCTGCCTTCCCCCTGAGGTTGGATGGTCTGTTAAATGATTCTATGTCTCTGGATCTATTTTTGTTCATCATTTTATGTTGTTCATTCTATTACACAAATGAGTAAGATCATGTGATACTTATCTTTCTCTGACTGGCTTATTTGGCTTAGCATAATGTTCTCTAGGTCCATCCATACTGTTGCAAATGGTAAGAGTTCTTTTTTACAGTTGTGTAGTATTCCATTGTGTAGATATACCATTGTTTTTTAATACACTCATCTGCTGATGGGCACTTAGGCTGTTTCCAAATCTTAGCTATTATAAATTTCACTGCTAGGAACATAGGGATGCATATGTTCTTTCTGATGGTATTTCTGATTTCTTGGGAAATAGTCCTAGAAGTGGGATTACTGTGTCAAGTGGGAGTTCAATTTTTAATTTTTTGAGGAAACTCCATACTGTTTTCCATAATGGCTGTACTAGTCTGCATTCCCACTAGCAGTGTACAAGGGTACCCTTTTCTCCACATCCTTGCCAGCACCTGTCATTTTGATTTGTTGATGATGATCATTCTGACAGGTGTGAGTTGGTACCTTGTTTTGATTTGCATCTCTCGAATGATTAGTGATTTTGAGCATTTTTTCTTATGTCTCTTGGCCTTCTGTATGGCTGCTTTCGAGAAATGTCTAAGTCCTTTGCCCATTTTTTGATTGGATTGTTTCGATTGTTATCTTCCTTTTATTAAGTTGTATGAGTTCCCTATAAATTTTGGAGATTAAACCCTTATCAGATGTAACATTGGCAAATATGTTATGCTGTGCACTGAGCTCTCATTATTTTATTGTTTGTTTTGCTGTGCAGAAGCTTTTTATTTTGTTGTAGTCCCATTTGTTTATTTTCTCCTTAGTTTCCATATTGCTATGAGATATATCTGATATTTTGCTGCCTATGTATTCTGCTAAGATTTTTATGGTTTCCCATCTTATATATAAGTCTTATCTATCACTTTTTGTTTGTTTTTAAATATTTTTATTGATTTCAGAAAGGAAGGGAGAGAGAGATAGAAACATCAATGATGAGAGAGAATCATTGATCAGCTGCCTCCTGCACACCCCACACTGGGGATCGAGCCCACAACCCAGGCACGTGCCCTGACCGGGAATCAAACCATGACCTCCTGGTTCATAGATCCCTGCTCAACCACTGAGCCATGCCAGCCAGGCTCTTTTATCTATTTTGAGTTTATTTTTGTGTATGGTGAAAGTTGGTGGTCAAGTTTCATTGTTTTGCATGTATCTGCCCAATTTTCCCAACACCATTTATTGAAGAGACTGTCTTAACTCTAATATATACTCTTGCCTCCTTTGTCAAATGTTAATTGAGCATGATGGTTTGGATCAATTTCTGGGTTCTCTGTTCTGTTCCACTGGCCTATATGTCTGTTCTTGTGCCAGTATCAGGCAGTTTTGAGAACAGTAGCTTTGTAATACAGCTTGATATCTGGTATTGAGATCCCTCCTACTTTGTTCTTCTTTCTCAGGATTGCTGCTGCTATTCGGGTCTTTTTTTTTTTTTTTATTCCAGATGAATTTTTGGAGAGTTTGTTCTAAGTCTTTGAAATATGCCATTGGTATTTTAATGGGGATTGCATTGAATCTGTAGATTGCTTTGGGTAGTATGGACATTTTAATGATGTTGATTCTACCAATCCATGAACATGGTATACTCTTCCACTTGTTTATATCTTCCTCTATCTCTTTTTTCAGCATCCTGGAATTTTCCAAATACAGGTCTTTTATCTCCTTAGTTAAGTTTATTCCTAGGTATCTTAATTTTTTTGTTGCAATGGTAAATGGAATTTTTTTTTTTTTAGTATCTCTTTCTGTGAGTTCACTATTGGTGTATAAAAATGTCATTGATTTTTGGGTGTTGTATCCTGCTACATTGCTGAATTCATTTATTAAATCTAGTAGTTTTTTATAGATCTTTAGCATTTTCTATGTACAATATCATGTCATCAGCGAATAATGACAGTTTTATGTCTTCTTTTCCAATTCAGATGCCTTTTATTTCTTCTTCTTTAATTCCTATGGCTAGCACTTGCAGTACTCTGTCGAACAGGAATGGTGAAAGTTGGCATACCTGTCTTGTTCTAGTTCTTAGGGGAAATGGTTTTAGTTTTTGCCTATAGAGTATGATGTTGGCTGTAGGCTTGTCATATAAGGTTTTTATTATGTTGAGGTATAATCCCTTTATTCCTACTTTGCTGAGAGTTTTTATCAAGACACATTGTTGGATTTTGTTGAATGCTTTTTCTGCATCAATTGATATGATCACGTGGTTTTTGTCTTTCAATTTGTTTATGTGATGTATCACATTTATTGACTTGCAGATATTGTTTCAGCCTTGTATCCCCAGAATAATTCCCACTTGATTTTGTTTTGTTTGTCTCTCTCTTTGTTTCTTGGTGAGCCTGGCTAGAAGTTTATCTTTTTTATACTTTCAAAGAACTCAGCTGGGTTCTATTGATCTTTTGTATTTTTTTGGTCTGACATTTATTTCCACTCTGATCTTTACTATTCCCTTCCTTCTTCTTACTCAGGGCTTTTCTTGTTGCTCTTTTTCTAGTTCTCTAAGTTGTAGGGTATGCTAGCTTATTACCAGTTTTTGTTGCTTTTTTTGAGGTAGGCCTGTAGAGCTATAAACTTCTCTCTCAGGACTACTTTCACTGTGTCCCATAGATTTTGGATTGTTGTGTTTTAATTTTTGTTTGTTTCCAGAATGGTTTTTATTCTTTGATCTCTTTGGTAATCCATTCTTCAATAGCATGCTATTTAGCCTCCATGCATTTGATTATTTTTATAGTAGTTGATTTCTAATTTTATGTCATTGTGATCTTAGAAGATGCTTGATATGATTTCCATTTTCTTGAATTTGTAGAGACTTGGACCACATATTAGGACACAAGCTATCATTGTAAATGTCCCATGTGCACTTGAGAATATATATTCCATAGCTTTGGGATGATATCTTCAGAAGATGTCAATTAGTTCCATCTGATCTAGTGAGTCATTTAGGATTGCTATTTCTTTGTAGATTTTTTGTCTAGAAGATGTATCCAGTGATGTCAATGGGGTATTAAAGTCCCCTACTATGATTGTATTGCTGTCAATCTCTCCCTTGATATCTTCCATAAGTTTTGTTTTTTTAAGTATTTGGATGCTCCTGTATTGGGTGCATATATGTTTACTAGAGTTATATCCTCTTGTTGTATCTATCCCTTTAGTATTATGAAGTGGTCTTCCTTATCTCTCACTTTAAGGTCTATTTTGTCAGATATAAGTGTTGCTACCCAGCATTTTTTTTTTCCATTTGCCTGAACAATATTTTTCCCATTCCTTCACTTTCAGTCTGTGTGAGTCCTTTCTTCTGAGATGGGTCTCTTGTAGACAGCATATATATGGGTTATGTTTTTGTATCCATTCAGCCACCCTATGTCTTTTGATTGGAGCATTTACATTTAAGGTTATTATTGATAGGTACTTGTTTGTTGCCATTTTTATTCTTTATGCCTGTGTTCCTTCTTCCCTTTTGATTTCTTCTTTTTACAACAATCCCTTTAACATTTCTTGCATTGCTGACTTGGTGGTAATAAACTCCCTTAGCCTATTTTTTGTCTGTGAAGCTCCTGTTTCCCCTTCCATTTTGAATGATAACCTTGCTGGATAGAGTATTCTTGGATTCAGTCCCTGGCTTTGTATGACTTGGTATACTTCATTCCATTCCCTTCTGGCCTGATGTGTTTCTGTTGCAAAATCATTTGATAGTTTAGTGGGAGATCCCTTGTAGGTAACTTTCTGTCTCTCTTAGAGCCCTTAAGATTCTTTCTTTGTTGTTAACGTTTGCCATTCTAATTATAACGTGTCTTGGTGTGGGTCTTTTGGGTTCATCCTGTTTGGGACTCTCTGTGCTTGTGTGACTTTTCTCTTCCCCAAGTCAGGGAACTTTTCTGTCATTATTCCTTCAAATAGGTTTTCTATTCCTTGCTCATCTTCTTGTCCTTCTGGCACCCCTATTACATTGATGTTGCTTTGTTTCAAGTTGTCCCAAAGCTCCCTTAAACTCTCCTCCTGCTTTTTATGTTTTATTTTTTGTAATTGTTGATCAGTTTGGGTGTTTTTTTTGACCCTGTCTTCTCACTGATTGGTCCTTTGCTTCTTCTAGTCTACTGTTGAAACCTTTCATTGTGCTCTTTATTGCAACTATGTTATTCTTCATTTCCTTTTGAGTCTGACACATGGTGAATTTCTCATCCAGATGGTTGAGCATCTTTATAATCATTAATCTGAATTCTTTCTCTAACACATTGCTTGCCTCTATTTCATTTAGTTCCTTTTCTGGTGATTCCCCCTTTTCTTTCCTTTGGTGATTGTTTCTTTGTTGCCCCAATTTTTCTGTCTATTTCTGGCCCTGGTCACCCTGCTTGGGTTTCAAGAGGTTGAAGCCCCTACTGGTCCAATGGTCCAGGACTATTAGCCCAGAGGCTGGGTCTGTCTTGAGTCTCACACCTTTATCGTCTCTACTCTGAGTTGTATCCACTTCTCTCGCAGATGTGGTCCCTCAGTTGTCCACTTCAGATGCTCGGGGTGGAGGTGGCATGTGCACAGTTCCTCTGATGTGCAACTCCCTGTTAGGACCCAGAACCCTCTGGCAGCACACTTGCAGCTCTGTCCTGTGGCCCATGGCTAGGCATGCCGGTTGCTCCGGGTCATCCTGGCAGTGCTGTCCTGTGGCCTGGAGGTGGGCATGCACTGGGTTGCTCCATGTCACCCCAGCAGCACTGTCCTGGGGCTGAGGTGGAGCAGGTGCCAGGTTGCATTGAGTCGCAAAGTCAGCATTCTCCTGTGGCCTGGAGTGGGACAAATGGTGGGTTGCTCCTGGTCACTCCTACAGGACTTTCCTGGGGCCTAGGGTGGAGCAGGCGCTGGGTTACTCTGGGTAGAAAAGTCAGCACTCTCCTGTGGGCCAGAGTGGGGTGCAAACTGGGTGGCTCTAGGTCAGACTGGCAGCACGGTCTTGGGGCCTGGTGCAGGGGCAGGGCACAGGAGTCCTCCTGGGGTTTCACTCACAGTGGGGTCCTGGAGCACTGGATCCTTGAACTCTGGGTCCCAGTGCAGGTGAGAATGCACAATGTGGGAGGTCTCTCTCTCTGGCGAGCGCTCACTACAGACATCTGGGGGCCCACAGAGAGGTACTGTGCCACTCACTGCTGGGGCACAGTGGTGGTCCCATGTGGGTTATGGCTGGCAAGCGGCTCCCTGCATGGGTCCAGGGTGGAGTCCGAGGCCAGTCTGGGTGTTGGTGTGGCTGCACTCCTCTCCTCCACTGGCTCAGGCTAAGCAGGTCTCCATGAGGTCTCTCTGGATCCACCTGTCTCAGTTTTGACTGGGCAGTTTGCCCTTCAATGTCGAGGCTCTGGTTGGTGGAGAAAAAGTTGTTGATTTTCAATATGGCCATCTTTTTCTTGCTTAGCTTCTGTACATCATAAGTCTCTGTGCACAATGAGCTTCCATTCCATCCATAGGTATCTCTTCACTCTCCAAAGGAGAAGGTCCACTGCTATTGGGAGGTCACTTCAAGGTCCTCTATGTAGCTAATAAGAGGCAAGTCACTTGGACACTGAACTCCCATCCATCTGATATTCTCAGTGTCTCCATTTCCACAATTAAAATCTGTTTCCAAAGTGTGTTGGGTAAGCATTCCACAGAAAGGTCTGCTTGCTTGCTTCAAATTTCAGAGACCTCCTGCCAGAGAAGCAGTAACCTGGGGAGTCCTGACAGGTGTAGTAAGGAAGGTTTTCAGCCATTTAAAAATAGGAGAAATATTTCCATTTGCAACAACATGGATGGAGCATGAGGACATTATGTAAGTGAAATAAGCTAGATACAGAAATACAAATATTGCATCATTTCACTTATACATGGAATCTGAAAAGCACTCAGACTCATTAAAACAGAGATCAGACTTGTATTTGCCATGGGTGGAGATTGGGGGTAGGAGAATCAGGAGAAGGTAGTCAAATGGTACAAACTTCTAATTATAAGATAAATATTTAAAAGTTGCTAGAGATTAGATATTAATAATTCTCATTACCAAGAAGAGAAAAATGTAATTATGTGAGGTGATGGATGTTAACTAATCCTATTGTGGTAATAAATTTACAAAATATACATATTTTAAATCATTATGTTTACACTTTAAACTTTTATAGTGTTATAGTTTTCTTCAATAAAGATGTCTCATTATTATATTTTTAAACTAATTTTCATCAAGGTAATATTGATTTTTAACATTATACAGTCATGTGCCACTTAATGACTAGGATACATTCTGAGATATGAGTTGTCATGGTGAGAACATCATAGAGTGCATTTACACACAAATCTAGATCATGCAGCCTACTACACACCTAGGATACAGGGTATAGCCCATTGCTCCTGGGCCATGAGCCTGTATAACATGTTACTGTACAAACAACAGAAGAGTAAATCAAGCACAAGAAGAAATGATGTCATCAAGATATGTGGTAAACAGATGTACGAGGCTTCTGCCTGGGTAACAAGGTGTGGGAGAGGAAAAATACTTTTCCTTCTACCCTTCTGGCCTAATAATTTGGTTTTCTCCTGCAGATATGTCTCATGTCAATTTAATTAACTTTACTAACTTGTATGCCTCCTGTATACATGGAAAAGACCTAAGAAAACTGAGCAACTCACCAATAAGTTGGAAGCTATGACCTTGAACACATTCAGGTAGATACAAAGACTTCATTGGGGATGGAGAGTCAGCAATGAAGGTTACCTATAAAAGCACAGCAAAGGCTGGTGATTGTTATGCAGATTAAAGCCCAAGATTTCTCTTGATAACAGTCTCTAGAGATTAATCCTCCTCTTCCTAGTACAGTGAGGACAACACCCTTAAAAATGAAAATTTCCCTTATAAATATAAATGTCCTTTACCAAGGATAACTTCTACTTGGTTTTCAGAGCTTTTCCCATATCTGTTCTTAAAATTAATTATCCCCAAGTAATACCCCCAAAGAGGTATATTTTCAGGTGGAAAACTATTCCCCCTGTTATTGAATATTTTTATAGTCTTCTACCTCTCAGTAAAGATATCAGGTTTTCTCTTTACTCATTGACTCATTTAAAAAAAATAAATAAATTGAACTTGTAATCACTGATTCATTCACTCATTCAAGTAGAACTTTTGAGTGTCTATTATGCTTTATACACTGCTCCTTTTAGCTAGTTGCTTGGAATACAAAATGAATAACTTGTTTCATCATAGAGATATTATTCACAGCAGTTGGCCTAATTCTGACTTGAGTGATTCCATTTTCATATGCTAAATCTTTCATCTCAGTAAAGAAACTGATTATACATGACAATTTCATTTTTGCTTTTTGCAGCTAAGCTTCTGTTTTGTACAATCTTAGAGATGTATCTACATCAGAGAAGATGAACTGATGTGAGTACTTTGTAGGTGTTCAAATATTAAACAACAACTCATAAGCTAACTCGTGATTTAATATGGTGACTTGGAGGTCCCTTGGGTTTTCAAGACTTTGTTGGTAAAAAGAAATCTTTTGCATATTAAAGCAAATGCAAAATTCTAACTCCTTTCACCTTCCAGGGGTCATCAAAATCTAAATTTATTTGTGACTATGCAGAAGGTATTTAAGTAAGTTCATCAGCCTGTTATACTTAACATTTAGTTGAATTATTATTATAATAAAAATAGTCTTATTAAAACATGTGAAGAAATTGCATTTTATACTTACTAAAAAAAAGGTAGCTTCAATCATCTAATGAATTCTTCTTGGCTATTTTTAAGAAAAAGAGGTTATACAGGACCTGCGATTATACTTATAAATGCATAAAGCACTAGATTCTGAAAGTTACAATACTGAGTTGTTGCAGTTTTGTTGAATATTATATATTCAATAAAAGGGTCATGACATGTATCTTCAGAGAGATAAAAACACTGATATTTCATTTCAATTGTGATCAACCTTCAATAAAAGACTCAAATAAGTGTCATGAATATTTTTCATTAAAATTCAGGCAAGATGATGATGTAGTGGAAGCAGATTTTTTAGATTTTTACAAATCCCCACATAAAAACAAACAGAACAATTGGATAGAAAAAAAAAACAAAAAAAAACTGTGGTCAGTATTTACAATAAAAATAGGTGCCAAAGAGCCACACAAGCCCCAAAATACAAACAGTTATAGATAAATTATCAAGACCTATATGACCTGGTTGCTATTTAGGCTTGTGTGGAAAACATCAGAGGGAAGTAACAAGACATTTGAAAATCCTGAGAACAGAAGAATTTCAAAAATCCAACAGGTTTTTCTTGGAAAGCGCAGCAGCATAAAAGCATAAGATTTATATGGGAAAGTAAAATAGATTATTATGATATATCTAAGATGTGTGCATCTTATGCTACAGTGAAATGGAGTAAAATTAAAGTACTCGGGAAAAGATGTGAGCCAAGCCTTTCCTTTTCAGCACAGTTGATGACCAGCTAAACCCCATGTAGTTTTCGCCTACCTACTGCATTCCTCAGTGCACACCAGGTGCCTATGTAAATCTCAATTGGACTGGGAAGTCCATGTACCTAAAAATGTTAATTAATATTATAAAAACATATGTGGAAGGGATTATTTGCCTTCTTGAGTAGGTCCTGAGCATTCCTGGTGGTAGGCTGGATTTAGACATCGTAAACCCACTTCCCCACACCATGGGTATAAGACAACTCAAACAATTCCTGTTGGAGTGAAAGGGCAGCTGCTGTCGGCCAAGTCTCTGTCGGTCACCTGGGTCCTGATCTGAGCTGGGCATGGGAAGCACGAAGCAGCCATGGGGACAGGAGACCTCCCTCAGAAGGGGCTAGGGTTCAGGCCCCTGCAATGTTGGGGGGGTGAGGGTCTGTGCCCCACCTCTGTTGATCCCCAAATTCTCTCCTGATGGCCCCTCTGTGACTGTGCCTGTCTTAGGTTGTTCCTTCCTTGAGGAATCTTACCCATCTCTGGCTAACCAGCCATCCTCTGGGGCCAAGCAGGGTGACGTGAGGTTCAGTTTTGTCTCCTTGGTAGCCTATGCCCCCGTGGCCTCCATGCCCAGCACCTGCCATGGGATCCCCTCGCCTGCTGGCGGGGCCCCAGCACTGATCACATATCTTGTGGAACCTGGGTTTCTTCTCCAGGGAGAGCTCAGTTCGCCCCACTGGGTGAGAGACAGAACCATGGCACCAGTCATCACAAGACTTCAACCTCGACATGAACAGAGAGCTCATGCAACAGCTGTCAGCAATTGAATTGTGAGAAGAGGGTCTCTCTTGGCCTAAAGGGTAAGAGGGACCAATATAGAATGCTCAGGTGCCTTCCCAGGAGGCCCTCTACACAATGAAAAGGATTAAATCCTTACATGGCCTTTTTAAATTGCTGCCAGACATTCAAAGAATTAGTTTGTAAATTTAAAATAAGATTGTTGTTAGAGTAATAAATTTGACAGTAAAATAGTAGTCAAGTTTTCAGGCAAATTTAAATTGGCTAGTTGAAACAAGCGAATATTCTAGAAAAATTAATTGTACTGGACAAAAAGGTGTTCCTAAAGAGTTAACTAAAATTTTTATTGGTACTTCATCTCATGATAAAATTGTGCACCATGTAATGAACCTAAAACAGTAATATTATAGTGCAAAAAATTAAAATTTAAAAGCTATCAAGACTACATTATAAAATTTTCAAAAGCCTCCTAACATTTAAATCAAAAAAGGAGGGGATAGTAGAAGAATATCCATGTAAGGAAAAATATCCTGTAAGTAAATTACATCTAGAAAATTAATTGTAAGGCTAAAAGCAAGATACCCATGAAAAACACACAAGGTATCAAAACAAGCCAGAGGAAAATCATTTGGGCAAAAAATGAAATAGGATCCCAAGTCAAATTTATAGAAAATATTCCTTTATTAACTTTTGGTCGAGAATATGTTTGTATATTTTCAGAAAACAACTCCGAGACCATGTGGATTCCAGCAACAGAGAGGAATTGACAGGACTACTCCAGCCATGAAGACAGAAGAGAAGCAGTCCAGAGATGGAAGATGCTGACGTGGCCTTGCCATACTAGCAGTTAGCAGCTGTGCATCACTGCAGGTTGCCCAGGACCAAACCAGAGAGAGTCGGACCGGCATTACCACCATTTGTCCACCATCCAGAACTGTAATGTCAGTGCTGACATGTACACATAAGGAACTGTTGGACATTGAAATTGGGTCTCAAAAGAACTGTTGGCCCAGAAAGAAACTCACTACAGACTGATTCATTTGCCTGTCACCATAACCATTATTGCTTGTCTCATTTTCAGTTCTTATAAGTTTATTTCTAATAGCACATGATCTCACTCATCTAGGGGAAATAATGAACAACATAGACTGATGAACAAGAACAGACCCAGAAACAAGGAGGCATGGATCAGACTGTCGGGCCTCAGAGGGAGGGTAGGGGAGGGTGGGGGTAAAGGGGAGAGATCAACCAAAGGACTTGTGTGCAAGCATATGAGCCTAACCAGCGGTTAAGTACAACAGGGGGGTGGAGGTATGTGTGGGGAGGGGTGTGGGCTTGGAATGGGGGTTGAGGACAAATATGTGATACCTTAATCAATAAAGAAATTAAAAAAAAAAACATATGAAGGTAGAGCACTGGTAATGTTAACTACATGGTTAAAGTCGGATTTCCTAATATGGTAATTGTGGTGCATAATTCATTTATAATTCTAGTATAAAAGTTAAAAACCAAACATTAAAATCATAACTACAATAATGTGTTATGTTATACATTATATAAAAAATAGATAAACTGTAACAAAAATAACCGAAATGGTATTGGGAAGAAAAGCAAAAATGTAAAGTTTAGGAATGCTATCAAAGCTAAGTTGTTATCAGTTTAAAATAGCATGTTAATTCCTGGCCAGTTTGGCTCAGTGATTGGAATGTCAGCCTGCAGAACTGAAGGGTCATGGGTTCCATTCTGGTCAGAGGGCACATAACATGGGTTGAAGGCTTGACCCTGAGGCCCAATTGTGGAGTTTGCAGGAGGCAACCAATTAATGTCTCTCTCACACATAGATGTTTCTCTCTGTGTGTCTCTTTCCCTCCCTTCCACTATCTCTAAAAATCAATGGGGAAAAAAAAATCCTTGGGTCAGGATTAACAAAATAAAATCAAATAAAATAGGATGCTAAAATGAAGATATTTTATGTAACCCTCATTATAAATACAAAGAAAAAACCCATAGAAATTATATAAAGGAATATTATGAGGTAGCAAAAGTATACTGAGGTCAAAAGTCATCAAATCACAAAAGAGAACAGAAGGATAAGACAAGGAATGATTCTATGAAAAAGTCAGAACACAATTAACAAAATGGCAGTAGTAATACTTACCTATCAATAATTACTTCAAAGGTAAATAGATTAGAAAGTGAAGGAATAGTGAAAGATATTTAAAGAAAATAGTAACAACAAAAAGAAAGCTGGGTAGCTATACTTATATCAGATAAAATAGATGTTAAACTAAAAATGATAAAGTTACAAAGAAAGTCATTATATAACAATAAAGGAGTTATATTAATTATAAACATTTATGCACTCAGTATCAGAGCACCTAAATATATAAAGCAAATACTACCAGAACAGGAAGAATCAACAGCAATACAGTAGTAGTTGGGGAATTTAATAACCCACTCTCAACAATGTGTAGATGATCCAAACTGAAAACTAATAAAAAGCACCAAATTTGAACACTATAAAGTGAGTGAAACTAACAATCATATATAGAAATTTCAAACTAACAGCAGCAGAATACACATTCTTCTCAAGCCCATATGGGTAAGTCATGTATTAGGCTCCCCCAAAGGTCTTCAGAAATTCAGGAAGATTGAAATCATACCAAGTTTTTTCTCTGACAGCAACGGTATAAATTAGGAATCAATAACAGGAGAAAACTCATGAATATTTAAGAAATAAACAACTCTCTCCTGAACAACTAATGAATCAAAGAAGAAATTAAGGGAACTTTAAAAAAATAGTATCTGGAGACAAATGACGATAGGAACAGGGCATACAAAAATTTATGTGATGCAGCAAAAGCAGTTATAAGAGAGATGTATGTTTAGAGTAGTAAAAGCATACACCAAGAAAATAGATCTCAAACAATGCAACATTCCACCTCAATAAGAACAAACTAAGTCTTACAGTTAGCAGATGAAAGTAAATAGTTAAGATTAGAGCAAAGAAAATAAAATAGAGAACAGGATAACAACAAAAACAATTAACATAACCAAGGGTTGATTCTTAAAAAGATAAACCAAATTGACAAACCTTTATTTAGCTAGACTAAGCAAGAAAAATAAATAAAAAAAGAGGACCAAAATCAACAACATTGTAAATGAATGAGGTGATATCACAAGTGGTACCACCAAAATTCATGAGTCAATAAACTGAAAAACCTAGAAAACATGGACAAATACTTAGAAACATAAAACCAACCAAAACCGTATCAGGAAGAAATAGAAAATCTAAATAGACCAACGCCAAGTAAGAAGATTGAATCAATAATCACACACAAAAAAAACCAACACAGAGAACTCCAGGAGCGGATGGTTTCATGGGTGAATTCTACCAAACCTTTAAACAAGAATCAATGCCTTTCTTTTTCAAACTCTCAAAAAAAATAAAAAAATAAAAAAGGAAAATCCTCCAAAAGTCATTTTTTTTTTTTTGAGGCCAGTATTATCCTGACATCAATGCCAGGTAAGATATTATAAGAAAAAGGGAAACTACAGGTAACATAGCTCATGAATATAAGCGGAAAAATTCTCAAGAAAATGCTAGCAAACTGAATTTAGCAACACAATAGAAGGATTATATACCATGATCAAAAGGCCTTCATCCTTGGAATGAAAGATATTTACTATAAACAAATCAATAAAGGTGATACACCATATTGATAGAATGAAAAATAAAACATGATATGATCATCTCAATAGATCCAGAGAAAACATTTCACAAAACTCAAAATTAATTTATGATAAAAAACTCTCAACCAATTAGGTATAAAATGAGCATATCTCAATATATTATAGGACAAGTCCACAGCTAACACATTATTCAATGGTGAAAGGTGGAAAGCCTTTTCTCTAAGATCAGAAACAAGACAAGAGTGCCCATTCTCAGCAGACTTATTCAATATAGTATGGGAAATCTAGCCAGAGAAATCAGGCAAGAAAAAGGAAGAAAAGTCTTCAAAATTGGAAAAGAAGTAAAATTCTCTTTACCGTTTATATGATTTTATATAGAGAAAATCCTAAAGACTCTACCAATAAACAACAACAACAACAACAACAAACAAAAAAGAACAATACAAAAAAAAACCTGCTAGAACTAATCAAGTCAGTAAAGTTGCAGGATACAAAATTAATGCACATTTCTATGCATAATGAAGAATTAATTATGTGAAAGAAATAAAGAAAATGATCTCAGTTACAATATCATCAAAATAATAAAATAGCAGTAAGTCTTTTATTTTATCATTATTGACATGACATATTGGAATCATTTGGTGAAAGACCTCTACACTGAAACAACAGTATATTGGTTAAAGAAATTGAAGAATACACATATAAATGTGAAGAATGAATATTATTAAAAAGTGCATACTAACCAAAGACATCTATAGATTCGGTGCAATCCCTATTAAGATTCCAATGGCACTTTTTTAGAAAAGTTTAAAAATCCCTAAAATTTATATAAACTATGTAAGTACCCAAACAGCCAAAATAATCTCAGGAAAGAAGGACAAAGTCAAATATTACACTTCTAATTTCAAACTATATTACCAATCTACAGTAATAAAAACAGTATGGTACTAGCATAAAAACAGATACATAGAGCAATGAAACAGAATCAAGAGCCCATAAATAAAACCATGCACATGTGACCAACTAATACTTAACAAGGAAGCTAGGAATACTCAGTGGAGAAAATATTAGTCTCTTCAATAAATGGTGCTGGTAAAATGAGATATTCACATATAAAAAAATGAAACCACTTCTATGCTTTATAATTCACAAAAATTAGCTTAAAGTATATTAAAGGCTTAAATGTAATATCTGAAACCATGAAGCCCCCAGAATAAAACATAGGAAAAAAGCTCCTTGAAATGAGTCTTGGACAAGATTTTTTGGATATGACACCTGAAGCATAAGCAACATAACCTAAAATCAGTGAGTGTGATACAGCAAGCTCAAAAGCTTCTGCCCAGCAAAAGAAGTAATCCACAAAACGAAAAAGCAATCTATGGAGTAGGAGGAAATATCTGCAAATCAATCAATTAAAAAGTGGCAGATAATCTGAATAGTTTTCCAAATAAAATAATAAAAAATGGCCAACAGCTACATCAAAAAGTGCTAAACATCACTAATAGTAAGAAACCCAAATCACATCACCTCATGTATGTTAGAATGATTAGGATAAAAAAAGATAACAAATGATGGTGAGGATATGGAGAAAAGAAACTCCTTGAGCATTATTAGTGGAAATGTAATTTGGTGCAGCTACTATGAAAAACGGTATAGAGGTTTCTCAAAACATTAAAAAGAGAATTACCATACGATCTGGTAATTCTGCTTCCGGGTATATATCTGAAAGAAAACAAATCATCGTCCCAAAGAGATATATGCAGCATATTTACTATATTGAAGACAAAGAAACAACAAAATTCGATGGATCAGTGGATGAAGAATGTGGTAGAAATAAACAATGGAATACTATTCAACCATAAAAAAGAAGAAAATCCTGCCATTTGCAACAACTGCACGGACCTTGAGGGCATTTTGATAAATGAACTGAGTTAGAGGAAGACAAAGTAAGGATCTCATTTATATGTGGAATCTATAAACAAAACATTTGATAGTAAAATAGATCAGATTTGTGGTGGCCAGAGATGGGGTGGGGGAATTGGGTGAAGGTAATCAGAAGGTACAAACTTCTAATTCTAAGATAAGTAAGTACTTGTGATATAATGTACAATATGATGACCATAGTTAATACTGCTTTAAGGTACATTTGCAAATTACTGAGAGAATAAATCCTAGAAATTCTCATTACAAGGAAAAAATTGTATCTATATAAGGTTATGAATGTTACCTTATTGTGATAATCCTATATAATAAAAGGCTAATATGCAAATCGACCGAACAGCAGAATGACTGGTCACTATGATGTGCCCTGACCACCAGGGGGCAACACAGGAGCTGCCCCCTGATGGTCAGTGTGCTCCCACAGGGTTAGTGCTGCTCAGCTAGAAGCCTCTCCCACTTCTGCAGTAGCACTAAGGATGTCCGACTGCTGGCTTAGGTCCGCTCCCCACAGGAGAGATGCCTAAGCCAACAGTTGGACATCCCCCAAGAGCTCCCAGACTGTGAGAGGGCACAGGCCTGGCTGAAGGACCCCCCTGAGTGCACGAATCTCAGGCATTGGGCCTCTACTATATAAATAGTATATATATACCAGGTCATTATGTTGCACACCTAAAGCTTATACAGTGTTGTATGTCAATCATGTGTAATAAAAGTATAATACGCTAATTAGACTGGACAGCCAAACAACCTTTCGGACATCCTTCCATATGAAGCCAGGGCTGCGAGGGCCGAGCACCTTGTACGAATTTTGTGCATTGGGCCTCTAGTATCACAATAAAGAACAAAAGACATTCGATTCAGAGTTGGAGGTGGTCATGTGGTTCCTTCATCTTCCTTTTTCTTTGTTACTGATGGGGGTCTGCAAAGACTCTGATATGTCATGTTGATAATGATAAAAAAACAAACAAACAAACTTGGTTTTCTAATCAAATGTCCACAGTGTCTCAAACACATATAAGGCCTTGATTTCAAAGCACTTTCACTCTGTGCTTTTTCCTAGGCTGGAAAGTGAAATGACAATTATTACAATATTTGTCATATCAGTTTTTATTCCAAAGCATATACATTTGAGACAACCACAAGTTTATGATATTTTCTCTGTCCCTCATGATAAAACAAAGGCTATAGTACTTAGGATAAAATAAAATACCAAAGTGATTAAAAATCAATTTCTAGCATTAGAAGTTACTCTCTTAAGAACAAGTGACAAACCTAGAATTAAAATACAAAGTCTGAGGTCAAAATTTACTTGGTTTACTAAATGGCATTGACAGCTTTCTGGTTGAAATAAAGATATTTCAGCTTTCTACATGAAATAAAGATATATGCTTTGAAATTTGCCAACCTTTCCCAATGAGGTATATAATCACTTGCAACTGTACATTTGCTTTGAGCCTTGGATCCAAATACCTTTTATAATTTTTTAAATCAGCTTACTCTATGTCTCTTCTTAACACAAGGGTGAATACAGAGTGCCACTGGGGCAGGCAGAGTGACTTGTCCAAGAACTGAATTCACTTGATGTACTTGGAACTAGAAATAAAAACCAATTTAGTATGAGAAGTATAAATTAAAAAAAAAAAATCTTCCCATTTTTGTTTCTGAGGATGAAGATATTTTTGGACTCTCCATTAACCCTGACATCTTGCAGGAAGGAGTTTGATGGTAGTAGATGATTTGGGGACATTATTCCTTTACAATGAGGTTAATTATATACAAATATAATTTACCTTTTTTTTTTTTTTCAGTGTAAAGGGAATCAGTCATTTTCACTAAGTTTTCAAAATTGTTGTATGTAGTTTTTCAGATCACTGGAACTTGAATGTTTATGAATGAGGAAAATAATGTGATGGCATATTCTACTATTTCTAACTATCTTATTTTATGAAATGTAATGATATTCCAGCAACTTCAGTGCTTTGTAACATCTTTATTTTTTCTCTTTGATTGAACAAAGTGCTTAGCATATTGTCCTGAAAACTTAGATTCTCAAGCCATATTTCATGATTCATTCACTTAACTAATGCTTATTGATCACCATATATATATATATATATATATATATATATATATATATATATGTGTGTATATATATACATATATATATGCACACACACACACACACACACACACACACACACACACACATATATATAATGTGCTGGGGAGGGGACTACAGATTCATGTACACCTTAGCTTTAATGTCATTTCTACAATATGAGGTAAAATTATTTTCTTTCCTTAATGCTGTCTTCCTGATTTGCACATATTTTTAACTCATACGCTATAGTACTTTTGACATGGTGAAGGTACAATTTAAGAAATGAAATGGACATTTCTTTCCCAGGGTTAAAACCTGCTTGAAACAGAATTCACCACCTCATTTAAGGGCAATGCCCTTAAAATGATTCTTCATAATGCACTGTGAGGGTTATCTGGGGTCTTAGAAATGTCTGACTCTCTCAGGGCCTCCTAACCCATCTGTGTATGAGTAACTGTCTTAGGCAGTCCTCAGAAAACAGCCACAGCTTAGAATATTTTCACATTGACAACAGTTGTAGAATGCCTAAGCACTCGGAGGTACAGCTTCCCACGGGTTTTGGAAGTTAAAGAGTACTGAAAAGAAAATGTATCACTTATCTTACCAGGTGGCATATTTCACGCAGGAACGAGAAGAGGCCTTTGGGGAAGTGGGCACTGATGGATTAGGCTCATCGAAACCAGAAACCACTTGTGGCTGCAGATGCTGCTGTGAAACAATGTGATGTTAGCCCTGGCGTTCTGGAGGTGCTCCAGTTCTGTAATTACTTGTGCTTACCTACTTTCCTCCCTGAAGTTTCAACGGAATTAGTTTTCTTTGCCATCCTAGAAAGAAAAATAAAAAAGCTAATAAAGCCATGTCCAGTTAAAGAAACACAACAATTCAATGCATGTTTAATGCAATTTTAAGTAAAGAATAAAGTGACTATACAATTCCTTACAAAAAGTTTAATCATGTGCTTCAAATAAATCTTGACTCATGTAAAGATAATTACAGACAGACATATTCTAACCAACATTAAGTATACATGGAAATTTTAAAAAAACAGAACTGTACTATTTGCAATATAATTTTGGGGGGAAATCAGGAGATTTTCAACTTCATTTATTTCAACTTCATTTTCTTCAGATAGCAAGCCTTTCTCCTAAATAGATTACCATGTTTCACTAGCACTCATGACGTGGACGAATGTGGATTGACACATTCTTTGGACTTGTTTACCCATCTCGAAAAAAATTTCTGATGCTAGTTACAAGGTTGCAGCAGTCTGAAGGTGAATTAACAAATTTTTAAAAATGTTATAATATGGTAATTAATTTATTCCTAGATATAGCAAAATCCCCAATATTTCAAAGAGAGCTTTGATATTGCCCTGGCCTATTCTAAGGAATTGAAAACTTTTCTTAATAGTGGAATTACAAAGGGGGGCGGGGGGAAGAAGGAACAGATGTTCAGACATATAAACTTTTTAAATATTTTGAGTTATTAATTTATAAGATAGAAACCCATTATAATTTAGTAAAGTTCTATGTACTATATGTTATATATTATATTTTTATTAATCTCTTTATTTGTGACATCAATGAAAACAGCAAGATTTCTATCACAATAACATTTTGCAAAAAATCATTTCTTCCTTCATGTCAACAGAAATGTGACCATCTAGAGATGGAAGTGTTGTCTGTCATTCTGCTAGTATCTTACTCTTACTGTGTTTACTATTCTGAAAAACATATTCCTTGCTACCAAACTTCTCAGCACTGTGACAAGTGCAACCCAGAAATCATGAGTTGGGGAGTAATTTAGGAAGTGCTGTAACAGGATTGCCTGGAGATGATTTGAGGGGGTTTAGGAGGAAAGGAAGGAATACATTTCTAGGCAGCTACACCTTTATAAGAGCCAATCTAATTCCATCCTTAAATTTATGAAAGGCTCTACAAATTTAACACCTGCAAGTTTGAGCATTGCTCACTCTATAGCTCAGCATGGAAAAGCGCTCAGTGAGGGAGAATTTATTAAAGAAACTCTCCTAAGATGTGCACCAGTTCTATTTCACGATATGCAGAATAAAGATGCAATTATTAAGAGAATATCTGAGTTACCACTCAGGAGAAATATCATAAAAGACCGAATAATGAGACTGAACACAAATGTACAACATCAATTAAAGAGAGACATAAGGAAGTGTAAATATTTTTCGATCTCTCTTGATGAAACTACTGATGTCACATCACATGCTCAGTTGGCCATTATTGGTCGATATTCTGATGGTCTCACAATGAGAGAAGAGTTGATAAAGTTAGTATCAGTGTCAACAAGTAAATCAGGAAGCGAAATATGTAAGATTGTTATACAAACATTTCGTGACCTAAGCAATGATATCTCTAAAGTTGTGTCAGTGACGACAGATGGGGCCCCAAATATGGTGGGGGAAAAAGTCGGATTTGTCAAATTATTTACAGAAGCTATTGGACATCCGATTGTGCCTTTTCTTTGTATTATCCATCACGAAGCTTTATGTGCCAAGGCAGGATTCACCAACTTAAATGACTTAATGTCAGTTGTTACAAAAGTAGTTAATTTAATAGCTGCTCGCCCCCTTCACAAGCGAGAATTTTCAGCACTTTTACTGGAGGTTGATTCCACCTACAGTGGACTGCTGATGTACAATAATGTAAGATGGCTGAGCCGAGGCAAAGTTCTTGAGCGCTTTGTAGAGTGCTTTGAAGAAATTAAGGTATTTCTTGACAATAAGGATCTGGGAAACTTTCCTCAGCTTAATGATGATAAGTGGGTCAACACCCTGATGTTTTTAACAGATCTCTCTGTTCATATTAATGAACTGAACTTAAAGTTACAAGGTTTTGGCAAAAGTATTGACGTTATGTTTGGATACATAAAAGCTTTTGAAAGTAAAGTTAAAATTTTCAAGCGAGATGTAGAAACTAAAACTTATAAGTATTTTCCTCGAGTAACAAAGTATTTTGAGAAGGCCAGTGCAGCTGTACAAAATGAAATGCAACTCTTGCATATGAAGTACCAGCATGTTTTAGACTCGTTACTTGACCAGGTTAGTGATAGATTTAGTCAATTTAGAAGTCTAGAACAGACCATGAAAATAATTAAGTATCCTGATGTAGTAGTCTACAGTAGTTTGGAATTAAATGGTTTCCAATGGATGCAAATTGATGATTTAGAGATGCAACTTGCAGAATTTCAGGACAGTATCTGGGCTCAGGTGTTTATCAACTTGAGGTCAAAGCTTGAGAATCTGGAAAGGTGCCGCTTGGAGAATCAAGAGGAGTGCCACTACGAACAGGAAATTTGGAGTGCCTGGAACCGACTACCAGACACTTTTAGCACCCTGAAAAATATAGCAATGGCTTTATTCTCAATTTTTCCCTCTACATACTTTTGTGAGGCCTTATTCTCAGCGTTAAATAATATCAAAACCAACAAAAGAAACAGATTGACAGATGAAGTTAGTAGCGCTTGCTTGGGCCTGAAGTGTACAAAATACCAACCTTTAATTGAAGATTTAGCCAATGAAATTCAGCAACAAAAAAGTCACTAATAGGTAGGTTAAAGAATTCCCTCTCCCCCTCACTTATCTTAGTTCACGGCACCCCACACAAGCTAAATAATATCAAGACCAACAAAAGAAACCAACTGACGGAAGAACAAAAAGTCACTAAGCAGGTAAGTTAAATATTTAGTTTTTGGTTTATTAAATACAATTATATATAACAATTATACATTTATGTTATTTAAACTATAAATATCGCGAAATAATGTTTTTTCCTCAAAGTGATACACTACCGAGTTACGCTCAGTTTTTTGGCGAAGTTTGACACAGCAAGCTCAAAAGGTTGCCCATCACTGTTTTAATCAGTCTTTCGTCTGGTGAATTGTTTGGTTGCATCCTGCGTTGGAAATTTTGTTCCTAATGCAGACAACTCAAATAGCATGAGCTCTTTATTAGTTTCTTGCATAGTAAACCTGAAATAGATAGTAAAAATATCTCAGGATAACTGCCAGGCTCACTCAACTTGAATATATCCAGCCATTCTTCTACTCGGTCAGGCATTCCTGAATTCCTGAGCCAGAGTTGCTGGGTCTTCAGTGCATCCATTTGTTGACATGCTGACTGACTGCCCATCCATTGTTTACACATATCTAATAGGTACCATAGAAGTTAATATTTAGGGCCTTGATATATCTAAAGCTTAATATCTAAAACTTACATTTTCCGATATGGATATTAAGACTCCGGCTGAAATGATCTGGTCATATTCACAGAGGTAGACAGCGTCTGTCAAAGCACACTGAGCAAATCTGTCAGAATTTTAAGGTAAAATAAACTTCTTTAATATGGCGATGTGGGAGATGAAGCAATATTCACATTATGGCAGAAGATCAAAACATTACATTTCCATTACATGTTAACAGTTCATATATACATGTATATAGCATGAAGTAAAATATACCAGCAGTAATAGCTTGTTCATTTATTTCTCTAGGAATGTAGCTTATTTTCTAATTGAAGTTTGAAGATGCAGAGGAATATAATGTAAAATGTATTGGTCAGGACTCACCTGCTATAACTCTTAACTTTGTCTACTATATAGATGGTAGAGTTTTAATCCCATGAATACCTCTTGACTTCCCTGGGAGTTAAATAAGATCATTCTTTCCAGCCCTGAGATATTGTAACTCTCCAGAAGACAAAATTTCATTTACTTTAAATACATATACATTTTAGACACAGAGGCCAACTTAATACATTTATTATATCAGCTTACCAACTACAAATGATTTGAAGCAGTTAATGCTTTATAAGTGCTCCTCTAAGTTTACATTTTATATTTTACTTTGGATTATTATATGCACATTATGTACAGTTGATCTTATTAGTTTTAAAAAATGAATGAAACACTTCTTTTTAAGTTTATATGAAAATTCAAAGGACCTAGAGGAGACAAACATTTTTGTAAAAGATGAACAAAGTAGGAGGTTGGCACTCTCTGAGTTCAAGGTTTATTATGATGGCAGAGTGATTAAGGCAGTTTGCAACTGCATGCAGACCGGTAACTAGATCAGTAGAACAAAACAGAAGAAATCTTTCAGATTCACTCTTACCCATATACGGGCACTTGATTCTTTGACAAAACTAGTTTAAAGGTACTTCAGTAGTTGGAAAAATGGATATTTACATATAAAAAACTTAGGTCGGTATTTCACGCCATGTACAAAAATTACCTCAAAATAACTCATAAAGAGAGAGTGATGGTCAGAGGACTGAGTGGCATGAGAGTTCCCCTTGGTCTCTTGAAGTTTCAATAATTTGAACAACTATCATTCAACAAAGGATTCCCTGTTCAATGCACAAACACATCTGAGAGATCTGCACATTGAAACATCTAAAGGTGGGCAAACGGGAATGCATTGGGAAGGTGAGAAGGGAGAAGAACCCAGACAAGCCAGGGATGCAGCTGCGTTCACTGAGGGGCTCATCCCAGAGAGCGGAGGAATCAGGTTGTGGCTGGTACTCTCTTCAGTTGGGAGGAGCAAGGAGATGCAGTGAGCATCCCTGTGGGAGTGGGCAGTGCTAGCTGCATCTGAGCCCAGTGACCTAGGCAGGGACTAGGCACAGAGGTACAGCCAGAGTTGTCTGGCAATCAGCATTCCCTGAACATCTCTCCCATCCTGTCGAGTTGCAGAGCACATTGTCTGCAAACCCAAGACCTGGTACCACACAAACACTTTTTTCTGAGCAAGGGGCTCACCCTGTGACTCATCCCAGCGTTGGGTGGAGGTGAAAGGGGGACACTGTGGAGGTCTGCTGGTCGCCAGTGCTGGGAGGGCAAAGTAACAAAGGAGGCATCTGGTTCCTCCAGCTCACCCCACTTCCACACATTGGTGGCTGCACTGCTGGCAGGATCTGGCTGCCCGGCACAGCTTCCCCAGCGAATTCTACCAAGCATTCAAAGGAGATTTGATACCTATTATTGTCAAACTCTTTCAAAGAATTGAAAAAGAAGTAATACTTCCTCACACATTTTATGAGGCCAACATAACTCCGATACCCAAACCTGGCAAGGATAACACACAAAAAAGAAAACTTTTTGTTACAGATGCAAAAACCCTAAATAAAATACTAGCAAATCAAATACAACAATACATTAAAAAATAATATATCACCATAAGCTAGGGTTCATCCCTGGGGTACAAGGATGGTTCAACATATGCAAATCCATCAATATAATATATCTCATTAACAAAACAAAGGATAAAATCATATGATCTTTTCAATAGATGCAGAAAAGGAATTTGATGCCATACAACATCCATTTAGAACTCAAACACTCAACAACATGTGAATAGAAGGAAAGAACCTCACATAATAAAGGCCATTTATGGACAAACCCTCAGTTAATATCATACCCAATAATGAAAAACTGAAAGCTTTTCCTCTACGATCAGGATGCCCCTCTCACCACTCTCATTCAGCATAGTGCTGGAAGTCTTAGCCAGAGAACTCAGGCAAGCAAAAGGAAGAAAAGGCATCCAAACTGGGAATTAAGAAGTAAAAGTGTCACTTTCTGCAGATGATATCATTCTTTATATAGAAAACCCCAAGGACTCCACTAAGAAACTATTAGAAACAATGAATATTTACAGTAAAGTTAGAGGACACAAAATCAATGCACAAAAATCCACTGCATTCCTATATACTAAGAATGAAATTTCAGAAAAAAATTTTTCATTTGCATTGCAACCAAAAGAATAAAATATGTAGGCATAAACTTATCAAAGGATGTGAAAAACCTATGTACTTCATTCCTGCATTCAAGGTTCTTAAAATATTGTTAGTGAAAAATACACACTGGTGAAACACCAGTGAAAATAAGTATGATACAGAAACAAACACATACATACACACATAAGGAAATTAGTAATGCAAAGTTAATGAAAAAAATTTGGGTCAAGCTTTAAAGGACAATGTAAAGTAAGGCAAAAGGGAGATAGAATGGGAGAGAGAGAAAGAAATAGAAATGAACATATTAAATTAGCACTATATTTTATTGTGAATTTAAAAGAAGCAAAGCAATTTCATTAACTTCTTATTTGTTTTATTGCAGTTTGGTTGGTGAATATTGTAACTACAGCCCCCACAAGGTCAACTAATACTGCCTATGGTCTCTAGAGTTCCGGCTGCTTTAATTGCACATTGGAAAACAAATGTTTATGCTTCGCAGTGTGTGTGGGTTTTAAATGGAGGAAAAGAGAACATCTGGGGCATCAGTGAGAAGCATAACGGCAAAAATCAACTGCCACTTTTCATTATTAAAATGCTGAATGACTTTCCAATGAGCCACAGATCAGTGCATATGTGGATGCTGACATGAAATGTGTTAGGTACGTTACAGCATCACTGACACTAAAAATCTGCCTTATTGGAAAAAATACATATATTGTGCTGTGAAAAAAATACTGAGGGGGCCAGTCAGAATGGCCAGACACCAGTTTGTAAGCCTCAATTTCTTTTTTCCAGGGAATATTTTATTCTAGTTGGAACAACTAAAGGTTTAGAAATACATAATACATACGTACATAAATACATACATACATACATACAAGGTTTTCCAGAATATTCCACCTAGAATATCCTGTTTGTAGCAGTTTCTCTCTCTCTCTTTCTCTCTCTCCCTTCCTTCCTTTTTGTTTTCTTTTTTTTTTTTTCTGCCAGCCCTTTTTGCAAGTTTAATTCTTATTCATTCTCTAATACTCTAACATTATCTCTTCCTGAAAGAGTCCCAAATCCCCAGGCTGGCTTTAGTTTTCTTTGTTTTTTTAAGTATGTTATCTCATGTTTACCACTTGATAGCATTTAGTCCACTACATCGATTATCTGTTATGTCTTCTGTCTCCTCCACTGGGACAACCAGGACCAGTAACTATGAATTCTTCATCTGTTTTCATGTCCATGTATAAAATCTCCTAAACACCCAACACATATTTAATTTAAAGTATGGAATAAAATGCCTTTTTCCCCCTCAAATATCACTAAAAATATACATCGAAAATGAAATTTAAATAAATATGTAGCATATTAAATACTTAGAAAAGAAATATTAACTAGTTACACTGGAGAATGTATGGCAATTAAAGAGCTCTTTTGTTCAAATCAATCACAGAACTAAATGCAGCCACAGAAATCAGCAAGCTGCTGAAGAAATGGGTATTGATTTAACCAAGATCACCCAGGCCCCTCCCAGAAGCCATTAGCCAGAGTCTGCTGTAAGGTGTTCTAAAGGTAACTCATGGGCAAATCCTCTGCCCTCCATACAAAAACAGCTCTGTTTGTGGTTTGCTCACAAGTTAAGAATAGCTAGGAAGACCAGCTCCCTGTGCAAAATAAAGAATTTGTGTATGGAGTCTAGAAAGTGGGATAAAACTACAAGGAGAAGCAAGTCGCTGTTTGAGTCACCTGTCCCTCCACATGATGTAGACAGCTCTCACCCACGACTCATGGCCAGGGCTTTGCAAACTGCACAGCATTTCCTACTAGAGAAACAGTGACCTCTAAAAATACCCATCAGTTTCTAATACTGATAATTTATTATTACCAATCTCTCTATTATTTATGTAAATGGTTATAAACTGCTACTACATATGTGAGGAAAAGGAAAACAGAGATAATATGTCAAACAAACAAATCGACTTTCAAGAAAATAGAAAAAAATTAAATCTAGTATATATTGTCAGAAATTCAAGAAGAGTTCACATCCATAGAACAAAAATAGTCTGCTTAAAAAAATTATTCTTCCTTTTCACCTGTTATCTTCACTAGATCTTGCGAACTATTCTGTGACTATAACAGTGCCTAACAGTGCACACACTAAGTTTTTCTGCACATCTGTGCTCTTAAATTCAAGTTAGCTAAAAGGATTAAGAAATATCACACTAAAATTTTCAATTGATAAAAGGAGGTGAAATCTAAGTCCTTATCATTCAAAAAGTAATCCATTATTAACTATTTATTAAGCATAAATCATGTGTCAAATACTTTTCTAGGTTCTGAGGATGCATCAGTGGGAGAAAAAAAATTATTTCCTTCATAAAATGCATATTCCAGTGATAGAAACTGGAAATTACCAGATGATGATAAGTTCAAAGAAGAAAAATATGCTAGGTAAGAAAAGGAAGAAAGATGGTACATTTTCAATTGTGTTCTTGGAAAATACTCTTCTGATAAAATCAGATTAAATATTGATTTGAAAGCAAAAAGTTTGTTTTGAGTTGTATAAGTTCTTTATATATTTTGGAAATTAACCCCTTATCAGATGTATTATATGTTCTCCCATAGGTGGGTTCCCTTTTCATTTCGTTGGTTTCTTTTACTGTGCAGCAGCTTTTTAGTTTGATGTAGTCCCATTTGTTTATTTTTTTTCCTTTTTTCCCTTGCCTTAGGAGATGCATTGGCAAAAGTATTGCTATGTGAGATGTCTGAGATTTTACTGTCTATGTTTTCCTCTAGGATTTTTATTGGTTTCAAGTCTAACATTTAACTTTTTGATCCATTTTGAGTTTTTTCTTGTGTGTGGTATAAGATGGTGGTCTAGGTTCATTTTTTTTTTTTTTTTGCATGTACCTTTCCAATTTTCCCAATACCATTTATTGAAGAGACTGTTTTTACATAAGTAAAGAGGTTTTCATGCAGAACAAAGAGTGAATATAAACCTGGTGACAAAAACCATGTTTTTTGGATGTTCAAAGGTGAAGGAGCTGAGGTGGGCAATGTGGAGAGAAGGTAAGAGCTGAGTCAGTGGGGCCACCAGGGAAGGATTGTGCAGGACCTCCTGGCCGCTGCCTTTGAGAATCCATCATGGTGACTCAAGAGTGGAAGCAGGGAAGCAGTCAGAAGGTTACTGCAATAACCGTTTTTTTGAAACATGGTACTCAGATTCTGGTATATTCTGAAAGTAGAACAGACAGAATGGGATGGGAGTGTGAAAGAAAGCAGGTAAGAAGTCATGCTATCTGCTGGGCATTCCTGAAGTTCATTTCTAATTACGTACTTAATATTTTGACTACATTGGAGGGGTAAGAAGGTAGGGTCAAGGAAATAGCAACAAGGATAGTTAACAATTATTGAACATGCACTTGAACATGCAGTGCTAGCAAACTTCTAAATGCTTTTTATGCATCACAATATTAGATATTCACAAGAATTCTTTGAGCTAGATACTATTAATAACCAGTGTCAAATAAGCAAACTTAACCTTAGAGATGGTATATCCAATCCCTAAGGTTTTATACCTCATAAATCGAGGTAGATGAATGCATCAGGCCACCTGACTTCAGGTCCTGAACTTGGAAACAAAATGATATCACTGGACCAACTACATTGTCACCAAGGTCCCTTACCAGACACTTTACAAAGACCCTCCTGTTTACCCATTACTACAAGGTGAATATGAAGAAACCAATACTTAGTGAGGGTACTAAACTTACCAAAAATAGGAGAGACTTGAGACTTCAAATATTAATGATTGATTTCTGGTTTAAAGAAATATGTGTGATATTACTTGCTGCTACAAGGACCAAAAGGAGACATCATATTCAGAAGTTTCAGCAAATGCTAGATTATTCTTATAATCTTTTATAGCTTCATACATATTGTTTTTAATCAAAAAGAAGTTTTAGCATGAAAAGTTTCCTGGATTTATTTGACTAGACTCGTTTTTGGAAATTCTGGTATAAAGTATTTTTCTACAGCACTGTGAGAATAATAGCTATTCCCAGCAACCAGAGAAACCAAATTTCTAGGGAATTTTGATCTTTCTTGAAAGATAATTCATAGAACTGTGAATAGCTTCACGGGGATCCTGTAGAAGAATTTGAACCACATCCTCCTCCTTGGAAAGAAATAGAAAGTGCTCTAAGTTGATAAACAGTGGAGAGGGAAAAGAAACGTGCCATAATCCCCACCACTGGCAGCCAGAGCACAACTTGATCAAATGTCCACATCACTTCCTCTATGGGATGAAATCTAAGTGTGTGCACGGAGTGATCTGGCTTGTTATTCAGCAAGCGAATCACTCACTACAAATATAGTATATTCATTGTTTTCATGGACTCACATATTCCCTGGGAACTCTCTCAAGCTCTGAAAGATGAGCCAATTGATATAAATTGAGTCAATGACATAGTTAACAAACTGTCACTTACAGCATTTTGGTTTTAGAGGTCACAACAGACCTCTATATATGTTTGTGCCTAGGTTTCTGAGATAGGAAGAATTCCATAGGCTGATGAGTGAGATATAGGATTGTTCAACTACTGAAAGCAGTGTACTAATTTATATTTAAGACTAATTGATAATGGTAAAAACTGCCACAAAATGCATCAAGCTTTGCTACTTACTTGCTGAGTGACATTAGACAGATGACTAATAATACTAGTGCTTGCCTTACAGGGCTGTCATAAAGATGATTAAAAATAAGGATGATGATGATGATGGTGAAATAAGAGGAGCAGGAAGAAGAATAACAGAAACTACTATTACTTAGAATAGTTCATGATATATTGTAAGTGGTAAGAGTCCTAGTTAAATCTAAAAAATCCTACCTAATAATAGACAAATATGCAAATTGACCATACCTCTGACACGCCCACAAGCCACACCCACCATCCAATCAGAGTGAGTATGCAAATTAACCCAACCAAGATGGCTACAGTCACAGAGAGCAAGGTTTCCTAGGTAACAGAGGAAGCCAAACTTTCCATCTGCCTTGCCAGGCCTAAGCCTCCACTCAAGCTACAAAGTTTCAATTTTAGAAGGTAAACAAATTCAAACAGAAATGGTGGCAGAAAGGAACTTGAGAGAGCAGGCCAGGGTTGCCTGTGGCAACAGGGGAAGCAAAGCTTTCCACACACCCTGGCGGGGCCCACCCACTTAAGCTACAAAGTTTCAATTATAACCCTAACAGAAATGCCTGCCAGCTGCGGAGGGAGCCCCAGGCTTGGCTCCGCTCCAGGCTACAAAGTTTCAATTGTAGAAGGAAAATAAATTCCAGATACCAGGGCCTCCACTTGGGTTTCCAGAGGGCATGGCCAGCCTGCAAACCACCACAGGCCCCTCGCTCAGGCCGCCCCACGCCCCAAGGGAACCCCACCCTGATCAGGGTCACCCTTCAGGGCAAACCAGCTGGCCCCCACCCTTGCACCAGGCCTTTATCCTATCTAATAAAAGAGTAATATGCAGATTGATCATCACTGCAACACACAATATAGCTGCCCCCATGTGGTCAACGATCCTGCCCCCATGTGGACACAAGATGGCCACCACAAGATGGCCAGCAGGAGAGGGCAGTTGGGAGGCACCCGGCCTGCAAGGGAGGGCAGTTGAGAAGGACCAGGCCTGCAAGGGAGGGCAGTTGAGAGGGACCAGGCCTGCAAGGGAGGGCAGTTAGAGGTGATCAACCCTGCAGGAGAGGGCAGTTAGGGGTGACCAGGCCAGCAGAGGAGGGAAGTTGGGGGCAAACAGGCTGGCAGCGGAGTGGTTAGGGGGTGATCAGGCTGGCAGGCAGAAGTGGTTAGGGGCAATCAGAAAGGCAGGCAGGCAAGCAGTTGGGAGCCAGCAGTCCTGGATTATGAGAGGGATCCCAGATTGGAGAGGGTACAGGCTGGGCTGAGGGACAACCCCCCTCTGTGCATGAATTTCGTGCACCGGGCCTCTAGTAAATTAATATATCATAATACTATACTATATTTAGACAAGCTGTAAATATTTAAAGTAATTTTCTTCAAGATATCTTTTTAATATTCTAAAAACCTCTAAAAGGTGAAGCAAACATTGACCTTCACAAATAACAAAAGTATAATCTATTGAATAGCTTTTTAAATAACAATTTATTGGGAGGAAACAGAAGTAGATACTGTGAGAGAAGTGGATAACTTTGAATGTGGCTCTGCTTGAAACTTACCCCTACATACTGCCATTAGTTGAGATTTTTAAATTGTTGTTCCAGAATTTACAAAAATCTCTGCATTTGGAATAGTTATGTATCTATCCAAATTAGATATTCTTTGAGGTAGTAGCCCTTATTAACCTTGTATATTAGTTTACAAAAAATACATTGTACATTTCTATTTAAAAATAGAATACAGCCCTATCTTGTTTGGCTCAGTGGGTAGAGCATCGGCCCGCAGACTGAAGGATCCTAGTTTGATTCTGGTCAAGGGCATGTTCCTCTGTTGCAGATGCAATCCCAGGCTGGCCCTGTTCCAGGCAGGTGTGGAAGGCACATCCATGTTTATCTCTCTCTGTCTCTTCCCCTCCCTTCCACTCTTTCTAAAAATCAATGGAAAAATATCCTCAGGTGAGGGTTAACAAAAAAGAAAAATTAATAAAAATAGAATACAGTGTTGGGATACAGGAATGATAAAATTGCTCATTAAAATTCTGCTTATACCTCAAATCTAACAGAAAGCCTAGTTCTGAATCTTATGGCATGTGATTGATTATGAGACTAGCAGTGCCCTCGCATTGGGTTAGAGTCACTTTTACACAAAGCATAATCTGGAGCCTCTTTCAGGAATAAGCTAGAAATACAATCAGCAATTGTATCACACACGTGTCCTGATACCTGGTAGCAAGATGAATGCATGAAAGCAAGTCCTGACTTGACTTCTTACATGTTTTTGATTCTTTCTATTTTGAAGCGAGGGGCTAAAATTTCTGAGTTTACAAACACAACAATTAAGAAATAAACAGGAGGATCCAAGATGGCTGCCAATGGGACGGCAGGCTGCAATATAGTGTGTGAGTAAGAGAATGAAGGCCGAGTGTGTGGACATGCAGGGAGTGTCTGTTTTTGTGAGTGAGGGACAACTATATACCAAGGGACTGTTGGGGACTGGTGGACCAGGCCCCCAACTGGACAGCCTCTACTGTGGCTGAAATTTCTCCCAGAGAGGCTGGCTCTGCCACATAGACCACACCATCTTGAAGGGGAGACTGGCTGTGATCGGGAGACCTACTGTGATCAGAACCCCAGCCTTACCTTCAACCGGGGAGACCTCGGATGCCTCCTGGGACCTTACAACCACAACACCCAGGGACCAGTTGCCTCAGCTGTGAACCCACGAGCGCCGTAACTCCATCCTCACTGACCACGGGCACCTGGGAGGTCTGCTCAAGTGGAGACAAAGCGGCGCAGAAAATACAGATGGGCCCTGCACCTTCTCACAGAGTGGATAGAAGGAAGAGCTGGGTCAAACAGCTCCCACCCGGAACTGGTAAATTGGACACAGTTGGTGGGGCAATCCACAGATGGAAAGGTCAGATATTGCCTGCAGAAAGGTAAGGTCTGGGAGACAGGCTGGAGGGAGAAACACACACAGCAGGACCTAGAGCCTCAGAAGAAGAATACATGCCACAAAATCTGCAGGTGTTGGGGTTAGTGAAGTCCTCGAGTGTGGAAGGGGGTCCACAGGGCTGCTGGCAAAAGGGAAGTCTAGACATTGACCCACAACTGGACTGGGCCCAGAAAGGCAGCCTGAAGTTCTGTACTGGCTGCGCAGAGCCAGGGGGGAAAGATATGTGCAGAGTCGCACACAGAGCCAGGGGAAAAGTCGTGCACAGTGCCAGGGTAGAGAGGCCTTTTAGCCCTGGATATTAAGACAGAAACACTCTACCCAGGGGCTGTATCAGAAATTGACTCTTGTATGTAAATACAACTAAAGGCACACTGAGAACCAAAGAGAGCAGAGAGATTCCGCCTGATTGAAAACAGGATTGTGGCTTATGACACAGAGGAGTGGTGGATTGCAGGGAACTTCAATACTGGCTGACTACCTGAAAGGAAACAGATGTGCCAAGCAGAACAGTAGAGGAAGTCAAAGACCTTCACTACATCACATTTTTATTTTTATCTTTTACTTAAACTAATTTTTTTCTCACTTGATTTTACCTTGTTCATTATTATATTTTTATTTTTAACTATTATTATTAATACTATCATTTTACCCTTTTTTAAAGTTTTATTTTGTTATTTTTTCCTTATTTTATTTTAGGATTAGTGTTCTACATTCTATTTTTATTTTCCCTTTAAGCATTATTTTACTTGATCTCAATTTTTCCTTTATGCCAACACTCTCTTCCTCACTTTTTCTCTTTTTTGTACTGTTTCTCTTACCCTGTCCCTGCTTTAGTTTTCCTCTATCTTTTCTTTTTATTCCCTGTTAAAAATCGATCTTACTCATATATCTAATTTCCTCTCCCCTGCTCAAGCCCGTACATACTTCTCTCTTCTCTTCACTATCCAATATTTTTTTTTCCTTTTCATTCTTTCTGTCTTGTTGCTATTTGTTTGATTGTTGGTTAGTTTTTATTTGTTTGTTTGTTGTTGTTTTCTTTCTTTCCTTTTTTTTTTTTTGCTTCTGTTTTTTCCTCTCCTCACTTGTTCTCTTCTTCTACTAATAGCTAAACGAAATCCAATCACCAACTCAGGCATATCTGCTGTCTATTCTCCTTTTCCAATAGTAATGAATACATAGATAGATTAAAGAATGGGGAAAAAAAAAATATATATATATATATATATAAATTTTCATATATATATGTATGTATGTGTGTGTATATATATATATATATATATATATATATATATATATATATATATATATATATTTCTCATTTTTTATTTTGTTTTTTACTTTTCTTCTTATACACTCATTTTCTTTCTACCTCCTCTATAATGAATTGTGGCTATTTCCCCATTCATTCAATTCCTTGACCTTACCTTCTGGAAATAAGCTCTGCCCCCCTCAGATTCATCTGGCTATTTACTGTTTGGAGGCTTTTTGTATCATTTTTTGCTTTAGTTGTATTGTGTAGTTTGCATTCATCTCTGCGTGTTTGTTGTTTACATTTTTTGGATTAGTTCTTGTTTTATTGGAGTTTTCTCCCTATATACATATATTTTTTCACTTCTTTTTTCTTCTCTTTCTTTACTCTCTTACATTTTTTTTCCTTTTCTCAATATCATTTTTGCTCTTTTTTCTATTCCACAATTCTCTTTTCTCTGGTGGTCATCTTTATTTGGAAGTATTAGTATTGTGAATATATTTGTATTTGGTGCCCTGTGCGTTGTGTCTTGTTGTGTTGTATTTTGTGCCTTTAAGTCAATGCAGGAGAGAGAGAGCTACATAACCAGAAACCCTGAGAAGAGCGATCATGGGGAGACAAAGAAACAGCCCACATACGAAAGAAAAGGAGGAATCACCAGAAAAGGAAGTAAATGAAATGAAGGCAAGCAATATGACAAAGAAAAAATTAAGAGCAATGGTCATAAAGTTGCTAAAAAGGATGGAAGACAAATTCAACAATATGTGTAAGAACCAAGAAGAAATGAAGAAGAACCAAGAAGAGAAGAAAAATGACATCGCTGCAATAAAGAACACAATGGAAAGCAACAACAGTAGACTAAAAGAAGCGGAGGACTGCATCAGTGAGCTAGAAGACAAGGTAGGAAAAAATACCCAAGTAGAGCAATATCTAGAAAAAAAAACTTAAAAAAAAAGGATGAGAGCCTAAGAGAACTTTGGGATGACACGAAATGAAACAACATCCACGTAATAGGGGTGCCAGAAGGAGAGGAAACTGAGCAAGGATTAGAAAACCTGTTTGAAGAAATAATGATAGAAAACTTCCCTGATATTGGGAAGAAAAAACTCACACAAGTCCAAGCTCACCGAGTCCCAATCAAGATGAACCCCAAAGGATTGACATCACAACACATTATATTTAAATTGGCAAGCAACAAAGACAAAGTAATAATCTTAAAGGCTGCCAGAGAGAGATAGAAAGTTACCTACAAAGGATCTCCCATCAGACTATCAATTGATTTCTCAACAGAAACACATCAGGCCAGAAGAGAATGGAATGAAATATACAAAGTCATGCAAAGCAAGGGTCTGAATCCACAAATACTGTACCCAGCAAGGCTAACAATCAAAATTGAGGGTGAAATCAGAAGCTTCACAGACAAAAAAGGACTATGGGAGTTCATTACCACCAAATCAGCAATGCAAGAAATGCTAAAGAGTCTGCTGTAAAAAGAAGAAATAGGAAAGGAACACAGGCATAAAGAATAAAAATGGTGACAAACAAGTACCTATCAATAATAACTTTAAATGTATATGAATTAAATGCCCCAATCAAAAGATAGGGTAGCTGAGTGGATAAGAAAAAATGACCCATATATCTGCTGTCTACAGGAAACCCACCTTAGAACAAAGAACTCACACAGACTGATGGTGAAGGTATGGAAAAAGGTTTTTCAGGCGAATGGAAATAAAAAAAAAACACTGGGGTAGCAATACTTATATCTGACAAATTATACCTCAAAGTGAAGGCCACAACAAGAGATAAGGAAGGTCACTTCATAATACTAAAGGGAGCAATCCAACAAGAAGATATAACTCCAGTAAACATATTTGCACCCAATATAGGAGCACCAAAATACATAAAAAAACTTCTGGAGGATATCAAGGGAGAGATTGACAGCAATAAAGTCATATTACGGGACTTTAATACCCAACTAACACCACTGGACAAATCCTCTAAACAAAAAATCAGCAAAGAAACATCAATCCTAAATGACTCACTAGATCAGATGGAATTAATTGACATCTTCAGAACATTCCATGACAAGCCATAGAATATACATTCTTCTCAAATGCACAAGGGTCATTTTCAAAGATACATCACATATTGGAACACAGCCAAAGTCTCTTCAAACTCAAGAAGATAGAAATCATATCAAGCATCTTCTCAGATCACAATGGCATAAAACTAGAAATCAACTACAATAAAAACAATGAAAAAAATAAAACACCTGGAGGCTAAATAGCATGCTGTTAAACAATAATTGAGTTACCATAGAGATCAAAAGAAATAAAAATCATCATGGCAATAAATGACAATGAAAACACAACATCCAAAATCTATGGGAAACAGCAAAAGCAGTCTTGAGAGGGAAGTTCATAGCTCTACAGGCCTACCTCAAAAAAACAAGAAAAAATGGTAATAAATTATCTGACCCTACAACTCAAAGAGGTAGACAGAGAGCAACAAGAAAAGCCCAGTGTAAGCACAAGGAAGGAAATATTAAAGATCAGAGAGGAGATAAATGACATAGAGACCAAAAAAAAAAAATAATAATAATACAAAAGTTCAACAAAACCAAGAGCTGGTTCTTTGAAAGGATAAACAAAATTGATGAACCTCTAGCCAGGCTTACTAAGAAGCAAAGAGAGAGGGCCCAAATAAACAAAATCAGATATGAAAGAGGTGAAGTAACAACCGATCCCACAGAAATACAAACGATTATGAAAAAATACTATAAACAACTCTATTCCAACAAAATGGACAACCTAGATGAAATGGACATATTCTTAGAAAAATACAAGCTCCCAAAACTCAATCAAGAAGAATAAAAAAACCTGAATAGGCTACTAACTACCAAAGAAATTGAAGCAGTGATAAAAAAATCTTCCAGCAAACAAAAGCCCTGGTCCAGACTGCTTTACAGGGGAGTTCTACCAAGGATTCAAAGAAAAATTAAAACTTATCCTCCTCAGACTATTCCAAAAAATTCAAAAGGAAGGCACACTTGTGAGCTCTTTCTATGAAGCCAGCATCACCCTAATACCAAAACCAGATAAAGACACTACAAAAAAAGAGAACTACAGGCCAATATTCTTGATGAACATAGATACTAAAATCTCAACAAAATTCTAGCAAATAGAACTCAGGCATTACATTAGAAAGATGATACACTATGACCAAGTGGGATTTATTCCAGGATGCAAGGATGGTACAATATCTGCAAAGCAATAAATATGAAACATTACATAAAGAAACTGAGAGACAAAAGTCTCATAATCATGTCAATCGATGCAGAAAAAGCATTTGACAAAATCCAATACCCTTTCTTGATAAAAACTCTCAGCAAAGTGGGAATAGAGTGATCACACTTCAACATAATAAAATCCTTATATGACAAACCTACAGCCAACATCATTCTCAATGGGAAAAAACTAAACTTATTTCCCCTCTGAACGGGAAAAGACAGGGATGCCCACTTTCACCACTCCTGTTCAATATAGTACTGGAAGTGTTAGCCAAGAAGAAGAAATAAAAGGCATCCAAATTGGAAAAGAAAAAGTACAAATGTCCTTATTCGCAGATGACATGATACTATACATAGAAAACCCCAAAGACTCCATCACAAAACTACTTGACCTAATAAGTGAATTTGGCAAAGTAGCAGGATACAAAATTAGCACCCAGAAATCTATGGACTTTTTATACACCAATAATGAACTAACATAAAGAGAAGTGAAAAAAAACAATCCCATTTAAGATTGCACCAAAAAATTAAGATACCCTGGCATAAACTTAAGTAAGGACATAAAAGACCTCTACTCGGAAAACTACAGGACACTGAAAAAAGAGACAGAGGTATACATAAACAAATGGAAGAACAAACCATGTTCATGGATTGGTATAATCAACATCATTAAAATGTCCATACCACACAAAGCAATCTACAGATTCAATGCAATCTCCATTAAAATACCAATGGCATATTTCAAAGATCTTCTAGAACAAACTCTCCAAAAATTCATCTGGAATAAAATAAGACCCCGAATAGCTGGAGCAATCCTGAGAAAGAAGAACAAAGTTGTATGGATCACAATACCAGATATCATGCTATATTACCAAGCCACGGATCTCAAAACTGCCTGATACTGGCACAAGAACAGACATATAGACCAATGGAACAGAACAGAGAACCCAGAAATCAGCCCAAGCCATTATGCTCAATTAATATTTGATAAAGGAGGCAAGAACATACAATGAAGACAAGATAGTCTCTTCAATAAATGGTGCTGGGAAATTTGGTCAGATACATGTAAAAAAAAATGAAACTAGATCACCAATTTACATCATACACAAAAACAAACTCAAAATGTCTAAAGGACTTAAATGTAAGATGGGAAACCATAAAAATCCTACAAGACTCCATAGGCAGCAAAATGCCGACATGTCTTAGCAATATCTTTACAGACACAACTCCTAGGGCAATAGAGACTAAGGAGAAAATAAACAAATGGGACTACATTAAAATAAAAAGCTTCTGCACAGCAAAAGAAACCATCAACAAATCAACGAGAAAACTCACTGCATGGGAGAACATATTTGCCAATGATATTTCTGATAAGGGTTCAATCTCCAACATTTACAGAGAACTCATACAACTTAACAAAAGGAAGATAAACAATCCAATAAAAAAAATGGGCAAATGTTCTAAATAGACACATTTCAAAAGAGGACATATAGAAGGCCCAGAGATATGAAAACATGCTCAAAGTCACTAATCATCCAAGAAATGCAAATCAAAACAACAATGAGATATCATCTCACACCTGTCAGAATGGCTATCATCAACATATCAACAAATGACAAGTGCTGGTGAGGATGTGGAGAAAAAGGAACCCTCCTGCACTGCTAATGGGAATGCAGACTTGTGCAGCCACTGTGGAGAACAGTATGGAGTTTCTTCAAAAAGTTAAAAATGGTGAACTCCCATTTGACCCATTAATCCCACTTCTAGGACTATATCCAAAGAAACCAGAAACACTAATCAGAAAGGATATATGCACCCCTATGTTCATAGCGGCACAATTTACAATACCTAAGATTTGGAAACAGCTTAAGTGTCCATCAGCAGATGAGTGGATTAAAAAACTGTGGTACATCTACACAATGGAATATTATGCTGCTATAAAAAAGAAGGAACTTTTACCATTTGCAACAGCATGGATGGAACTGGAAAGCATTATGCTAAGTGAAATAAGCCAGTCGGAGAAAGATAAATATCGCATGATCTCACCCATATGTGGAATATAATGATCAACATAATTTGATGAACAAGAATAGATCCAGAGACAAATGGTAGGGGAGGGAGGGTTATAGAGCAACCAAAGGACTTGTATGCATGCATATTAGCATAACCAATGGACACAGACACTGAAGTGGTGGGGGCTTGCCCAGGATGGGAATGGCTGGGGGGGGGGGGATCAATTGGGGGAAAAAAAGTCATATGTAAAACTTTAGACAATCAAAAAAAAAAAAAAAAAGAAAGAAAGAAAGAAAGAAACAGCCCGGTGAGCATGGTTCAGTGGTTGAGCATGGAGCTATGAACCAGGAGGTCACGGTTCAAATCCCAGTCAGGGCACATGCCCAGGTTACAGGTTCGATCCCCAGTGTGGGAAGTGCAGGGGGCAGCCCATCAATGATTCTCTCTCATCATTGATGTTTCTATCTCTCTCTTCCTGTCCCTTCCTCTCTGAAATCAATAAAAATATATTTTCAAAAAAGAAATAACTGATAAAATAAATTGGTTTTAATTCATCCATATCTTTTTAAGTATGAGAATATAATTTAATATATCAAAATAAATATATGATAACAATATAATAGCTTAGAAATTGAAATTAGATAATGTTCTACTTGAAAAAAATAATGTATCTATTGGGTGTTTTTAGTACATAGTATTTTAAAATGCTCTCAGAATTTTCTCAAACTCTAGGATATAATTCTCTCCATATGGTTGGTAGATAGATAACAGACATACACATAATCACTGTCTGACTTTCAGTAATGGTGATGGGTTTCCAGTTTTTCTACATGTTTTTGTTTTTGAAGATTTATAAGCTGAACATGACTAAGAGATACATAATTCTTTATGGCACAGAAGCTTACGGTTTTATTTTTATCTAAAATCCCAAACATTACTCTCCACTATGGAATTCTGGGAGCCTCACAGCAGTATTTTTCAAACTGTGAATTGAACCATTTAAGGGTCTTGATGAAGTCAAGGGTCATGAGATCAAGTTAGAGGGGTAGGCAACAGCTTTTAAAAATAAAATATATCAGGATCAAACAAAATAGCAAAGTCAGACTGTACAGCATATGTAAGTACAAGTGTTGTCTCATGGACATTTTCTTTCCTTGACTGGCACAAGTGTGTGCACATACACAGAGTGGCAAACCATGTTTATAGTATGTATAGTTATTTTAAACTTTAATAGTCACCACATGAGATTTTATGATTCTACTTCAAAGGTTTCTTGTGCCCTAAAAATGGTTTTCAAAATTCTCAGTCTATGCACATTTTTGGGTAAAAGTGTTATGGCCTTTATATGATGCTTATAAAAATCTTTTTAAAAAGCTTGAATTATACTAATGCTAAAGCAATTATATTTTAGTTTTGGAATAATATACTTTCAAATATAAAAATAGCAAATATATTAACGTATATTTATATGTCTCTGTTTTACAACTAGATGTGCCATAACTAATTGCTTATATATTCCCATTTTAAATTTAGGTTCTAATCAGGTTACATACAAAATTTAGGTTTAAAGTTAAGAATCTTGAGATGAGATATTATTTTGCATTTTCTTGAGGGGCCCAGCCCAATCAGATGAGATCTTAAAATAACTTTGCTGACTGAGGTCAGGGTCAGAGAGCAATATGACTTCAGAAGATTGGCCAGAGACATGTAACATGCTGCCTTTGAAGATGGAGAAAGGGGGCCCAGAGCCAAGAAATGTATGTGGCCACTAGAAGCAGAAACAGAGATGGAGATGGATTATCCCCCAGAGCCTCCCAAACAGCGCAGCCTGCTGACACATTAATTTGAGCCCAATGAAATCTGTGTTGAACTTCTCACCTACAGAACTATAAATACATTTGTAATTTGTTAAACCATAAATTGTGTGTAATGTTTATAGCAGCACCTGAAATATAATACAGCCTCTTTACACTCTCACTATAGTGTTTGAGACATCAGAGGGAAGAGTTAAGGGCTTAAGTATGGCAATAGAAAATGTAGCGATAAATAAGGGATAGGAATCTATATGTTCTTTCCTTTGAAACTGTATTATATCTGCCTATAAATTTGGAATAGAAAAAAAAATCCAGATTTATGAAAATTTGAGTTTAGGTGTACATGTAGATAATCATTAATTCAAAGCTGTAGATATATGTTACAAAATGCTGTCGAAATTTGGGGTGCTTCTTTGTATGGACAAAGTTATATTCACTTTCATTACTTTACTAGAGGCCTGGTGCACGAATTCAAATATGGGTGGGGTCTGGCTGCCTCTCCCCAATTGGGGCCAATCAGGCCAAGCTAGTCAATGAGAAGGGATGTGGGAGTTTGGAGGCAGGCCAGCACCTCCCACCGCCCCCGCCCCGTCAAACTCCTGGTTGAACTCTAGGTCGAGGGGACAATTTGCATATTAGCTTTTTATTATATAGCATATTTGTCTTTGTATATGGAATATGAATGGGTTTATCTTGTCCTTTTCATAGTAACAGCTATTTCCTTGACTGTAATTTTAAAGATTTTCTTTTTAAATATTTTTCTTTCACTAAATTTAAAAGAAATTGCTTCTTTTATCTCATCTGATTTGACTGAAACACATATTGTGAAAAGGCTGCCAGACTAGTTCTCCAGAAAGAACAATGACATGCTTTGTTTTTTCTCTTTTGGGGAAATGCTTATGAAGAGAGGAGTTCCACTGTCACAAAATTAATCGCTTCAACGTACTGAGCAGACAGAATAAACAGCAAGTTGGGAACTTCATATATGAAATTTATACTGTATATAATCCAGGTTGCTGGAAATGGTTCATGCAGACACTGAGTTTGTAAGAGTTTTAATTAATTGTGTAAGTATAAATGCAGAATGAACAATGTTTGCAGAAAAGTAAGTAAACATGCTGTTTAAAGGAGAATATTCCAGTCTTTAAGGTGAAGTGACATTTCCTTTCATTTCTTTCATGATTTAATGATGCTTCATGGGCCACACCAAACTACATTTTTTTTCTGTGATATTTATGTTGACCTTATTCCCTGTTTTTCTTTTCTAGTCTTTTGCTGTAAGATCTTCACTAATTTCTTTTCACATGTATAGCCAACCAAACTAGCAATCAAAAAACCATGTGTATGTGTGCATGTTTAGTGAAACGAATCCCTATATATTATCTATATGTGAAAAGAAATTCGTTTCACTAAACATGCACGCATACACACGGTTTTTTGATTGCTAGTTTGGTTGGCTATACATTTTTTTAACATTTTCACAAAATTTTAAAGAAAATTTAACATCACTTTCTATCCTCACATGTTGGTGATTTCAAGTCATGCCAATGACTTGTATTCATTTGCAGGTAATCAGTTTCATCTTCCTAGAAGTAATATCATTGTCAATGGAGTTCTGAAATATGTAGGTGGATATTATTTTTCATTTCTTCCATTTATAACGAAGTAGATTTGTTCATTTTGAAAGCATACATTGCTAAAATGTCTTGGATTAGGAAAATACTCTTCTATCACATTGCTGATAATTGTCTCATTCTCTTCTTCCAGACCTCCTGTGGGTTAATGCTCCATATCTCTTAATTTTATTCATTGTTTTCTTGTCTTGAATTTTAGGAATTTTTCTCAATCAACTTTGTGATTAATAATTAGATATATAGCTGTGTTTATCCCATTATTTTGCCATTCTATTAAAGTTTGGTTTTATAACTTTATCTTTACCAATAAATCTTTGTAGTGCTTTACTCCTTGTTTCATAGAGATAATGATTTTTCACATCTTTCTGATAATACTGACTAAAGTTTTCAAATTATTTTATATCTCCTGATTCAGTTTTTTCATTTTGCACATCTTGCTCCTTTTTTCCAAATAGGTGATTTTCCCTGCATTGTCAGATGACCAGGGTTGTTTGTCACATTCTTGAATGGAAAGTCAGGCAGAAGAGGTACATGGTATGTATTTTCTTTGCAGCTATGTAGTTCTATTTCCCCAGTACTTTCCTTCCCTGGATGAGCATAAGCAGTCATTTCTATGGAAGAGCATATGTGAGAATAACCGGGGAACTTACATACATAGCCCATGGACACAGACAATGGTGTGACAAAGGCTTGGCAGGGACAGATGCAGGGAAGAGGGGGTCAATTGGGAAAAACAACAAGAACTACAAAACAAAGCGGACAACTGTAATTCTTTCAACAATAGAGATAAATTAAAAAAGAACTTACGTGTAAGTTTGCAGTACATGCCAACTAACTGGTGCTCTAGTGTGTTATGTAGCAGACATACAAGGCACCCACCAATTTCCAAATGAAGAATGTGTAGTATTTCAGCAAATTTCTTTTACGGATAGAAATCTTTCTTTTTTCTATTTGTGTTTATTTGGAAAGTGTATATATCCTCTTATTCTTGAATCCTAATACCCACACGTGAACTTTTTTACACAGAAAATGTTAATGGAAGAGTAAAGTAGACACAGATAGGATATTTTTAAAAGGTAAAACTTGGGACTGCTTAAGAACTTATTTTCCTTTTTGGCTTGTGTTCCAGCTTATGTTGTGTGTTTTGCTTTGATGCTTTTGCTTTCCTTTCAATGTAATCTCATTTATATTATATATTCCAGAAATTCTTTAATATTCTGGCTCACTAGTCGTACCTATTCACATCATGAAGACATGCTATCATAGGAAAAGTTTAGTATACTATTATTTAATCTTTCCAGAATCTCCCTAAGGAAATTTTTAAAATTATTTTTATTTAGTAAAGAAAATGAGAGCCAGATAAATGCCTATGGCTCATAATTTTGATGGATTGAGCTATGATTTGACCTCAGATTCTCCATCTCCATAAGCAGATCTCTCATCTATAACCAGGGATAACCTGGCATTCCATTCTATTCTAATCAGTTCCAGTAAGTTTAGCAAAATATATTTTAAATGCCTACAATGTGACAGTGCTGTACAAGCTCTGAAAATACAGAGATGACTAAGATGAGGAGCCCACCTTCAATCAATTATAGTTTTGTAAGTGGAATTTCATAAAGATGGAGAATAAGGGAAGTAAAGATCAAACTTACTAAAAAATTTTCCTAAGATTGTTCTGGTATAGGCCAATTAAAAAGCAAATGTAAATTAAGGACTATTCACTGTAAATGCTTTCATTTCATGATAAAATTTATAAAATACTGAATATTTGAAGGAATATGCAAATAATATAAACATATATATATGCACACACATTACAAGGATTAAAATTTTAACCTATTTCCTTCTTGTTGGAGTCAATTTCCAAAATGGAGGCAAGTGGAATAATAAGGAGTGTTATTCATAAGTAAAATTCATAAAAATGTATCTAGGAAAAGCAATGCTGCTGCCTAATGTTTAATTTATATCTTGCTTATATCAGTTTGAGTGAAAACATTTTCAAATCTCCATGATATGTGAGATATTAGAGAGCACATATCTGTCTGTCTTTACTTTTAGCACAACTGAAATAGAAGATTTGTCCCAAGACACATGCTAATAAATATAGAGGCATGGCCAAGCCTATCCCATAAATGACTTCTAGTCCCTGCTGTTAAAGGACGGGGAAGATAGGAGGTCTGTTAGTGACTAATTCTCCCATATTTTCCTGGAGAGAAACTTTTCCTTTGATGTTATGAGGATGCAACATCTCTATCCATTATTATGATTCCTTAAAAAAAAAACTTAGGATAATATGGGCTAGACAAGAATGCAACAAATGGAACCTGAAGAGATTTTTCTTACATGTAATCAAATTTGATTCATTAAAGCCCAAATAGGAGGATATTTAATAAAATCAATGAGGTTATTTTGGTTGTTGACATTTATCATGTTGAAAGAATACTACTGATGTTTTGCTCTCTCATCAGAATTTATGCAGGAAACAGACTTTTATAATGCTTGACATAGTCTCATTTCCCCCTTATTCCACTCTAGTTCCAAAGTTAATTAGGTGACTGAGGAAAGTGAGATACCATTACTGACCAAAGTAGCATTTTTAAAGGAATCTAATGCTGATTAAGGGAAAGAAAAATAGTAAGAGATGCATTTACATTCCCTGTAAATACTGAGGACCTTAGGAAGGAAAAAAAAAATGTGTCTTCTGCACATTCAAATTACATTTCAGGAGAAAATCAGTATATGAGGCAAACGCCATACACACAATGGTTACAGACATGATTCACCAAGGATGCTAAGAGTGGAAGATAAAAATTTGAGCAGAAAGACAATATTGTCATAGTTTCTAAGTATCTGCCATAAGATATTTATTAACTAGAAATGGAAAGATAGTAACCCAGCAAACATCATTTCAACCAAGTGATCAAAGTTAACACCACTAGTAAAAATACATATTGGTATCTTTTTGGTTAAGATCTATTGTCACTTCTGTGGTATTTATGCCAAACACTCATAAACTCAGTCCAATTATGAGAAAACATTAGACAAATTAACAACCAAATTAACAACCTTCAAAATAATCAGTAGTACTAGTCATAAGTGTCAAGGTCATAAAAAAATAAGGAAAGACTAAGGAACTGTTGCATATTGTAAGAGACCAAGGAAGAAAACAAACAAACAAAGAACAACAACAAAGCAATATTGGATTCCAAAATGAAAAGAGGACATTAGTGGGAAAATGGGTGAAATTTGAATGTGATCTGTAGTATAATAGTATTGAAGCAATGTCAATTTCTTGGTATTGATCATTTTACTATGGTATCTCAGATGTTCACCTTAGCAGAAACTGACAAGAGATGGACAGGAACCTCTGCACTATTTTTTCATCTTATTAAGTCTAACATTATTTCAAAATTAAAGGCAAAATGTCATTTCGGAGAACCCACTTTCTCTATCCAACTTCTAAAATTTCACTGATAAAAAAGACTAGGTTTAGGGGCTGCTGTTTAGTTTCATCAGGAAACATAAATTTAGGAAGAAAATGAGGTCTATACAGAAAGTGGGTGAGGAAAAACTGGGGTGGGGAAGTGTGAAGGTTTTTGCATTCAGGGATATGTCAGCAGTAATGGAAGGTGGTGAACTGGAAAATCGCACAGAGCTCCCAGGCATGGAGATAGCATGAGAGGAGGTAGAACATGGTGAAGGGATATGTAAAGATGGTGAGTTTCAGCTCTAGATGGTTTTGCTCAGTGGATTGAGCGTCGACCTGCAGACTAAAGGGTCCTGGGCTTGATTCCGATCAATGGCACATGCCTGGGTTTCGGGCTCAATCCCCATGTAGGGGGCATGCAGGAGGCAGTTGATCAATGATTCTCTCTCATCATTGATGTTTCTATCTGTCTCTCCCTCTTCCTTCCTCTCTGAAATCAATAAAAATAAAATAAAAAATAAAGAGACAGACCAATCACTTTTTCAATCCTTGATTTTCTAACTGATAAGTGTCTGACCAATGTAACCATCAACTCCTCCTTCTCCCCCTTCTCTCACTCCTCTCTCTCTCTCTCTCTCTCTATTTGGTAGAGATAACAATACAAATATACAGATCTTGCAGGTTTCCCAGATATTACTGAAATAAATTAAATCCTATCTAATAAAGAGTGAATATGCTAATTGACCATCACTCCATCACAAAGATGGCTACACCCACAGTTGAGGCCAAGTTCCCATAAGGAGCCTTAATGAGAAATCAGCAGGGACCTGAGTCTACACCCTCCCCCACCCCCATGGGGCTTGACAGGGGACCTCAGGCCGCGCCCCCCACCCTGGCGTCAGGCTGGGGGACCTCAGGCTGCACCCCCCACCCCAGTGCCAAACCAGGGGATCTGAGGCCACGCTCCCTGCCCAGCGGGGCTTGACAGGGGACCTCAAGGTGCACTTCCCATCCTGGTGCTGGGCTGGGGGACCTCAGGCTGCTCCCTCCACCCCAGCATCAGGCCGGCGGACCTCAGGCCATGCCCCCCACCAAGTGGGGCTTGACAGGGGACTTCAGGCCACGCCCCCCACCCCGGCAACAGGCCAGGTGACCTCAGACCGCACCCCCTGCCCAGCAGGGCTTGACAAGGACCTCAGGCCATGCCCCCCACCCAGAGGGATTTGACAGGGGATCTCAAGTCGTGTTCCCCACCTGGCAGGGCTTGATGGAGGACCTCAAGGCACGCCCCCACTCCGGTCTGGGCTGGGGCACCTCAGGCCACACCCCCCATCCTGGCACCAGGCAGGGGGACCTGAGGCTACGCCCCCTGCCTGGCAGGGCTTGACAAGGGTAGGACTGGCTGGGTCTGGATCTATCCCAATTGGGGTCGGTGGCGGCCAGGTCTGGGTCTCACACGATTTTGAGGTGCATGTGGGTGGGCAGGGACTTGACTTTGGGTCCCGTAGTGTGCCCCAGACTCTGACAGGAGGAAGGTTTTCATATACATTTTACTAATTTTCTTTCATCTCTGACACTTCTATTACAGAGAAAGGGCAAATAGCAATATTAAATTATTTCCTCTAATTAATCCCCTCTTAATGTGCACAAATTTTTTGTACCAGGTCACTAGTTATATATAAATAAGAGTGAATAACCACATGTCTATTTAAAGCCATAGAACAATATTACATTCAGAGGCTCACCCTTGATAAGCCAGGTGAAGAATTTTAAAAGAAGGGAAAAGTCATATTTTCATCTACCAACATGTACGTATTTAGTTTCTTTAGGTTTTATGGTTATATATTTTGACATTTGTGATTTTAGTGTATCATTCTTATTTTTCATTTTTTTCACATTACTATATATGAATTTTTTTCATGTTGCTACATTATATTTAAAATGAGAATTATCTTGCTACTATTGAGCATTTGAGTGGATTCTATTTTTTTTAACTATTGTAAACCGTGAATATTGCTTTTACTGTCATTCATTTACTTGGAGTATTCCTTTTAAAAGGACTGTGCAATAACATTTGTAGTTTTATAAATTTAATCATTAAAAATGACCTTTTCAGAAGTTTTTATTATTTTACCTCTTATTTTATAAATATTTGAACACTTGAATCTTAAATCACTGAATTTCCTTAACAGCAGTATTAGAAGTACTTATCATTCAGTGTCAAAGCAAGTCCATTGGCATGATCTTTGCTTCTAATATAGGACTACAACTCTGGGGCAGAAAAATAGATAATCACACTGTTTAGATATAAGAAACATGGCTAGTGCTATGCCCATGCTACTTCTCAGTATTATTCATCGTGGCATGACGCCTTAGGGAAAAATAACTGCCAATGATTCTTACTACTGTTCTATTAGCACTCTTTAGTGCAGGTTGCCAGTCCTGAGGGTAGGCCAGAATGCAGAGTAGATGGGGCCTTTTAAATACTATGTGGCAGCCCACCACAATGTGTCCACTTCCCAGTGTCTGCACAATGCAAATTTTCTATCAGTTCTTTGGATTTTGAGCAAGTGACTGCTGTGCTTGGCTGTTCTTCTTGATCCTTAGGTTCTGCAGATTTCTGGCTTATAATTATTCACAAAGATGTCCCACCATAGCCTGAATTCCAATTTTATGTTCTATAGATCATGTTTACTCTTGTAATTTCTGATTTATGGTGATCCTATTAGTATCTTTCTTTTGTAGTCTGTTCTCATGCTCTGCTTACTTGTTCAGCTGTTATAACATGATGCTATCCTCGATCCAATATAAATATATAAATTTTTTATACCAATATAAAAATATAAATTATATTGGTATCATGAGGACTGGTTACTTTAATTGTATACAGTTACCACCTTTTTTATCCATCCACACCTGAGCACTTGAGGTGCTTTCACCTTTTAGCTATCTACACCAATAAGAGAGTAAGATGCAAATTGACCGTACCTTCACAACGCCCACCAGCCAATCAGGAGTATGCAAATTAACCCAACAAAGATGGGTTAATTTGCATACACAGGCGCCGAGTGGCCAGGGGCGGGGTGGATGCTTGCATGGTCACCATGGCGATGATGCAGGTGTTCCGCCCCACCTCAGCCGCTCTGGGCTTCTGGGCAGCATGGGAAGGCAGAAAGGTGGCTCTGGCGGAGCAAAGGCAGTGCCGGCAGTCAGGGGAAGGAAGGCCCGTTCTTGCACAAATCTTCATGCTTTGGGCATCTAGTTGTGAATAATACTGCTGTGAACCTTCATTTAGAAATATCTGAGCCCTGCTTTCAATTTTTTGGATATATCCCCATAAGTAGAATTACTGGATCATATGGTAATTCTATTTAAAATTTTTGAGGGATCACCACACTGCACTGTATTTCTGAGCTACTACACAATTTAACATTTCCACTAATAGTATACAAGGATTCCAAATTCTCAATAAACTTGCCAATAATCAACACTTTTTATTTCTTTTTTAAAAAAATGCCAGCCATTCTAATGGGAGTGAGGTAGTATTTCATTAGAGTTTTGATTTCATTTCCCTAATTATTTATGCTGTTAAGCATTTTTTTCATGTAGTTATTGGCCATGTGTATATCTTCTTTTGGAAAAATGTCTATTCAAGTTCTTTACCCATTTTTAATTTGATTGTTTATTGTTTTCTTCTCAACTCTAGTTTTAATAATGGCAGTTTAAACTATGAATCAAAAGATGACGATGAGAAGAGATAAGAGAGCTGTGATAGAGAACTTTGACCTCAATTCAATACCTTAGGCTGTATCTAGATATTGTGCATGCGTTAATAGAGAGGATAATGTACACCAGATGTTATCCCATAGGGATTATTATATCATAATTAAAATAATGGGTTACAAAGACTCCACAGGTTGTGGGAAAATGAAAACATCTGCAAGCCCCAACCCCTAATCAGAGCAGATGTCTCTTGCCCAAGGGATATGAAATAACTATTTCACTTATGCCATCTGTCTGAATAAGCATTTCAACCAATTAATAGAGAAGGCATTTGAAGGGCTGAGACATTTGTTAACTCTACAACCAGGAATGAGACTGTGAAGTGCCCAATTATAAAATGACACCGATCCCAGTCATTGATGTTGAACATGGGGTGAGATCCACTTCTGTTGCCCTTTCTGACACATTCCATGGAGCTAAAGTGGCAAAAATCGATAGATAAACTAGGTCTGTGGTGACCAATTTTACTTCCTTACAGCACTGTATGTTTTCATTGATCACCAAGATCAGAGAAAGTCACATCCTCTATGGTAAAATAAAGCTCTAATTCATGGTGTTAGATTGGTGTTGAATTCAGAAAGCCAGGTACGTACCGTATTTTGATTCCTTATTGTAATATTGGTGAAACCTCTACATACTGCTCACTAGCCCACTTCTGCACTCTGTTTGCTGCAGGCATATGGAAACACAGCTCCTCTGCCTGTGCTGCTTCACACCACCAAGCCCATGTACGGGCTGGTGTCCACCTCAAATGACTTCTCCTTTGAAAAACTGGCAAACCTTTCTTATTCCTCAGGCACCAGCTCAAGGATCTTATTCTCAGTGATGTATAACTTTATCACCCAGGAGAGATGATAATGCCATCTTAGCATCCTCATGCTTCCTAATATGCATCAATAGTGCAGCATTTTTCTCACTGACTTGTTCACTGTAAAATGTTAACTCCCATATCAGAGTGTGATTACCTGAAGAAACAGATTGGATGCTACTCACATTTGTAGGCCTAGTTTCAGAAAGTAAAACTTTAAAAAAGTGTGTGTGAATGAATAAGAACGTATGTTGGGAATTCTGACAAAATGATAGTTTGCTCAAAAATCTGATTTATTGCCTTGGATGGTGTCACTCAGTGGTTAGAGCCTGGGCCTGCACACCGAAGGGTCACCGGTTTGATTCCCAGTCAAAGGCATGTACCTGAGTTGCAGGTTTCATCCCCAGCCCTGATCGGGGCACATGCAGGAGGCAACCAATTGATGTGTCTCTTTCACATCAATTCTCTCTCTCTCTCTCTCTCTCTCTCTCTCTCCCCCCACCCCAGTCCCTATCCCTTCCACTTTCTCTAAAAATTAAACGCGAAAAATATCCTCAGGTCAGGATTAACAACAAAAATAAATTGATGTATTGATTATTGTAAGACTTTTATTCCTTTTTGCTTTAATGAAAAGTTAAGGATCAGTTTATTCTGATTTTTTAAGCACATAGCAAAAATAAACTTCAATTTAAAAAAAATTAAAAGATGCTAAGATTGTAAATATGATTCTTTGGGTTTAGGATTGGTGTTTATTAAACAGGATTCCTGGAATCTGTAATTAACTTTGAACCTGGAAATTTGTGAGATTAAAAAATGTTGTTTTCCTATCTCTCCCCATATCTCTGGGTCTAAAAGTGGTAAAAAAATAAATGCATCCTAGTAATAAAGGTGCTAATATAATTCCTTAATGTCATTAACTAGTCTCCATCATACAAAATGGAAAAAGCGAACATCCCTTTGCCATGTCTGTTTGCTGTGCAGCTACAGGCTTATAATGTTTCTCTCTTGGCCCCATTCAAACTTCCTGGAATGGTACACAGGATGGAACGATATGCTCTAAGGAAAGCTTGAGCATCACCATGAAGGTCAATGATAAACAGCAGAACCGCACACTTTTCCTTCCAAAACAATGGAACCAGTTCCTTATACAGTGATCTGTCTGAACCAAGACTGATTTGATTTACAAAAGGCAGCTCAGGGAGACATGGATGTGATTTTTTAGAGAGCTAGCTCTCTCTCTCTCTCTCTCTCCCTCTCTCTCTCTCTCTCTCTCTCCCCATCATCTATCTAGTGTGTGTTTTGGTGTATAGCTATATATAATTTATCCATATATTACCAATCTGTTTACCTATTTATTATTGCACTTTGACACCTATCTTTTGCCTTTCACTTTTTTTATATTATCCCATTTACCCATCTATCTTTTTATATCTCCTTGCTGCATTCCACCCTCTCCCCGCGCCCCCCTCACCCCCCCCCCCCCCCAGTAATTCTCTGATCAGTGAGCCTTTGCTCCTGGCAGCCCTAATGATGCCACTTATGGGAAGAAGTACTTGGGAGGAGTTGTACGCTTGCTTGCTTATCCAAGAAGAACGGTGCTTTTGCATCCTCTTCCCTGCCCAGCCCCCTAGTGCTGCATCCTAGCCCCGCTGATGGATTGTTTGCTGTCTGTAATCACTAACACAGTGTCTTTCAGTCTGGGTTCTTGCATTTTAACTCACTTTGTCTCACTGTCCTGTCCTCTTAATTTAAACGCTTGTCTCCTTGCCTCTCCGTCTAATAGCTCATTTCTTCTTCTCCCCTATTACCCTGCATTGTTTCTCTATCATATTACTTGCAATTTCTTGGATGACATATTTTACTTTAGATCATAGCTCATTTAGTCTTTTCTCCTGCTGGTATGCTAATAGCATCTCAAGCTAATCATTAATTTCCACCCTGTGGTTTCAATAATTCCTTCCATGCTAAATCTTGCATAGAAAAATTGTTTTAGGGTTGGCACCTTCACTTAGTCTAAGGGAAAAAGTGAGCCTAGATATAAAAAATTAAGACTCTCAAGAGAGGGACATGTATAAAATGTTAATGCCTGAAGAATCTTCAGAGATCAAATTCAAGTTCCTCATTTTTACTGATGGAAAACAACAACAACACGAAACTGAGGCCCCTGGAGTTTAAAAGATTTGCGGGTCACACGTCCTGTTACATGAGATTTCTTAGTTCGAAAAGCAGGCCCTTTTCAAAAGTGGATAACTTCTATTCGCAGTGCCTCAGGCAAGAGAACTAGCAATTGGCTCCAGGCCCAGTTTTTAGCCAGATCCACTTCTCTTTTCCCATCCTGGCCTCATCATGGGCTTCTCCCTAGATGGGTAGCTTCAGACAGTAAAGCCTGTTCAGTCTGCTACTCACAGTACCTCCCCACCCCAAGCAGCTGCTCCTCCTGTGCTGTGTCCTAGTTTGAGAGAATAACAGGGGAGAACAGCATCAGACCTGCAAGCTGTCCAGGTGAGTAGGCCAGGAGGTCCTAGAGCACTGGGTCATGAGAACGTGCACAGACGCAGCTCTGGGCACTGAGTTTCTCGCTCTACACACACACACACACACACACACACACACACACACACACACACACACACACACACACACACACACACACACACACACACACACCCCTGATATTTTATGTTATCTTTCATATTTAAGTTCAGGACACTAAAATACTGATAAGAGTTCTATGCTGTTTAAAATAAAATTGTCAGCTAATGATAATAAAATGGGTAGTAAGGACTAATACATTATTTGGGGGTCTTCTAAATATCAGTATATATTAAGTCTTTTATTGGGGTATTGTGTCTCTATAGCAGGATCCACCTATCTCATACCTGGGGTATAACTATGTGTCTACTAGTATTCTAGAAGTTTAACCATATACATGAGGCCTCAAAACCCCAACATTCCTGAATTTCACCGAACACTGGTTTTTTGAAGCAGCTCTCCCTCTGCAGTGACCAGTGTCCCTGAGAATAGTGACTCTCCAGTTCAGTGTTTCCAGTTTCCTGGTAAAAACCAAAGTCTTGGACAAGTAGTCACCAGGATGTGTGAGTAGTCACCTAGTGGTCTACCTGCTCCTTATAGTGCTTTTTACAGCTTTCTCTGATTTTAACTCACACATCACACACACTCCTCACCTCCACTCTTACATCCCACCCCATAACATCACTCCCATGTCTGGTCAGGGTTCTGCACTAGCTTGCTTTTCATTATCCTTTGAAGGCACCATTGACAATCAACTTCCAGAATTTACTAATGCCTCACCCACATTCCATCATTAAACATTTGTTAACATCTTTTATCAACTGTCATCTCCACTTCTGTTCTCCATGTAATTGTACATTTACAATGAACAATGTTTTACTTTTATTTTACTGAAGCTCCAGAACACAGCAGGGACTGAGTCTGGGCTCAGCTGCTGACTGTCGGATATTCTGAGGTAGGATAAGAGGAAGAGGATTTATTATCTGTGACCCATTATCACGTGGCTTACAAAAACACTGAAAAGGCTAGCTAAGCAGCTCTCTCTTCATTCCCCAGACAGCACTGCTGAACTGGACCACTAAGGTAGATGCTGACTCTGTGATGCTTGGGATGCTAGCTAATTAATTAATTAATTGCCATCATTATTGCTGACTCCAGACTGTGTCTGCCATAAACTGGATCAACACAGTGTTTGCTCCACATCTCTCCATGGCCAGGAAACTAGGTTCCTGGTTTTGGATTTCTGATGCACCTCACCCAGAAAAACCAAATATGATTATGGTCATGCTTGCTAGTGATGTGGTTTGGTTAATGTGGATAATATGCAGAATATGAACTAACAGGAACTTGGAAGTACAGCTTGCAGCTTCCTGTCCACTGATATGCAGTAAGGAACACTGCGAAGTCATTGTAATGGAGTTGAGTGAGTGTATAAAAGTATCTTCTGCCCTAACCGGTTTGGCACAGTGGATAGAGTGTCAGCCTGTGGACTGCAGGGTCCAGGGTTCCAGGGTTCAATTTCAGTCAAGGGCACATGCCTGGATTGTGGGCTCCATCCCCAGTAGGGGGTGTGCAGAAGGCAGCCAATCAATAATTCTGTCTCATCACTGATGTTTCTCTCTCTCTCCCTTCTTCTCTGAAATCAATAAAAATATATTTAAAAATTAAATAAAAATATCTTCCACATTTATATTTAACTGAAATTCCCTTACCATACACTTTCAATGAATTTATATGTGCATATGTCAGTTCTTCTCAGTTGGGGTGATTTTGCCCTTTGTGGGCATTTGGATACACATCATTTTTGAGTGGCACAGCCGCGGTTTGGTACTGGCAGCTAGGGGGCAGAGGCAAACGATGCTGCTAACTATCCTACAATTCACAGGAGAGCCTTCCAACATAAAAGACTATTCCATCCAAAATATTAATAGTGAAGAAACCCTAATATATGTGAATGAATAAAAGTAAATAACTCATAACTATGATTATTTCTGGGGAAGAGAAGGACTATATTTAAGAATGGAGAATGGTGCTTAAGGGGACGTTAGCCATTATTTTATTTATTTTTAGAAAGAAAATGCATAATGGTATTAAAACTAATGAAACAATAATCAAATGAAAATATGGGAGGAGGATATAAGGGACGTGAAAACAAAAGAGAGATATTCAAAACAGAATATTTGTTTTTTTCTTTAAAGGATATATATATATATATATATATATATATATATATATATATATATATATATATATATATATATATTTCAATCACTATAAGTCTACACTATCATTTTAGCAATAAATCAAAGTGCCTTCTTTAACTCCTATTTCTTCCACATCTAATCAATGATGAACTCCAATCTATTCTAATGGCAACAATGTTTTCTAAACCATCATTCCCTTCTCATCTCACTGGTCATTTTAATTTTTGTGGTCTTTTTTTTTTTGGCCTGGATTATGTAAACAGTCTCATTACTATCTCCCTACTTTCAAAATTCTCACTCTCCATGTAATTTTTACATCATTTACAGTTACATTCATAGGTGTCATCATTCACAAGCTATCCCAACAATATACTAGTAGAGATTCAACACAATTCCCATCTAGATACCAATGGCATACCTCATAGAACTAGAATAAATATTCCAAATATATATATATATATATATATGGAACCCCAAATGACCCCAAATAGCTATAGCAACCTTTATAGAAAAAAATATTGGAGGTATTATACTACCTGATATCAAATAATACTATAACCCTACAGTAATTAAAATGGTATGGTACTGATATACAGATCAATGGAACAGAATAAGGAGCTCATAAATAAACCTACACATATATGTTCAATTAATCAATGATAAAGGAAGCAAGAACATAAAATAGTCTATTCAATAAATGGTGTTGGGAAAATTAGAATGACACATGCAATAATAAAATGAAGCTAGGCCACCTTCTTATAGCATATACAAGAATAAACTCAAAATTAATTAAAGGTCTAGCCTTAGCTGGTTTGGCTCAATGGACAGAGTTTTGGCCTGCAGACCAAAGGGTCCCAGGTTCGATTCTGGTCAAGGCACATACCTTGGTTGCAGGCTCCTCCCTGTCTTGGACCCTGATCTGGGCCCCTTGCAGGAGGCAACCAATCAATGTGTTTCTCTCACATTAATGTTTCTCTCCATCTTTCACTCTCTCTTCCACTCGCTCTAAAAATAAATGGAAAAATACCCTCGGGTGAGGATTAACAACAACAACAAAAAATTAATTAAAGGTCTAAATGTACAACCTGAAACCATAAAAATCCTAGAAGAAAATACAGGCAGTAAAATCTCTGACATTGCTATTAGTGATATTTTAAAATATATCTGCTCAGGCAAGGGAATCAAAAAAAAAAAAAAAAAGGAATAAACAAATGGGACTACATCAAACTAAAAAAGTTTTTTTACATAGCAAAAAAAAAAATCAACAAAACAAAAAGACAACCTACGGAATGGAAGAAGATCTTCACCAATGATGCATTTGATAAGGTGTTAGTATCCAAAATTTATTTAAAAAAATACCTCATATAACTTAACACCAAAAAGCCCTAATAATTTATCTTAAATATGGGCAAAAGACCTCAAAAGACATTTCACATTTCATACAGATGTATGAAAATATGTCCAACGTCACTAATCATCAAGGAAATGCCAATTAAAACCACAATGAGATATTACCTTACACCTGTCAGAATGGCTATCAATAAATCAACAAACAACAGTGCACGAGGGTTCCCTTTTCCCCACATCCTTGCCAATACTTGTTGTAAATTAAAAATGGAACTACCTTATAACCAGCAATTCCACTTCTGGGTATTTATCTGAAGAAATCCAAAGCACTAATCTGAAAATATATATGCACCCCTATATCCATTGCCCTGTTATTTACAACTAGAGGCCCAGTGCATGAAAATACATGCACTCGAGGTGGGGGGTGTCCCTCAGGCCGGCCTGTGCCCTCCCACAGTCCAGGAGCCGTCAAGAGATGTCCGACTGACGGAGCGGGCCTAAGCCGCAGTCTGGCCTCCTTCTGCGGGAGGCGATGGGGTGGGCTGATCAGGTGACAGCCAGCCAGCATGCCCCTCCCGGCGCCCCCCTTCCCCGATCGCCCCTCTGCCGCTGGTCGCCGCCGACCCCTGATCGCCATGCCCTCCTTCTGCCTGCTGGCATGCACCTTGTCTGGCCTGGCACTGCCTGCTCGACCGCCCCGACCCCCGCAGACCAGTTGTTCCTGCAGTTCGGTTGATTTGCAGATTATGCTTTTATTATATAGGATAGCCAATATATAGAAACAATCTAAGTGCCCACCAATTGATAATGGGATAAAAAGAAGTAGTACACAATTACAATAGATTATTCCTCAGCCTTAAAAAAGAATTCTTACCATTTGTGAAAACTTGATTGGACCTAGAGAGTATTATGCTAAGTGAGCTAAGTCTGACAGAAAAAGAAATTATTAAACAAACAAAACAGAAACAGACTCACAGATACAGAGAACAAACTGAAGGTTGCCAGATGTTAGGGAAACTGGGGGACTGGGTGAAAAAGGTGAAGGGATTAAGAACAAATTGGGAGCTACAAAAGAGTCACAAGGAGGTGAAGTGCAGCATAGGGAACAAAGTCAATAATATTGTAATAACTACGTATGGTACCAGGTGGTGCTAGACTTATTGAGGGAATCACCTCCTAAATTGTATGGCGTCTAGTCACTGGGCTGTACAACTGAGACTAATATAACGTTGAATGTCAATTGCAATTAGAATTTTTTAAAAGAGCAAAACAAATTTCACCTAAGCTTTTTAAAAGAAAAAGTAATTCTAAGAATAAAGTTCAGAGGTTCATAGTGATAAATGCCTATGGGGGGGTGGGGAAGATCTCAAATAAAAACCTTAACTTACACCTAAATGATCTAGGAAAAAAAGGAAGCTAAAAGTTTGTAGGAGAAATGAGGATAATGATGAAATTGGAAGCAAATGAAATAGAGACTAATAACAATATATAATATCAATAGAACTAGGAGTTTGGTTTTTGAAAATATAAATTAGATAGACACATTTTTAGACAGATCCACTTAAGAAAAGGAGATAACTTGAAATCACAAATGAAAAAGAGATGTTACAACTGATACCATAGAAATACAAAGAACCATAAGAGTTACTATGAACAATTATATGACAACAAATTAGGTAACCTAGAAGAAATATACAACCTACCAAGCCTAAATCATGAATAGAAAATCTGAATAGATCTATTACTAATAAAGATATTGAATCAGTTATAAAAATATCTTCCTACAAAGAAAAATTAAGAATGAGAAATTTCACTGGTTGAATTCTACCAAATATTTAAAGAAGAATTAATACTTATCCTTCTCAAACACTTAGAAATATATAAAAGGAGGGAATACTTCCAAATGTATTTTATGAGGGCAGCATTACTAACACCACAGTCAGACAAGGACAGTACAAAAAAATTACAAGCCAATATTCTTGATGAACATAAGGGCAAAAATCCTCAGCAAAGTAACAGCAAACTGAATTCAACAATGCATTAATAGGATCATACATCATGACTAAGTGGGGTTTATCCCAGTGATGCAAGATGATTCAATATATTTAAATCAATGTGATGTACCTCATTAATTAAATAAAACAAAAATCTGCCTGGCTGATGTGGCTCAGTGGTGGAGCATCGACCTGTGAACCAGGAGGTCATGGTTTAATTCCACGTCAGGGCACATGCTCAGGTTGTGGGCTTGATCCCCAGTACAGAGCATGCAGGAGGCAGCTGATCAATGATTCTGCCTCATCATTAATGTTTCTATCTCTCTCTCCCTTTCCTACCTTCTCTGAAATCAACACACACACACACACACACACACACACACACACACACACACACACACACACTAAAGGCCTGGTGCATGAAATTCATGCATGGGGGTGGGGGGGGGTGTCTCTCAGCCCAGCCTGCACCCTCTCCAATCTGGGACCCCTCGAGGGATGTCTGACTGCCCTCTCACAATCCAGGACTGCTGGCTCCCAACCACTCGCCTGCCTGCCTGCCTGCCTGATTGCCCCTAATTGCTTCTGCCTGCCAGCCTGATCACCCCCTAACCACTCCCCTGCCAGCCTGATTGACACCTAACTGCTCCCCTGCTGGCCCGATTGCCCCTAACTGCCCTCCCCTGCTGGCCTGGTCACCCCTAACTGCCCTCCCTTGCCAGCCTGGTTGCCCCTAACTGCCCTCCCCTGTTGGCCTGGTCCCCCCCAACTTCCCTCCCCTGCAGGCCTGGTCCCCCCCAACTTCCCTTCCCTGCCGGCCTTGTTGCTCCCAACTGCCCTCCCCTGCAGACCTGGTAGTTCCTAACTGCCCTCCCCTGCTGGTCTGGTCACTCCCAACTGCCCTCCCCTGCTGGCCCGGTCACCCCTAACTTCCCTCCCTTGCCAACCTGGTCGCCCCTAACTGCCCAACTCTGCCAGCCCGGTCATCCCTAACTGCCCTCCCTTGCCACCCTGGTTGCCCCTAACTGCCCTCCCCTGCAGGCCTGGTCCCCCCCAACTGCCCTCCCCTGCAGGCCTGGTCCCCCACAACTGTCCTCCTCTGCCAGCCTGGGTGCCCCCAACTGCCCTCCTCTGCCAACCCGGTCACCCCTAACTGCCCTCCCCTGCAGGCCTGATCACCCCCAACTGCCCTCCCCTGCAGGCCTGGTCCCCCCCCCAACTGTCCTCCCCTGTCGGCCTGGTCCCTCCCAACTGCCCTCCCCTGCTGGCCTGATCACCCACAACTGCCCTCCCCTGCTGGCCATCTTGTGGCAGCCATCTTGTGTCCACATGGGGGCAGCCATCTTTGAGCACTTGGGAGCAGCCATCTGGTGTGTTGGAGTGATGGTCAATTTGCATATTACCTCTTTATTATATAGGATATATATAGGTATATATATATGTATATATATGATAAATCATCTCAAAATACATAGATAAGTCATTTTACATATCCAACTTCCATTTATGATAAAAACTCTGAAAAAAAGTTCATGTAGAGGGAATTTACTTCAACATAAGAAATGCCATATAGGACAAGCACACCATTAATATCATGCTCAATGGTGAAAAACTGAAATCTTTGATCAGGAACAAGAAAGGCTTACCCAATATCATCACTTTTATTCAGCACAATGTAGGAATTTCTAACCAGCACAATTAGGCAAGCAAAAGAGGGCATCCAAATCAAAAGGAAGAAGTGCAATTGTTTCTATTTGCAGATAACATTATCTTATATATGGGAAACCCTAAAGATTCTACCCAATACTGTTAGAACTAATTTAGTAAACTTGCAGGATACAAAATGAATATAACAAAATCAGCAGCGTTTATATACACTAACAATAATCTATCAAAAACAGATATAAAGAAAACAATTCCATTTATAATTACATTTAAAAGAATAAAATACCTAGTAATAAATTTATCCAGAGATAAAATAGCTACACACTAAACACTGCGAGACACTGATAAAAGAAAGTGAAGGCACAAATAATTGAAAAGATATTTTGTGCTCATAGGTTAGAAGAATTAGTATTGTTACAATGTTCAGACTACCCAAAGCAATATGCAGAATTAATGCAATCCCTATAAAAATTACAACAGCATTTTTCACAAAATTAGAAAAAAAAAATCATAAAATTTGTATGTAACCACAGAAAGCGCTGAATTGCCAAAGCAATATTAAAAAATGAGAACAAAGCTGGAGACATAACACTTCCTAATTTCAAACTATATTACAAAGCTATAATAACCAAAACACCATGATATTGTCATATTGTCTTAAAAATAGATGCAGAGATCAATGGAACAAAACAGAGAGCTCCAAAGTAAACACACACACACACACACACACACACACACACACACACACACACACAGAGAGAGAGAGAGAGAGAGAATTAATTTATAGCAAAGTTGCAAAGACTATACAATGGTGAAAGAATTGTCTCTTCAATAAAAGTGTTGGGAAAACTGAACAGCCACAGGCTAAAAATGAAACTGGATCCCTATTGTACACCATTCACAAAAATCAACTCAGTGTATTAAAGATTTGATCATAAAACCTGAAATGTTAAACTCATAGGTGAAAAGATAGGGGAAAGTTCCTTTGCATTGATCTTAGCAATGATATTTTTTATTTGACTCCAAAAGCAAAGGCAAAAAAAAAGCAAATATCAATGAGTGGAACTAAAAACTACAAACTTCCTGCATAGTAAAGGAATCAATCAAGACAATGAAAAGGTGACCTATGAGATGGGAAAAATATTTGCAAATCATGACTCTGATAAGAGGTTAAAATCTAAATTATATAAAGAACACATACAACTCAATAGCAAAAAACAAAACAAACAAAAACTCACCCCAAAACAGTCCAATTAAAAAATGGGGTAATCATCTGAATAGACATTTTTTTTTTCAAAAAAATAAAAATCATACAAATGGCTAATAGGTACATGAAAAGGTGCTCAGCATCACTAATCATTAGGGAAAAGTAAATTAAAATCACAATCAGATATCACCTTACACATATTCAGGTGACATTTATCAAAAAGCCCAGAATACCTCTCCTCAATTGGCACATATCAGTGAATTATTGTTTATGAACAATAACAAAATGAACCATCTTCTTAAACTCATTCTTTTTTTCTAACTATCCAGTCATTTATTAAGATATGTAATACCTGACGGTGACTTTCAAATCTTCCTTTACATTAACCAAAGGATTCTCCCTCACTTTTGTTTTTGCCTTGATCAAGAAAAAGGAACTGTTTTAATAGCAAGGAAATTTATAACAGCCTCAGGAATTCTGCATAGGAAACAAGTTTGTATTTGGGCTGTAGTTTTATTTCCCAAGTAGACAAGTGGGTTTACTTTTATTATATTAAAGCAGATATGTTAATGGAAACATATAAATCTTGGTATTACATGAAAGCAAACAAAAAAATAGGTATCTACACTGAGTAGCCTTATTATTATGATCTCTGAACGCGTAATAATCTGGCCACTCAGTGTATATCCTATATAATAAAAGGCTAATATGCAAATTGTCCCCTCGACCAGGAGTTCGACCAGCAGGCAGGCTGGCCAACCACCCATGTCACCTCCCCCTGACCAGGCTGGCCGGACCCCACCCATGCATGAATTCATACACTGGGCCTCTAATATATATATATATATATATATATATATATATATATGGAGTGGCCAGATTATTATGCGGTCAGAGATCATAATAATCTGGGCAATCAGTGTATATTTTAGCAAATTAGAAATTATCAACTTCTTTTAGCTCATTTTATTGATTTATTTTGGCTAAAGAGCTTTGTAAATGGAATTTTATCTTATATCTGATATAGTGTGAGTAATAGATTAGAAAATCCTGGACTCCCCTTTCTGATTGACATTTACTAGTTCTATGACTTTAGCCTCTGAATGCCTCAGTTTACTCATTTATAAAATGTGATTTTACTAAATTGTTGTGATTATAATATATACAATATATTTAACAGGATAAGAAAGGTAGGGATGACCAGCTGCTAAATAAATACATTTCTTTATTTTATGTGTGGGCATGTACTAGGGTTTCTAAGCCATGCAATGTGAGTGAGGGGATGGCACACTCTTCCAGGCTCAGCTCATTAGAAGAAATTTCCAGCATAATTCTCTATTCTTCCCTTCCCCTTCTCCGGGTGCAGGGAATCCTTACTGAAAACTAGAGGCCCGGTGCACGAAATTCGTGCACGGAGGGGGATTGTCCCTCAGCCCAGCTTGCACCCTCTCCAATCTGGGATCCCTCAAGGGATGTCCGACTGCCCATTTAGACCCGATCCCGACTGTCCGTTTAGGGCAGTCAGACATCCCTCTCACAATCCAGGACTGCTGGCTCCCAACTGCTTGCCTGCCTGCCTTTCTGATTGCCCCTAACCACTTCTGCCTGCCCGCCTGGTCACCCCCTAACCACTCTGCTGCCAGCCTGGTTGATGCTTAACTGCTCCCCTGCCAGCCTATTTGCCCCCAAATTCCCTCCTCTGCCAGCCTGGTCACCCCTAACTGCCCTCTCTTGCAGGGTTGATCACCTCCAACTGCCCTCCCTTGCAGGCCTGGTCCTTCTCAACTGCCCTCCCTTGCAGGCCGGGTGCCTCCCAACTGCCCTCTCCTGCTGGCCATCTTGTGGTGGCCATCCTATGTCCACATGGGGGCAGGATCGTTGACCACATGGGGGCAGCTATATTGTGTGTTGCCTTGATGATCAATCTGTATATTACTCTTTTATTAGATAGGATAGAGGCCTGGTACAGGGGTGGGGACCAGCTGGTTTGCCCTGAAGGGTGTCCCGGATCAGGTGGGGGTTCCCTTGGGGTGTGGGGCGGCCTGAGCGAGGGGCCTGTGGTGGTTTGCAGGCTGGCCATGCCCCCTGGCAACCCAAGTGGAGGCCCTGGTATCTGGAATTTATTTTCCTTCTACAATTGAAACTTTGTAGCCTGGAGCGGAGCCAAGCCTGGGGCTCCCTCTGAGGCCGGCAGCCATTTCTGTTGGGGTATAATTGAAACTTTATTGCCTTAAGCGGGTGGGCCCAGCCAGGGTGTGTGGAAAGCTTTGCTTCCCCTGTTGCCGGCAGCAACCCTGGCCTGCTCTCTCAAGCTCCATTCTGCCGCCATTTGTTTGAATTTGTTTACCTTCTATAATTGAAACTTTGTAGCTTGAGTGGAGGCTAGGCCTGGCAAGGGCAGGTGGAAAGCTTGGCTTCCTCTGTTACCTAGGAAACCTTGCTCTCTGTGGCTGTAGCCATCTTGGTTTGGGTTAATTTGCATGCTCGCTCTGATTGGATTGTGGGCATGGCTTGTGGGTGTGTCGGAGGTACGGTCAATTTGCATATTTGTCTATTATTAGGTAGGATGGCAAATCTCCTATCAGGTTGGGTGCCTGAATGACTGCCTTATGCAAAGCTAAAGATTGGAATTGTACTGGGAGAGAAATAAATTCAATGTCTTTTAAAGTACTGACATATCAAAGTTTATTTGTTGTGTTATTAGTATTACCTTAACTTACCCAGGATCTAAATAATAGGTGTTAATGATTATTCTCCAATTGAAAAGGAACAGAAAAAAACTTATGTATTCAGACAGCTTATGCAAAGTATAGACAAGGCATTTGCTATAAATAGGAACTTATTCATTGTGTTGGCTCTTTTTTGTATAAACATCACCGAAACATTATCCAGTAGAAAAGATTACCCACTGACTTGTGTCACACATGCCCACACTCAGAGCCCAGGGGCACTGCATTTATATGACATTTCCCCCAATTATAGGATCAAAGTTTTGCTGTCAACATTTTAACTTCAAAAGACCTTTGGTTCCCAAAGACATCGAAGTGTAAAGAGCAAGGAATATTTGGCCACAGAGCAGATATGCCAAAAATGAAGATGACTGGAACTTAGAATTTCATTTAGCTGAGAGTTTGCATTTTTAAACAGTGCATGTTGTCAGAAATGCATTTATTTAACTCCTCAAATTAATTGCAATTATAACAAATTTTGTTAGGAAAATAATAGTTTCCAAACCAAGGATTGGATTATAACAAGGAAATATGTCTGACTTTTTTTATCATGCTAAAATACACAGAATATAAAAGATACTATCTTAACCTTTTTTAAGTGCAGAGTTCCGTGGTATTAAGGACATTCACGTTGTGTAACTATCACCTACATCCTTCCCCGGAAATATTTCATCTGGCAAAACTGAAACTCTGCACCCAATATACAACTATTTCCATGACCTCCTCCAGGCCCTGGCAAACACCACGCTACTTTCTTTCTTTTGTTTTTTAATCTCTCTCTCTTCCCCCTACATTTCAGCATCTGGTAACCATATTTTGTTCTCTGTTATTATGAGTTTCCCTTTATTTTACCTAATTTTTAAAATATTTCCCATATAAGAGTGATTATGTGATGTTTGTCTTCCTTTGTCTGGTTTATTTTTCTTAGTATAATCATCTCCAGGTCCATTTATGTTGTCTCAAATGAGAGGATTTCTTTCTTTTTTAAGGCTAAATAAGGTTCATATATGTGTATGAATAAAATTATGTAGCCTTTAAATAATTAAATCATGATATATATATGTATCCATAATAATGAAAGCTTAATATGCTAATTAGACCAGACATCCTTCCAAACAACCTTCTGGACGAAGCCAGGGCTGCAAGGGAAGCCCAGGTCCCGGGTGCCAGCGGGAAGCTGGTGCCAGCAGCCAGGGGACAGAAGGCCTACACTTGCATGAATTTCGTGAATCGGGTCTCTAGCATATTTATATTTATTTATTCTTCAGTTGTCAATAACAGTAAGTTGTTTCCATACCTTAGCTATTGTGAATAATTCAATAATGAAAATGGTGGTTAGTGCTTTTGATTCCTTTGGACAAATACCCAGAAGTAAAATTGCTGGGTCATATCGGTTTAATTTCTAAAATATATGGAGACAAACAATCCAATTAAAAAATGGGAAAGGATCTAAATAGACACTTCTTCAAAGTGGACATACAGATAGCCCAGAGACACATGGAAAAATGCTCAAAGTCACTGATCATCAGAGAGATGTAAATTAGCACAACAATGAGGTATCACCTCTCACCTATCAGAATGGCTACCATCAACAAATGACAAGTGTTGGGGATGCTGTGGAGAAAAGGAAACCTCACTACACTGTTGGTGGGAATGCAGACTGGTGCAGCCACTTTGGAAAACAGTACAGAGTTTCCTCAAAAAATTAAAAAAGGAACTGCCATTTGACCCAAAGATATAACTTCTAGGAATATATTCTAAGAAATCGGAAACACCATTCAGAAAGAATATATGCTCCCCTATGTTCATAGTAGTATTATTTACAATAGCTAAGATCTGGAAACAGCCAAGTGCCCATCAGTAGATGAGTGGATAAAAAAAGCCTTGGTATATTTATACAATGGAATACTATCCTATCTAATAAAGAGAAACATGCAAATTAACCATCACTCTGCTACACCCACAAGCCACACCCACCAGCCAATCAGGAACGAGTATGCAAATTAACCAAATCAAGATGGTGGCCAACCATAGAGCTGGAGCAAGCAGGAGGCTTGGGTTGCCCCCAGCGATGGAGGAAGCCAAGCTTCCCGCCCGCCCTGGCTGGCCCTGGCCTCCGCTCAAGGCTACAAAGTTTCAATTATAGAAGATAAATAAATCCCAACAAAGATGGTGGCAGCCATGGAGCTGGAGCAAGCAGGAGGCTTGGATTGCCCCCGGCGATGGAGGTAGCCAAGCTTCCCACCCATCCTGGCCGGCCCTGGCCTCCGCTCAAGGCTACAAAGTTTCAATTATAAAAGATAAATAAATCCCAGATACCAGGGCCTCCGCTTGGGTCTCCAGGGAGTGTGGCTGGCCTGCAAACCACCAGGGGTCTCTCACCCAGGCCGCCCCATGCCCCAAGAGACCCCCCACCCTGATCCGGGACACCCTTCAGGGCAAACCAGCTGGCCCCCACTCGTGCACCAGGCCTCTATCCTATCTATAAGAGAGTAATATGCAAATTTACCATCACTCCAACACACAAGATGGCTTCCCCGATGTGGTCAAAGATGGCTGCCCCCATGTGGACACAAGATGGCCGCCACAAGATGGCCAGCAGGGGAGGGCAGTTGGGAAGGACTGGGCCTGCAGGGAAGGGCAGTTGGAGGCAATCAAGCCTGCAGGGAAGAGCAGTTGGGGGGAACCAGGCCTGCAGGGGAGGGCAGTTGGGGGTGACCAGGCCTGCAGGGAGGGGCAGTTAGGGGCAATCAGGAAGGCAGGCAGGCGAGCAGTTGGGAGCCAGCAGTCCTTGATTATGAGAGGGAAGTCCTACAGGATCGGGCCTAAACAGGCAATCGGACATCCCTCGAGGAGTCCCAGATTGGAGAGGGTGCAGGCTGGGCTGAGGGACACACACCCTCATGCATGAGTTTCGTGCACCGGGCCTCTAGTGCAGGAATAAAAAAGAAGGATCTCTTACTCTTTGAGACAGCTTGGATGGGTCTGGAGAGTACCTTGCTAAGCAAAATAAGCCAGTCAGAGAAAGATAAGTATCACATCATCTTACTCATATGTGGAATCTAATGAACAAAACAAACTGATGAATAAAAGAGAACCAGAAACATGGAAGCATGGAACAGAATAACGAATTTCAGAGGTGGGGGATGGGAGTGATTATCCATTAACCAGGAAACATATATGCATATTAGAAGCCCGGTGCACAAAATTCGTGCACGGCGGGGGGTTGTCCCTCAGTCCAGCCTGTACCCTCTCCAATCTGAGACCCCTCGAGGGATGTCCGACTGCCCGTTTAGACCTGATCCCGGTAGGATCTGGCCTAAATGGGCAGTTGGACATCCCTCTCACAATCCAGGACTGCTGGCTCCCAACTGCTTGCCTGCCTGCCTTTCTGATTGCCCTAACCACTTCTGCCTGCCAGCCTGGTCACCCCGTAACCACTCTGCTGCCAGCCTGGTTGATGCTTAACTGCTCCCCTGCCAGCCTGTTTGCCCCCAAATTCCCTCCTCTGCCAGCCTGGTCACCCCTAACTGCCTTCTCCTGCAGGGTTGATCACCTCCAACTGCCCTCCCTTGTAGGCCTGGTCCCTCACAACTACCCTCCCTTGCAGGCCGGGTGCCTCCCAAATGCCCTCTCATGCTGGCCATCTTGTGGTGGCCATCTTGTGTCCAAATGGGAGCAGGATCTTTGACCACATGGGGGCAGCTATATTGTGTGTTGCAGTGATGATCAATCTGTATACTACTCTTTTATTAGATAGGATAGAGGCCTGGTGCACGGGTGAGGGCCAGCTGGTTTGCCCTGAAGGGTGTCCCGGATCAGGGTGGGGTTCCCTTGGGGCATGGGGTGGCCTGAGTGAGGGGCCTGTGGTGGTTTGCAGGCCGGCCACGCCCCCTGGCAACCCAAGCGGAGGCCCTGGTATCTGGAATATATTTTCCTTCTACAATTGAAACTTTGTAGCCTGGAGCGGAGCCAAGCCTGCTGCTCCCTCCGGGGTGGCAGCCATTTCTGTAACAGTTAATTCACCTTCTACAATTGAAACTTTGTAGCCTTAAGCGGGTGAGCCTGGCCAGGGTGTGTGGAAAGCTTTGCTTCTCCTGTTGCCGCTGGCAACCCTGGCCTTCTCTCTCAAGCTCCATTCTGCTGCCATTTGTTTGAATTTGTTTACCTTCTATTATTGAAACTTTGTAGCTTGAGTGGAGGCTTAGGCCTGCAACGGCTATGGAAAGCTTGGCTTCCTCTGTTACCTGGGAAACCTTGCTCTCTGTGGCTGTAGCCATCTTGGATAGGGTTAATTTGCATACTCGCCCTGATTGGCTGGTGGGCGTGGCTTGGCTGGTGGGCGTGGCTTATGTAGCAGAGTGATGGTTAATTTGCATATTACCATTTTATTAGAGAGGATATGCATAACCCATGGACATAGACAATATTGTAGTGAAGGCCTGGGAGGGGCAGGTACAGGGTGGAGAAGGTCAATGAAAAAAAAAAAAAAAGCCCACAAACAAAGGGGACATTTGTAATACTTTCAAAAATAAAGACTAATTTTAAAAAATTGTAATACTTTCAAAAATAAAGATAAATTTAAAAATTTTTGTATCTCTAATCAATAGGGTTATTGTTCTACATTTAATTTTTTATAAGTTCTTTGTGTGATTTTTATATGAGGTAAATATTAACTTTCAAAAATTAATTGGAAATTGTTTCATGTGTCTATTGGCCATTTGTATGTCCTCTTTGGAGAAGTGTCTATTTAGGCCTTTTGCCCATTTTTAATTGAATTGTTTGAATTACTTTTGTTAAGTTGTATGACTGCCTTATATCTTTTGGAAATTAACCCCTTATCAGATGTATTCCTGGCAAATATGTTCTTTCTTAATCCATATTCCTGACAGGAGTTTGCACTTTCCACAATCAAGCAGAACTCTGTAGATCAAAAGCTTTGTAAAATGCTGCCTTGTGATAAAGGAACACATTGCTAGATAACATGGATGAAGTGAAGTTCAAGTGACCTTCTCAAGTAAGGAAAAAATGTCAAAAGATAAAAGTAAGAAGTTTATTTTAGGATGGCACACTCCTGATTCTGAGATATATGGGCCATGTTTCTCACTTCTATTTAAAGACACATAACTCATGTGCTCTAAGGTGATTTCAATATGAGCTTAAAATTGGAACATTTTCCTTGTATTTTAAGTTTGTTTTTATTTACCTTTCAAGGGTAGAGAATTCATAATTATTACCCTGATAATAATCTTTAATATATATGTGTATATATATATGTATATATATATATATATATATATATATATATACACACACTATATATATATATATATATATATATATATATATATATATTATAGATTACATATATATTATGTATGTTATTTTATATATATATATATATATATATATATATAAATGGATTTCAGAGAGAAAGCGAAAGGGAGAGATAGATACATCAAAAATGAGAGAGAACCATTGATTGGCTGCCTTCTGCACACCCCACACTGGGGATTGAGCCCATAACCTGGGCATGTGGCCTTACCGTGAATCAAACCATAGGTCGATGGTCAATCACTAAGCCAGGCAGGCCGGGCACCCAGATGATAATCTTAACCAGAATGTTGACCAAAAGTAGAATCTCTCACTGGTTCTAATACTGGATAACACTGAGGTTATTCACAGATGAAGGCAATCCCTGGAAATCCATTTTTTTTAGAATGGCTATGCACTCTGTAGGAGAGAATTTACAGAAAAAACTTACAGCTGCATCGCTATGGTCCAGTGATCTACGAGCCAGAATGTGCTGGTCTAAGCCTGACATTGCATTTGGCCATGTGACATTGATTCTGGCCTGTCAGAATCCTGCGATGAAAATATTATCCTGTGTTCAATGACTATCATGAGTGATTTTTCCTCAGACAAAATTAATAAGTAGCGGTTCCAACTGAAACCAAGGCGTGCTTTCTGCCCTTGAACTTGATGTCATGTCTCCCTGTGAAGGTTTTCTCCTATGAAGGCAATTTTCTTTATGAGAATACTTGTTATAGAAATATTTTTCCTCAAACTTATAAAACCTGTATATAGGTTAAAGATGCCATTTCATTTTATTTTATTTAACAGCTATGCACTAAGAATTTACTAATCGTCAGACATTGTGCTGGTTTTTGGAGGTAAGACATTGAACAAGATGATCACAACTCTCTTTATGAAATGGGTCACCTATCAGAGAAAATTAGAGATATAAACATATATAAAAGTGTGATGAATGGTATTAAAGGCAATATTCTTGGGATTATGGTCACATGTAGCTTTATACATATTCCCTTCTCTTGTAAACTGGAAATGGTTTTAAAATCTTTATATGCCCATATATCAAATGTAACAAAAATATCTAGTAAATGCTAATGTGCAATGAGAGCTTTTAGAATTAAAACTGCATCACAGCATGAGACATGAATATCTGATTGGCCATTCATTAATGAAGCTAAAATAGGTCACTGTCTTATGACTATGGCATTCTAACCCCTCTATTAGTTTTACTTTATAACTTATAACTGAAAAATAATTTCTGTAATATATATAATATTATTTTGGTATCATATTTTTGTCTTGCTATTGACACCACTTGGTAACCTTTGCCTGAATCAATATATTTAATTGGTGTTGTAGATCAATAATTTTCTATTTGAATGTATTATTTTATAGCAAACTTGAACCAATTTCTCCTACTCTATTAAAAAAATATATATATTTTCTCTTTCCAAGTTTAAAACATAATGTTTCAATTGGTTTCCCTAATGCTTAAAAAAAAATTTTTGGCTTTCTTTTTTAAATAAATATATTATGTACTCTTTCATTTTTACTGATTGCATGTGTTTCAATTGTATTACAATCACTTCTTCTATAGCGTTCCCATCAGCACAGTTTGGTCAGTAGGCATAAATTCAGGCGGACCCCTGGGCCTCTTTTTCATCATCCCATTACTTTTAATGCTTCCCTCTTTCTGCTTTCCAAACTTATGGCAGGTCCCTTTCCATTTCCCCTTCTTAGGAACTAGAATCAGGCCTTTCTGAAAATTTCAGGTTCTGTACAGTGGGTATCTCTCTTAGACACTTAAGTATGGTACTAGCAGTGTTTATTACTGACATGTTCCTTTAAGAGTATATTTTAAGTAAATAGATAACAATACTTCATAATATCATCAGTTTAATTTTAACATTATGGTATTTCACTATTTGATCTTATAATTGCATCTCTTTGAATCTACTTATGCATAACATAATTAGCATAACTGCTTTCTTCTTCCTTATAAATATGGTTTCAAAAATAAGAACACTGACGTTACTACAAACAACAAAATTACTGAGTGAAGTAAACATTTCTTTGTTTTCTTGTAATTCCTATAAGTTGAAATTCAAGAGCAGTGTGGTGGGAGGGGTCAAATCTGGGTGTAGGCAACAAAGGAATGCTTTTTCTATAGAGGATTGTTAATCAATAATATTTATTAGCACTTGGTCTGCTTTTAATTATCATTAGGAGTCAGCAAATTCAATATTGACTGTAAAAAATAATTACCCCTAAATCTTTTCTTCATCTAATTTGTAAACAATTACTTGTATTGTTGAGTTTTAATTACACACAAAAATGTTTCATATCAGCACATATATATTAATTATCTTTAATAAACATTCTTTTTTACTTGGAGGTTAGAGAACTCTGTTGAACAACTAGCCTAGAATAGGCAGGCTCAGCTACACATGACGCTTTCAAGAGGAAATTTGTAATGGTTCAAAATTTGCTAGCTTTCTTCTGGTTCAATCCTGGTGGTACCACATATCCTTGTCTGTAAACAACAAATTCAGGTGAACAATGAGTACAGCGATTGCAAAGCCAACGATGCAGAACTTGGGTTCCTCCAGTTCTGTTCCTTCTGCCATGTGACCACTGCAGAATTCTGGTCTAAATGCAGAAAGACTTCCCCACAAAAGCTGCCCATTGTCGAGCTGTGTGCACAGCAAAGAGAAACTTTGGGAAGTTAATTGTAGCCTATGAAGTATTATTGTATAAAAAAAAAAAATGTGAATATAAAACATTCTGCCCAGATTTTGTGATTTTCTTTATGTGATTTTTCATTTCTGAGTTACTATTTTTTTTTCCCCCTGGGATAAAGTTGATAACATTTGCAAGCAGCCAAATGAGCCTTTTATAGTGAAACTAGAGGCCCGGTGCACAAAATTCCTGCATGGGGGGGGGGGCGTCCCTCAGCCCGGCCTGCACCATCTTATAATCCAGGACCTTTCAGAGGATGTCCGACTGCCAGCTTAGGCTCAATCCCACAGGGATCCCTGTGCATCAGGCCTAAACCGGCAGTCAGACATCCCTCTCGCAATCCGGGACCACTGGCACCTAACTGCTCGCCTACCTGCCTGATCGCCCCTAACTACCCTGCCTGCCTGCCTGATTGTCCCAAACCGCCTCTGCCTGCCTGCCTGATTGCCCCTAACCACTCACCTGCCTGCCTGGTCACCCCTAACCACCTCTGCCTGCCTGCCTCATGGCCCCTAACCACTTGCCTGCCTGCCTGATCGCCCTGGGGGGCCGGGCCAGCTGGGACGAGGGGCCATGGTCATTCTGGTGATTCTAGTTGTTCCACACCATTTTGGTCGCTGGGCTTTTATTGTATAGGATATAAGCTTTAAAACTGCTTTCGAAGATTGAAAGAAGATATTGTGTAGAAGACCATTAATTTTGCAATATCAGTAACAACAACACATGAGAAAGTGGAATTTCCATATACAAAATAAGAATCACATTTCAAATAAGGATACAAAAAAAAAAAAAACAATGAACACACTTGTCTTAAGTTTCCAAACCTATATATTTATTCTAAAGCAACAAATCAAGTGATCTCAATGTTTTTTATCATTTAGCCATTTTCTCCGGCTTTTGTTGTTGTTGTTTTTTTCAGAATAAGAATATTTCAAACGTGTTATTTTAAAAATTGCCAGGTTATATATGTTAGACTGTGGAAATATAGAAAAGCCAAGGGAATCAATCCAGAAGGATCAAAGTCATTGACAGACAAAGACACTGCTCTACTAGCAATTTCTGGAATTTATTGTGAAATGGGAATTTTAGGAATCTCTGCTAAATCTCATTTTATAAGATTTTCCTATTAATTTGCATATCTGTTGCTTTATGGTAAAAATAGTTCAATATTAAAATTGTCAGCAAATCTTCTTTGAACAGTTATGAGTAAAGACAGAATAAAATTTGAAGTAAATTTTCTAATAAGCATAAATGTGTGAAGACCACTGAACAATTTAAGGAAGACGTGAGCACAGCAAATATAATATCACATTACTGTGACAGCAACATGTAGGTGTTTGCTTTTTATTTTTATCAAGACAAGGTGATTAATATGTTTTGGAACTATTAATCCACTAATTTTATCTTTAACATTTATTTTTATATAAGTTTTCTTTTTACCAGTACGATTATATGTTCAAAGTCCAAAAAATTCTCACTGTCTGAATTTTTTTGCTGGTCATTAGTAGCATTTATTTTGTTTCATTATTAACTGAAAATACCTAGGTGTCTGGCTATTTCATCTCTGAGACTTTTAGTTTCTTGATATTCTTTTATAGTTCCAATGGGTATATATTTAAATTGAAGTTACAGTGTGTTGCTACTTTCCACTGCTTCATTTTAGGCTTTTTCTGATGAATTTCCTATTTTTCTTGCTGAAAATCTGATGTTATCTTCAATCTTTAAAAATATTGTATATCATCACAAATCTTTTTAACTCAATATAATATTTAAATAATTCATATTTACATTTTTCAGATTTTCCTGGGTCCTTTGAGAAGAAGGGGATAAGTTTAAACAGCTCAAGAACTTTTTTCATGGCTAACCATGATGTGCAATTTCTTTAACATAAGGCCCTCTCACATTACTTTTTCTGCACCTTATCATGTCTTTCCCCTTAGTCCTTTTTGGCATTACTTTGGTACCCTTCTGTTCTCAGAATTTGTTAAATCAGTTTTTCCTGGGGGTGGAAATGGGATGCTCTCATTTGGGGGAGAGGGGGTGTTAGTCCTAGTTGTGGAATTATCTGACCACAACTAATCTCCTTCTGTTTTAGCTCCTCAATTTCCCCCACAGTTTCCTGCCACACTGTCACAGCTATTGGCAATAATTATCTTAGGCTTGGAGATCCCCCTCCTTCCTGCTCGCTTACACCTTAGTGGTAATTTTCTGGAATTCCCTGCTTCTGTCTCACTCATGGGGTAAACCGTATGGGTTTGTTTTCATTCCCATTGTTGTTATCTAATGTTTTAGATGAAGGAATAGAGAATCAGCTCAAGGCCACTTCCTTGCTCCTGTGAAAAATGGAAATGCTAACAATATTTTTTAAAAGAAAATTATAGTCAAAAGTACGACTCAGAAAATAGCTATAGTTGAAGGAAGACTAATGGCTGAAGAACCGGGTAGTCAAATTTTGACTTATTTTAAACTAGGAAGGAAATAGTTAACGTCTAAAATTTAAAAAAAAAAACATTTAGATACCTGGAGATAAGGATCAGAAGAATTAAAAATTCAAACTGATAAAAGTGAGTGCCTGTGGGAAACAGGCAGGATAGTAGGGGAGAGGTAGAATAGGGCTCTTTAATTTCTTTATAGGTTACTAGGGGCCCAGTGCATGAATTCGTGCACCTTGAAAGGAACTGTGGGCCACGAGGCTGAGGTGGGCACAGGGGCGGGTCTTGGATCATCCTCTGCACCCCTGCCCAGCCCCTCCCACCATGGCCCCCGGTCCCCTGTCTGCCAGGCAGCCCCACTCCCACCGCCATCACTCCCATGTGCTGACAGCGCCAGCCCCACTGGCACCTGCTGACAGCACAGAGCAATTGGGTCTGGTGAGTGGGGCCAGCACTGTCAGCGGGTTCTAGTGGTGCCTGCTGGCCCCGATTGCCCTGAGGGCTTCTCTACCTCCCCCTGCTCCCGAGGGGCGATCAGGGCAGCAGCTGCCACTTGCACCCACTGATGGTGCTGAGCGATTGGGACTGGCCCCAGGCACTGGCTGCAGGTGCAAGCAGGGCCAGTGCCAGCAGTGGGTGTGAGTGGGGCTGTTGCTGGCAGCGGGTGCAAGCAGCGGCTGCCAGCCCAAATCGCCCCTCAGGAGCAGGGGAAGGTGGAGAAGCAGATGTGAGCGGCGGCTCCAGCACCAGCTGTGGGTGCAAGTAGGGCTGGTGCCGGCTTCGGGTGTGAGCAGGGCTGGCGGCGGCAGCAGGTGTGAGCACCAGGTGGGACTGCAGTGCATGGGAGCAAAGAATTTACAGTAACCACCAGAGGCTCACCTCAATGACAGCAAATGGCGCCCTGCCTTGGTCTAGTGCCCTTGCTCATCTGCTCCACCATCCCACTGCGGCCGACACATGCCATGTTATGCACTCTACCTCCTGCTGCCAATGCCCTCCATGTTCCGCACACTGCCCCTAGTGGTCAGTGCACATCATAGCGACCTGTTGTTTGGTTGTTCCACCGTTTGGTCTGTTTGCATATTATCCTTTTATTATGTAGGATTCTGTATTACTTATGTTAGACTATGTGCACATGTTGCTATATTCTTTCTGTTCCCCTGTCGCTCTGTCTCCTTTGGCCTCTGTCTCTGTCTCTCTTTCCTTTTTCAAGTCATCTATCTCAGACCTGCTTTGGAGTACTCTGGCCATGGAATAAGAAAATAGGGAGACTGGTCTCACATGTAGCTGATGAGAGGATTTTACGGCTGTCATGACACCCTCCTGGCCACCAGGAGAACCAAGGCCACGGACAGGCGTTCATCTAAATGTAAATGTCAGACTTTACTTCAAAGACATTATGAATTATTTAAAAATGCCTGAAAAGGCTTTCCTTGTGATTTCTAATAATTTAAGTTACTTTAGAATATTTTCAGTGTAGAAAATCCTTAGACTTTCTCTAAGCATATTTAATTACCACTTACATATACACCCATATCAATGCATATCACATTTGGGATATGTGTTCTAAACATTTAGTTGCTGACTAACTTCATTGATCTCCTCAGTAGTCAATCATTATGCAGGCAGATTCGAGTAATTCTGTGTAGCTTTGTCATTACTATCCCAGGCAGACTTAACTTTTTGCAGATGACAGCTGGACTATGACCAGTTAGGGATTTTTTCCTTTTTTTTTTTGTAAGTGAATTTGAGCAATCATTTTTAGAGAAGTGCTTTGGATCTTTTTTTTTCCTCACTCATATTAAAATAATACATCTCATATTAATAAGCTTTGATAAGTTCTGTGTAATATCATTCACCAATATTTGGAACATTCAAAATCTATGATATTTTGTCTAGTAGATCTGAGTATTAAGCCCAGTTCAAGGCATAATACTAGTATGTTGGCATTTATAAGACATATAGTCAAGTCATTTATAATGAATGCTAAAATACTAACTAATGGAAGGGACTTTTCTCTTCCTTATAGTAGGAAAAGTAAGATAGCTCTCAATGCTAGAATAAAGTTCTGCTTTACTTTAATCATAGCCTGGTAGCCATGCTATGGTTTCTCCTTTTGCAAAAATATATAGGTGATGTGGGTTAGTGCTTTTCCAAACACATGCAAAAACTTACAAATATAGACTTTTCAGCAGATCTTTTAGTCACTGAGGTATATTGCCAATTCAGCTTTTGGCACTGCTAATTCTTGATTTTATTTTCTCACTGTAAACTTTTAGTCTGGGGAGGGCAGACAACTGATATGTCTTCATCAGCCCTGAGTTTCCCTCACAGCTGCCTTCTGATGTCGATTCCTAGCCTCTGGTATACAGATCCCTCGTCTTCTTGAATTCTACTATAGATGCCAAACTGCATTAGGTACTCTCCCTTTGTGTTCTGTAGTGGATGATTTTAGAGTTACAATCTTTCCTACATTTTCAGTATTATCTTTCATTTTTGCATTTTATTATATTTTAAAATATAAGAATTCAACTCTATTTGTATTTTCCAAGAGACCAATACACAAATGACTTTGTTTTTATTTACAATTTAAAGGATAGTAGTTTTAAAATATCTAATCTATAGTCACAGGAATTACTAGTAAACATGGTCTCCATATGAAATATTTTATTCCTGCAATTATCCACTTTCTATAGCCATTCATATAGTCTGTCAACTAAGCTGCCTCCAATGTCACACAGCTGGGCAGTAGCAGGACCCAAAGTCAGACTGCATTTTTCTGATTACAATGCCGTCTGTCAACATATTGAATCATCATAATCCTATTTAGACCATGACCTTGTCTTCCTATAGCAAATTGTGTCTTGTGAGTCTATTCTTCACAAAACACCATATGATCTGCCACTACCTGGCTCCTCAAATGCATGCTACCTACTTTTATTTTGTATCCTGTACTTCTTTCAGGTCTTTAAATACTCCATGCAGTGTTCTTCTTCTTGGCTGTTTTCTCTTGCATAGAGCTCTATTTTTCTCTCCTGGCCACATATGTATTGCCAAGCCAACTCATATCCAGATCTGGTAAAATATTTTATGAGATCCAATGCTTTTCTTTCATTTCTATAATAGGTTAGAATATAGATAGATAGGTATGTATATCTCATAATCCCCATGTAATTAAGTCTCAACTTCCTTAAATCTGTTTTTCCCCATTTAATTTAATACAAGTTCTTATGTATAAATCATAGTGCAAGAAGATTTATAGGTTACTAGGGGCCCAGGGCATGAATTCGTGCATGAATAACCAAAGTTGAAGATTAAATGTATTTTAATATAAACTCCTTAAAAATAGATATTTTTCTCCTATTACTCTTTATATACACAGATTCTAGATATTGTTTAGTATGTAATAACAATACATACTTGTTCAATAAGGTAATGTCTTTTATAAATCTCCTACTAAAATTTAAGCATTTGCAATTAAAATAGCTCAAATATATCTGCTACAGTTTTAAGAAACTTTCCCTACCTAAATCTTAAAACTGCTCTTACACTGAAATATTTTTGAAATATGTATTTATTTTTTAGCATTTCTGTCTATTATATGGTGATCAAATACATTTGTAATAACTTTTCTCTCACCATTAAAAGTTTCATGAAAGCATGTAAATCTAGCATTTATTAACTGTAGATCTCCATGCAATTGTTTGTGTACTCATCTGGAGTAAAGTGATGATTACTAGTCATCATGCTGATTCAAGATTACAAGATTCTGCAGTAATTCCTGGGAATCACAGACAGGTTTAAATTGTGCTTATCAATTCTAATGGCAATAATAATAATAGCTGCTATAAGCGGTTCACACACAGATACATATACCATTTCATTCACTCGTCACTGTAACTCTGAGAAACAGGCATTACTATCCCCCTTTTACAAATAAGCTGCCTCCCATGTCACACAGCTGGACAGGAGCAGGAACAAAGTCAAGCTGGGCTTTTCTGATTACAATGTCCAGTCTCTTAAGAACTACTTACTGTTAGTTCACAGGGGTCAGAATTAGATGGACTAAAGTTATTAGGCCAAGCCTCTCAGAGAATCTATGGCATACGGGGGTGCAGGACTTGGGTTTCAGCTTTTTAGGATTAGGGGGGGAAAACACATGTACCTATCAAGATAGCTCCCTCAGGGATGACTTGATAAGACTCACAAGAGATTTGCTTTCAGACCAGGATGGCAATTTCTTATTTTACCCTGAGAATTATTACTATCAAGCTGGCTCCAATACTCATGTTTGTATGTTTGTATATTTTTTATGACAAGTTCTATGCTAGGCTCTAAAGTCTGAATCCTTTGAGAACTGAATCAATTAGCTTGAGTGACTAGGCGAAACTGGCATGCAGACAGTGGCTTCATAAGTGTTTTCTCTGGATGATGCTGATAATTGATCTCCTAAGACATATTCCTCTAAGCTAGTTCTTTCACATGTTTCCTAGCCAATTGTAGAAAATATTGTCTTTCTGGTCACCCTCTCCTTCCAATGTTTAAGTTGAAAAAGATATTTGTTCTGTAGAATAAAATGGTTGCCATTCAGTCTTACAGGTTTAAAAATACAATTTCCTCAGATTCTTCAAAGCAGCTCTTCCCTACAGGTCCAGATAACCATTAACCAAACTCATAGGACTGACACATACATTTGGAATATTATTTTATGCAGTATTTTAAAATGCAGACACAAGAACTACAGGAGTAGCATACCCTTAGAATGTACCATCTAGTGCATTCTTCTAAAGGTAGAATAACAAAAACAAATCAAACTCATAAAGGTGCTGGATGAGCATATAATATGAATATCCTACCTAATAATAGACAAATATGCAAATTGACCTTACCTCCAACACACCCACAAGCCACGCCCACAATCCAATCAGAGCGAGCATGCAAATTAACCCAAACCAAGATGGCTACAACCACAGAGAGCAAGGTTTCCTAGGTAACAGAGGAAGCCAAGCTTTCCACCTGCCCTTGCCAAGCCTAAGCCTCCACGCAAGCTACAAAGTTTCAATTATAGAAGGTAAACAAGTTCAAACAAATGGCGGCAGAAAGGAGCTTGAGAGAGCAGGCCAGGGTTGCTGCCGGCAACAGGGGAAGCAAAGCTTTCCGCACACCCTGGCCAGGCCCACCAGCTTAAGGCAACAAAGTTTCAATTATAACCCCAACAGAAATGGCTGCCGGCCTCAGAGGGAGCCCCAGGCTTGGCTCCGCTCCAGGCTACAAAGTTTCAATTGTAGAAGGAAAATAAATTCCAGATACCAGGGCCTCTGCTTGGGTTGCCAGGGGGCATGGCCGGCCTGCAAACCACCACAGGCCCCTCACTCAGGCCGCCCCATGCCCCAAGGGAACGCCCACCTGATCCGGGACACCCTTCAGGGCAAACCAGCTGGCCCCCACCCCTGTACCAGGCCTCTATCCTATCTAATAAAAGAGTAATATGCAGATTGATCATCACTGCAACACACAATATAGCTGCCCCCATGTGGTCAAAGATCCTGCCCCCATGTGGACATAGGATGGCCACCACAAGATGGCCAGCAGGAGAGGGCAGTTGGGAGGCACCCGGCCTGCAAGGGAGGGCAGCTGAGAAGGACCAGGCCTGCAAGGGAGGGCAGTTGGAGGTGATCAACCCTGCAGGAGAGGGCAGTTAGGGGTGACCAGGCCGGCAGAGGAGGGAAGTTGGGGGCAAACAGGCTGGCAGCAGAGTGGTTAAGGGGTGATCAGGCTGGCAGGCAGAAGCGGTTAGGGGCAATCAGGAAGGCAGGCAGGCAGGCAAGCAGTTGGGAGACAGCAGTCCTGAATTGTGAGAGGGATGTCCGACTGCCCGTTTAGGCCCGATCCCAGTGGGATCGGGCCTAAACGGGCAGTCGGATATCCCTTGAGGGGTCCCATATTGGAGAGGGTACAGGCTGGGCTGAGGGACAACCCCCCTCCGTGCACAAATTTTGTGCACCGGGCCTCTAGTTATCATATATATATATATATATATATATATATATATATATATATATATATACACACACACATATATATACATACACATACACACACACACACACACACACACACACATATATATATATATATATATATATATATATACTATATATATATATATATATTAGTGAGATATACTAAATGTTTAGTGGCACCAGAATAAAGGATGCCTCATTTGTCCTATACATTTGGAATGCCCTTAACAATGAGGCTAAATTTTAAAACACTCTGAACACTCAGGGTTGAACAATTATAGTTTCCTTTATTGAATCCTTTTTCTTTTCTGCTAGGTGGACTGCACATTCCTCCCACTTTAAAAATATATATTGTTTTATTGATTTTAGAGAAAGATAAAGGGAGCGAGAGAGAAACATTCATGTGAGAGGGATACATCAATCTGCTGCCTCCTGCACAGCCCCTCCTGGGGATCACACCCACAACCTGGGTATGTGCCCTGACCAGGAATCAAGCTGTTGACCTTTTGGTACACGGGAGGATATCCAACCAACTGAGTCACACCATTCCAGGGCTCCTCCCACTTTTGATTTTTGCATTCTTTCTTTATATCATTTATGTTATTTTCTAGTTACAATTGGAACACTGTACCTGCTCATTTAAAAAATTTTAAACTAATTTCTGACTAACATTGTGATTTAAAGTTTAACTTTCAGAATGTCATATTATTTCTTTTATTTCCAAGGTCTTTCTGAGCAGTTCTATGCAGTCTCTGTGAACTGAAATAGAGGAACTTTTACCTAGCATTTGGATACACCAACACTACATTAGATTGCCTGCACTCAGACCCTTATTACATAATTTGTTAAGAGAAATTGGATGTTGATCTATTTGTACTTATGTTTCCTCATCTGTATTACGGGAGTAATATATAATAGAAGCAAAAAAACAGATGGTTTAGTTAAAGAAGCATTAATGGAGGGGACTATATACAGAGGTCTGTTTGGGTTTCAAAGAAAAAAAACAACAACAACAAGGAATGATGAGGCACAAAAAAACTAACCATAGAGATAAGCTCTTACCATTACTATGATTGAAGGCATAAAGGAGACAAATAGTGTACTTGGAAACCAGTAGTAATGGAACTATAAATTTGGGCCGCATAGCAGAAGCTGCTTTCAAGGAAGGATGCATCTATGTAAGAAATGCAATGGCTAAGCAGGAACACAGTTGGAAAAAAATATCCTGACTACTCTCTCTTTTCTCCCCCAAATCTCATACCATTGCCTCCCTTTGGCTAACAGAGCATAAGTAGAGGTAAGGAATGTGTTAGGTAAAGGGTAGAGGAGGGAATAATCTAAATATCCTGTATTTGTAGGAACTTAGGAGGTTGGTAGAGAAACATGTGGAAAAATGTGTATGAAATTGTCCACAAGCTTTCTATTTGGGAAGAGAAAACCGAAACTAGAATGTTTGTGCAAGTGAAGCTGATATAATAGAATTTGTAGCACATGAGGCAAATCAGGTAAGGGGACATATTGAGCTTATCAGCTCCTCAACTACTAGGCCTCTCTGTTCAATCATAGAGCATGCCTCCAACATCAACCCCTCTGCAATTTCATTTTGTCTCCTAGTGTTATAGACTTGATGAGGAATGCTAGGAATTTCTTCCTGAACACCGTAATATTCCCAGGAGGCAATAAGATCTAAAGGATGTATCTATTTCTATCTATATTTTTATCTATAATGCCCCCTTCCCCCCCACAAAATAAAGAGTCCTAATGAGTATTCCAAGTCAGTGGACACCTCTCTTCCCTTAGGTCAGTGGTCAGCAAACTCATTAGTCAACAGAGCCAAATATCAACAGTACAACGATTGAAATTTCTTTTGAGAGCCAAATTTTTCAACTTAAACTTCTTCTAACGCCACTTCTTCAAAATAGACTCGCCCAGGCCGCAGTATTTTGTGGAAGAGCCACAGTCAAGGGGCCAAAGAGCCGCATGTGGCTTGCGAGCCGCAGTTTGCCGACCACGGCCTTAGGTCATTTAGGCCCTCAAGTTCCTTCCATCTAATTTCTCTGTTATCCCCTGAAGAGTTGTATTTGTCTGCATGGCCAAAGCTATATTCTAGACACCTGCCTGTATTAGCTTCTTGGAAGGGAAAAGTGTGGGGGAAACATGCTCACTGCTTCAAAGTGCAGGCATAGAATTAATACCCATCACTTATGTTCATATTCTACTGCCAACAACTTTATCACTTAATCTCATCACCAAACCTAATGACAAGGGAAGCTAGGCATTGCAGCACAGCTGACTAGGTGATATACCTAAGTATTCTGAAAATTGTTATTAAATAAAGAATAAGGGAGTGAATGCTGCTTGACGGCCATCCTTGCTGCTCTTCGATGGGATAATTAATGCTGATATGTGACCTTACATGTTTCAGTTTATATAAAGAATGTATTTCAAAAATTTCTTAGGTATGTATTATTTAGCTCAAGGTAATGAAGCTAAAACGGGTTATAAAGGATATGATGGAAGTGTACAGGAGGGTATACTGAATGTATATTTAAGGGTTTCATAGCCCCCCTCCCAAATACAATAACCTCTCCCTCTCCCTTCCTCTTGGCAACAGGTGTGTTTTTTTTCCCCTTTTATTGTTCCTGTATGTTATTATATTCATTCTTTTTCTCTCTGAAGATCACTTATATGTGCTCCACTTGCATGTACAGATTCCTGGTGGGCTCCATTGGATAAATGTTCTATTCCAGTTCTCATCACTTATGTCAGAGGCTAGTACCATGTGCTCCACCACTCATTAATTGGTTATGAGGGAAATGATATGAGAGGATGATATGCTGAAATTGTCCTACTGACACATTTCCTATGGTGAATCTATCTAATTTATTATTGTGCATCCCCTATTGGAGTCACATCTCTAAGCATTAATTGTTTAATTAGAGGGAAAATGCACCGACATATCTGGTAAGAGTTAAATGAAAAGCCTCAAATCAGAGCTGTGAATTTAAAGCACAGGCATACCACTGTGGTTCCAATAGGCTTTGATGGCTTTGGGCAGGAGTACAAGCTAGGGTGCACTCTTGCAGATGAGTTGAGATTTGAACAGGTTAAAAAGGAAGGAACAGGTACTCAGAGGGTAGTGAGTAGAAGAGGTAAAGGCACATAGATGAGCAAATCCTTAGGCATAGAAAAACCAGATTTCGTTACAGCAAAAGAGATCACATAGGTAAACAATAAATGAACGACGGAAACATTATCTGGGACATTAAATATTTTGCCTCTAGTATTCTGACGCTTTCACAGATATTTTAAAATATCATTTTACTCAGTCTTTAAACAGACTTGTAGTTGGTTGCATTTGACTCTTATTTTTTTATACGCTGAAAGAACAGTCAAATAGCTGGTGAGTGACAAAAGCAGAATTTGAAGTCTATTATTTTGACTCGCATGCAGTAGATCATAGCATTTACCCACATCAACAACCCTGTTTACCTTGCCTGGCTTGGCTTCATTCAATCAAGGCTGTCTAAATGTCCTAGGAAATCTAACTGTAATTTAGAGGGATATACTATGTTCCAAATGGCTTCTTCAAGTTGCACCTTGATTATGGCAGCCATGGCAAGCCATTTCATGACAGGTACTTGCCAAAATATTCAAAGAAGAGTTCACCATTATAGTCAACACTGCAAGGATATTTCTGGAAAGCACTGACTCACAAATAAAGCAGCTTTCCAACTTTAAGTATTATGTATTGTTTTGCTTTCTGTAGCAGTGCTGACCTCTTTTTGGTAAGGAATTTTTTTAGATGAGGATTAATCTCCATTTTTAAGACTCCATACACTCTGTGCAGGGAATTTTTAGATAAGGATGAATCCCCCCTTTTTTAGGACTCCATACTTAATTAATTTAAATTTAACTGCTTCATTTGACATATAAATTAAGCAAATTTATAATTATTAATAAAATTATTTCAAAGCCTATAAAATTTAAACTTTCACCAGACAGAGTTTTAGAAAGAGTGGAAGTCATCATGTAAAAAAAACTTAGCATTTTAAAAACTAAATTTATTTCATCCATTTGCTTCATTCTGTTTGGGTTGTTTTTTCTATTGGGAAGATAGTGGCTGCTGAAAGTTAAAGTGTTGTTTTAAAAAATTAAAAGGAATATCTATATTTATAAGAGCATTAAAATGAACTGTGTCCTGTACCTTGCTTTTAATCGTTTATTAATATATAATTCAGAGAGCAGATACAACAGAGCATGAATTACTCTTCTTGTGTGCTTATTATACTGTACTCCTTAACATATATTCGGAATACCCAAGTGTGCATAGTGCCATGTAGAGTGAATGAAGTTAGGTTGACGATTAGTCTATGTCCTGGGGCTGAACTCAGAGTGTGTACCCAGTACGTAAGTGTGAGTTGGCCTCTGCACTCTCTGCTAATGATTAAAGGGAGGTCAGTAATAGCTAAGCAGGATTGTGGAAGGAAACTCTAGGTTTATTGTGGAGACAATTACATATTATGATTCACAGATTATATGACATAACTCTCCTCATCTTCAAAGCACTAAAAACAGTTCCAACAGACTCTAAATTCACATCTCCAAGCTGCCTCATACAACTTTTGATTCTGGTTCCTCTCCTCATAAATGCAAGACCCAGCTGGCTCACGTAAAACATACAGCGCTTTCTCAGCAAAGCACCACAAAGCCCACCTTCTTTGTAATATTGGATTCCAAGGGGGCGAGGAGGTGGTAGACTTACCACTGTTCTTGGAATTAACCACTTGACAGCTTTGAATGAGGTGTCTGTGTTTGGGTCTCTTATTTACACTGAGCACTCAGTTTTTCCATTTGTATTTTAAAATGATAATAACTAACTCTGCGAGAGAATGCAATCATTTAATGATATGATGTATGGGGTAGTATCTCACTGAATAGGCATTTAATAAATATTTGCTCAGTATGAGAAAAACATTTCTATAATGAAGAATCTCGTTTTCAGAGACAAAGTTTTCAGATGAGTGACTATGTGAACACCCTCCCTTCTGATGAAGAAGCACCAGTCTTCATCACTCTCACTTTATTTCTTCTCCACATGTTTTTAATCAAGGTATCATTATATTCATCTATTTTAGTGTACATTTTTATGACTTATAATATAGACCCATGTAATCATGCTAAGAACTTTACTCATAGATGTAATCATTAGTCCATATATCTGGCCTCATTTGCATGTAAGATTTGATATCTGTCACTATAGTGGGTGTTTCATTGCTCTAGTTTCATATACATAAAATAATATGCTATTATTATTCTCTATTTGTTATTTTCTGGCTCAGTATAATTTTTAAAAAATATATCCATGGCTTTTATGTATTAGTAATTTCTTCCCTATTCTTGTTGAATACTTTCAATATTAAAAATAATCATAATTTATTCATTCATATATAGACAAAAATGTATGTAGTTCTCACAGTTTAGTTCTTATAAGCAAAGTTCTGAATATTGATGTAGAAGACTTTGAGATGATGTATGTTTTCCTTTCTCTTGAGTAAATACCTGAGTGGAATTTCTGAGTCCTATGGTATATATGTTTAAATTTTTAAGAAGCTGTCAAATGATTTTCCTAAGTGGTCCTGACATTTCCATCAGAAATTTATGTAAGTTCCAGTTGTTACATATCCTCAACTAGCACTTCGTATGGCTCAATATTTTCTTTTCTTTTGTTTTTTATGGCTCAATATTTTAAATGCAATGAAGTGATATCTTGTGGTTTAAATTTGTCTTTTCTAATGGTTAATGATGTTATGCATCATTCATTTGCATATTATTGGCCATTCAAATATCTTAATTTGTGAAAATTTAGTTCAAATCATTTATCTTATTTTAATGAATTGTCTTATTAAATTATAAGTGTTATTTATATTATATTCAGGATATAAGTCCTCTGTGGCTTGCATTTTCTTAATTGTATATTTTGAATAGAAGATTTCAAAGTGATCTACAGACTCAGTGCAATCACTCTTAACATCCTATGGAATTTTTCACAGAAACAGAAAAAACAATCCTAAAATTTGTATGGGCCCAAATATTACAAAACCGTAGGAAGCGGTTATAGGGTTAAGCCTCGGACTGACCTGCTGGCAAAGTCACAAACAAGTCCCAGCTTGGAGGGCTCAGTCCTCTAAGCATAATTAAGCTTGATCTTGTGACTGCTCCCTAGATCTTTCCTGGGTAGCTAGTGGGCTGTGGGAGGGGCAGCAAGTGCTGCCAAAACAAGTGAAACTTACAACAACATTGTAGATTACTTTGTTTGTCCCTGATTATAAATAAAGCACCAGCTTTGTAGTCTGGATCTGTTCTGTGGCCTCAGCAAGGCACAGAAAGATCCACCCAGCGCCATGAATCTATTTCTGCATCTTGTTTTCTTTATTTCTAATATTTCTCAATCCCTGGCCACCTCCATTTAGAACCAGTTCGTTCATCTCTCTTTCCGCGCGGGACGCGGAAAAGGGAGATCCCCGCCATGCCTGGCCCCCGCCACATTCAGGCCCCTGCATTTTGGCGACCAACGTGGGCCATGAAAGAGGCAACAAGAGGTAAGAGTCAAGGGATCACTCCCAAGAATTGCGCGCGCCACAGATTTAAGAAAGTGTAAGCTACAGGGAGTGTTTTGTTGTGATTTGATATGAATTAGCCGGGAGTAAAACGTAGGTAATCCTAAAAAATGCTTTAAACTATGCTCTGTTAAGTGTAGTCAAATTCTTGATTTCTTAAGTTTTGTTGATGAAACCTGGGAAAAGGTTAGAAAGCAGTTGTCTGACCAATACTCAGCAAAAAGTCCAGAGAAAATTCCTATTTTAATTGGTGTTGGCCTTGATTCAGCACAGGAGAGTTTAAGAATGTCTAAGTGGGGTACAGCCATGATCTTACAACCTGCAGTGGAAGGGTGCTAGTCTCTAAGAATACCATCTGCACCTCCTCTGCCTCCACGTGTAAACTACTTCTAACCAAGTAGAAAAGGATTAAAGGAATTTCTCAGCAACTGCCAATAATTCTTTATCTTAAAAAATCTTGCCGAAACCGGTTTGGCTCAGTGGATAGAGCGTCGGCCTGCGGACTGAAGGGTCCCAGGTTCGATTCCGGTCAAGGGCATGTACCTTGGTTGCGGGCACATCCCCAGTAGGGGGTGTGCAGGAGGCAGCTGATCGATGTTTCTCTCTCATCGATGTTTCTAACTCTCTATCCCTCTCTCTTCCTCTCTGTATAAAATCAATAAAATATATTAAAAAAAAAAATCTTTTTCTTTCCTTAAAAAATAAAAAATAAAAATTGAAAAAATAAATAAAATAAAAACAGTAGGTGCCAGACCATTACTGAATCGTCCCCCTAAGAAACAAGGAGGTGGGGGAAGGTAGACACGTGGCGATCCAATATGGACGTCACTCCCTAAGAAAGCCACTTCTTCGCCTCATCTTCATTTTTTTTTTCCAGCAAATGACTTAAAGCTTTTACAAATTCATAAATGCATCCGGGATTTCTGTGCACATGTAAGGGGAAAAGGCCAGTTTTAAAATGAGTGTGCATAGTTTTGAGCTGAACTTGACCTTTTGCTGTGTACAGAATAAAAACCCGAGACTGTTTTGGCCTTAAAAATGGCGGAGATGAACCGGAGAAAGAAATACAGGCTAGTTTCCTAAGGCATCTAAAATAGCTCTTTTGAAATTTCCCGCCTAGTAACCACCAGGAAGTAGAAAGCAAGTTTACATGTGAATTGCTATGGGTTTGTTTCTTGACTTCCCCAGCAGAAAAATTCTTTTAAAAATTTAGCAGCTGTGCCAGGCCTATTGGCTGGAAATTTAAAACTTTTAAGTTCAAATTATCTAGATGTATTGAAATTTATAATATTGAAATGTTGATCTGAGTATGCCTAGTATGAAGTCTAGATGATATAAGTTAATCTATTAATTGAATATGCCTTATATTTTATTTGACATGTATCCTTAAAAATGTAAAAGTATTATTGATTTGAGAAATGCTAAGTATTTAATTTTGGTACCTAAAATTTAAAGCTCTGAAAGTTTAAGGTCTCTTTCCTTGCCATGAAAAGGTTTTTAAAGCTACACCCTTTTTAATGGCAGAAGGGGTGACACCCTTCCCCCAGAAGAACAGGTAATCCAATTCCCATCTGCAGCCATCTTTTAAAGAATGTTAATTTGCATTTAAATGGCTACACCTTTTGCTAGCCGACCTTCCCAGAAAAGGTCAAGTGGCTAGGCCAAAAGGTTTCCTGCAAAAGTGGCTCCTTTAACCTACAAGTTTGCTTCTCAGTTTCCCAGGGCAGAAAAAACATGGTTTAAAGTTAATTATTCTGAAAGTTGAAGGTTCAGATTGAATTGGGAGAAATTAATTAAATATCTAAAGTACAACTTGTTCTTGAGAAAATAAAATGTGTTTTCTCTTAAATAATTAGGAATTCAAAATATGTTACTTCTTGGTCTGATTTAAAGAAGAGGATTAATTCTGTGATCCAGATTAAATGTAATTGATATTCTTTAAGATAATTTAAGTATATAATCCTTAAATCATATATATAAATATATAAATGTATATATTTGATCTTTCCAAGTGTATGTCAAGACAGAGTAGCTTTTAGACATTTCATGGGCCCCAAAATGTTTCAAAAGTCTGTTTCTCTCTTAAAAGAAATATAATTTTAATTAAACCGATTGATACTTGAAATCACATGGAAAGCTTTATCAAATTAAAATTAATTACTATGTTTTACTTATATACATATATATTAAATGTTCTGAAGGTTTTTGCCTGTGAGAAGGGCAAAAAACTACATTTCTTAAATATAGCCAAATTTTTCAACAGCAGAATTTCAAGAAAGACAAAAGCTGTGCTTTTAGATCAGACCAATAAAGTATCAAACCTATAAGTTTTACTGAATAAGTTTATTTGATTTTTTAATTAAATATACCTACTTAAGTCACTTTATAAATTAGATTTTTTAAAATATAATCAAGGTCTCATATAAATTAAGTTACATGAGAAGCCAATTTTTAAATAATTGAATTCAAGTAAAATTTAAGAACAGATTAGAAGCCACCATTTACTGCCTGACATGGTAGCCTGCATTCTTAATTAAGCTAGAGGTGGGGCAACATTTGCAGTTTGTGAGACAGCCGCCGTCGTGCCTTCCCTCTGGCCGCATGGCGTGCTGCCCGCCATCTTGAAATAACAAAGGCCAACCACCTTCCTTTAAATAAGCCATGTCCTTATAAGCAATTTAAATAAGTCTTCTATGAAAATTACTGAAGCCTTCCCTTGATCCTTCTGTATATGCAAATAAGCTTAAGAGGATACTTTAAAAATATAATTATAATTTTAATAAAAAAGGAGAAATTTTAAAATTTTGAAATCTCTTTCACTGGTATTACATAATAAACTGAGGTTGTTATTAAAATATTAAATGTAATCCATACTAGTGGTTACCATAACCTTAAGATAAATTGTTTCATGTGGCAAAGATTTTTAAATGAAACTCTCTGTAGCCTGAAAATTATTTTGGAAGGAAATAAAGAGAGGTTTCTTTCAAATATCGTAGGGATTGTAATTGATAACCAATGCATTAGGCCTCCGAAGGTGGAGATAAGAAAATATTGTCTTAAAACTTTAAATGACTTTTAGAAATTATTAGGGGACGTTAACTGGTTAAGACCTTGTCTATACAAAAAGAAATTGACAGCCAGTTTGAAATTGAATTGCCATGGCCTAGAGCAAAGAATATCCATACATGATATTATTCTACAATTTCATTATAATTTTGAAATTTACAACAGCATATTGTACATTTATCCCAAACAAACTTACAAACTAATTCTTTGAATATCTGGCAGCAATTTTAAAGGACATGAAAGGATTTAATCCCTTCCACTGTGTGGAAGGCCTCCTGGGAAGGCACTTGAGCATTCTATATTGGCCCTTCTTGACCTTTTGCCAAGAGGAGGGACCCTCTTCTCACAATCCAATTGCCCACAACTGTTGCCTGAGTTTTCTGTTCATGCTGAGGTTGAAGCCTCATGGTGGCTGGTACCATGGATCTGTCTCTCGCCCAATGGCGTGAGCTGGGCCCTCCCTGGAGAAGAAACCTGGGTTCCCCAAGATATGTGATCAATGCCGGGGCCCCGCCAGCAGGCAAGGGGATCCCAAGGCAGGAGCTGGGCATGGAGGCCACGGGGGCATAGGCTACCAAGGAGATAGAACTGAACCTCACATCACCCTGCTTGGCCCCGGAGGACGGCTGGTTAGCCAGAGACGGGTAAGATTCCTGAGGGAAGGAACAACCTAAGACAGGCACAGTCGCAGAGGGGCCATCAGGAGAGAACTTGGGGGTCAACAGAGGTGGGGCACATATCCTCACCTCCGCAATATTACAGGAGCTTGAACACTTGCCCCTTCTGAGGGAGGTCTCCTGCCCCATGGCTGCTTTGCGCTTCCCATGCCCAGCTCAGATCGGGACCCAGGCAACATACACAGACTTGGCCCAGCTCAGATCTGGACCCAGATAACAGAAAGAGACTTGGCCTGGCTTGGATTGGGACCCAGGCAACAGAGAGTTGGCCAATGGCAGCTGCCCTATATCTAAATCCAGCCTAACACCAGGAATGCTCAGGGCTTTCTCAAGGATACAAATAATCCTTTCCATTAATATTTACAGGGTAAACTAAGATTGTTGTTAGAGTATTAAATTTGACAGTAAAATAGTCAAGTTTTCAGATTAATTTAAATTGGCTAAAATGAAATAAGTGAATATTCAAGAAAATCTAATTGTACAAAAAGCTGTTCCTAAAGTATTAACCAAAATTTCTATTGGTAGTTCATTTTATGGTAAAATTGCTTAACACCCAATGAATCCAAAGCAGTCATATTCTTGTGCAAAAATTAAAAATAAAGTCATCAAGACTGCATTAAAATTTTTTTTTACAAAAGTCTCATAATAATTAAATCAAAAAGGAAGGATAGTAGAATAATATCCTGTAAGAAATATCCTGTAAGTAAATTACATCAAACCTTAATTGCTTTAAAATTTTACTTTAAAAATTATTTTTCATTTATAATGCTGATAAGGCACCCATGAAAAATCTTATGGTGTCAAAATAAGCAAAAGGAAAATCATTTGGACAAAAATCTAAAGGATCCCAAGTCTAATTTATAGAAAAGAGTTTTTTATTAACCTTTGGTCAAGAATATGTTTATATTTCCAGAAAACTCCAAAGCCCATATGGATTCCTGCAACAACGGATCCCAGAGAGAACCTGATAGGACTACTGCAGCCACAGAATAAGCAGTGGCCCATAAGAACAGAGGAGAAATAGTGCAGAAATAAAAATAGTGAAGATGCCTTGCCATGCTAGCAGTCAGCACCTGTGCATTGCTGCAGGTTGACCAGGACCAAGGGCAAGGAAGGTCGGTGTGCACGCTTATAGACCATGTGTGCACACCCTTCTGCATAGAAGTCAAAATGTTTGATGTTTTGTGTTTTTACCAGGACCCTGACTTGGGGTCTTGCTTTATTTCTAACACAGGGAATGGTATTAACTACCACATTAAAAGAAATATTATACCTCAGGCATTAACCATTTTTACAGATAGATCCAGTTCTGGAAAGGCTAGATCTACTGCAGCAGGGGAGCAAAGATCCTTCAAACTTTTTATATTTCAGTAGAAATACAAGCTCTTATTTATGCCTTAACAGATTTTGCTATGGAGCCCATCAACCTATAGTAATAGTGCTTATGTGGTAAGTATGGCAAAAATTATTAAAACAGATACTGTAGGGCACACTAATTCAGAGGAAACTTTTCATTTAATTTTCAGCCTTTAAAATGTTATTAGAGAAGGACAATGTCCATGTTTTTGGAAGCAATGGTCTCAGTGTGTTATTCACCTCTCTGTGCCAACTTTAGGGGTAAATCCCCGAGGACTTAAACCTAATCAAATTGACAAAATAGATGTTACTCAATTGTAGAAAGAGCCAATCGTACTCTTAAAATCATTTATTAAAACAAAAAGGGGGAGACAGATGTTATGTGTCACCTCAAGAGAGGCTCAGTCATGCTTTTAATACTTTAAATTTTTTTTTGAATTGTGATGCAGAGGCTGTACAGCAGTCAAAAGGCATCAGGCCTCCTGTACAATAGCCTCCACCGAGTCAGCTAGGTGGAAGGAAGCACAAACCAGACAAGAGTTTTATCAGATTCAGTAATAATGTGGGGAAGAGGTTGTGTTTTATATCTTTCCAGAAGGAGCAATGCAGCCAATTCGGGTGCCAGAGCATTATGTCCATCACCACAATGGACCCAGAGAAGCTCCTGTGTCCCTTCACTCAAAAGGACTGAGAGCTGCCCTGATGACAGCAAAGCAGAGGAAGAAGAAAACTGAAAGCTACGCAAGGGACTGAGGTGCCAACATGGGGTCAGCTGAAGAAGTTAACAACTAAGGCCCAGCTGATGGCAGAAAAGCAGGAAGTGGAAGCTACTGCCTCAATCATGCTAGCATTGGTTAGCTGCCAGTCTTCTGCAAACTCTTGCACAGCCAAGTCTGAGGACTCTTGAGTAAATCAGCAAAAGAAACTTTCATTTTGTAGGAAAATGTTACTGTAGTTTGATTTCTTTATTGTTGTGTTGCATTGGCATTGTTTTATAGCCATGTCTGGGTTATTCATTTGCATTGTTTTGTTATTGGGTTTTGCATTGGCATTGTTTTGTTAATGTTTTAACCTTTTGCACTCGGATGTCGAGTGTGACTCGACATGGTTAGCATTGGAATAAAGGAATCGAGAAAAAAGCAAGCGAGTGCAAAGGGTTAATAGTCAGAAATTTGTTCTTGATGTTTAAATTTTACTTCCATTATTAGTAGCTTAAATTTAAAAGAAAGGGTGAGATGTAGGAAGCGGTTATAGGGTTAAGCCTCGGACTGACCTGCTGGCAAAGTTGCAAACAAGTCCCAGCTTGGAGGGCTCAGTTCTCTAAGCATAATTAAGCTTGATCTTGTGACTGCTCCCTAGATCTTTCCTGGGTAGCTAGTGGGCTGTGGGAGGGGCAGCAAGTGCTGCCAAAACAAGTGAAACTTACAACAACATTGTAGATTACTTTGTTTGTCCCTGATTATAAATAAAGCACCAGCTTTGTAGTCTGGATCTGTTGTGTGGTCTCAGCAAGGCACAGAAAGATCCACCCAGCGCCATGAATCTATTTCTGCATCTTGTTTTCTTTATTTCTAATATTTCTCAATCCCTGGTCGCCTCCATTTAGAACCAGTTCGTTCATCTCTCTTTCCGCGCGGGACGCGGAAAAGGGAGATCCCCGCCATGTCTGGCCCCCGCCACATTCAGGCCCCCACACAAAACAACTCTGAGGAAGAAGAATCGAACTGGAGGCATTACACTTTCTGATTACAAAGCTGTAGTAATCAAATAGTATGGTATTGCCAGAAATAAACCTATGCATATATGATCAATTAATTTTTAATAAAGGAACCAAGAATATACAATGGAGAAAGGATAATCTATTCATAAATGGTGTTGGGAAAATCAGACAGCACATGCAAAAAGAAGAGAGAGAGAGAGATAGAGAGAAAATGGCACCCATCTTACACCACTCACAAAAATTGACTTGAGAAAGTTAAAGATAAATGTAAGGCATTAAAATATAAAAACTTAGAAGAAAACCAAGAAGAAGCTCCATGACATTGATCTTGGCAATTAGTTTTAGATAAGATATTAAATGCACTGATTTTGACAGGGCTTTAGGTGGGGTGGTGCTGTATTGCTTTCTGGGACTGAATGGCCATAGAAGCTTCGAACAGACCATCCAACGTCAGAGGAAAGTCAGGGGAGGGGAGAGGGAGTAAGAGATCAACCAAAGGACTTGTATGCATACATATAAGCATAATCCTTGGACACAGAGAGTAGGGGTGAGGGCATGTGCTGGGGGTGGGAATGGTTGGGGAGAGGTCAATGAGGAAAAAAGGAAACATATGTACTACTTTAAACAATACAGAATATAAAAAAAAGAAATTAAATGCACAAGCAGCAAAGGCAAATATCTGTAAGTGACACCACATCAAATTAAATAGCTTCCACACAGAAAAATAAAAAAGGAAGGGAGGGAGGGAGGGAGGGAGGGAGGGAGGGAGGGAGGGAGGGAGAAAGAAAAGGCAATCTACAGAATGGGAGAAAATATTTGCAAACCATAAACTGCATAAGAGGTTAATACCTAAGGTACATAATTAATAAACTCATACAACTCAACAATCTGAATTTTTATAAAATGGGAAGACATACAAATGGCCAAGAAATATATGAAAAGATGCCCAACATCACTAATAATCAGGGAAATGCATATCAAAACCACAAATATGTATCTCCACATACTTGTTAGAATGCCTATTATCAAGAGGACTAGATGCCCGGTGCATGAAATTCATGCACGGGGGGTGGAGGAGGTGTCCTTCAACCCAGCCTGCACCCTTTCCAATCTGGGACCCCTCAAGGGATGTCCGATTGCCGTTTAGGCTCGATCCTGGTGGGATCGGGCCTAAACGGGCAGTCGGACATCCCTCTCACAATCCAGGACTGCTGGTTACCAACTGCTCGCCTGCCTGCCTTCCTGATTGCCCTTAACCGCTTCTGCCTGCCAGCCTGATCACCCCTTAATCACTCCCCTGCCAGCCTGATTGATGCCTAACAGCTCCCCTGCCAGCCTGTTTGCCCCTAACTGCCCTCCCCTGCAGGCCTGGTCACCCCTAATTGCCCTCCCCTGCAGGCCTGGTCCCCCTCAACTGCTCTCCTCTGCAGGCCTGGGTCCCTCCCAACTGCCCTTCCCTGCAGGCCTGGTCACCCCCAACTGCCCTCCTCTGCCGGCTTGGTCACCCCTAACTGCCCTTCCCTGCAGGCTTGATCGCCCCCCACTGCCTTCCCTTGCAGGCCTGGTCCCCCCCAACTGCCCTCCCCTGCTGACCATCTTGTGTGGCCATCTTGTGTCCACATGGGGGCAGCCATGTTGTGTGTTGGAGTGATGGTCAATCTGCATGTTACTCTTTTATTAGATTATTAGATAGGATAGAGGCCTGGTGCATGGGTGGGGGCCAGCTGGTTTGCCCTGAAGGATGTCCCAGATCAGGGTGGGGGTTCCCTTGGGGCATGGGGCAGCCTGGGTGAGGGGCCTGTGGTGGTTTGCAGGCTGGCCACACCCCCTGGCGACCCAAGCAGAGGCCCTGGTATCTGGGGTTTATTTATCTTCTACAATTGAAACTTTGTAGCTTGGTGTGGAGCCAAGCCTTCTGCTTGCTCCGTGACAGCAGCCATTTCTGTTGGGATTTATGTATCTTCTATAATTGAAACTTTGTAGCCTGAAGTGGAGGCCTGGTGTGGAAAGCTTGGCTTCCTCCATTGTCGGGGGCAACCCTAGCCTCTTGCTCTTTCCAGCTCCGTGGCTGCTGCCATTTCTGTTTGGATTTATGTATCTTCTATCATTGAAACTTTGTAGCCTCGAGTGGAGGCCTAGGCTGGCAAGGGAAAACGGAAAGCTTGGCTTCCTCCATTGCCGGGGAAACCCAACCCTTCCTCCTGCTCTCTGTGGCCGTAGCCATTTTGGTTGGGTTTATTTGCATATTCGCTCCTGATTGGCTGGTGGGTGTGGCTGGTAGGCATGGCTTGTGGGTGTAGTGGAGTGATGGTTAATTTGCATATTACTTTTTTATTAGATAGGACAAGAGATAAGTATTGGGGAAGATGTGAAGGAAAGGCAACTTGTTCTCTGTTGGTGGGAATGTAAATTGGTACAGCCACAATTTTGAGGTTTCACAAATATTAAAGTATCATATGATCTAGCAATCCCTCTTCTGTGTATATATCCAAAGGAAATGAGGAAATAAAATTATCTTGACAAAATATCAGTATTATCATATTTATTGCAGCATTTTTTATAGCAGTCAAGATAAGGAGACAACCTATCTCCATATCAATAGATGAATGGATAAAAATGTGGTACACACACACACACACACACACACACACACACACACACACAGAAATATTATTCAGACAGGAGAAAGAAGGCAATCCTGCCATTTGCAACAACATGACTGGAACTTGAAGGCATTATGCTCAGTGAAGGAAGTCAAACAGAGAATGATAAAAACTGTGTAATAAGACAAATGTGTATTCCTAAAAGAAAAACAAAAGTCTAACGCATAGAAACAGAGTAGAAAAGTGGTGGACACAGGCTGGGAGTAGGGTGGGAAAATAGGAAGAGGTTGATGAAAGGGTACAAACTTTCAGTCTAAGGATCTAAGGTATAACATAGTGAATATAATTGATAACACTGTACTGTATAACTGAAATTTTCTAAGAGAGAACTTATTTGTTCTCACCAAACAACATCAGTAACAACTATAACACACACACACACACACACACACACACACACACACACACACACTAAGTGATGGTTGTTTTAATTAACTAAAATGGGAAGAATCCTTTCAAATGTACATGTATATTAAATAATCATGATATTCACTTTAATATATTACAATTTGATTTGTCAATTAGAAATTAATAAAGTTTAAAAGATATAGATAAAAACCACAGTGAGATATATTTTTTATTAAGTTTACTGATATATATATATATATATATATATATATATATATATATATATATATTTACTCATCTATTCCCTTTTTGTCATTGTATTCTTGATTTCAGTTTTGGTCTATCATTGTTCATATACAAAAACAATTTATTTTTCATATATTGATGTTTTATCCTGTTACCTTACTCTCTCATTTGCATTAATGTACTTATGTGTGTATGTATGTGTGTATTCCTTAGAATTCTATGTAAGTAACATTTTATTGACTATGAATATGGGCAGATTTACTTCTTTCTTTACAATTTTGTTATGTTTGTTTTCTTGTTTAATTGTAGGGCTAGAATTTCCAGTACTATGTTGAACTGAAGAGGTGAGAGCAGACTTTTTCTCTTTTCTGAACTTAAAGGGAAAGCATTCAGTCTTGCACTATTGAGTAGATTTGTCATAGATACCCTTTTCTGGTTTAGAAAAAATATTTCTATTTCATATTAGTTAAGAGGTTTTATCACAATGGGTGTTGAACCTTGTTGAACCTTATACTGCATCTGTTGATGTTTATGATTCATACTTAACTGATTATCTAAATGATGAATTACATTGATTCTGGATTTAAACAAAAGCCCACCTGAATTTATTCCTAGTGAAAATTTTCAATATGTTGCTAGGATGGGGTTTCTAATATTTTGTTGATGACTTTGCATCTATATTTATGAGGGATATTGATTTGTGGTTTACTTTGCTTGTGTTATCTGTACTTGGCTCTGATACAGGGCAATAGTGGCCTCATAGAATGACTTGGGAAGTATTTCTTCCTGCTGTATTTTGTGAAAGATTTTGGCAAGATTGGTATTATTTCTCCTTTAAATGTTTACTTTTATTTTTTAATGTGTTTTTATTGATTTTAGCAAGAGAGGAAGGTGGGAGGAGAGAGAGAGAAACATCATAATTGATTGTCTTTTGCACTCCCCCTACTGGGGATGGTGCTTGCAACCTGGGCATGTATCCCAATGGGGAACCAAACCAGCAACCCTTGGGTGCATGAGAGGATACTCAGCCACAACAGCCAGGGCTCTCCTTTAAATGTTTAATAAAATTTACCAGTAAATACATCTGGGTCTGGACTTTTCTTTTTTAAATTTAATTAAATTTATTTGGGTGACATTAATAAAATTATATATGGCAGTTATATAAGTAGATTTACAGTTATAAGCATGGAAACACAGAGTTTATTCTTGCGTTATTATTTATACTTGTATTATATATTTTCCCATACAAACAACTGTAAACCTACTTTTTCCCACCCTTGTAAGTTTCAAGTATACAATCCTATGAGGCATCATCAGTCTACTGCATTGTGTTCTCATCAAAGTCAAATCTTCCATCACCATGGCTTTATTTATGGAAGGTTTTTATTATAGATTTAATGTTTTCATTAGTTAGATCTATTTAAATTTTATATTTCTTCTTGAGTCAGTTCTGGTAATATGAGACATAATGATTTTGGCCATTTCATCTAAGTTACTAAATTTGTTGGCAAATATTTTGCTTAGTATTTTCTTATAATTTGTATAAGTATTGCTTATAATAGCACTGAGTGGTTCATTAGTATTTTCTCTACTGCTTTTCTATTTTATGTTACAAAAAAATTCAACTCTAAAATTTATTATTGTCTTCTACCTGCTTATCTTCAGTTTGATTACCCTTATTCTTTATGTTTTAAAGGTAAATTCTTAGATTTTAAAATTTTTTTTTTCGAAGATAGGCAATTCAATCTGTAAGTTTCCTCTGATCACCAATTTAGCTACATCCCATAAACATTGATATGTTTTAATTTTCATAAAACTTTTATCTAATTTCCCTTGAAAAGGTTTCGTTGGACCATGGTTTTTGATATGTTTAAATTTCTAAGTGCTAAATTTTAACTTTTTAAAATTTACAAATATGTGTATTTACCAAATTTTCTTCTGTTGATGGTTCTAATTTGACTCTATTTTATAAAAGAATAATTATTTTATGTTTTTAATACTTTAAATTTTGAATACTTGCTTTATGGCTTAGAAAACTGTCTATTTTGGAAAATATTCTATGTAAACAGGATAGAATTTACATTGTTTGGTCTCTGGAGCCAACAAAAAACATTCTCTTAAGATTGCTCACTATGTCTATTTTACCCAGAGTGTCTGTGAGAATTATCAAAACTATTAAAGATTGCTTCATATCAGCACATCAGTCAGAGTTCAGTAATCTAACACTCATAAATAAAACCATTGAGACATTACTTTTATTTTTTATGTTAGCATCATAGAACCTGTTTGAAACATAATAGCAGAAAAATTTCCTAGCTTGAGATATTATCCTACCTAATAATAGAGTAATATGCAAATTGACCGTACCTTTGCTACACGCACAAGCCACACCCACCAGCCACGCCAACCAGCAAACCATTGCAGGGACGCTGGGGGGCGGCCGAGCCCAAGACCAGAGGCTTTCCTGGCCTTGGGCACCAGCAGGGAGCCTGCAGGGATCGCAGGAAACCACTGGGGGTCGGCTCCTAAGATCCTTAGCAGGGATGCTGGGTGCTGCCGAGCCCAAGACCGGGAAAGCCTCGGGAGGAGGCTTTCCCGGCCTTGGGCACCAGTGGGGAGCCTGCACGGATCGCAGGCAACCACTGGGAGGGTCAGCTCCTAAGATCCATAGCAGGGAGGCTGGGGTGCAGCCAAGCCCAAGGCCGCCGACCAGGGTCAAGCCCCGACCCTGAAAGAAGGCAGAAGGTGGTGGCCACAGCCAAGGCCTGGGTCCCTGGTGCTAGCAGAAAACTGGTGCAGGCAGCCAGGTGAATGAAGGTCTATTGCACGAATCTTCATGCAAATGGGCTGCTAGTTATATTATAATTTGAATTATTAGTGGCACCTATTTATATCACATGTAAAGAAATTTTATGTGCTCACTGAGCTAAAAGAACTTGCCAGGGAATAACAGTTTATCACTAAATTTCTGTAAATTAAAATAACACTTTGTCTACACAGATTGTCCTTAATATGTATAAATGAAAATATGGCCTGACCAATAGAAAATAAAATGCCCTTCTAACCCAGAAAAAAATAAAATAATTTCAAGCAACTTTTTCTAGAGATTACGTATTCAGTTTTCTAGTATTGCCTGTGTTTAATACCAACTTTCAACCCCTAAAATGATTGGCAGTAATACAGATTAGTAATTTCTTAATCACTTCTATTCTCAATCAAATGGGAATTATAATGGTTCCTACCTGAGACTTCTGTGGAAGTGAATATAGATGTTTGAATCAGTAGCTCTACCCCCAAAATCAGTTGCTTCCATTATTGTTGTGATATTATGCTATTGTGATACTCTTATTGGGATATTATCTTCCTTCTTTGACTTTAGCAATAGATAAAACATAAATGATCTGTTTGCAGACCCAAAGCCATAGGATAAAAATTATGAAGAAGAAAAAGTCATCTTCAAAGGGGTTTTTCATCACTTCTTTCAGAATGAAGTATGGAGTCTGGCATCATAGTTAATTCCAATAGGAATGTATCTTATTTATTATATTGTAACTGTGACATATTTAGAAGTACTTCTCACTGGCCATCATTATAGTTAAAAAATTAAGTCTGGTTGCAGAACATCCACAATAAATAAATAATATTCTCTCTCAATTTCTTCAACTTTGAGACAAATATATATCTTTCAAGTTTACTGTAACCAATAAACTTGGAAATGTTGGAAAATGAGCACTTGAGAAACCATCAATGACATTGAGAGATACAACAGTTTCTTGGTGTTGACCTTTTTTTTTTTTTCACCATTGATTTAAGTATAACACATTCATTTTACTTTGAATATAAGTACTATTTTTTTAAACTAAGCAAATGAAGCAAGTGTTTGCATAAGTCATTCTAGGTTTGAGTACTTAAAGCAGAAATGTTCTTTGAAAAGTGGCATTTTCATTTGTCTTTAGCAATTTTGACTGTACCAAGGACACAATAAAATGTCTTATGATAGAAAGAATGCATGTAGTGTCATGAAAATATCAAAACACTCCAACCGCTTTTTAAGTGCTTGGCACTATGCTAAGTGGAAGAAATGCATTAATGAAAACTTAGTGTAGAAAACTGGTAAGTTATTTTATTGCAGTGTGTCAGAGCTAGAATGTGGTAGACTATATGACAGCCCCCAAAGATATCCATGTTCTAATCATCATAACCTATGAATGTTACATGTTATGGCACAAGAGATTTTGCAGTATGATTAAGATCATGGAATGGGGAGATTATTTTTTTAACCTGGTGGGTCCAATGCAATCACAAGGGTCCTAACAAGAGGCAGACAGAAGGCGATTTGGCACTGAAGACAATGTGACTACCGAAGCAAGAAGCTATATTGCTGGCTTTCAATATTGGAGGATGAGACCATGAGCCAAAGGATGTAGGGAATGCAGTTTTAAAAGCTGGAAAAAAGTAAGGAAACAGACTCTCCCCCAGATCCTGCAGAGGGAGCCAGGATTTCAACCCAGTAAAAATTATTTTGGACTTTTGACCTCTAAAACTATAATAGAATAAATGTATGTTGTATTAAACATCTATTTTGTACTAACTTGATATGGTAGTCGCAGGAAACTAATACAGTAATGTACCACTTAACAATAGGGTGTGTTCTGAGAAATAAGTCATTAGGTGATCATAGTTGTACAAGTTTCACAGAATGTACTCACACAAATCTAGATGGTATAGCCTACTACAGTAATTGTATGCACTAACTTTTATATAAATGGCAGTGCAGTGGGTTTCTTACAGCTGTATCACCACAAACATGTGAGTAATGCATTGTGCTTTGATATTAAGACTATTTCAAAGGCAGAACGTGATAGGAATTTCCTAGCTCCTCTGTAATGTTATGGGACCACTGTCTATAAGTAGTCCATCATTGATCAAACCATCATTATGCTGCACATGACTGCACTCAAGACTAGAACAAACAGTATTTTTGAATCTCTACTCCAATGTTATTTCACTATACTTTAAAAGACTACTTCTACTTTTAGACAAGTATAGGAAAGTAAAGGTGTTGGCCATCTCACTCACCAAGAACTTTAACTATTGCTTTACAAAGTGCCAGCAAAGGGATCGATCGGCTCAGCATCACGGTAAGTCATATTTGTAAGTCTTATCTGTGTAAAATACTTTATACCTGTTAGACTTTCAATAATCTATAGCTACATATAAGGTAAATGGGAAATGTGTTCATGACAGGCTCATTTAATGATTGAGGAGCCTGGAGTGCAGACACTAATTTATGGCCTGGGTAGTTGGTAGCAGAGTTGGGATGGAACCATTAACAATCAGAATTCCTATTTAAAAGAGGCTATTACTATTAAGGAAAAGAGTTCAGATGAAGGAACGACATACTAGATGTCAATTCAAAGTGAAATCCACAGAGCCAGGAGTTACAGAAGGGCAGCGTTTATTCTCGTTCAGGTTTTTTATGGTAGGACACCTACATTGCTTTACTGAGTAAAATATTAAGATTCTTAAATATAAAAATATAACTGTTAAAAGTTATTTAATTACTCCTTGTTGATTGAAATGCTATATTAACCAAAGGAGAGGGTTTGTACATCTTGAGAGAACATTTTTTTGTGTGCGTGAACATGTTTTTGTGCAAGTTCTTTGGTTGAACTTTATGAGGATCTGCATATTTCCCTGATACAGTGTTGGAGTAAAGTCACTGATGCTATGAGCTGCACTGATACAATTCTGTGCAATACCAGCTCCATCTCTTCTGGTATACTGCAAGTCCCTACACAGGACATTTCCCCTGGAAAGCCGCTCTGTGATTACCCCTTATCACATAAAATTACATTTACACATGCTGCCCATACATGCTAAGTAAAATACAAATATGAGAGTTCATTTTAAGACGTTCAACTTGGGCATGTTTTATTTAGGACACTTTCCAAGGTGAACTAATTTAAAAGTACCTATTTTTTTTTTTTATAATTGCATTATAAGATAGAACTGTATCTGAAATTTAAAAAAATGATTACTATGCTAATATTATCCCTTGACACAATATTGGGTGCTTAGTAGGCATAAAATTAAAAATTGTTGAATTAAAGACCAAAAAAATTCTAATGCACGGTTCTTAAAAGGAATAGACATGTTCATTGTCAATCTTTGCCAACCGTGCACTCATTATGATTTTGTTTGCAAGTATATTTGAATGGGTTGGAGAGTTTGTTCCCAAAGGGAAATTAAATGCACAGGGTTGAAGCATTGAGACATGAACCAGCTTCAAATTATCTCACACATGGGCTGTACAGTAGTCCCCTTTTTCCATGGCGGATACATTCCAAGACCCTTCCCCCAAGTGGATGCTTAAAATCACAGATAGCACAAAACTTTTTTCTGTACATACATAACTAAGGTAAAGTTTAATTTATAAATTAGGCAAAATGAGAATATAAAACCAACAACTAATAATAAAATAAAATAACAGTGCGAAAAAAGGTACGTGTAACAAAAGGTATGTGAACGCGGTCACTCATTCCAGGGGATCCCTTGCTGAAGTGTTTTTATAGCCTCAGTGCTTTCTGGTGCAACATATTGCTGTCAATCAAACATGTTTTCATGTCTTTCACCCACAAGTTTAATGCCTTTCCCATCTTTACTAAGCATTTATTAGGCGCTGTGGAATGACTTTTGCAGTTTGAAGTGTGACAGCAAAACTAGCACAAATTTTTCCTTCTTCGGTATTTCACAGGTAGATTTGTTATTCCATAGACCTTAGCAACCTCAACACACTTCTTATTTCTTTCCTTATTACCTCAAGGACTTTTGCCTTTTCACTTAAAGGAAGCACTTTCTGGTTTCTCTTTGGCATATCTAAATTACCAGTATCATGGCTCCTGCCCTTTGGGGCCATTAGTAAGTAACATAAGGTGACATGAACACAAGTGCTGTGATGCAGTGAATAGTCCCTCTGACCGCGCATCCAGCTAGCCACTAAGTGACTAACAGCTGGGAGCCTCTCCAGTGGGTGTGCTGGTCACAGGGGTGATTCGCATGGGGGCGGGCCGTAGTGGCTGGAGTGAGATTCCCTCCTGCTACTCAGAATGGTGCACAATTTAACATTTTTGAATTGTTTATTTCTAGAATTTTCTATTTGTTATTTTCAGACTTTTCTTGACTTTTGGTAACTGAAACCACAGAAAGCAAAACCGTGGAAGGAGGAAACTACTGCATGTTTTTCCACGAAGTTCTATAGCTATTATCAAAACAACATAGAAATTTTGTTATTTTGTTAAATAAAGTTCTATAACTATTTGAATGAAACAGTTCTGTTTTTATTTAACATTTAGTTTAGCCTTGGCAGGTGTGGCTCAGCTGTTTGGAGCATCCCCTCTGCACTGAAAGGTGGTGGGTTTGAAACCTGTCAGGGCATGTACCCGGACGTGGCTTCAGTACCCTGTTGGGGCACATCCTGGAGGCAATAGATAGATGTACCTCTCACACATCAATGTTTCTTTCTTCTTTCTCTCTCACACACACACCCTCTCTTCTCTCTCTTAAAATAAATCAATACAATAACATATCCTCAGGTGAGGATAAAAAAGGTTTCAATATTTTTTTAAAAAAATTAATTAAATAAGAGTTTAGGTGTATCTTTATACAAAATATTTTTTTAAATATTGGGGTTTGCATGTAATACAGCATTTTTTCAGTGTTGATTACAGATGGGGTTGCAGTGGGTACCGTGATTAAGAGAACTGATTATTATCAGGCTGTTGGTTTCAAATCCATGTTCAAACACTAAACCAGTCTGAGTGAGCCTTCTAATTTGGGGGAGGAGAAGAGAGTTTTGTCTAGGGCTTTAGAAGGAGGGGTTCAGCCAGTTTCAGGTTTAATTGGTCAAGGTCAGTTCTCAGAATGGGGAGAATATTTTTCTTGTGAATTATCAGACATTGTTTGGACATTTACATTTTTTAAATCTATTTTTATTGATTTCAGAGAGGAAGGGTGAGGGAAGCAGAAACATCCATGATGACAGAGAATCATTGATTGACTACCTCCTGCAGGCCTCCTCCTCCTCCAGGGGATCAAGCCTGCAACCTGGGCATGTGCCCTGACCAGGAATTGAATCATGACCTCCAGGTTCATAGGCCAACACTCAACCACTGAGCCACACCAGCTGGGCTGGGCATTTAAATTTTATCAACAGAGATTAGAAGAAAAATCAGTTACTGAAGACACATGCATGAGTGGATGGGGATACACAGGCCACAAAAGCAAAAATAGATAAATTGAACTATCTCAAATTTAAAAAATCCTGTGCATCAAAAGACACAACCAAGAGATTAAAAAGGCAACCTATGAAATGGGGAGGGGGCCAAAATATTTACAGATCATGTATCTGATGAAAAACTAATGATCTGAATATATAAAGAACTTCTACAATTCAACAACAATAACCAAAAACCTGATTATAAATAGGCAAAGGGCTTGAAAAGTATATTTTTCCAAATATATATATATATATATATATATATATATATATATATACACACACACATATATATATATACATACATATATATATATATATATATATATATATATATATATATATGGCCAATAAACACATGGAAAGATGCTCAACATCACTTATCAGGGAAATGGAAATCATAACTACAATAAAATACCAGCTCACACCATTGTGGATGGCTAATCCTATCTAACAAAAGAGCAATATGCAAATTGACCCTAACTCTGCTACACCCACAAGCCACGCCCACCAGCCAATCAGAGCAAGTATGCAAATAAACCCAACCAAGATGACTACAGCCACAGAGAGCAGGAGGGAGGCTTGGGTTTCCAAGGAGATAGAAGAAGCCAAGCTTTCTGCCTTCCCTGGCCGGCCTAAGCCTCCACTCAAGGCTACAAAGTTTCAATTATAGAAGGTAAACAAACCCTAAACAGAAATGGCTGCCAGCCACAGAGCGAGCAGGAGGCTTGGCTCTGCTCCAGGCTACAAAGTTTCAATTGTAGAAGGTACATAAATTCCAGATACCAGGGCCTCCGCTTGGGTCACCAGGGTGCATGGCTGGCCTGCAAACCACCACAGGCCCCTCTCTCAGGCCACCCCATACCCCAAGGGAACCCCCTCTCTGATCCAGGACACCCTTCAGGGCAAACCAGCTGGCCCCCACCCGTGCACCAGGCCTCTATCCTATCTAATAAAAGACTAATATGCAGATTGACCATCACTCCAACACACAATATAGCTGCCCCCATGTGGTCAAAGATCCTGCCCCCATGTGGACACAAGATGGCCACCACAAGATGGCCAGCAGGGGAGGGCAGTTGGGAGGCACCAGGCCTGCAAGGGAGGGCAGTTGAGAGGGACCAAGCCTGCAAGGGAGGGCAGTTGGAGGCAATCAACCCTGCAGGGGAGAGCAGTTAGGGGTGACCAGGACAGCAGAGGAGGGAAGTTGGGGGCAAACAGGCTGGCAGGGGAGCAGTTAGACATCAATCAGGCTGGCATGGGAGTTTTTAGGGGGTGATCAGGCTGGCAGGCAGAAGCGGTTAGGGGCAATCAGGAAGGCAGGCAGGTGAGTAGTTGGGAGCCAGCAGTCCTGAATTGTGAGAGGGATGTCCGACTGCCCGTTTAGGCCTGATCCCAGTGGAAGGCAGTAGGACATCCCTTGAGGGATCCCAGATTGGAGAGGGTGCAGGCTGGGCTGAGGGACACCCCCACCCCCATGCACAAATTTTGTGCACCGGGCCTCTAGTATAAAAATAAAACAGAAAACAGTAAGTATTGGTGAGGATATGGAGAAACTGAAACTCTTGTCCACTGTCAATAGTAATGTAAAATGGTACAGCTGCTGTGGAAAAAAAGTTGGTGGCTCCTCAAATAAATAAATTACCATATGATCCAGAAAATACTAGTATAACTTCTGGGTATATGCCTAAAAGAATTGGAAAGCAGGTCTCAGAAGAGATGTATACACCCATGTTCTCAGCAGCATTATTCACAGTAATCAAAAGGAAGAAGCTGCTCAAATACCCATTTACGAATGAAAGGATAAATAAAATGTGGTATATACATACATTGGAATAGCATTCCGCCCTAAAAAGGAAAGAAAGTCTCACACATACTACATGGATATACCTGGAGGATATTATGCTAATTTAAATAAGCCAGTTACAAAAACTCCTCTTTGATTTCAATTATATAACGTACCTAGAGTAGTCAAGTTCATAAACACAGAAAGTAGAATGGTGGTTACCAGGGGCTAGGGAGGAAGGAAAGGGGAGCTTTTGTTTAATGGATAGAGAGTTTTAGTTTTGTAGGACAAGAAGAGTTCTGGAGATTGGTTCACAACAATGTAATTGTACTGAACACTACTGAACCGTACCATTAAAAATGGTTAAGATGTTAATGTTTGTGTCTAGTTTACTGCAATCTACATATCTTTCCTAATAATAGAGAAACATGTAAATTGACTGTACCTCCGCTACACCCACAGCCAATCAGAGTATGCAAATTAACCCAATAAAGATGGCGGTTAATTTGCATACATAGCTGGGTCTCAGGAACCTCCTCGGCATCCAGGTCACTCCCAGCTGGCCATCCTGTGGAGGATTTAGGCTTGGGGGACGGGGGTACCCACTTCCCAAGCCTACAGCCTGGGGCGGAGGCTGTAGGCTTGGGAAGGAGCCGAGCCTGGGATCAGAGGGGCAGGGGATGCTCGCTTCCCAAGCCTACATCCTAGGGTGGAGGCTGTAGGCTTGGGAAGGAGCTGAGCCTACCATTGGAGGGGTGGGGGATGCCCGCTTCCTAAGCCTACAGCCTGGGGCAGAGGCTGTAGGCTTGGGAAGTGGCCAAGCCTGGAATCAGAGGGAAGGGGAAAAATCAATGGAAACATATCCTCAGGTGAGGATAAAAATAAAAATAAAAAAATGTCATATCTTATGAAAGGCACATCTTGAAAATGCATAAAGAAAGTTGTCATTTTTTTCATGGTGAAGGGACTGGAATCCATGTTGATGAAAATACCTTGGTGGCTGTGGTGACTGGCAGTGGCTGCAATAGCGGGATGATGGGGCTAGCGCCTTCCCCTGATCAGCCCGGTCACCTCCCACAAAGGGAGGACAGACTGCTCCAACATGGAGTGGGCCTAAGCCATCAGTAGGACATCCCCTGAGGGCTCCCAGTATGTGAGAGGGGGCAGGCTGGGGTGAGGGACCCCTCCCCAGTGCACAAATTTTTTGCACCGGGACCCTAGTATATATATAAAAGCCTAAGCAACCGTTAGGACCGAACGACCAGTTGACCAGTCACTCTGATGCGCACTGACCACCAGGGGGCAGACACTCAATGCAGGAGCTGCCACCTGGTGGTCAGTGTGCTCCCATAGCCAACCTCCCATGGCCCCTCCCTCTGGCTGGCCAACCTCCTGTGGCCCCTCCCCTTTCCCGGCCAGACGGCCTCCTGCCGCTGCCCCCCCAAGCCTGCCAACCTCCTGCGGTCCCTCCCCTCAGCTGGCCAGCCCCCTGATAGGCCTCTATTGCTGGCCAGGCTGAGGTACCCCACCCATGCATGAAGTCGTGCACCAGGCCTCTAGTTAAAAAAATAAAGAGTGAGTGGGGAAGAAAAGTGTTGGGGACATGAACTTGCAAGGGCTACAGTGAAATTTCCTCAGAACTTCAGTGTCTCTCACAGTGATATCAGGCAAGTTATTTAGCCCTCTACCTCAGTTTTCTCATATTTGAAATAATATCACCTAACTTGTTGAGAAGATTAATGAGTTGGTACACGTGACACCTTCAGAACAATTTCTGGAACACAATAGCACTAGAAAACTGTTCGTAGTTATTATTATTAATCAAATGAAATTATTTTTAGTAGTAGAGGATAGCTGGGGGAAAATTGCCTATAGTTGCTAGTACAGCGAGAACCATTAAAAATTGGATCATCATCTCAGTAGTACTCAAAAAATATATATCTTGATGTAGCCTTTATCAATTTATAATAAGCTTTTCCAAAAAGTAATCTGCTTAGCTTTCAAAATACACGTTAAAATATGCTGAGCAGTGCTTCATTTCAACCTTCAAAGCTATGTTTTAAAGTTCACTCTTTATTTCAAGAGAACTTTAAAAACAGAATTTGATTTTTATTTAATCCCCTCTGGATAAGTGTTTCAATTAGTCTTTTTGGTATGTCAGTTTGTCATCTTGAGAGAGAAAAAAAATAGTGCCAATAACATTTTCAGAAAAGCCAAGATTAGAAAAATATTACTTCCTATCATAAAAATTCAGTAAACAGTAATTGGTTACAGAAGCATGCAACTGCCTGTAGTCCATAGCTAACACAACGTTAGTACTGGAGGGCATGATTTATGGGGGACACTTATGTGGGGCTAGACATGCCCAAAAGTTCTTAAAATGTTAGTAGTCACTGGAAGTGAACTAAAGATCTAACACGTAACAGATTTATAGTGTTTGCATCACTTTAGAAAAAGTCACATTAATCTACACTTAATCTCTTTTGCATTTTATAACTAGCAATCCTACCTAATAAAACAGTAATATGCAAAATGACCGTACCTTCGCTACACCCATAAGCCACACCCACCAGCAACGCCCATCAGCCAATCAGGAGCAAATATACACATTAAACCAGCAAAGATGGCAGGAGGTTGGGATCCAAGCAATGATGGTGGACTGGGGCAGGTGGTTAGTGCTGGCAGCCGCCTAACCAGATCCCGGATAGGGGCTTCGAGTCAGCCGTGGCAGCTGACTCGAAGCCCCTATCAGGGATCAGGGACCAGGGCAGGCGGCGTGGGTTAGCGCTGCCAGCCGCCTGACCAGGTCCTGGATAGGGGCTTGGAGTCTAGCATAACAAAAAGAATATTCAGCAAAAGCAGGAGACAAGGTTTCGTAAGTTCTCCCCCACGTCACCACTGTTCTCTTATACATTTTAATTATCCCAGACTTTGCCTGATGGGATTTGATTTGAATTATGCCTGGTAGAGATTACAAGGCATGAATTGTAGGCTCATTCTTTTTGTGGTTGCCTGACTGAGAAAGGCCTTGGAATGAGACTAGGCACTTTTATTTTCCTTTTTCATTCTATAGAGACTGAGGAATTACAGTTATATGAAGAAGTTAGTGAGAGACTGAAAGTCTCATGCTGTATTTTTCTGTAAGTTTTATCATGTGGACTATCAAAAACTTGGTGGGATCCTTTTCAAGAGGTGTTACAAAAATGATGTTGGAATTAACATTCAAGAGTAAATGGAGAGAAGTGAGTGGTGGATCAAGGTAAGAACTTTGTCCTGGAAACCAAATAGAAGACACATAAACCTTCAGATTCTTACTCATTGTGCTTTGGAGGTATTAAAGGATAATTTTTTAAAAAGGTAAAATCATGACTCATAATCTGTATAGATAAAAGGCTAAGTGACCAACATTTGTCCATCCGTCCGATCAACCGGTACATACGACGCACACTGGAAATTAAAAAATAAACTTTGACTCGCACATGTGCCATACATATAAAGCTCTCGCTGGCGGTAATTTGAATGTTGCATTTGGTGGGAAAGTTCTTTTCAGAGGGGATTTTTGTGCTGCCATGCTATACGATTGGCCATAGTACAAACGAGTTTAAAGTACTGTAGTGTTTGGGGATGTTTCAGACAGTTGTCTCTTAAAACAAATATGAGATCAGAGGATTCTGCTTATAGTGAATGGTTAGTAAAACTTGGAGATGGCAAACTTGATAGCAGTTTTCATTTAGGAATGGATATTATTGAAATTCCCCATGAAATTATTTTTAATGGATCTATTATTAAAGCCACCTTTGGAAATAGTATATCTATAGATAATATTAAAAATATATCTAAACGTGCAATTCTTTGTCCAACAAATGAGCATGTTCAAAAATTAAATGAAGAAATTTTGGATATACTTGATGGAGATTTTCACACCTATTTGAGTGATGATTCCATTGACTCAACAGATGATGCTGAAAAGGAAAATTTTCCTATTGAATTTCTTAATAGTATTACTCCTTCTGGAATGCTGTGTCATAAATTAAAATTGAAAGTGGGTGCAATCATCATGCTATTGAGAAATCTTAATAGTAAATGGGGTCTTTGTAATGGTACCAGATTTATTATCAAAAGATTGCGACCTAACATTATCAAAGCTGAAATATTAACAGGATCTGCAGAGGGAGAGATTGTTCTGATTCCAAGAATTGATTTGTCCCATCTGACACTGGCCACCCATTTAAATTAATTCGAAGATAGTTTCCCATTATGCCAACATTTTTGATGACTATTAATAAATCACAAGGACAAACTCTAGACAGAGTAGGAATATTCCTACCTGAACCCGTTTTTGGACATGGTCAGTTATATGTTGCTTTCTCTCTCTCTTTTTTTTTTAAAGTATTTTTTAAAAAATATTTTATTGATTTTTTTACAGAGAAGAAGGGAGAGGAATAGAGAGTTAGAAACATCGATGAGAGAGAAACATCGATCAGCTGCCTCCTGCACACCTCCTTCGGGGGATGTGCCCGCCCTTGACCGGAATCGAAACTGGGACCTTTCAGTCCACAAGGTGACGCTCTATCCACTGAGCCAAACCAGTTATGGCTGTTGCTTTCTCTTGAGTTCAAAGAGCATGTTATGTTAAAGTTAAAGTTGTAAATACTTTATCTCAAGGGAAATTAGTCAAGCACTCTGAAAGTGTTTTTACTCTTAATGTGGTATACAGGGAGACATTAGAATAAGTTTAATCACTTTATCAGTCATTATTTGCATCAATGTTGTTTTTATATTATGAGTTTGTTATTGTTGTTATATCATTTTGTTATTGTTTAGTTATTAATAAAATTATGTATTATTTTCATATACATTATACTCATTTCCTTTTATCTCTCACACTTTTATTATAGAGAAAGGGCAAATAGCAATATTAAAATATTTCATCTAATTAATTCCCTTTCAATGTGTACAAATTTTGTGCACCGGGCTACTCGTGCCAATAATACCACCTGAGCTTGTTCAGGCTCTATAATTAATACTATTGCTTTTATTACATAGTGAGTTTAAACATACCTTTTTCCTCATAATCTTTCTTGCAATATTAAAAAAAAAAACACACACACACACCACTCATAAGAGTAAAGAAACTGATTTTTTTGAAAAACCACCATTTACTTTTATTCAACCACTTAATTTTATCCTATAAAATTCAACAACCTCTTTAATTAAACATGTTTATGAGTCCGTAATAAGGACAGAACTGGACTTTTTCATCTCCCTTTATTTCCTGCCTTTACCCTTTGACAGAGGTGCTAATGAGCAACAAATTGGTGCTAAAGACCAGCCTCATGAGGGAGGAAGCAGCAGTGAGACTGGCTTGGAACTTGATCAACAGAGCGATCTGACCCGGAATAAAAGATGCCATTTACATCAAGATAGAGTCAAATTGTTGCTATGTGGAATTAAATTTATGTAGAATTAGGTTGCCAGGGTCATGTTTTTTAGAATGTTTTAGAAGTTAGCCATCACTATGATGATATCTCAATTGTTAACATGGCAAATTATTGCTACTGGTTCCCCAGGGTGTTGTGCAGGAGAGGGGCCATGGCAGTATTTGCTAGTAACATATGCCAAAATGTCTCATATAGTTTGGGGCTATTATCTTTTTGCTATATTAAAATTGGAATATATAATCAACATGGAGGTTTTTTTTTGTTCGTTTGTTTTGTTTTGAAACAACTGAGCTTAGGCCATCTCTGGGGAAGTTTGAGTGTTAAGTTCTATTTAGTGCTCTTATCTCTCATTTCTGTGTTCTGTCACTTTATACCTTAAATATAAATTTTCTCTCCTTCCAGGGGCTTAGAATCCTGGTTTTAATTCTCCCACTTTCCTTTTCCTGTACATATTATCATATCCTAAACTATGAAACCATAATTGTGGGATGTTGAGCCACTGTCGAGTTCTTGTGTCATGAAAACGAAGAATGAAGTTGTGGACAAAAACAACTAGTGGAACCATACTTTATGGAGAGAAGCCAGTCCTGGAAAAGGTATAGCTGGGATTCCAGGAGCAGGCCAGTGTCCTGAGTTTTCTTTCCATGTTACAGTTGGGAGTAGTTTAACATCCAAGCCAATTAAAGACTGTTAGTCCACGTGTGGAGGCCCACATGGCCATAAGCCATGTGGGCAAGGGGATCTGCTCTCTCGCAACAGGAACATCATGTATCCATTGTGTGCTGCCAGGGGACAAGGGGGAAAAGAGGAAGCATGGGTGCTTTTAATTTTGGAGGTGGAGACAGCCTTGCTAGCTCATGTCTCCCACAAGCACCCTTCCTTTCCTAACCCACCCCTATCTACCCAATTTTTTTTCTCATGGTAGCATCTCTCAACAGGCTTGCATACCTCAAGTCAATTTATTAAGTTTTCCCATGCTTTTTACCACTCTCTTTCTAATTGTAACATAAAAGTGCATCTTCATTAAAATATCTGCAGTCATAAATGTGCCTGTAGCAGTGTTTTTGGACCGGTGCTGTTATAGCCTGAATTGTGTTTCCCACACCTTAAATTCATGTTAAAGTCTTAACCCCCAGCACCTCTGTGTGACTGTATTTGGAGATAGGGCCTTTATATGACATCATTAAGGCAGCCCTAATCCAATAGAACTGGTTTCCTGTAGGAAGAGGAAGATGATGTGGAGACATAGGGAGAAGACAGCCATCTATGTATGAGCTAAGGACAGAGGCCAGGAAGAGGCCCTGTCCTCATGGTTCTCAGAAGAAACCAACCCTGCTGACACCTTGACCTTGGACTTCTAGCCTCCAGAACTGAGACAATTAATTTATGTTGTTTAACCTACCCAGTCTATGGTGCTTTGTTATGGCAGCTCTAGCAAATTAATAAAAATGCCTACTTCGATATTCCTAAAAACATATTCCAAAGTTCACTGCCAAGTGTATCTAGAAGTAAAGCAAAACCTCTTCAGGGAGGCAGTCTCCTTCCGGTGGGGTGTAAAACCCCAAGAAATGAAGTCAATAAATAAATACTTATTTAGTGTCCACTATGTATGAACCTTTGAACTAGACCATGAAGTACACAAAGTCCCTGCTCTCAAGGAACAAACCCAAATGAGGAAGAAAAACATATAACTCATTCATTTATTCCTAAATCTGTAGAATTTTAAAACTGTGTTGATGGCAACAAATTTACTGAAAGGCAGATCAAAACTCCTCTTAGAAGTGCAGTTAGGGTAAAAAGATGGGGGAAAAGAAATTTCAATTGGGTATATTAGGGTATTCTCTCTAGAAGGAATATCTAAATTTAACTTTATAAATATTTTTTCATTCTCCAAACTGAGTGTGTGTGTGTGTGTGTGTGTGTGTGTGTATGCGTAATATGCAAATCGACCAGACAGTGGAACAACCAGTTGGCTATGATGCGCACTGACAACCAGGGGTCAGACGCTCAATGCAGGAGCTTCCCCAGCGTGCAGGCCCTGATCGCCAATCGGGGTCAGCCAGCCAACCTCTCGGTCCCTCCCACCAGTCAGCAGGCTCCGATCACCCAATGGAAAACGGGGAACTGGGGGTGGGTGGCAGCAGACGTGGGCAGCACCAGGGCCCCGATCATCCTGCCAGTCACCCCCACACACAGAAGGCCTGCAGCGGAGGCAGCAGGATGGGGCCAACTGCCGGCAACGGCAGCCAGGGAAGATTGGCCCTGATCATAGGTCAGGCCTAGGGACACTACCCATGCATGAATTTCATGCGCTGGGCCTCTAGTCATAGATAAAAAGAATGGACTGTGATAAATTGCAGGTGTTAGATTAAGCAGGATATGTTCAAGGAACAAAATAGGGATAGTCTTATAGGGAAATGATACAAGAAATGAAAATATCAATTTAGGATAATTAAATTAAACTTATTAGAAATAAGGCAGAGTATAAAACAGTGAATAACATACTAAATAGATGAAATACTATTCATTACTAAGTACTGTTAACCAGAAGAAATATTCAAACCTGTAAATAATTTTTGTGAGTTGATTTGAGCCAAACTGTAGACAACTGCCAGGAACCAGAATCTCAGCCCATTGAGACAATGCTCCAGAGAATGGTGGTTTTTCACCTATTTTTATAAATTACCCTCAAAGGAGGAGACATAGGTGGTTTACATGAAATCTATTGGCAATAGATTAGGGAGGAAGGAGAAAGCAAAGCTCGGGAAGCCTATGGGATTGGATAAAAAATAAAATGATAGACACATGCTTCTTTTACATACATGGACACAGTATAGTTAATGGTCAACAATTAACATGATAAAAATAACCATGAGGGAATTTGTGGTCTCTGCCCTGGCGCCCTGCCCTGGTGCATTGGTTGTGCCCTAAGGGGTCCGGAAAAAGGGAAGTTACAAGTTACTGTGACATTCCACAGGAATGTTATCTTAGATACAAAAAGACAATAGGCTCAGTAAAGATGGAAGTTAATCTTTGTCAGGGAAGATACTGAGGAACATTACTACTCACCCTAGACGGCTTTTTAATTAAAAAGGTTTTAATTTCAGACCACCCTTTGTGGCTGCTTTAAGTCTGAGTTTGCAAGGTCCCCATGCAGGCCTTCCCTGAGTTAGATGAGCATGTGGCTGACCGCTTTTCACCCACAGTACTAAGCAATACTATTTTTATAGACAATGTTGTTTTTTTTTAAATCTTATGTAAGTTGTTTACAAAAGCAGCTTTCTACTTTTCACATATAAAATAAAAGCCAAGTAAAAACCATCTAATTGCTTTGCAATACAGTATCAAGGCAAGTTTTGTATGACAAGATGGGGTTTTCCATATACAAATTCTGATTCTGCTATCTGATGATACAAGAATATTTAGGGTAGCCCAACTGGCATGGCTCAGTGACTAAGCGTCAACCTATGAACCAGGAGATCATGGTTTGATTCTGGTCAGGGCACATGCCCAGGTTGCAGGCTCAGGCATGCAGGAGGCAGCCAATTGATGACCTCTCTCATCTTTGATGTTTCTATCTCTCTCTCCCTCTCCATTCCTCTCTGAAATCAATATATATTTTAAAAAGGGTATTTAGGGAAAAATTGGCGTGTTTATGGAATGGTGATCTAATTTGCAGGAAAGTTTTTTAGTCTTACTATCTTTTAATGTATTCTGTCATTATAGTATCAATAAGTTTAATAATCAAATATAATCCCTCTTAAAATTCACATAATAGGAAAGCACCTAATTGTGGTAGAGACTTTTATTTTTGTTGTCTAAATTTTCCTTGTATATCTGAGGCCTTGATTAATAAGAAATGCATTCAGCTAAAGCTGGGCAATAACCAAGGCTAGTTTGCTCACCTTATGCTTGGCATACATTATGCTAAGTGATGTTCATTAGGATCTATTTGTTCAGACTTGGTAATTACTAAGTCTTTAAATATTTAGGTTATCTCATAACAAAACCTTAAAAAATAATGTGGCAAAATTTGAATGTGATGAGGGAAAAAGAAAGGTTAAACGATCCCGAAATAAGAGGAAAAATAAGGCATTATTGGGACAATTGACCAAATTAAAATATAGGTGATAGTTTAGTTGAGATATGTATCAATGTTAAATTAATCTCCTCATTTGGAAAATTGTAATGAGGGTGTATTAGAAATGTCCTGATTTTGGGGAAATGCCATACCCATGTATCGACTCTCATGTAAAAAGTGATGTATACAGTATATACTCTAAGTCAGTGGTCGGCAAACTCATTAGTCAACAGAGCCAAATATCAACAGTACAACGATTGAAATTTCTTTTGAGAGACAAATTTTTTAAATTTAAATTTCTTCTAACGCCACTTCTTCAAAATAGACTCGCCCAGGCCGTGGTATTTTGTGGAAGAGCCACACTCAAGGGGCCAAAGAGCCGCATGTGGCTTGCGAGCCGCAGTTTGCCGACCACAGCTCTAAGTCAAAGGAAGGGAGTGAGGAGGGGGTTTGGCAAAATGTTGAAAATTGATAAATCTTGTTAAAGGCTATCTAGCAGTTCTTTGTTATTCTGGCAAAATTTCTCTAAGTTTAGAATTATTTCAAAAAATGCATAATTATAATGGCAACAGTGTCAATAAGTAGATAAAGTAGCAAGTGAATACCTCACTTCTCTCTCTTTTGGGACTCTGTTCATTTTGCTCTGATCCTGCTTGACGTTCTGACCTTTTTAAGCCTATTGACTGACAGCTTTAAGTACAAAATCAAGTAAAAAAAGAAAAGCTTTTTCAATTTCTATATTTTGGTGGGAAGTCATATATTTTCTCACAAAGACTGTGTGAACTTATTTTGAACCGAAGATTCAGATTAAAGTTTTGAGGAAGTATAAATATTTGTTGTTTAAGAAAGAAAACTGTTTGGAATTGCATACATACCTTGTTTTGTTTTTAAAATGCAACAAAACAAAATAATTGCCTAGAACTCTTACATTAAATGTGAAGAACAAGTCCCCTGAAATTGTTGCATTGTCCCACATTTAGCATTCAAGCTGAAAACTGGCTGTTATCATAAAACTTCGCTCTGCAGATTATGATTCTATGAGTGGGTGCACTGAAGCTGGAGCTCTGAGAAGAAAAAAGCGTTGTCATAAGTATTCTGGCATTTTCAGCACTATCTATAATACAGACCTTTTCTCCGGTTTAAAAAATAGACTTGACTCACTCTTGACTGAATGAAACAGGTACATAACATGTTTCTTTTTCATTATGGAATTATTTCTTAAATAATGAGAACAAATGACATTCCCCACTTAATTAAAAGAATGGTACAAAATTCAAGTGGTTTATATGATTGGAAAATGAAAAAAAAAATTACTAAATTTAGAGTTGCTCCCATACTTTTCATTTTCTTAAGAATACATATATTTGTCTTAAAAGAGTGTTTAACAGAAATAGAAGTGTCAATAAGGAAATGAAACAGCCAAATAGATAATGAAAATATGTCTCCTGGGTAAAAAAAAAAACCACAAACAAAAAACACATTTTTTCAATAAGAATATGTAGTTTCAAGCCTTCCCATGAACAGTTGACTCAAGATTCTCATGTAAGTGAGATTGGCATGTGGTTTTAGAATGCTATGATTGCTTCAGAAATGGTTTAAAACTGTATAGTTAAATCAACTTAAAGCATGGCAACCTTAGGAGTTATGCAGACCAGCTCTCCTATGATATGCTAACAAGCAATCTTATCTAATAAAAGAGTGATATGCAAATTAACCATCACTCCACTACACTGACAAGCCACTCCCACCAGCCAATCAGGAGCAAGTATGAAAATTAACCCAACCAAGATGCCTGCAGCCACGGAGCGAGCAGGAGGCTTGGGTTTCCTGGCAATGGAGGAAGCCAAGCATTCCGCACACCCTGGAGGGCCCAGGCCTCCACTCAAGGCTACAAAGTTTCAATTATAGAAGATAAATAAATCCCAACAAAAATGGCAGCAGCCATGAAGCTGGAGAGAGCAGGAGGCTTGGGTTGCTCCCAGCAATGGAGGAAGCCAAGCTCCAACAGCCCTGGCCTGCCTTGGTCTCCACTACAAAGTTTTAATTATAGAAGATAAATAAATCCCAGATACCAGGACCTCCACTTGGGTCGCCAGGGGGCATGGCTTGCCTGCAAACCACCACAGGCCCCTTGCCCAGGCAACCCCACGCTCCAAGGGTACCCCCACACTGATCCAGGACACCCTTCAGGGCAAACCAGCCGGGTCCCACCCCCACTTGTGCACCAGGCCTCTATCCTATCTAATAAAAGAGTAATATGCAAATTTACCATCACTCCAACACACAAGATGGCTGCCCACATGTGGACACAAGATGGCTGCCCCCATGTGGACAGAAGATGACTGCCACAAGATGGCCAGCAGGGGAGGGCAGTTGGGAGGGACCAGGCCTGCAAGGGAGGGCAGTTGGGGGGACCAGGCCGGCAGAGGAGGGAAGTTGGGGGCAACAGGGCCTGCAGGGAAGGGCAGTTAGGGGCAAACAGGCTGGCAGGGGAGCAGTTAGGCATCAATCAGGCTGGCAGAGGAGTGGTTCAGGGGTGATCAGGCTGGCAGGCAGAAGCGGTTAGGGGCAATCAGAAAGGCAGGCAGGCAAGCAGTTGGGAGCCAGCAGTCCTGGATTGTGAGAGGGATGTCCAACTGCCCATTTAGACCCGATCCTACCGGGATCGGGTCTAAATGGGCAGTTGGACATCCTTCGAGGGGTCCCAGATTGGAGAGGGTGCAGGCTGGGCTGAGGGATACACATCCCTGTGCACGAATTTCGTGCACCGGGCCTCTAGTCTATATATATATATATAAAAGGCTAATATGCTAAGTGTTCCTCTGACTGGTCGCTATGATGCGCACTGACCACCAGGGGGCAGACGCTCAACGCAGGAGCTACCGTGATGTTCACTGGACAATTACAAAGAAATGGCATCGTGGATCTGGCTCCTACAAAGCAACACTCGCCTTCCTCCAAGTGGAACATAGGCCCTGCCACCACTCAGGAGTGACACCCCATCAAATCACAGCCAATACTGCCAAGATCCCATAGCACAAAATGTGGCCCACAGCCCAGCCCAGAAACAGTGGCTGTGAGCGCCAGGTAATGACCTCATGTAGCAATGCCCAGATTCCTCTCCCTAGCGACTAGCATCTGTGGAGTTTCTTCAGCCCAGGAGCACAACTTGTTTTATAGTCAGGTGGAAACATTTAACATTTTAACCAAATGTCTGTGAAGCATTTTCCTGTGCCTCATCTCATTTGATACTCACAGAAGTCCTGGAGTAGGTACATAGGAGACTCAATGGAATCCTATTTTCTTTTCATTAACCAAAAAATGGATATTTAGAAAGCTTAGAAACTTGACCTGACTGAAAAGAAGTAAGAAATGGTGGACCTTGAAAATGACTTCAGGTTTTCTCACTGCGTAGAATATAGTCAAACACTGAGGCAGTTAAATATTTTACCCTTTGTTCTCCCTGTGTGATCTACAATAATAATCTGTTTCATGTTGATATTTACTACTGTATTGCTGACAATTTCCTGAAAGAGAAGTTGCGGTGCTTCACTGGGCTGGAAAAAGTTTAGGTAAATCAGAAATCAGGTCTAATAAAGCAATTTTATTTCATATCTATAAAAGGGTAAGTTGACTCACTCATGCATGATACATACAAAGCTCTCACTGGTGCCAATTGCATGAATGTGTTTTGATCTGTCATTGTGGATTGTGAATTTGGTTGACACTTCTATTATAGAGAAAGGGTGAATAGTGATGTTAAAATATTTCTTCTAATTAATTTCCTTTCAATGTGCATGAATTCGTGCACCAGGCCACTAGTTAATAATGAAAGAATATAACTTAAAGTCTCTGGAAGTGTTTCTAAAGGAATACAGCAAATGAAAGAAAACATGCAAAACAAACAAATAAATCAATTCAAGAAACTTTTGAAAATTCAATAAGAAAAGTGAGACTGTGTAGTATTAAAATCAAGTCTGTTCCCTCCCTCCACCTCCCAGCTTAGCAAAACAGAAACTCCAAACTTATGTATCCAAGCACACAGGGCTCCCTGTCCTGCCAGTTCCTAGCCAAAAAGCTTTATTCCTGGAAATAGCAAGATGTCAGCATTTCTAAACCCTTCCTCAGTTACCTATTGCTGAGACTAAGTTCTAGATAAGCATGGTTGAAAGATGGGGCTCTCTCCTTCTGCCCAGCCTCCACTATGGAATAGAGACTCTACATTACCTATAGTATGATAAGAATACTTGGTCCCTTAGCACACTTGCTCTGGCTTTTAGGGCAGTGGTTTCATGAAAGGAAAGGAGAGCCAAGATACCTCAGTTTATTGTCCACCGACTGAATGTTTAACATTTTAGCAGGGGCTGTCACTCTGGAAAAAAAAAAAAAGTGTGCTATTGTGGTCAGATTTGTGGTCTTGGTACTGAGATGTTGCCTGGATTGAGAAACAGGACATGAACAAATAGATCTTGAACTCTTCCCAAAGGATCTGATTTGATTTACAAGAGGACCTGGAGAAGTCCTAAGGACTCACCAAACAAACAAACAAACAAAATATATATATATATATATATACACATACATAAAAAATACCATGAAAGGGAGATAAAAAACAGAGATATATAGAAGTATCATTTTATATTTCACTGAAATTAAGCTGTATAAATCTGATGGTAATTCTGAAAAGTAATGAGTTCTTTTATCTATAAAATAAACGAGATTCTTATGGAAAAATTCTTATGGAAATAAAAAAACAAAATTATAATGGGAAAATAATAACTTAATTCAAAAGAAAGCAGTAAAGGAAAGAAGAGCAGAAAAGAAATGTGATACATAGAAAACTAAATGTAAAATAGCACACATAAATCCAACATTATCAATAACTTAATTAAATGTAAATGAATTAAAATAAAAAGGCAGATTGTAAGACTAGATTTTAAAAATCCAACTGTATGCTGTCTATAGCATTTATATTTAAAACTACAAAAAATAACTGAAAGTAAAAGGATGTATAAAGATATATTATGCAAAGAGCCACCACAAAAACATGAAGAGGGAAGAGTGCCTGTGATTGGAAGCCCAGCCTTACCTTCAACCGGGGAGACCTCGGACACTTCCCTGAACCCTACAACCACAACGCCCAGCGACCAGCTGCCTCAGCTGAGAACCCACAAACACCAAGACTCCAGCTTTCCGGGCCACGAGTGCCTAAGAAATTTTTTCAGGGGGAGACAAAGCAGCACCGAATATGTGGCTGGGTCTTGTGTCTTCTCAGAGAGCAGATAGAAGGAACAGCTGAATCGAACAACACCCACCCAGAATTGGCGAATTAAACACAGCTGGTGAGAAAGGTCAGAAAGGTCAGAAAATCCTTGGACAGAAAGGTCAGAAATCTCCTGGAGAGAGGTGAGATCTGGGATCCAGGCTGGAGGGAGAAACGTGTACAGCAGGACCTAGAGCTTGAGAGGGAGACTGTACCCCACCAAATCCGTGGCCCTTGGGGTCAGTGTAGCCCTCAACTGTGGAAGGGGGTCCAGAGAGCTGCTGGCAGAAGAGGACTCTAGATATAAGCCCACAGCCGTGGGAAGCTGTGACCAGAAAGGCAGCCTGATGTCCTATACTGGCTGCACAGTGCCAGGGGAAAAAGACGCGAGTTGACGCAGCTCCTTTTTTTTTTATCTCCTTGCTTTTGCTTGCTAAGTCCTGTACATAGGATCTTCCAATTAAAAACACTCACCAAGAATGCAGGAGGAAGTTGTTTTTGTGGAAACTGGGGATCAGAATAAGGAGAGATGAGCGGGAAACCAGCTCTGGGTCAGTCCGTCCCTCCAACCCAGTATGAAGTGCAGCAGGTAAAGAAGAGTCTAAACACTGTGTAGAGGGGCCATTTAGTCCTGGAAATTAATACAGAAACACTGCCACCCAGGTGTTGTGTCAGAAATTGACTCTTATGTAAATACAACTGAAGGCAGGCAGATAAACATACTGAGCAGAGAGATACCACCTGCTTGAAAACACGGTTGTGGCCTATGAAACAGAGGAGTGGTGGATTGCAGGGAACTCCAACACTGTGCTGAATACCTGACAGGAAACAGATGTGTCAGGCAGAACAGTAAAGAAAGTGAACGAACTTCACTACTTCACTTTTTATTTGTTATCTTTTACTTAAGAAACTAAAATTTTTTTCCACTTAATTTTACTTTTTTTATTATTATAGTTTTATTTTTAATTATTATTATTACTACTATTACTTTACCTTTTTTAAAGTTTTATTTTATTTTATTTTTCTTTATTTTATTTTGAGATTAGTGTTCCACATTCTATTTTCATTTAGCATTATTTTACTGTATCTCAATTTTTCCTTTATGCCAACACTCTCTTATTCACTTTTCCCCTTTTTCATCCTGTTTCTCTTACCCTGTTCCTGCTTTAGATTTTCTCAATCCTTTCATTTTACTCCCTGTTAAAAATTGATCTTACTCATATATCTAATTTCCTCTCCCCTGCTGCAAATCTAGGCACACTTTTCTCTTCTCTTTCTTCACTAGCCAAATATTTTTCCTTTTTTATTCTTTTTATTTCTTTCAGTCTTATTGTTGTTTGTTTGATTGTTTGTTAGTTTGTCTTTTTCTCATACTTTCTTCCTTTTTTTTTTTTTGCTTCTGTTTTTCCTCTCCTCACTTGTCCTCTTCTTCTAATAATAGCTTAATTAATTCCAATCACCAACTCAGGCCTATCTACTCTCTATTATCCTTTTCGAATAATAAATGAATATATAGATAAAGAAAGAGGAACAATTTAAATATATAAATTTAATTCTCTATATATTTTTAATATATATTTTTTTCTTTTTTTTTGTATTTTGTTTTTTACTTTTCTTCTTATACACTCATTCTCTTTCTACCTCATTTATACTGAATTGTGGCTATTTCCCCATTAATTAAATTCCTTGACCTTACCTTCTGGAAGTAAACTCTCCCCCTCAGATTTAGTTGGGTGTTTGTTGTTTGGGTGTTGTTTGCGTTTTTTGGATTAGTTGTTGTTTGTTATTCGCATTCATCTCAGGGTGTTTGTTGTTTGCATTTTTTGGATTAGCTGTTTTTTTTTGGAGTTTTCTCCCCATATACATATATTTTCCCCTCCTATTTCTTTTCTTTTTTTTCCCTCTTACATTTTTTTCCTTTTCTCAATATCATTTTTGCACTCTTTTCTCTCCCCTAATTCTCTTTTCTCTGGTGGTGAGCTTTGTTTGGGGTTACTGGTATTGTGAATACATTTGTGTTTGGTGCCCTGTGCATTGTGTCTTGTCGTGTTGTATTTTGTGATTTTAAGTCAACTCAGGAGAGAGACAGCTACATAACCAGACACTCTGAGAGGAGCAAACATGGGGAGACTAAAAAACAGTCCCAATACAAAAGAAAAGGAGGAATCACCAAAAAAGGAAGTAAACAAAATGGAGGAAAGCAATATGTCAGAGAAAGAATTCAGAGCAATGGTCATAAGGTCACTGAAAAGGATGGAAGACAAATTCAACAATACGTGTAAGAACCAAGAGGAAATGAAGAAGAACCAAGAATAAATGTAAAATGGCATCACTGCAATAAAGAACAATAGAAAGCATAAACAGTAGACTAGAAGAAGATGAGGACCATATCAGTGAGCCAAGAATACAAGGTAGGAAAAAATACCCAAGCAGAGCAGCATCTAGAAAAAAAAAAAAAAAAAAAAAAAAGGAGGGGAGCCTAAGGGAACTTTGGGACAACACGAAATGAAACAACATGCGCATAATAGGGGTCCCAGAAGAAAAGGAAACTGAGCAAGGAATAGAAAACCTGTTTAAAGAAATAATGACAGAAAACTTCCCTGATATTGGGAAGAAGAAAAAACACAAGTCCAAGAAGCACACAGAGTCCCAAACAAGATGAACCCAAAAAGACCTACATCAAGACACATTATAATTAAGTTGGCGAGCACCAACGACAAAGTAAGAATCTTAAAGGCTGCCAGAGAGAGAAAGTTACCTACAAGGGATCTCCCATCAGACTATCGACTGATTTCTCAACAGAAACACATCAGGCCAGAAGGGAATTTAATGAAATATACAAAGTTATGCAAAGCAAGAGTCTGAATCCAAGAAACTGTACCCAGCAAGGCTATCAATCAAAGTTGAGGGTGAAATACGGAGCTTCACAGACAAAAAAGGACTAAGGGAGTTTATTACTGCCAAACTAGCAATGCAAGAAATGCTAAAGGGACTGCTGTAAAAAGAAGAAATAGAAAGGGAAGAAGGAACACATGCATAAAGAATAAAAATGGCGACAACTACCTATCTATAACTTTAAATGTAAATGGATTAAATGCTCCAATCAAAAGACACAGGGTAGCTGAGTGGATAAGAAAAAATGACCCATATATCTGCTGTCTACAGGAGGCCTACCTCAGAAAAAAGGACTCACACAGACTGATGGTGAAGGAATGGAAAAAGGCTTATCAGATGAATGGAAATGAAAAGAAAAAAAAAGAGCCGGGGTAGCAATACTTATATCTGACAAATTAAATCTCAAAGTGAAGGCTATAACAAGAGATAAGGAAGGCCACTTCATAATACTAAAGGGAGCAATTCAACAAGAAGATACAACTCTGGTAAACATATATGCACCCAATACAGGAGCACCCAGATACAGAAAAAAACTTCTGAAGAATATCAAGGAAGAGACTGACAACAATACAGTCATAGAAGGGGACTTGGATACCCCACTAACACCACTGGACAAATCCTCTAAACAAAAAATCAGCAAAGAAATATCAATCCTAAATGACTCACTAGATCAGATGGAATTAATTGACATCTTTAGAACATTTCACCCAAAGCCACAGAATATACATTCTTCTCAAGTGCACATGAGTCATTTTCAAAGATAGACCACATATTGGGACACAGCCAAAGTCTCTTCAAATTCAAGAAGATAAAAATCATATTAAGCATCTTCTCGGATCACAATGGCATAAACTAGAAATCAACTACAATACAAACAATAAAAAAATCAAACACCTGGAGGCTAAATAGCATGCTATTAAACAATGATTGGGTTACCAAAGAGATCAAAGAAGTAACAAAAAGCATCATGGCAACAAATGACAATGAAAACACAACATCCAAAATCTATGGGAAAAAGTGAAAGCAGTGTTGAGAGGGAAGTTCATAGCTCTACAGGCCTACCTCAAAAAACAAGAAAAAATGGTAATAAATTATTGGACCCTACAACTCAAAGAGTTAGAAAGAGAGCAACAAGAAAAGCCCAATGTAAGCAGATGGAAGGAAATAATAAATATCAGAGTGGAAATAAATGACATAGACACCAAAAAAAACAATACCAAAGATCAACAAAACCAAGAGCTGGTTCTTTGAAAGGATAAACAAGATTGATGAACCTCTAGTCAGGCTTACCAAGAAGCAAAGAGAGAGGACCCAAATAAACAAAATTAGAAATGAAAGAGGTGAAGTAACAACTAATCCCACAGAAATACAAATGATTATGAAACATTACTATGAATAACTCTATTCCAACAAAATGGACAACCTAGATGAAATGGACATATTCTTAGAAAAATACAAGCTCCCAAAACTCAATCAGGAAGAATTAAAAAAACCTGAAAATGCAGATAACTACTGAAGAAATTGTAGCAGTGATCAAAAATCTTCCAGCAAACAAAAGCCTTGGTCTGGATGACTTTACAGGGGAGTTCTACCAAGCATTCAAAGAAGAACTAAAACCTATCCTCCTCAGACTATTCCAAAAAATTCAAGAGGAAGGCACACTTCCAAGCTCTTTCTATGAAGCCAGCATTACCCTAATTCCAAAACCAGATAAAGGCACCACAAAAAAAAAAAAAAAGAGAGAGAGAGAGAGAATAGGCCAATATCCTTGATGAACATAGATGCTAAAATCCTCAACAAAATTCTAGCAAATCGGATTCAGCATTACATTAGAAAGATCATACACCATGACCAATGGAACAGAACAGAGAACCCAGAAATCAACTCAAGCCAATATGCTCAATTAATACTTGACAAAGGAGGCAAGAGCAAACAATGGAGACAAGACAGTCTCTTCAATAAATGGTGCTGGAAAATTTGGTCAGATACATGCAAGAAAAAAAAAAAAAGAAACTAGATCACCAACTTACACTATACACAAAAACAAACTCAAAAAGGCTACCCTATACACAAAAACAAACTCAAAATGGCTAAAGGACTTAAATTTAAGACAGGAAACCATAAAAATCCTGCAAGACTCCATAGGCAGCAAAATAGTAGACATACGTTATAGCAATATCTTTACAGACACAGCTCCTAGGGCAATGGAGACTAAGGAGAAAATAAACAAATAGGACTACATAAAAATAAAAGCTTCTGCACAGCAAAAGAAACCATCAACAAAACAACAAGAAAGCCCACTGCATGGGAGAACATATTTGCCAATGTTATTTCCGATAAGGGTTCAATCTCCAACATTTACAGGGAACTCAGACAACTTAACAAAAGGAAGATAAAGGATCCAATCAAAAAATGGGCAAAGGATCTAAATAGACACTTTTTGAAAGAGGACATACAGAAGGCCCAGAGATATGAAACATGCTCAAAGTCACTAATCATCTGAGAGATGCAAATCAAAACAACAATGAGATATCATCTCACACCTGTCAGAATGGCTATCATCAACAAATCAACAAATGACAAGTGCTGGTGAGGATGTGGAGAAAAAGGAACCCTCCTGCACTGCTGGTGGGAATGCAGACTGGTGCAGCCACTGTGGAAGACAATATGGAGTTTTCTCAAAAAGTTAAAAATGGAACTCCCATTTGATCAAGCAATCCCACTTCTAGGACTATATCCCAAGAAACCAGAAACACCAATCAGAAAGGATACATGCATCCCTATGTTCATAGCAGCACAATTTACAATAGCTAAGATTTGGAAACAGCCTAAGTTCCTATCAGCAGATGAGTAGATTAGAAAACTGTGGTACATCTACACAATGGAATACTACGCCACTATAAAAAGGAAGGAATTTTTACCATTTGCAACAGCATGGATGGAACTGGAGAGCATTTTGCTAAGCGAAATAAGTCAGTCAGAGAAAGATAAATATCACATGATCTCACTCATATGTGGAATATAATGATCAACATAATTTGATGAATAAGAATAGATCCAGAGACAAATGGCAGGGGAGGGGGTGGTTAGAGAGCAACCAAAGGACTTGTATGCATGCATATTAGCATAACCAATGGACACAGACTCTGAGGCGGTAGGGGCATGCCCGGGGTGAGAATGGCTTAGGGGAGGGGGACTCAAGTAGGGAAAAAGGAGACATATGTAAAACTTTAGACAATAAAGAAATTTTAAAAAAGAAAGAAACATGAAGATCCTATACAGATATCAGACTAATAGATGTTAAGACAAAATACATTACTAGGCTTTTGCACTCGGATGTCAAGTGTGACTCGACACGGTTAGCATTAGAATAAAGGAATCGAGAAAAAAGCAAGCGAGTGCAAAGGGCTAGAGATTCAAAGTGACACATTGTAATGCTAGAATGGTAAATAGAATAAAGCCATCAAAAGGAAATAATTATAGACATATATGCACCTTATAACAGAACACCAATTTACATGTAGAAAACTGGCAGAAATGAAGGATGAAATCAATACAAAAATAATGGCTGCATACTTCAATGCTCCACTTTCAATAGTTAATAGAACATCTAGGAAAAATACCTACAAAGGAAATGTAAGACTTAAAGAACACTACATATCAGCTAAACTTGTCAAGCACTTACAGAACACTCCATTGAACAATGGAATGAATGTATATTCTTTTAAGTTCACATAGAATATTCTCCAGAATTGATTATATCTTAGACGATAAACAAATTTAAATTAATTTAAAAGCATAAAAAATAATACAAAATATTCTCTTATCACAATAGATGGAATTAGAAATCAGTAAGAAATACTTAGTCAACTCACATATTAAACTCAGATATTAAACAGCACACTTAGAAATGTTATTTAAATAACCATTGAAAAATGAGAAATCAAAAGAGAAATCTGAAAATACTTTGGGATAAATGAAAATGAAGGCACAGTATAACGAAATGGGATCTAGTATAAGAAGTCTTCACAGGCAAATTCATAGCTGTAAATGGATGTATTAAAAAAATAATTTAGTTTTCTAGCAATGCCCTCAAGGTCCATTCATGTTGTCAAAAAAGACAAGATTTTCTCCTTTTTACTGCTTAAATAACATTTCATTGTACATACATATACTACAACTTTATCCATTAATCCATTGATTGACAGTTAAGTTGCTTCCATGTCTTGGCTATTGTGAGTAATGTTGCCATGAAGATGGAAGCACAGATACCTTTTATAATTTACAATAATGTGTTGGTTTTCTTCTGATAAATACCGAGGAGTGGAGCTTCTGGATCATATGGTAGTTTTATTTTTAAAATTTTTAGCAAGTTTGTACTTTTTTCATAGTGGCTGCACCAATTTACATTCCCACCAACAGTGCACAAGAATTCCCTTTTCTCCATATCTTCACCCAAACTTGTTATTTCTTTTCCTTTTTTAAGACAGCTATTCTAACTGGCTTAATAGTATTTTGCTTAGCATAATACTCTCCAGGTCCATCCATGCTGTTGCAAATGGTAAGCCAGTCAGAGAAAGTATCACATGATCTTACTCATACCTGGAATCTAATGAACAAAATAAACTGATGAACAAAGTAGATTCAGAGACATAGAAGCATAGAACAGACTGTCAAACCTTGGAGGGAAGGCAGGGGAGGTTAGGTGGGTAGGTGGGAAGAGATCAACCAAAGAACTTGTATGTATATATTCATAACCTATGGACACAGACAATAGGGTGGTGAAGGCCTGGGGTGGGGGCAGGAGTGGGCTAGAAGAGGTCAATGGGAGAAAAAAGAGGACATGTGCAATACTTTCAACAATGAAGATTAAAAAAAGGAAAAAAGACAGTTATTCTAAAAGTTATAGGGGTGATATTTCATTGGGGTTTTGACTTACATTTCTCAGATGATTAGTAATGCTGAGCACCTCTCATGTACTTTGGCCATTTGTATGTCTTCTTTGGAAAAATATCTATTCAGATCCTCTACCAACTTTTTAATCAGATTTTTCTTTGCTATTGAGTTGAAAAATATTTAATCAATAACCTAAATTTCTGTCTGAAAACAATGGAAAAAAAAGAGCAGACTAAATTTTAAAAAAGCATAGCAAAGAAAATAATAAAGATTAGCACAAAGATTTAGGAAAGAATAAAACAATAGGGAAAAATCAGAGACCAAAAGCTTATATTTTGAAAAAATCAAAATTGACAAACTTCTAGTTAGATTAATCAGCGAAAAATGAGAAAAAATGGAAATGATTGTAATCATAAGTGAAAGGGGTGACATTACTACAGAAATCATACAGAAATCAAAAATTAGAAGGGGATACTATAAAATTTATAGTATAAATAATTGCATGCCAATAAAATGGATAATAAACATGGAATGGATCATGTTTTAAATAAAGAAACCAACTATTATCTACAAAATACTTAAAAATAATTTATATTATTCACAAGCTTTTCCAAAAATTAAAATTTTCAACTCAACACCAAAACCATACAAAGACATCACAAGAAACCAAAAATAAGACCATTATCACTTATGAATATGGACACAAATCCTTAACAAAATACTGGCAAAGCAAATCCAAGCACATATAAAAATAATCATAAAGATGGTATTTGTCCTAGGAAAGCAAGTCGGTTTAACATTTGAAAATAAATTAATGTAATACATCCTATCAGTAGTGTGATACATCACATCAACAGAAGAGAAAAAATTACATGATCATCTCAATTGACACAGGGGAAAAAACCCTAAAGGACAATGACTAATGAGAGACACCTGACATATCAGTTCCAATTGCTGCTATTTCAATATACCACAAACTCAGTGACTTACAACAACGCCTGTTTAGTATCTTAGCATTCTGGAGGTTGTGAATCCAAAATGACTGAAGGACTAAAATCAAGAAGGCACTTGGTACCTTTCCAGAAGACCTAGGTCCTAGAGGAAAAGTTGTTTCCTGGCACTTTTCAGATTCTAGGAACTACCCACATTCTTTGCCATAATTTCACACCACTCTGACTTCTGCTTCTGTCATTACACCCTGCTTTCCCCTCCGCTTCTGCTGTCACAGGGCCATCTGTCTCCTTTCGCCCAAGATGACTTTCTTCTGACATTACGTTATCAAGACACTGTCCCCAGGGTATGTCATGGGATTCACTTCATTTGACAAGAGGCTCCTCCACAGACATTTTATGGATAATCCCTCCCCTAATCCTGGATTCTGCTGAGATGACGGAGGGACCCAAGAGTTCCACACATAATCTCTTCGAAGAGTTCTCTGGGACTGAATACTTGATTCTTCCGAAGCACTAATGAAAGGTTGTCCAGCCACACCCTTGACTTTCTCTTAAGAGCACACTCAGCTAGAGAATCTCCTGAGTATCTTTCCCAAGGAAACAGGCTGAGAGTTTCCCTAATTATCCAGCCCTCGTTCAGTTTGTTTGTTTACCATTCCTTCCCTTGATCGTTCTCTTTCCTCTGGCTTTTTTGTTATAAACAGCAAGGTCACCCTAAACCACTCTTTCAATATTACTTGGAAATAGCCTCAGGTAAATATTACTTGGAAACAGCCTCAGGTAAATATTGCCCAATTCCAAAACCTCTTAAACGCTGTCAGGTGTTTGTTAGAGCAGCGCCCCACTTCCAGGAACCAAAATCGGTATCAGTCAAGGTTCAACTAAAGAAACAGAACCGAGCGGGCTATATGTACAAAGATTTACCATAGAAACTCGGCATGCGTGACTGTGGGGCTGCCCAGGCGGCGGGTCTGAAATTCCCAGGGCAGATGTCCTAACGCTCAGGCATAATGTAGGCTCCTGTCCTAGTTTGTTTGGGCTAACAAAATATCACAGACTATAAACAACACAAGAGGATTTCTTACAGTTTGGAGGCTGGAGGTCTGAGATGAGGGTGCCAGCATGGTCAGAGGAAGGTCTTCTTCTGGGATGCAAGCTTCTCGTACCCTCCCAGCGTGGGAGTGGGCAAGCGGGCGTCCTTGAGCTTTTCTGCAGGCACTGCTCCCAGCCACGAGGGTTCCGCCCTCCCGACCTAATCACCTGCCGAAGGCCCCACCTCCTAATACCATCACCTTGGGGGTGGCTTTAACATATGAATTTGGGGGGAACAAGTTCAGACGACAGTAGCTAGTGTCCCCAGTAAGTTAATCAAACACTTTTCTTAGGTATGCTTGTAAAGGTATTTTCTAGATGTCATTAGAGAATCAGCTGATTAAATTAAAAAGTTCTACATCCTCTCAGTGGTCATTCAATCATCTGAAAGGCCTTGAGGAAAGGGCTTAGTCTTCCCAGAGAAGGAGGAAACCCTGCCCCTGGAAGGCAGCTTTAGCCCGCATCTGAGAGACCTGGTGTGTCCTTCGAGGCGGCCTGCCCCAGGGGTTCAGGCTCACCTCGCCAGCTCCCACAAGTGTGTCAATCAATTCCTTGCGTTAATGGCTACTGACTGTCCCTCTGATGGAACCTTGACTGATTCACCTGAATCTAGAATACATTTGTTTTCATAAACTAGAAAATCCATTTAAATAGATGGCATCTGTTTCCAATAACCAGTTCTTGCCTGAATTTGATTTGGAACACTTTAGTGTTAAAGACATGAAATACCTACTTATTACACTTACCAATTCAGAGTTATATTAAATATAGTGTTGGCATGAGCAGCCTCTGAATAGTTTTGTTTTGTTTTATCATGAAATGTAATCACTAAAAACCCGATACATGCCTATAAAACTTAGGGAAGTGTCTATGTTTTTGTCTCATAAGTACTTACTTTATTTAAACTGATATAATTAGTCACACAAAAAAGCAATGCCATTCTTCAACATAAGGGGTCTAGAAGCCTTTTAAAGAGATCTGTTAAAGATCGCCTTACATTGGTTATTTTCAAGTGAGGAACCATTTAGATCCAATTTAGTTTCATGGTCTAAACGAAGAAAACTAAATAAACTTTCCAATTGTGAACATTTTCACTGTCTGAGGCAATAAAGACTTCTTGGTGGACTATGAATGAAACAAAGCAGCAAAAAAGTCCTTACTTTTTCTTATAGGAGAAATTTTACTTTATTTGTAATGAACCGGATGTAGAGAAGGACTGTCAGGACTCCGAACGTAAGCAATTAAACTATGATTCTGTCCTGTAGGCTTTTATTGCTTTAAAAGCAGTTGGATAAGAATATACTACTGATAACATTTGGAAAACAACAGTAATAAGAAATTATGTTTAGCTAGTTTAGTCAGAAAACATACTTATAAGCTATTATGGACCACAGTTTTTGGTTGGAGAATTCTAATGATGCCAAGAGAGTTTTAATGAGCAAAGGTATATAAAATATTTTTGTGTGTAACCAGTATATAATTTTAGATAGAAAAAACAAAAGCCAAAAGCCTTCTGCTTCCAGCGACTGGTACTAGACTTCCTTTTTCAGGGGAAAAAAAAAAATAGCTGTAATACTGGCCAAAATATTTGGGCTAACTGCTTTTAGGCAAGAAACTACAGGCAGCATGGGACTATGATTCTTGCAAAGAGAAAAACACAGACAGTAAGCCCCCAGGTGAATCATCTGAACCTCCTGCAGGGGCGTGCTCTTCTGAGAGGAGTTAAGAAGCACCTTGGCAGAGCTAAGAAGGCAGAAGTTAGAGTTCCTTCCCACTGAAATGGTAGGATCCCAGAGAAGGATGGAGCAGAGCATGATGGCATCTGAAATGTGCCTGGGTACCCACCCTTATCTCACTGAGGCCTGCGTTTCTCAAGTGCAAGCAAAGGCTCCAGGAGGCCTGCAGATATCATTTCCTTCTGGGCGGAGAACTAACGGATGAAACAGAAGGTTATGCATCACTGGAGGATATCGGAGCTGTGGTCCAGGACAAGTGGAGAATCCTCAGTGAGCACCCAGGACATTCAGATGGAGTCCTCAAATAGAGACACTCCTTATGTGTGGAGCTACCCTAGAGTAATGACCATTCTCAAAGCCTGAGCCTCAAACCATTGCACACTCGCTCTAACAAACAATTAAGTCCATTTGAAAAGTGCACAAGGATCTTCCAGTGGTTTAAGCACCAGCAAGAACACATCTCAACACTCTTCAGAGCAAGAAGACATAATCCAGACACCTACCCTGTATCAATTAAATGGCCACCACAAAATAAAAATTCACTAGATATGTGGTAATCATAAAAGCATAAAAATGTGACTCATAATCAAGGATAAAGGCAGTTAGTAAACAAGACAAAGAGTTCCCCCACATTTTTAAATTAAGAGACAGTGAATTTGAATGAACTATTATATCTTCAAGTATTTAGGGGAAAAATGATCATAATGAGTGGGCTGTGTGAAATTTAAATAAATAAATGTAAATTAAAACAAAACACAAATCTAGACATGAGAAGTTCAGCTTTTGAATTAAAAATGTCATTGATGTGGCTTAATGGCAATGATGACCGCAAAATAAATATTTACTGAACTGGAGGACATATCAATATAAAGTCCCCAGGCTGAAGACAGAGAGCAAGGAGATTAAAAAATATAAAGAGCCTCAGTGACTTGTGGCATAGTAACAGTACATGTGTAATTTGATTCCAACATGAAATTGATAAATAGGGAAAAACTGAAGAAAACATTTCAGCAATGCATTTCAAAGTTTATTTCAGTTTATCCAACATCTAAGTGTTTTGCCCTAGAAAGTTTATTCAAAGTGTCTATTCTACTATACTGCTACTAGTAGATTAATGCATTATTTTCTGAATTGGCATTAATTTTTTGAATATTTTTTATACCTGTTTACACCTAACCTTTAGAAAATGACAGACAGTGTAGAGACACAAAATAATTAGTGGACTTTTCTAATATGCCAACAAGGGATAAAATAAATGCTTGATGAATCAAATCTCTTTGGGCAGAAAGTGAATGATATTCTCATCTTAATATTTTTTTGCCAATGGTATAATAAAGACATCAGCTACGTAGAGTTTCTCATTGTGCATGTCTCATGTACAAGAATAATACTTAAGACTCATTGTCCAGGGAAATCTCTTAGAATTGCTTTTCCAGTAAGAAGCAAAAGAAATTTGTTGATATGCCAAACAAATTATTATAAAAATTGCAAATACTGCCTCAGATCACCTTCTATCTTCATCCATGTAACATTAGTAAGCTAACATTCAGCATGACTCCAGAAGTTTCTTAAATTTTGGAATATAAAAACATTATTAAAATACACACTTTGTGTGCTAATTCATTTCTAATGATCACAGCACCACTTGCAAATAGTTAACAAAATATTAGGACTTAAGCATATTTGGTTCTAGCCATTTTAAATACTAATTATTTTTTCTCTCTGACCGCATTACCAAGTACCTAAGACAGTGAGTCCCAGACTGTGGTCCTCTCATATTTCTTGGTGACATGCTAGGAGGACTTGATGCCAAAAGAGGTCTCTGTACACTCCTTGAGAAGATAAAACAACTGAAACATGAATTTTATATTTTCTTTTTATTTTAGTACTCTTTTATTGATTTACTAGAGGCCCGGTACATGGAATTCGTGCACAGGGGGGGATGTGTGTCCCTCAGCCCAGCCTGCACCCTCTCCAATCTGGGACCCCTAGAGGGATGTCCAACTGCCTGTTTGTGATCAGGCCTAAACGGGCAATCGGACATCCTCCTCACAATCCAGGACTGCTGGCTCCCAACTGCTCGCCTGCCTGCCTTCCTGATTGCCCCTAACTGCTTCTGCCTGCCAGCCTGTTCACCTCCTAACCACTCTTCTGCCAGCCTGATTGATGCCTAATTGCTCCCCTGCCAGCCTGATTGTCCCTAACTGCCCTCCCCTGCAGGCCTGGTCACCCCTAACTGCCCTTCCCTGCAGGCCCAGTCGCCCCCAACTTCCCTCCTCTGCCGGCCTGGTCCCACTGCAACTGCCCTCTCCTGCAGGCTTGATCGCCCACAACTGCCCTCCCTTATAGACCTGGTCCCTCCCAACTACCCTCCCCTGCTGGCCATCTTTTGGTGGCCATCTTGTGTCCACATGGGGCAGCCATCTTTGACCACATGGGGGCAACCATCTTGTGTGTTGGAATGATGGTCAATTAGCATATTACTCTTTTATTAGATAGGATTAGGGTGACTGGTTAGTAAAATTATATAAGATTCAGGTGTACAGTTCTATAATACATCATCTGTATTATGTATTGTGTGCTCACCAGCCGAAGTCAAGTCTCTTTCCACTTACACCAAGCATGTCAAACTCGCAGCCTGCAGGCCAAAACAAATATTTTTGCGGCCCAGCCAAAATAACGGTATGTAAGAAATGTTTTAATAAAAATTTCATAACTTAATTTTTACAATATCCTGTTATACATAATTATTAATAATGAATTACAATTTTCACTAATGACTAATTACTATAATTGTGTATAATAATTCATTTCCCTTACGTGCTTTATGCGCAGGTGCACCATTTCTCTCCACTAATACCAGCAGTGAATATTTGTCTAAAATGTCATATGGACAAGACAAAATTCAAAGATAGACAAGGTGAAAGAAGGGAAATATTAATAAAAACAGAGGTCTGTTAAAATAACTTAGTGATCGTTTTTTTAAAAAAACTACATTTCAAAGAAGGTTAGAAATTATGGATTTGGGAACTGAGTAATGTGGCTATCTATTTTTTTTCAGCAAAACAACCTAGTCTTGGAATTTTGGGGTCCATTTTGTTCACGTCATTAGTCTTGGACTGACTTGTTTGGTGTGAGCAACAGGAAATACTTTGCTTTCAGAGAACAAGAAAAATAGATTTATTTGCATTACACTTATTAATTTGTGCAGTTATTCAGTGTCTGGTAAGTTAATGTTCAAGAAAAAATATTCATTTTTATTAAAATGTTCTATTATTTTATGTTAATGACTAGTAGCCCAGTGCACAAAATTCGTGCACATTGAAAGGGAATTAATTAGATGAAATATTTTAATATTGCTATTTGCCCTTTCTCTATAATAAAAGTGAGAAATAAAAGGAAATGAGTAAAATGTATATGAAAATAATACATAATTTTATTAATAACTAAACAATAACAAAATGATATAACAACAATAACAAACTCATAATATAAAAACAACATTGATGCAAATAATGACTGATAAAGTGATTAAACTTATTCTAATGTCTCCCTGTATACCACATTAAGAGTAAAAACACTTTCAGAGTGCTTGACTAATTTCCCTTGAGATAAAGTATTTACAACTTTAACTTTAACGTAACATGCTCTTTGAACTCAAGAGAAAGCAACAGCCATAGCTGGTTTGGCTCAGTGGATAGAGCGTCGCCCTGTGGACTGAAAGGTCCCAGGTTCGATTCCGGTCAAGGGCGGGCACATCCCTCGAAGGAGGTGTGCAGGAGGCAGCTGATCGATGTTTCTCTCTCATCAATGTTTCTAACTCTCTATCCCTCTCCCTTCTTCTCTGTAAAAAAATCAATAAAATATTTTTTAAAAATACTTTTAAAAAAAAAAGAGAGAGAGAAAGCAACATATAACTGACCATGTCCAAAAACGGGTTCAGGTAGGAATATTCCTACTCTGTCTAGAGTTTGTCCTTGTGATTTATTAATAGTCATCAAAAATGTTGGCATAACGGGAAACTATCTTCGAATTAATTTAAATGGGTGGCCAGTGTCAGATGGGACAAATCAATTCTTGGAATCAGAACAATCTCTCCCTCTGCAGATCCTGTTAATATTTCAGCTTTGATAATGTTAGGTCGCAATCTTTTGATAATAAATCTGGTACCATTACAAAGACCCCATTTACTATTAAGATTTCTCAATAGCATGATGATTGCACCCACTTTCAATTTTAATTTATGACACAGCATTCCAGAAGGAGTAATACTATTAAGAAATTCAATAGGAAAATTTTCCTTTTCAGCATCATCTGTTGAGTCAATGGAATCATCACTCAAATAGGTGTGAAAATCTCCATCAAGTATATCCAAAAATTTCTTCATTTAATTTTTGAACATGCTCATTTGTTGGACAAAGAATTGCACGTTTAGATATATTTTTAATATTATCTATAGATATACTATTTCCAAAGGTGGCTTTAATAATAGATCCATTAAAAATAATTTCATGGGGAATTTCAATAATATCCATTCCTAAATGAAAACTGCTATCAAGTTTGCCATCTCCAAGTTTTACTAACCATTCACTATAAGCAGAATCCTCTGATCTCATATTTGTTTTAAGAGACAACTGTCTGAAACATCCCCAAACACTACAGTACTTTAAACTCGTTTGTACTATGGCCAATCGTATAGCATGGCAGCACAAAAATCCCCTCTGAAAAGAACTTTCCCACCAAATGCAACATTCAAATTACCGCCAGCGAGAGCTTTATATGTATGGCACGTGTGCGAGTCAAAGTTTATTTTTAAATTTCCAGTGTGCGTCGTATGTACCGGTTGGTCGGATGGATGGACAAATGTTGGTCACTTAGCCTTTTATCTATACAGATTATGAGTCATGATTTTACCTTTTTAAAAAATTATCCTTTAATACCTCCAAAGCACAATGAGTAAGAATCTGAAGGTTTATGTGGCTTCTATTTGGTTTCTAGGACAAAGTTCTTTCCTTTATCCACCACTCACTTCTCTCCATTTACTCTTGAATGTTAATTCCAACATAATTTTTGTAACACCTCTTGAAAAGGATCCCACCAAGTTTTTGATAGTCCACATGATAAAACTTACAGAAAAATACATCATGAGACTCAGTGTCTCACTAACTTCTTCATATAACTGTAATTCCTCAATCTCTATAGAATGAAAAAGGAAAATAAAAGTGTCTTGTCTCATTCCAAGGCCTTTCTCAGTCAGGCAACCACAAAAAGAATGAGCCTACAATTCATGCCTTGTAATCTCTACCAGGCATAATTCAAATCAAATCCCATCAGGCAAAGTCTGGGATAATTAAAATGTATAAGAGAACAGTGGTGACCTGGGGGAGAACTTACGAAACCTTGTCTCCTGCTTTTGCTGAATATTCTTTTTGTTATGCTAGACTCCAAGCCCCTATCCAGGATCTGGTCAGGCGGCTGCGGGCGCTAACCCACGCCGCCTGCACTGGTCCCTGATCCCTGATCGTGGACCTGGTCAGGCGGCTGGCAGCGCTAACCCACGCCGCCTGCCCTGGTCCCTGATCCCTGATAGGGGCTTCGAGTCAGCCACCACAGCTGACTCGAAGCCCCTATCCGGGACCTGCTTAGGCAGCTGCCGGCATTAACCGCCTACCCCAGTCCACCATCATTGCTTGGATCCCAACCCCCCGCCATCTTTGCTGGTTTAATGTGTATATTTGCTCCTGATTGGCTGGTGGGCGTGGCTTATGGGTGTAGCGAAGGTACGGTCAATTTGCATATTATTGTTTTATTAGGTAGGGTTATTCATTTATTTCAGCCCTTTGTATTCAGCATGTCTCTATGGAAATAAAGCTACATTTCTATGAAAATTGAAGCTTTTGTTTTTTGTGGCCCACATAAACTTAGACCTTATTTATTTGGCCTGTGTTAGCCTTTGAGTTTGACATGCTTGCCTTACACCCTCTTCTACCTCCCCCTGTCCCCCTTTCTCTATGACAATTAGCATAATGTTGTTTGTGTTTAGGAGTCTATGAGGTGTTGTATTTGTTTGTTATTGTTTTTAAATCCTTACTCAAGGATATGTTTTTATTAATTTAGAGAGAGAGGAAGGGAGAGAGAGAGAAACATCCATCAGTTGCCTTTCTTATGGGCCTTGACAGGGGATTGTACCACAAATGAAGTTTGTGCCCCGACTGGGAATCGAACCTGCAAACTTTTTTGCTAATATTTTGTTGAGGATTTTAGCATCTATATTGATCAGGGATATTGGCCTATAATTTTCTTTCTTTGCAGTGTCTTTTCTTGATTTTGGAATTAGGATAATGCCAGCTTCTTAAAATGAGCTTGGAAGTCTTCCTTTTAATTTTTTTGAATAGTTTGAGAAGAATAGATGTTAGTTATTCTTTGAATGATTGGTAAAATTCACCTGTGAAAACATCCAGTCCATGATTTTTGTTTGCTGGGAGTTTTTTATTAGTGTTTCAATTTCACTAGTTATAATCTGTTTGTCCAAATTCTCTAGGTAGTCTTCATTCAGTATGGGAAGGTTGTATGTTTCTAGGAATTTATCCATTTCATCCAGATTGTCCAATTTGTAGGCATGTTGTTGTTCATAATATTTTCTTACCATCCTTTCTATTTCTTTGATATCAGTTGTTATTTCTCTTTCATTTCTGATTTTATTTATTTGGGTCCTCTCTTTTTTTCCTTGATGAGTCTCATTAAAGGATTGTCAATCTTGTTTATCTTTTCAAAGAACTAGCTCTTGATTTCATTGATCTTTTGTATTGTTTGTTAGAATCTATTTTGTTTATTTCTGCTCTGATCTTTATTATTCCCTTTTTTCTACTTACTTTTGGCTTTGTTGGCTGTTCTTTTTCTAGTTCTTTTAAGTGTAATGTTAGATTATTTATTTGAGATGTTTCTTGTTTCTTCTGGTAGGACTATAATGCTATGAATTTCCCTCTTTGGACTGCTTTTTCTCTGTCCCAAAGATTTTGGGTTGTTGTGTTTTCATTTTCATTTGGCTCAAGGTTTCTTTTGATTTAATTGTTAACCCATTCATTGTTTAGTAACATGTTATTTGAAACATTAATTCTATGTTTCAATATCTAATATATCATAGAATGAAATGAAAATGTTATCTGCACTTTTTAAAATGAAACATAATGTTCAAAGACATTTTTACGTAATATCTAAGCTATAAACTACACCTTTAAACAGTCAAAGAAGGCAATTACTTTGCTTATAGATGTATTTCAATATCAACATTTTAAAAGTAATGGATGAAGATTAAATACTTTAATCTATATTCTATTTAATCTTTAACTTTTTAAAAATTATTGAGTTGTTATTATACAAGTATAAACTAAGAATTAGAAATTTAAAAAATGGTAAAGCTAACACAAATCTCAAGGTAAGAACAATATATTGCTTCCTAGATCTGATAACCTGAAACAGAGACGTTTTGAAGAGCATGTACGCAACTTGGATCTTAGAAATGCCTTTAAGCTCCCTCACCAGAGCAAGTTGGGTAGATTTTTGCACAAACATAATTTTTCTGTTAACGAAACTCTTTTTAGGGGAATTAAATGTGCTAACCTTTATATAAAAGATAATTATGTGAAATAAGACTACTCAAGTTATATATATATATATATATATACCTCTTATAATTTTACAAGGACGTCTAAGCTGACTGATAAAAGAGCTGATATATATATACCATATTTCCTTAAACACTGTTGGCTGATGATCCTTAAGTCTGCCCTGTTTCCCTCAGTTAAGGAAGACTCAAAAAGAGGCTCAGCAAGAAAAAGCAAAAATCATTGAATAGAATTTACCATAAAATGTCAGAAACAACATCCATAATTTTGTGTAATGCTACAAGGTTAAATATATTTTTAGTTTAGTAATAATATTTAAAAACTATTCCATAGTTTAAAATTAAGTCAAAGTAAATGCAACAATATATGTTAGAACGAGAATCTGCATACTATTTAAAAAGGTCCTTCAGTTTTACAATTCATAATTTCATAAATTATTTTGACTTCATGCATTTTATTGAACCAGCCTTCAAGCTAATCAATTGTAGCAGTAGTTTCATCATAGACATTCACTTCTGTGAATATCTGATTAATTATTATCATCAGAGCTAAAAATTGAACCTTACAGAAAAAAATACAGATCTCCCTCTTAAATATAATTATCTGTCCTGTATAGCTGTGGGAAATATACACATACACTATGAAAAGTAGGTACAGAAGAAATGTTAAATTTAGTTTGAGATCTATATTCAAATTTAAATTTTAAATAGACCCACACTCTTCTTAGTTATGACTTGCACAAGCATAAAAATATGCCTAGTATTTTCCTTATTTTTGTTCTATAATAATTTTCTGTTCTAAATCAGTTTCAAAACTCTTCCTAGTTTTACCTTGGGCCCAAGACATTAAAGGAGACTTTATAGAGGACTTATTAGCCACTGCTTAATCTCCTCCTTTGATTCTGTGACTTTACTCATGCCTATCCATTCTATACTGCTTAGTACATTTTCTGCTTTACCTCAGGATTATCAAAAATAGCAGTAATCAAAAAGGATTCATGTACTTAACAGTTTCAGGAAAAGGATTAATATAAGCACAACCAGTCTGTGACCAATCCAATTTCAACTGAATTGTACAATAGAAAGACAGAGCTTATTTTCTGTGTATATGTCTCTGATGGTGAAAAGAAAGGTAGAAGAGATAAGATTTAAGAATTTCCTTTTTTTTTTTTTTTACTCATGAAATCCAGTAGGAGTAATCATTACATCTACATTAGCATATTCTTTCCAACTGAAGTTACAGTCATTGTCAGCACCCTGAAGATTTCTTAAATGTGAAATAATTTCTATCTTCTCCAAACCAACATCCAGTTCTATAGCTACAAAACATATTGTCAGATAATTCCAACATATGTTTGTCTTTCTATAATCCTCAGGAATAAAAATGAGTCAAAGTCCTACCTGAAATTTATACATAAAACTAGAACGCTTTGAAAATGTATTTGTAGCATATTTACATTCCCAGTTATATTTGGTTAAGTGGATATCACAATTTGCTTACATATGAAGTCAGATCATTCTTTGTGAAGAGTATAGTGCTGTACAATGTGCCTTAGATTATTTTAATGAACAAGCACAGATCAAAATTGTTCTGAATAGTTTGTAGAAAATGCTTAAAACTTCCAGTAAAACCCATATATAATGCAAACACACGATCAGAAATTAACTATCTTTGTGCAGTAAAATCCCATTTTTCAATTTTCAACATGTTCTTACTCGTGCCTGTAAGACTAAAGGTCCACAGGCTTTCCAAGTGCTATGGCATCATCTTAGTTATTCCTACTTGTCCACACACCTCAGTGCTGAGCATATGCATATGTTATCAGTTTTAAATGCACATGTTTAATAATTTACATCTCTGAAATGTGTCTTATAATCAATGGCAGGTCATAGTTTCTTTTTATAATGTATTAGTTGAACACACATATCCGTGTATGTATCAATGATGCTTTTGACTCAGTTGACTATATGGTAGATGGTTTGAATGTAAAAAGCAGCATATATGGTGGAAAAATAAGAAGTTCTAGGATCAGGCTTAGAGATCTATTGCAAGATACAGACTGACACAATGGTGTCCAAGGGAAGGTTGGACCTGAGGCCAATGGTGGGTGATTTTAGCAGATGGGATGAACTTTTACAAAATGAAATTGGATAGAATTGAGGACAAGGTAGACATATTGCCTTTAAGTAAAGCTAGGGGCACATCACCCTCACACCTAGAATGGAGGTTGGAAGTGTAGGAGCCAAATTTGGGGGGTGAGGCAGGGATGATTAAGAAATAAAACTCATAATGCTTAGTTATTTTAGTGAAGTGAGAGACAAGATCATAAAACGAGGACAAGGTCAGTTCTAAACATACAGCTTAGAAAGGCTGGTTAATACTTTGGTTATCCTCCAATACAAAAATTGAGAATCCTAAAACAGTGCTTTGTGAGGCCCTGGTCAGAATTACCTGGACGAAACGTGCAGTCCTGTCTGGGAAGGAATTGAGAAAGAGGCCTCCAGCAGCTCTCCATTCCTGACCTGGACCATTCCCTTCGTCCAACACTTCATCCCCATTTAGTACAAGCAAAATCCCTGAGACTGAGTAGTATTGAAAAACACAAATTCAGTCTCATGGTATTTTTTAAATAAATGGGCATGAATAAAATTAATCTAATACAAAATGGTTCTACCCAAACACAAGTTATAATACCAACTGCCACAACAAGATCCAGTTTTCATATTATCAGGATTTAAATAAAATTAAAAAAAAAAGAAGAATGGACCCTAATATAATTCCAAGTTAAATAACCTTAGACTACCTCAGGGGAATTTCTAGGTGTGAACCTAGATTGGACAAGGAAAAAATAAATTACTAAAAACATTTTTTCAAGGTATTTAAAATTCTCTCTGTATATGTAAATCCAAATGAGTGTGTGTCAGAATTCTTGGATCAGGTAATAAATTATGTCATTTTGTGTTCACGTGGCAACATTCGCCATATTAATTTGTTCAGCATCACTGCTTATGGACACAGCATCCTAAACTGGAAAAATTCTGGCATTGTCATTCCTGGTCTTAGATGGAGGATTCTTAGGTAGGAACAGTCTTGACAGCTTATTTTCAAATCACTTTCCCTGTTCTGCCATAGCCCATGAGGATGGCCCACTTGTAGTGGGGAGAACTGAAAATAACACCCTACTTTAAGCAATCACACTCTCCATGGAAACAGTGTAGTGTACTTGGGGGGCTTGAGCCCATCATGATCATATTATGACAGAAATACATCCAAATACAGATGTGACTTTCTTTGAGACTTGTGGTAATTCTTAAAAAAACCAACAAAACATTTTAGGGTCCCATGAAGTATCAAGTGATACTTCTATACTCCTTACCAGTAGATACCTTTGGGAGCTGCATGTTTCCCTGTCCGTTACTCTGCCTGTGGGCAGCAGCATGAAGTAGAAGACATTAGACCCAGGCTGGGCATCAGGAGGCAGCTGTGTTAGAATGAGGGAGGCGATCTCCGTGTTAGCAAAGTGCCACCAGGGTGGCTCAGCACAAGGCCCAGCCTGTTTGAATTGAGAGTGAAAAACCAGAATGCGGTTGATTGATAGCAAAAAAGGAAAGCATCAAATAGATAAAAGTCCTGTGGCAGTTTTAGTGAGAAAGAGTGATGAGTGAAAAGATGAAATCCTAACGTGTGCTCTGAAACTGCACTTGTACAAATAAGGCAAGAAGCAGAGTGGTCTCCCTGTGAGAACATAAAGCAGGCAGGAAGACGCTGGGATCTGGCCCGTGTATGCCCATCAGGGTGGGTAAGGACAAGTGTAGTCCATGGGCCATCGGTTAGTTGTGGAAAAAGAAGTCAGAGAGAAAAAAAAAAAGATAAGAAAAAAGAATCTCAAGGAGGGTGATTTGAAGAGTCACTAAGGTTCATGATTAAAGTCAAGGATGCTGAAAAGCCGTTCCCTCTGGCGCAGCTGCCAGAGCAGCACTGAATGTCTTATTCACCAGTTTCCCCAGGTGGTCCTAACAGAATTCACATAGGAACCATGGGCTTTCCACTTAAATCCTGATTCCCAGAGATCCTTGATTTTCTGAAAATGGCAATAACAATTTCAGAATTCACAGTCACCCACACAATATAAATTCCATAAACAATTTTAGCTGTCCGCTTAAGAAATATGTTTTCACTGTGTTGCCTGTTTTTTAAATGAATATTTTTGCTTGCTTGTTTTCACTAATTCACTGGTAAATTTACTTGAAATGGTTGATCCAGCTCTATAATTATGTAAAGCTAATGGATTTCTTGGACTAAATCATTAGATAATTATATTAGTTAATGTTCTTTTGGTTGCAAGCAATGAAAGCTGACCCTGTTAGGGCAAATAAAATACGAGCCTTAATGGCAGGACATTTTGAAACAGTTTATGTCATCAAAGGAAGAGTTGGACAAACACAACAACAAGGGATTGAACTAGGACAGCTTTAAATATGCCTCATGCCCTCCTTTAGACTAGAGCAGAAGTAAGCACTTTTTCCCACATAGAGCCAGATAGAGATCATTTTAGGCCCTGGTTGGAGTGGTTTGTGCTTCAGCAATGACCTGCGAATTGGGAGGTTACATGCCGGGTTGTGGCTTGATCCCCAGTGTGGGGCATGAGGAGGCAGCTGATCGATGATTCTCTCTCATCATTGATGTTTCTATCTCTTTCTCCTTCTCTCTTCCTCTCTGAAATCAATAAAAAAAATATTTTTTAAACATAATCCTATCTAATAATAGACAAATATGCAAATTGACCATACCTCTGACACACCCACAAGCCACGCCCACAAGCCATGCCCACCATCCAATCAGAGTGAGTATGCAAATTAACCCAAACCAAGATGGCTACAGCCACAGAGAGCAAGGTTTCCTAGGTAACAGAGGAAGCCAAGCTTTCCGCCTGCCCTTGCCAGGCCTAAGACTCCACTCAAGCCACAAAGTTTCAATTACAGAAGGTAAACAAATTCAAACAAATGGGGCAGAATAGAGCTTGAGAGAGCAGGCCAGGGTTGCCGCCGGCAACAGGGGAAGCAAAGCTTTCTGCACACCCTGGCCTGGCCCACCTGCTTAAGGCAACAAAGTTTCAATTATAACCCAAGACAAATGGCTACTGGCCTCGGAGGGAGCCCCAGGCTTGGCTCCGCTCCAGGCTACAAAGTTTCAATTGTAGAAGGAAAATAAATTCCAGATACCAGGGCCTCCGCTTGGGTTGCCAGGGGGCATGGCCCGCCTGAAAACCACCACAGGCCCCTTGCTCAGGCCACCCCACACCCCAAGGGAACCCCCACCTGATCCGGGACGCCCTTCAGGGCAAACCAGCTGGCCCCCACCCCTGTACCAGGCCTCTATCCTATCTAATAAAAGAGTAATGTGCAGATTGATCATCACTGCAACACACAATATAGCTGCCCCCATGTGGTCAAAGATCCTGCCCCCATGTGGACAGAGGATGGCCACCACAAGATGGCCAGCAGGGGAGGGCAGTTGGGAGGCACCTGGCCTGCAAGGGAGGGCAGTTGAGAAGGACCAGGCCTGCAAGGGAGGGCAGTTGGAGGTGATCAACCCTGCAGGAGAGGGCAGTTAGGGGTAACCAGGCCGGCAGAGGAGGGAAGTTGGGGGCAAACAGGCTGGCAGCAGAGTGGTTAGGGGGTGATCAGGCTGGCAGGCAGAAGCGGTTAGGGGCAATCAGGAAGGCAGGCAGGCAGGCAAGCAGTTGGGAGCCAGCAGTCCTGGATTGTGAGAGGGATGTCCGACTGCCCGTTTAGGCCCGATCCCGGTGGCATCGGGCCTAAACGGGCAGTCGGACATCCCTTGAGGGGTCCCATATTGGAGAGGGTACAGGCTGGGCTGAGGGACAACCCCCCTCATGCACAAATTTTGTGCACTGGGCCTCTAGTATAAACAATAAACACATGTCCTCGGGTGAGGATTATATATTTTAAAAAATTAGATTTTCTGGGCCACACAATCTCTGTTACACTTTTCAATGTTACCATTGCAGTGTGAAAGCATCCACACAGAATGCATCAATGAGTGGACATGGCTGTACTAAACACACACACACACACACACACACACACACACACACACACACACACACCACCATCACCACCACCACCAACAAAACATTATGCATACTGAAATGTGATAAACCATAGAAATTTCATATGCCATAAGTGTTATTTTTCTTCTGACCATTTAAAAAGGTAAAAACCACCTTTTCCTGCTAATCACACTGAAACAGGTACTTCTGCTCTAGAAGGATGCCAAGAATTCTGAGAAAGGTTAATCCTGTTGTCTTTTTTCCAGTTGGTTTCTACTCCAAGGTCAAGTGCTCTCTGCCAGATGGGAAGGCAGACATACTCTCGGGATGCTTATCCTGGGACCGGGTACAGTTATCAAGAAAGTCTGGTCCCATATTAGCAACCCCTTCAACAAAAATACCTACCACAATCACATTATTTTTATTTGTCTTCAGACTGCTGCTAAGTAAGTGAATTGATTTAATACATAGGAACTTTGTTAATCAGTGCATCCACACTTAAGCTCTCTTTTGTCTCTTTCTTGTCTTTTCTTTGAGATAAGCAGTAAATCCTCAGCGGGGACAATAAGAGCCTCCTGACATTGGTGCAGCCTTGCTTTGATCTATTCCAATCCCATGAGCTTTTACTTGAAAGGTTTCAGAACTGTACAGAAAAAGTTTCTACTGCTTTGAGAGGTTTTAAAGCTATTGCTTACATGAAAATATCTAACTTGGAAAGAATGGCATACAAATCCTTCATAATCAGACCTTAATGTACACTACTATCCTGCTACCCCCCAATACGCTTTATGTCCCTGCTGTGCTGTTCTCTAGATACACTGCCTGGACAGCTTTGCGTCAACTTTGTGTCTTGTAGCAAGTTCCACCTAAAATGCATTTTTCTCCTTCCTCTCCCTAAGAACTCTTGTTTGACATTCATTAACCCACACAAAATTAGTGATTTTCCCCTCCTCTATGCTTTTAAAACATTCTGTTAAATCTTTTATATTTTTTCATGCACCAGTGGGGTCCCTCGGCCTGGCCTGCGGGATCCGACCGAAACTGGCTCTCCGACATCCCCCAAGGGGTCCTAGATTGTGAGAGGGCACAGGCCAGGCCAAGGGACCCCACCAGTGGACAATAGGGGCCAGGGAGGAATGTGGATAGGTTGGCCAGTTGGGGAGGGACAGCAAGAGGGCTTACTCAGTCCTGATCAGCTGGACTCCAGCAGCAAGCTCACCTGCCGGTCGACTGTCTGCCCCCTGGTGGTCAGTGCATGTCATAGCGAGTGGTTGAGAGGCCTTAGCATATCATTAGCATACTACGCTTTGATTGGTTGAACGGCCGACTGGCCGACCGGAAACTTAGCATATTAGGCTTTTATCATATAGGATTAAATTTATTGGGTTAGCAATGGTTAATATGATTCTACCAGTTTCAGGTGTGGGTTTCTATGTTACAAAATCTGTATATTGCACTGTGTGCCCACCACCCAAAGTCAAATCTTCTATCACTTTATACATCCTGTTAACTCTTACTGTAGAATTATCACATCTGCCCAACTTTTCTTTCAAATATTGAAACACAACTGAGTTTATGCTTTCATTATTTGTTTCTCCTTTGGTCAAATTTCACATCCACATGTGTATTAATTAAACACATGATGCTCTAACTTCTCCCACATTATGCCATCTACACACACTCTCCCATCTCTCTTAGTCCAAGTCACATATCACATAAATCATTACTGACAATGTTTGGAATTATATTTAAATTACCTAAAACTAAGGAATATATCATTTTTGCTGCTGATATGCTTCAAGTTTAAAATAACTTTGGGTAAATGATCTTATTTTTTGTGGTAGGCATAATTCGAAATGGTCTTAAAGATTTCCACCTTTTGACACATACACATACCTGTATTAACCCATGCTTTTAGTGTGAGCTCAACCTGTGAGTATGATGGGGTATCACTCTCATGATTATGTTACATGAAAAAATAAATAAATTTTTCAGATGTAGTTAAGATCCATAATTAGGTAACTCTGATTTAGTAACAAGTGATATTGTCCTGGGTGGGCCTTATCTAATTAGGCAAGCCCTTTAAAAGAGAGAGAGATTTCAGAGAAGGTCTTTGAAAGTGATGAATATCTAAAGTAAAGTAAATGCATACACACACATAGTGGTACATTATTCATCCATAAGAGAGAAGGAAATCTTTTTTTATCTTCACCCTAGGATTTTTTTTCCATTGATTTTTAGAGAGAGTGGATGGGGGGAGGGGTGAATGAGAAAGAGAGGGGGGGGGAGGGAGGGAGGGAGAGAGATACTCATTGGTTGCCTCCTGCACTCACCTCAACCTGGGGCTGGGGATCTAACTTGCAACCGAGGTATGTGCCCTTAACCTGGAATCAAACCCGAAACCCTTAGGTCTGAGGGTCAATGCTCCAATCACTGAGGAAAACCAGCCAGGGCAAGAGAGAGAAATCTTGTTATATGAAACAATAGGGATGAAACTGGAGAACATTATGCTAAGTGAAATAAGCAAGACAGAGACAGACACATACTGTATGATGTAACATATATGCAGAATTAAAAAAGCAACAACAGAAAAATGTCAAATTCATGGAAACAGAGAGTAGAATGGTGGTTGCCAGGAGCCAGGGGGTGGGTGGTAGAAATGGGAAAATGGTGGTCATGGGTACAACCTACAAGTTATAAGATTAATACATTCTGGGGATCTAAGGTACAGCATGGTGACCATGTTAATAATACTGCATTGCATGCCTGACATTTGCTAATAGAGTAGATCTGAAGTGTTGTCCCTACACACACACACACACACACACACACACACACACACACACACACACACAAAAACACCCAACTATGTGTGTTAACTTGATTGTGATAACTGTTTCACAATGTATGTCAAATCATCATAGTGTACATTTCACTAATGATGAGATTTTAGACTTTGAAATGATGATGTTCAGATTTCACTTTGGACTTTGAGTTGAAGATATGATGACATTTAGATTGAGATTATGAGATAACGAGGTGCAAGAACTGAATTCTGCCAGTAACCACATGAGACTGGAAGAGAACTCTAGCCACCTAGAAAGGCAGGGAACCCCAGCTGCCACCTTGACTTCAGCCAGGTCAGATCTGAGCAGGAGATTTAGCTCAGCAGAACCTGAACTGATGACCTACATAAAGTGTGAGATAATAAGTGGGTGTTGTATTAAACACTTAAGTTTGTGAGCATTTGTTACATAGCAATAGAAAATGAATGCAACAGTGTTATTATTTTTTGTCTCATTTCCCAGATGCTAGCCTGGTGTGATTGTTGACAGTATTTTATAATCTGCATCTAATTGCACATCTTCTAAAAAATTTTGTGCACATTTGCATAATTCCCTTACTAGTAAATTAACTGCATTCTTTCTCTTATTTTTCCCTTTATAGGAAAGCTCAAGTTCTTCTATATTTCTTGTCTGTTCATTGTTTCTGTCCTTGTGCTGAAATTAGTATTATTTTTCATTGGTGTCTTTAGTCTTTTTTTCTTCACAATTTGATAAGTGTTTATGTTTGCTTAACTGCTAATCCAAAAAAAAAAAAAAAAAACCAAAAACACAACCCCACATTATTAAAACTTTCATTTGTATATGAGTCTATTTTATGTCTCTATTGTATACAACAACCAACTACATTCTCTCAGCAGGAAAAAGATCCAGAAACACAGCCAATTTTTATTTCATTACTAGAGGCCTGGTGCACAAATTTTGTGCACATTTGCATAATTCCCTTACTAGTAAATTAACTGCAAATTTTGTGCACGAGGAAATTAACTGCAAATTTTGTGCACAAATTTTGTGCAAATTTTTGGGTTGGGAGGATGGGGTGTGTGGTCCCTCAGCCTGGCCTACGCCCTCTTGCAATCTGGGAGTTGTCAGCCATCACTGCTGCGCTCGCCAGCTGTGAGCCCAGCTTCTGGCTGAGCAGCACTCCCCCTGTGGGAGCGCACTGACTACCCAGGGGACTGCTCCTGCATTGAGCGTCTGCCCCCTGGTGGTCAGTGTGCATTATAGTGCCCAGTCATTCAGCCCTTGGGTCAATTTGCATATTAGCCTTTTATTATATAGGATATACTTGTCTTCTATTAGTTTCCTTCAGTATCTTGAGATTTAGGAAGAACTTTAAATAGTGAAAAAAATATTGGAACCAAATCCCAAACTTTCGCCTTTAACTTAGGTCCATTCTCCTGGCAGGGTTTCTCCTGTAGGATTTTTCCTTTCCAGGTGATCTCATCTCACTGATCTTTTATTGAATGCTTAATGATGGACTTTTTCAGTCCCTGTCTCCTGCATCCCAGTCTCAATCTACTTACCTGATTTCATAATGTATTAACAAGTTTTGGGTTACAGTGTATAAAAAGTTTTCCAAGTCATTCCCCAAAGCCTTTACCTATCACAACAAAAGTAACAGTCAAGGTGTTTTCCAAAACATTGAAGCCATCAGCCTCTGAAATGAATCTAGCCACTGCACCTGGAATATGGAAGCAGTAAATACCATATTATTGAAATAGTATTTTTTCTTTCTCTTAGATCACTAATGTAATTGGACCTGTTGTTACTACTGTTACTGTTACCGCAATTACCGCCACCACTGCTGTCATTACCACTGAGGAGAAGCAGTTCATTTTTGATTGATTCTATCTCAAAACTTAGGGCTTTGACTGTTCTATTGTCCTTAGGATTCTGGCTGCCTCTAAAACGGCCCCCAGGGTTTCCTGCCTCCTGGTGTTTATGAACGTATATACTCCTTCCCCATGAGCGTGGGTTCCACTACAGCAGTGGTCGGCAAACCGCGGCTCATGAGCCACATGCGGCTCTTTGGCCCCTTGAGTGTTCTAACACCACTTCTTCAAAATAGACTCACCCAGGCCGAAAACCGACTTCTGCACATGGGCCACGAAGTTTCAATTGCACTGTACGTGCGTGCCCACACATGGGATTTTGTGGAAGAGCCACACTCAAGGGGCCAAAGAGCCGCATGTGGCTCGCGAGCCAAGGTTTGCCGACCACTGCACTAGAGATTCACTTCTAAAAAACAGAACAGGGCAAAGGAGAATGGAGGTCGCTTCCAGGGCTCGGTTACAATAATACTCTGGCTTCTGTCTTGCAGGCCCTTTCTTGCTTGCTGACCCTGATGGAAGTCGGATGCCATGTTTTGAGTTGACGTATGCAGAGGTTCACGTGGGAAGGAGCTGAGGGAGGCCTCTAGCCATGCCAACAGGGCCTGAGGCTCTCAGACCAACAGCCCCCAAGGAATTGATGCCTGCCAACAACCAGGTGATTGGGCTCAGGTGCGAATCTTCCCCCAGGGGAGCCTTAGGAGAAATTTGGACTCGGAGAGCCCAGCCACGAAGTGTGTCAATTTCTGTTGTTTAACTTGCTGGGTTTGGGGGTATTTTGTTATACAGTGATAGTAGACACCAATAAGACACTTTACATAACTGAGCTTTTGGTCTCTTTCATGGTTCTATAACTCCCTATGTCATTCCATAAATAGCATTCTTCAGATGCTGTCATGATGGATTGTTGATTTCTCTACCTGACCTACTAGACACGAAGCAGAACAGGAACTGTCCCTTTGCTCTTCACTGCCCCTCCTGTGATCAGCACTGCGCTCTACTCTCTCAGCCCCCTCACTGCCTTACACAGAGTGACTTTCAAGTTAGCAGGCGCCAGCAAAATCATTTTTAAAAAGGATGCAAATCTGTAATGTTTGACAACTATACTAACAGTAATTGATTGATTCAGAGATGGGACAATGTGCACAGAGAAAGGAAGACCATCTCTCCTGCTATTTGTTTTACACATATACGAGAGAGAAAAAAAGTCACAGAAAATGTTTGCACATGTAAGAGAGAAATCGAATAGAGATGTAAAAAAAAAAAAAAAAGAATAAAAGAGAGTGTATAGTTTATTATTAAATATCAAAAGGCAGCCGAAACCGGTTTGGCTCAGTGGATAGAGTGTCAGCCTGTGGACTGAAGGGTCCCAGGTTCGATTCCGGTCAAGGGCATGTACCTTGGTTGCGGGCACATCCCCTATGAGGGGTGTGCAGGAGGCAGCTGATTGATGTTTCTCTCTCATCGATGTTTCTAGCTCTCTATCCCTCTCCCTTCCTCTCTGTAAAAAATCAATAAAATATATTAAAAAATATATATCAAAAGGGAAAACAAGCTGACACAGATGAGTCTTACTAGCCCTCTTAGGTATTTTTTCTTTCTTTCTTTCTTTCTTTTAAGATTGCTGCTTTTGCGGACACTCTCCGACTTGAGTTATGTGCTTGCTGAGCCTCTGCTTTCTTATGTTCCAGACGACCTGGTGAGGGTATTGCTCTTCTCTTCTCAGGGAAGTAGACATGGAAATGCTGTGTTTCTACGTTCTCAATCACCTGCTTTCCCATCCCCGTCCTTCCAATCACTCCCACTGTGGCTTTATGAGTGCCTCCCCACGATACAGAAGGAAAATCAACATGGTTTCTCCAGGTTGCCACTCCATCTGCTTCTGCTGGAACCCTGGTCAGCGGGTCATTTCAAGGAGGATGTCAACTTCTCCTAAAGAAAGTTCCCAGGAATAGACCAGCTGCTTCCCGTGATGGCTTTTCTTTCTTTCTCAATGCCTGGATGCTTCTTCGATTGCACATTTCAATGTTTCTCTTTAAGAAAGATTCAATAGATGCTCCTATGTGTTAAATCTAAGATTACCTCACTTCTCTGTTATAAATTCTGATGCTGTATAACCTGATGTTTGACAAGTATCCGGGGTGATTCTTATTTGCAGGGAAGTCTCAAAATCACAGGAAAACAACTGAGAACTAGGCCTGTGCTGAAATAGTATCGAAAGTAACAATGGTACTTTGTAGTTCTAGCAAATGATTTATTCCAAGCCATTTAACCCTTTGCACTCGCTTGCTTTTTTCTCGATTCCTGCTACCGATGATAACCGTCGAGTCACACTCGACATCCGAGTGCAAAAGGTTAAATCTTGAACCTCTTTAACTTCACACACATTGCAAACATAGCTACACTTTTTCTTTATGCCACATGCACTCTAGTTTTAGGGTACAGAAGAATCAGACATCTGCCCTGTCCTTGGGGAGCTCAAACGCTGACAACATAGTTGCAATGGAGGCAAACATGGAGAAGAAAAAAGTCCTTCAGAAAAAAAGGAGAATTAGAAATACCAAGAATCTTATTGTAGGGTAGAGATTCAAACCACATGTAGGCACGGTAATCTTATTCAGGATTGTGAAGATCCAAGGCCAAAAGAAAACACATCAAGTCACACGTATTTCTCTTTATGGGATGAGGAGAAAATGAGATCCTATGGAGCCAACCTTTATTTCAGCCTGTATACTGCATGGAATTAAATTTTTATCTTTTACATGAGAAATATTAAGCAACATAAGTCATGTTTATAAATGAATATATGAAAAACAGGGTCATTCCTGATGGCTTGGACTCTTATCCAGAAACAAAGTCAGTGTGGAAGAAGGAGAATGGTTTGGGTGGAAGGGATCGTAAAGAGAGTTAAGAACTGAGCAATGGGGACTGTTTTAACAGATGCTTGCAAGTCCTGTGCCTGGAACTCAGCAGGCAAGCATACTTATTCACGCTAATAATCCTGTCAATAGTGGAAGTCGATAGGAGCAGAAAGTCAGAGACTTTATTTCTACGTGTCTGACCCAGAATTTTTAAAAAGCAATTTTTGACATTATCTTGAACTGTACATTTAGCCAAGTGACATATAAATTACAATTATTTTACCATTAGGCTATGTCAATGTCTCCATTTAAAATTCAGGGACTATGGATTATTTTTTTTGCCAGTAATTTTCAGACTATATCAATTCAATGCCCATTGACTTCTGGGGGTAGCTGTGCCCTTCACACGGTGTCATTATAAAAAGGCCGATGTCTGAATCAAATGAAGATTCAATGGTGAATCTCTACCAACAGTTCATGAAATCTAAACCTTGGAGTTGCTGAGTAACCATGTTCCCATAGGGTACCTTGTGCAAAATGAACTGTGATCTGCTATGGCCCTACATCTCCTTGACAGTCAATTTTGTGCCTCGTTCGAGAGTGTAGCACTTTGTGGGAAGCAGTTCGCCCTTGAAGTTACAAATCCTAATGGAAGTGCTTTACCTCCTGCCAGATTTCAGTGGGGAAGGCTTTCGAATGTGTTGCCATTTGTACATCCTGATTTTACCCTCAATGCACAGTGAAATCCTACTGAACAATGTGCTTTATTTTCTATTTCCTTTCTCTGGAGTGTATGATGAAAGACAGAAAGTAGATTGGTGTTATAAATGCAAAGAGCAAGAAGCAATTCAGTCATAGAAAATTGGGTGGGTTTTGCCTAATTTAGAGGTAGTGTTATAAATAGGAGATGTGTAGAAGTCTGTGGACCTTGGGATTTCATTCTCCATGCCACTGGTCTCAGTTTTCTATCAATAGCGAGATGGCATGGATTCTATTTTCTTTTCTCCTAGGGCCTGACACCTTCAAAAACCATACATGCAGCCCTGGCCCGGGAGCTCAGTTGGTTAGAGCATTGTCCAATATGTCACGGTAGCAGGTTCGATCCTCAGTCAGAGCACATACAAGAATCAACCAATAAATGCTTACGTAAGTGAAACAACAAATTGATGTTTCTCCTTCTTTTCTCTCTCTCTCTCTCTCTCTCTCTCTCTCTCTCTCTCTCTCTCTCAAAAGCAATAAATTAAAATAATAATAATATTTTTAAAAAAGCATTAGCTGCAAGCTGGTAGTTTGAGTGTTTTAGAGAACTCATTCTCTATTTTTTCATCTTTCTGGACCAATGCCATCAGGAGTAACAAAGTTCAGGCACCAAAGAAAAAAGTGTTAAGCCAAAATTTCTGGGGAAAAAATTATGCCAAATAAGTAAAGAAAAGAAAAAAAATCATAGAAAAAACAAAGCCATTCATTTTGTTTTTATACTACACAGCACTGTTTGTTATAATAATTGTAAGTCAGTCTGATCACAGTGGGAGATTAACTTTGGTAAACTGATAATGAAAGCTCTAATAATTACTGTTTATTCTTGGCTTCGATCTTTCAATATTTTAAAACTAAAACACAGTGTCTTCAATGACTATGAACATGGTTTTGATTTAAGTACTCATATTGAGTCAGTAGATTTAGCATTTCTTCACTTCTATAATTATCAGTATCATTTGAAAAATTACTAGAAGAGGCATGTATCTTTGGCTTCTGTAGCTGCAAGTGTGATTGAGGTGCAATAAAAAATGCTGACTGTATATTTCAAAGCAATTCTATATGATTATACCCTTGGTCTTCAAAGACAATCATAAGATATTCCTATAGGGTAATTCTGTGCCAGGTGCTGTTCTAAATGCTTTCCCTATATTACTTTACTGCATACTCTCAATAATGTCATTTTGCAGATAAAGAAACTAAGGCAGAGAATATAAGAAATATATCCTGTCCTGGTCTGTGTGGCTCAGTTGGTGGGCACCGTCCTATGCCAAGAGAGGTGGCTGGTTGGATTCCCAGTCCAGGGCACATGCCTGGGGTTGCAGGCTCAATCCCCAGTAGGGGACATGCTGGAGGCACCTTATCCATGTTTCTCTCTCTTCAATGTTTCCCTCTTCGCTCCTCTCCCTCTAAAATCAATAAAAACATTTTTTTTAAAAGAAATATACCCAAGATACCTAGCATTGTACATATAATAAAAAAAACTAATCTGGGACTTGAATCTAGAAAGCTTAGCTCCAACACCAGGTTTTTAAGTGCTGTAATATACTTCCACACTAGCTATTTCATATTCTAAGGATTCTACAGCCAAAACAAGGAAAAATTTTTAAAAAATTAAAAAAACACAAAAACTATAAACTTGGAACCACTCAATACTACTAGTTTGATCCTTTGATTGTCTTTGTTGCAATGATGAATGGGCAAACAGGAATTACTTTTAAGAAAGCACTGAGCTAGCAACCAATAAGTTCCTATTTTTAATCTATGGTTGTTGGTACAAATGCAAAGCCAACAGAAATCTCCAATTTGAAATGTGGTGAAGAAGGCATCTTGTTTCAGTACACACAGCTCTATTATGATACAGCATGACTGTGAGAACAACAGGGCTGTGGTATAGCTCAATGGTGTTACAGGTCGATCATAAAATAGCAGAATGTGGAGGTGGCCCTGGGGACAGACTCCATGCCAGCACAAGAGCTCAGTTCTTCTCTGCTCGGCTCCACTCTGCCCAGCTCAAGTTCTCTCCACCTACTTTGCTCTGCTTGTCTGCTCCTGCCTGCTCCACTCCACTCTTTCCAGCAAGATGTCTTTAGTGTTTCAGGTCCAGCCAGAGAGAGGCTGTTTCCAGTCTGCAAAAGGGAAAGTGAGCTTGGAGTCCAGAATGGAGCTGACTTATGCAGAGAGAAGTCCCCACCCCTGGTCTCTGATTGGTCTGTCCTCATGCAAAGGAGGATGCCAAAGTCTTGCAATTCTATTGGTCCAAAGGAACTGTTCTGATTGGTCAGAACGAAGCTGTTCTGATTAGCTGAAGATGCTGATAGGGATATAGCTGCACAACTTCATCAGATGGGGAAAATCATAGTCCTATTGGTCGAAATGCAATTACAGGAGCTCCTTCATGAGGGCTGGCTCAGATGTCAGGAAGATAGAGCTGGAGGCAAGCAATTCAGTGCAGGCTTCTTCCAGAAGTCAATTTAGGCCTTTGTGAGAGGTCCCTGCTTAGAAAGCGTTGCTAGGTACTGCCATTTTTGCCTTTTTTTTTTTTTTTTTTTTTTTGAGCTCAGTTAGCCACCAGGAGCCTTTTTTGGCAGGTATCTCCTTTTTCAGGGTCCACACTGTCAACTTCCCATCAAAATATCTGTGCAGACATAAAAAGAGTGTGAAAGCACCAATAAAAATTTTAAAAATTAGATATCTAGGCCATTTACTGCCATAAACTGTTAGAAACATTATCTGCTATAGAAAATGGAGCTGATGCCCTAGCCAGTTTGGTTCCATGGATAGAGCACTGGGCTGTGTACTAAAGGGCCCCGGGTTTGATTCCGGTCAGGGCACTTTCCCGTGTTGCAGGCTTGATCCCAAGTGAGGGGCATGCAGGAGGCAGCAAATCAATGATTCTTTCTCGTCATTGGTGTTTCCATCTTTCTCTCTCCCTCTCCCTTCCTTTCTGAAATCAATAAAAATATATTTTAAAAAAGAAAGAAAGAAAATGGAGCTGAACACACATGGACCTCATATCACAGGATTGGTGTAATAAAAGGAGAGAGGGAAATATAATATTCACATAGATAAGGTTCTATGGATTCTTAATTATTTAGTCTGGGCACTTTTTATCATTAGGCATAGAGAGCATAGTGTCTAGTCCTCTAAGATTTCAGGGGCCTACAAAATAATTGAAAACTAATTGAAAATAGAAGAGAGTTTTAACCATAAAATCCAAAAAAATGAAGAAGATAAAAGTGCAAAGTTAAAAAAAAATACACAACTAAACTATAAAACATTGCATCATATGAACAAATTCATTGCAATTTAACTAAACTTGTAATATCCTATCTAATAGACAAATATGCAAATTGACCATACCTCCGACACACTCACAAGCCATGCCCACAAGCCACGCCCACCATCCAATCAGAGCGAGTATGCAAATTAACCCAAACCAAGATGGCTACAGCCACAGAGAGCAAGGTTTCCTAGGTAACAGAGGAAGCCAAGGTTTCCGCCTGCCCTTCCCAGGCCTAAGCCTCCACTCAAGCTACAAAGTTTCAATTATAGAAGGTAAACAAATTCAAACAAATGGCGGCAGAATGGAGCTTGAGAGAGCAGGCCAGGGTTGCCGCCAGCAACAGGGGAAGCAAAGCTTTCCGCACACCCTAGCTGGGCCCACCCGCTTGAGGCAACAAAGTTTCAATTATAACCCCAACACAAATGGCTGCCGGCCTCAGAGGGAGCCCCAGGCTTGGCTCCGCTCCAGGCTACAAAGTTTCAATTGTAGAAGGAAAATAAATTCCAGATACCAGGGCCTCCGCTTGGGTTGCCAGGGGGCATGGCCCGTCTGAAAACCACCACAGGCCCCTCGCTCAGGCCGCCCCACACCCCAAGGGAACCCCCACCTGATCCGGGATGCCCTTCAGGGCAAACCAGCTGGTCCCCACCCCTGTAACCAGGCCTCTATCCTATCTAATAAAAGAGTAATATGCAGATTGATCATCACTGCAACACACAATATAGCTTCCCCCATGTGATCAAAGATCCTGCCCCCATGTGGACACAAGATGGCCACCACAAGATGGCCAGCAGGAGAGGGCAGTTGGGAGGCACCCGGCCTGCAAGGGAGGGCAGTTGAGAGGGACCAAGCCTGCAGAGGAGGGAAGTTGGGGGCAAACAGGCTGGCAGCAGAGTGGTTAGGGGGTGATCAGGCTGGCAGGCAGAAGCGGTTAGGGGCAATCAGGAAGGCAGTCAGGCAGGCAAGCAGTTGGGAGCCAGCAGTCCTGGATTGTGAGAGGGATCCCATATTGGAGAGGGTACAGGCTGGGCTGAGGGACAACCCCCCTCCGTGCACGAATTTCGTGCACCGGGCCTCTAGTATATCTATGAAACAAATAACATGGGATGTGTTTACATGCCATAAGTAGGTGTATGAATTTCTGAAAGCTTCTTTGCATTAATCTCTTCCCAGATTCTTAGCTCTTGACTTTGCCATCTCCAGTTCTGCACATTCAGTGCTACTGTGTTCCTTTCCTGCAGGCTCCACATCACTGTTTCTCAGGCCAAACGTCCTGTATAATAAAAGGGTAATATGCAGATGGACTCTAATGGCAGAACAACCGGGAATGCTATGACGCACATTGACCACTTAGGGGGCAGACGCTCAATGCAGGAGCTGCCCTCTGGTGGTCAGTGTGCTCCCACAGGGGAGCTCCATTCAGCCACAAGCCAGTCTCACAGCTGCAAGCACAGCAGTGGTGGCAGGAGCCTTTCCCACCTCCTCGGCAGTGCTAAGAATGTCCAACTGATGGCTTGGGCTTGCTTTCCCTGGAGATTGTGCCTAAGCTGGCAGGTGGACATCCCCCAAGGGGTTCCAAACTGCAAGAGGGCGCAGGCTGGGTTGAGGGACCCCCCACCTTGAGTGCACAAATTTTTGTGCACCAGGCTTCTACTAACTCATAAAAGCAGAAACAAAGACAACTTCTACCTCCCGCCAAATTGCGAGTCACGTTAAATTATTCTGATGCAGTGCAGGAGAGGCACATAGGCCCATGGTGTGGAGTAACTGCTGGTTCTTATGCTGCTCCCGGGATCCAAATTTCCCTTTTTTTTTTTTTTTTTACTCTTGGCCACATCCATATGCCTAGTACTTAGCATTAGTTTTCAACTATGGTCTCCAATCTATTTTCTCTTTACCAACAAGTCCCTATTAGTGCAGATTATCTGAAAGCTTGAGGGCTAATGTACTGTGAACTTTTGAGCTCCCAAGACTCAAACTTTTCCTAATTTTTAGTTGGGACTAAATTTTATTGGCCATGCTCTTCTAAGCTACTATTTGATTGGCCTATCTACTGCCATGATCTCCTTCCTCTTACCTGACTCTCTTTTCCTCCTGTAGATTCAGAACATGCCCCCAAACCTCTGTTATACCTGTGCTACATCTCTCCATGGATCACTCTAAAGCTGAGCTGTTGCTTCTTGGAACTTTGGAGGTCTCCATTCATTTAACCCATCGTGGGAGAAAGATGGTCCTTCATGTCCAGTCAGGTCCAAGTGTATTCCTAGAATAATACCAGGTCCCAGCTTTCTCTAGTGCTGGGCATAACTTACCATAAATAAAAAACATACTTTACTGACACTTCCCAAGATTATCTGATCCAATCTCTCATCTATGATTTATTAAATGAGAGGTATGTTCTTTTAATATTAAAGATTCATTTCTATCTTTAAAAACAAATTTGGAATCCTCATACCTAAAGGTGTTTATTTGTTTTTGGTAACACGGTATTGTATAAAGTGATTCAAAAGTCCATTGGAGACTATCAGGCTTGGAATTCTAGAATGACTTCTGGCCTAGATCAATGACTAGTAATAAAAAAAAAAGAGGAACATTTAAAATCCCTTGATAGCCTTAGTAATCACAGTTGTGGAAGGTTAAGAATATTGTCAAGAAATATTATAAAAAACAAAACAACAAAAACAAAAATTCATTAGCTCATAGTAGGGTGAGGTATAGGCCTAGGATAGGAAATATATTTCTCTTATCTTTTCTCAACAGAATTTTCCTCCCCCTCTGCATTTGTTACATGTGGTCATTAGATACTGTTTTTTCCAGTGGCTGAAGGGTTAAAGAGAATAAAACAGGGCAGAGGAATTATCGTGCTTAGCAGTATCTTGTAGAAAGCTTGCAGCCTTGAGCTTGGCATAGCCTAGATAGCCACTAGACATCTGGCGCTGGGAGGAACCAAGGACAGACCGGACCCTTACCTCAGCAGAACTGTTTGCAGCCAGCAGAGGTTAATAAAAGTCTGCCTCCCCCTTCAGTCACCGCTGATTCGTTTTTTGGACACAGCCCACCTGCACCCAGTTGCCTGAAATAAAAGTTCTTTTGATACATTATGGCCTCATGTCATAGGTGTGCAACCCTGGTGCACTCGGAACCTTTCAGTGGCCATCCACAGTGATTAATTGGCAGAAACTAGCTTAGAGGGGTATGGCATTAGATCGGGAAGGTTGCAATAGTCTATACACACAGCAAAACTGGATACTTTATTATTCAGTTATCCATTTGGTTCAGGATATCAATCAAAACAGATATGTAACGGGACTTGGACAGAATGTCCAAGTGCTGTGGAATGTGGTTAGTTGGGTGTGCAGATGAAAGTAGAATTATAAGAACACTGACTTAAGGGACTGTTTTTTTTTTTGGGGGGTGGTCTCTTTGAAGTACAAAATATCATTAGTGGGTATTGATATGAGGTACACTGGCCTCTGGTATTTTCTCCCTCAGCAAAGAGGATATTGCTGACATGGGCAAGTTGTAATAGCGCTGTCCTACATAAACGTGTTCAGCTGGTCTTACACATCTTTTTATGTTCCCAGGGAACTAGGTCGATATTGTCTTACTTTTAATCTCATGTGTGTATATGTTATATAAGCTCCAGGGCCATTGCAAAAAAACTGTAAGTATATCTATATATTTTTTTCAAAGCAGTATTACTTTCAAAACAAAAATAACACCCTTTCTTATAAATACATTAATGGCATAAACATTTCCTTCACCCAAGTTTTGAGACTAAATATTTCAGATGAGTTCAGAAGAAATGGCAAAGCTAGTCAAAAGAAAAATCAGTAAGTAAACAAATAAAAAATTAAATACAATTGAATTTTATCTATATATTAACAAATCATTTAGCAATTTAAGCATCACATACAGGAAAATCAGCATCTGTTATTTTTTTAAAAAACGTTTCCAATTTCCTTTGGTGGGGGCAGTGTCTTTGTGCAAATACTTTCTTTGTTAATATAATAGGAAGTAAAGACTCCAGGAATAAAAAAAAAAAAAGAAGGAAAAGAGAAATATTTTATGTATCTTAGAAATTTAGGAGAAGCTTTACATTAAGAGAATTTTATGAAAGCAATTTTTGAAGCACATTTTAAAAAATGCTTTTGAGTATTTGTATATGACTTTAAAGTTTTATTTGCCATTCTTCTAACAGCGTCTAAATATTTGTAACTCTTAGGACAATGTATAACAGTTGCTATTATTAATCACATTTTGGAAACATCATATAATTAGATCTTTATACCTAGAAGTAGAAATGTGGGCAACATAAATTATTCTAACTTTTCTTCATTTTAAAAAGAATCAAATGTCACTCTGCCTTTCAGCTGAATATATCTTTTTCTTTTAGATTCTTGTCCATTTTTTTCTTTCGTATGTAATACTAGAGGCCCAGTGCACAAATTTGTGCACAGGTGGGGTCCGGCCAGCCAGCCTGATGGGGCTGATAGGGCCGGGCCAGCCAGGCTGCGAAACTCCCCCCACTGCTCCACAAGGCTCCCCCAACCCCGCAACTGGTCCATGAAACTCCCCCACCTCGCGACTGCTCTGCGAAAACTCCCCCGCCCCACGACTTCTCCACAAAACTTGCTGCCACCAGTGACTGCTCCACTAAGCTCGCTGCTGCCCCGTGAAGCAGCCTGCCTCCACCGCTCAACAGTCCCCAGTCTCGCCCACCGCCACCTCCCCTCATGGTGAGCGGCTTGGGGGTGGGGGGGGGGGAAAGGCTAGGGGGTACCAGTTGTCTGTTCGGTCATGATAGCACCTAGCTCTTTTATATATTAGGGTAATTTCAGAATTTTTGCTGATTTTAGTTTGCATCACTGAAAAAAAATGTTGTTCATTTAAAGAAAACTTTAAATGAGTAATTTGGCATTTAAAAGCAAAGATGTTGGGATCCAAAAGATCTTTATAAAAAAAAGTATATCAAATATTTAGAAGGGAATAGGGGAAATAACAAAAACATTATAAGAAAATCTAGTACTATATTACATTTACACTAAGGCAGACAACTGGTACATTTCTATACATTATTTCAAGATAGAAACATATTTGGTTTAAAGAAGTCAGGGTAGATTAACATTTTCTTCATACATAATCTGACTTGAAGGTAAGAGAACTCACTGACCTTGTATGCCAAATTCATAGTATTTATGATAGAACTGTTGAGCCACTTCATCTGCTATGCAGAGAGAAAGGGTCTAATGCATACCGAGAACTTGCAGGAAAGCTTCAGAGAGAGAAGTTGCTATGTTCATGAGAATTTCTGATGAGTTTTCAAAACTCATTAAAGACTTTGGATCAAGATAAGGATGTGAACTTAGCACTGGGAAATTCTCCCTCCACATGACTAAATGATGATAATCCCAATAAAAAACATTCAAATAAATTATAATATGATAAAGTAAAAAAACCACAGCCTCAATCATAACACAGTTTTTCATGGGATAAAGTGCACAGACATAATGTGGGGACAGGGTGGTATGATACGGGTAGCAGGTATTGAAAAACCTATGAGTGGTAGGGTCTGTATCAAGACCAGCTACTTGAACTGCAGAGACTGAAATAAGTTGGGAATGATTCTCGGGACCACAGCAGGCATAACCCTGTGTACCCGTGGCTGCAGGAGAAAAGTTTGCACATGGAGCTTGGGACAAGTCACCCCGTGGTTGAATAACTAGAGCTGAAATATCCACTATATTACCATGAGACAGAAGATTTAGCCCCTGATAGAATACCCAAGTCTGGACTGGGAGTGCCCACCAAACCTATGAAAAGGCTAAGCTTAAGTGCAAAGATTGAGGGGAACATTTCACAAGAGAATCTCCCCACAGAATTAGATCCAATCAGTGATATTCCCAAACCTCCTGAGGAAAATTAAGAAAGGCAAAAATTAACAGAAATTGTTACATGAGGCTTACAGAACAATCTCAAAATAAATTTAAAATAAATGAAGATCTGCAAACTATAAAATGAGGGAATAATTATCTTACAAACAAAATAAGACATCAGAAACAAATATCTGTAAATAAGAAATACATAGTTTTATAATTATTAAATCAATAAATAGAGACCATATGTTGTTAAAAAGTAGATCAGGCATTTTATTTGTAAATGAGTCTATAGTGCATATATAATAACTAGAAGCCTGGTGCACGAAATTCGTGAATGGGGGGGGTCCCCTCAACCCAGCCTGCACCCTCTCCAATCTGGGACCCCTGTGGGATTGGGCCTAAACCAGCAGTGGGACATCCCTCTCACAATCTGGGACTACTGGCTCCTAACTGCTCACCTGCCTACCTGCCTAATCACCCCTAACTGCCCCCCCTGATGGCCTGGTCACCCCAATTGCCCCCCGCCAGCCTAGTTGCCCGTAACTCCCCCAACTCCTCCCTCCCCTGCAAGCCTGGTCACCCCTCACTGCCCCCCTCTGCTGGCCTGGTCGCCCCACACAGCCTACTGTTCGGTCATTTAGTAGTCCCTCATTAACCCCCCTGCAGGCCTGGTCGCCCCACACAGCCTGTTAGGTCATCCGTCAGTTGCGATGGTCCCTTAGGCTTTTATATATATAGATTCTTGCTTTTACCTATTCACCCACAAAATCTAAAATAGTTTAGTTTCTATGTGACTTTTCAAAAAAAATGTTGCCAACTCTGATCTATACATAGAATAATAAAGCATATATAAAAGGTCAATTTAGAGGAAAAAATCATCAGACCTCTTGTTTAGCTAAATTTCCAACTGTTTAAACAGTACAATTAATTACAGAAAGTTGATCTAGGTGTTCTAAGTAAGCACAACCAGTAATTCAGCTCTGAGCATCTGCACTAAGGAACACTATTACACACATTATGTTAAATAAAGTGGATCAGTTCCAAATTTGTGATGTACCAGCCACTTTATTTTAGGCTGGAGTTATACAATTTCTCCCAGAAGCAAGGTAAACACACCTGCTCCCTCACTTGATACAAAGTCTATATACTTGGCAAGTTCTGGTGATCAACTCTGCTAACACAGATGCCAGAGATCTTGACTGCAGAGAGCTTGTTGATTCAGTTTTACTTGGCATACATCAATAGGTCAGGAAAATCACTCTGGATACTACCTTTAGGTGGCCCTATAACTGGCTAATTATTAATATCCAGAGAATTACCAGTGCAAAATACTGGCCCAGAGAATGTGATACACATCATTTCTAAAGGAAAATTAGCAAGTCTATTGTAAAATTTTTTATTGGTGGAATCTGGGTAAAAATACAATTTGCTACATCTAAAATATAAACTAAAGCTGAGGGATATGGTACAGAACCACACTGTCCATTCAATATGGCAGTGACTAGCCACATGCAGTTATTTAAACTTAATAAGATTAAATGAAATTTTAAAAAATTCAGTTCCTCTATTGCACCAGCCATATCTCAAATACTCAATAGCCACAGGTAGCTAGTGGCTGCCATTGTGAACCATGGAGACTTAGAACATTTCCATCACTGCATTATTTTTACTGGACAGAACAGTTACAGAAGATAGACTGATATCCATATCTAGATGCAGTGATAAAGACCTATAAAATAAAAGCTTGTTTAACTTGACTGATTAAATGCCTATGAATTTGGATGTGATGTAGTGAGTACAGTTTGAATGCATTTAGTTTGAGTACTTCTGACACATGTCTATGCGGGAATGTCAAATAAACCAGTAGAGATAATAGTGTGAAGCTCAAATGTCTGATGTCAAAAATAGAAATAAGTATTGGGTGGCTATTAATTTCTAGGTTGTATTTGAAGTTGTGAAAATGTTTTACTTAGCACTGGAATACAGACAGAAAAGCATAGCTCATGGGTGAACACAGAGGGACACTGTGTCAGTCACTGATCTTAGTTGCTAATAATAGAAGCCGTTGTAGCAAGTTTAAACAGAGAAGAAAAATAAAGGAAATAGGTAGCTCAAAGAATATTTGTGACTGCTAGAGATTCAGGGTTGGAGTCTATGCAGCCAAAGGACTCCTGCCTATTGTCATAGAAATGTACCAACAATTACCCAGGCACTGCAACCCATGTCATTGGTGCTGACCATGGACCACAAGACCCTGAGCCTCTGCTTATAGGCTCCATGCTTCCATCTTTATCCTCACCCTGTCTTGCTCTTCATTTCCCAGTTAAAGTTTAATACAGGAGCACTTGATGGGCAGAGCCTGTTCTTTAGCTCGAAAGAAAGTCAAGACTACGTTTTCTGACTTCTAGCTTACAGATTCATTACTCATATTGTATGAAATGCCCCAAAATATGGGGGGTTGTCTTAAAAAGAGCTAGATATCTTCACTGCTGTTCAAATATAATATGGCTATCTATATGTCTATCCTTGGTAAAAGAAGAACAACAAAAATATCAAAAAAATACTAAAAATAAATGGTGCTCTGAGATCCAGAGGACACTGGATTTTCAGAAAGGAAGGGTGAACTGCAGTGTCCAATGCAATAAGATGACGAAATAACTATTTTAATTTAATTCCGTAAAGGTTGAACTAGTTGATATGAAATGATGCACTTCATGAAATAAAGTGAAACTTCCACATAAAAATTAATCCTGGCAAAGGACTCACTTCACTTGTTTGGTAGGTTGCCATCTTAGCCAGCCACGTACCGCATGGTGGCATGCGATGTAAGATATCTATTGTATCTTTACCTCAAACCTAAAGAGTACTATTGCACAGATAAAGCAAACTGGAGTTCAGAGACATTAAATGATTTGCCCAAGTTAACAAAGTTGGTAGGTCCTAGAGCTGGGCATCCAGAGAGAATACGCTAACCCCAATGCTCATGATCATTCCATTGTGTTTACTGCAGATATTATTAGACACTGATCACAGCAGGGTACTTGACAAGTATAACAATTTCTGTTAGAGTAAAAATGAAAAAAAAAAATATATGGCTGGATTTTAACCAGTTAACTGCCACGCGTCCAAAACGGAAACCATCCCCACTGCATCTATAGATGCTTATGGTGTACAAAGGGTTAACCCTTTGCAATCGCTTGCTTTTTTCTCGATTCCTTTATTCTAATGCTAACCATCTCGACATCTGAGTGCATAAGGTTAAAGTAAGTTTATTGACAGGTGGATGAACAACTAATTCTCAGAGAGGATCAATCAGTAATATCATTTAAAAAGATGAGACTAACTATACACCATTTGGCTCTTTCATTTATTGCTGTTTTTCAAATGTTGAAATTGTCACGTTGGGAGTCAGCATTCTAATCCTGTTGCTGTTGTTTTCATTTTTAATTGTCATAACCTTATAATTATGCCATTTTTCTTTATTTTACCTTCTGTTTCTGGCATGTTGACTTAAATCATGGCTTTGGTTTAATTCTTAGCTTTAGCATTCAACTACAAATTAGTTGACAGGCTATTGATTCAATCAATGAACATTGTTGGGCCTTTTGCTGGGTTCCAGGAATATAAAAAATGAGCAAAACAGTTATGGACTCTGACCTCACGAAGCTTAAGTCTCTAATGTTTCCTCACCTGTAAGGTAGACATTGTACATCATGCCTAAAATAGTACTGTGAATTAATGAGCACATGCATGTAAAAAAAGTTTGCACAGTTTGTTTATTTACTCACATACTAATTTATTTACCCCATCACAATCATTGTTTTCCTGTGTTTTTGCTTTATCTTGGCAATTTCTCCTGAACTAAGGTGCTCCAAGTACCTGGAGTTCTACTTGTAAATCCCAGATTGCTCCAACCCTTATGACTATATATTTCAGAAAATCTACCTAACACCCTAGTTATTGTGTAACTGGGCTCTCTGGCCAACTAGATATGTTCACCTCTAGTGCATTTGCCCATTATCCCTTGATTAATTTATTTGAAGGATGACTATGTCTTCTTACCTAACAATAAATTCTTCTGATTCCTTTCATCCTCAGCCTCTCCTAATGCTCTCCCCCCTTTTTTTTCCCTAGGTCTACTCTGAAAGTTCATGGGGGTATATGCAGAATTTATCTAGGGAATTAGTTTAATTGCATTTTTTTTACCCACAATTGCTAGATTCTGAATGTTGGGCCACATGCTTATTAAAATACAAACCTCAACCTGAGAGATTTCAGAGTTAGATAATCTAGAACTAAAGGAGAAATTGTAGAAAGTAAGTTCTGAATGTCTACCACGTGTAGCATACATTTTAGCTAATACTTTATATGTTTTGATTCATTTAATGCTCAGGAAAATTCTGAGAATTTGAATGTTATTATTGCAATTACATAGACATGGTATTATGGGATGAAATGTGCCCCAATACTTCTGAATGTTGACTAAATTTGGAGGTAGAGCCTTTAAAGAGGAGATTGATTTAAAATGAGGCCATTAAGGTGCTTAGTCCCTAATTCAACCTGACTGTGTCCTTATAATAAAAATAAATTTGGGACATCAGGATGCATAAACACAGAGAAAAGAGGAAATGGAGAGGCTTCAGAAGAAACCAAATCTGATGTCATCTTGATCTTGGACTTCTAGCTGCCAGACTAAAGAAAAGAAATTTCTGTTGAAGCCAATGTTTACAGCAGCTACAGCAATCTAATTCATATCCTATATAATAAAAGGCTAATATGCAAATAGACTAAACAGCGGAACAACTGAATAACCGGCCACTATGACGTGTGTTGACCACCAGGGGGCATGTGTGGAACATGGCGGGTGTTGGCCATGGTGGGATGGTGGCAGGTGAGCAGGGGCTCCAGACTAAGGCAGGGCGCTAGTCGCTGTCATTGGGGTGAGCCTCTGGTGATTATTGAAAATTCTTTGCTCCGACACACTGCTGTCCTGCCCAGTGCTTGCACCTGCTGCTGGCGTAGAGCTGCCGCTCGCACCCACTGCCAGAGCTGGCTCTGCTCTCACCCACAGCTGGCACCAGAGCCACCGCTTGCACCTGCTGCTGGTGCCCGGTGCTGATCCTGATCACTTGGCGCCATTAGCAGGTGTGAGCGGTGGCTGCTGACCCCAATCACGCCTGAGGGCTTCTCTACCTCCCCCTGCTCCTGAGGGGTGATTGGGGCAGCAGCTGCCACTCGTACCCACTAACAGTGCTGGCCCTGCTTGCACCTGCTGCTGGCACCAGCCCCAATCGCCCTGCGCTGTCAGCTGGTGCAAGTGGGGCCAGCGCCATCAGTGCGTGGGAGCGCCGGTGCGGGAGGGGCCGGGCAGGGGGTGCGGAGGATGGGCCAAGATCTGCCCCTGTGCCTACCACAGCCTCTTGGCATCTGCAGAGTTTCTTTCAAGGTGCACGAATTCATGCACTGGGCCCCTAGTGGTAAATGAAGCTCAGAGTGTATGTACTTTCCCCAAGGTTCACCCATTTAGATGTGGGGAATGATTCAAACATAGATTTCTTTAATCTAAGTAAGTGGTGTTTTTAAGTTATACCATGTTGGCTCACATAAACAGTGGCAGTTATTATAAGTAACACTTTGCTAACAGTGAATGTTTTTATATATTTTCAAGGAAGATCATAACATTTCCAACATAGAGTTGTACATGTCCAGGTTGTGTGCGGGTGAAGGGATGGGTACCATGGCCCATCTTTTAGAGCCTATTCCTGTATCACTACTAGTCTGTGGAATAATGTTTCCCTCTAATATCTGTCAGCCTCACAGACTTCCTTGTCTTTCATTTTCCAACTGGTGGGGTCACTTGTCAGTTGCTGACTTTCAACTGTTGCTATTTCTTGTCTTTATTTCATTAGAACAAACAGGGCAGATCCAACACAGCCTTGTAATGTGAAGGTGAAGAAAAGGACAGGACAAAATATCTTGTATCTAACATGAATTTGAAAAGACAAATTATAAATAACTCGAAATTTTCACTCAGTTAGTACATAAGCTTACGTTTTGCTATTCAAGATCATGAAATGAAGTTAGAAAATAATGCATCCTTCAGCTCGAGACACTAAATTACACCCAACTGCAATAACCAAATATCCTTATGAAGCTAATGTGAGATTAGAACAAATAGGGCAGATCTAACATCTTCTCTATAACGTGTGCTGAAACATTTACCTGCCATTTTTCAACCATGATGAGCAATCAGTCCTAGTCTAAGAGTTTAAGTTGGCAACTGATTACCAGCAAGCAATTTTTTTTATCACCCATCTAAGCTCTACTATGTAAGAAAAACTCAACTCTGCTTTCACTTTTTTAAAAAATGGTCTTATGAGTTTGTAGAAAAGTCCTTGAGTCTTGTCTATTTTTGTGGGTGTCAGCATTTTCAGAGACATTATTTGCAAATGATAGAATTACTTTCAAGGAGTGTGAAATTCTGAGAAATCAGCCTCGTAATGAGAAGGTGAAGAAAAGGATAGGGCAAAATTTCTTGTATCTAAAATGAATTTCAAAAGACAAATTATAAATAACTCAAATTTTTCACTCAGTTAGTACATAAGCTTATGTTTTGCTATTCAAGATCATGAAATGAAGTTAGAAAATAATGCATCCTTCAGTTTGAGACACTAAACTACACCCAACTGCAATAACCAAATATCCTGATGAAGCTAAAGTTGTGAGATTAATTGCTCCCTTATATTCATTTTTAATGAAGAGTAACAATTGACTCGACAGGCTAATTATTATAACATCCAGGGTCCACAGTATGTAATAAGATTCATACTGTACCAGTCAGTCAAAATCTTTCACTTCTGTTATTGTGCTTGAAATCCTCAACTTTCTTTGTTTGTCCTATTAACTAGATGACATATGAAAATTACTAAAGGTGTTATTCTCAAGAGAGAATGGAAGCATGAAATATTCTTCTCATATTTCTACTGCAATTGATGTTGTGAAATGGCCTTGAGTATATTAAGCATGAATTCATTCCAATTTTATAATAATCATTATATTTATGGAGCACATTGAAATGGAAATTTTGATAAGATGTACTAATGCTTAGTGTACTAGTATTCTATTGTTAGACAGTATAGGTTCTTTTAGAATGGAGATAGATTGCATAAACTTCACAATGCAAATTCCTAATGTAATGTATGTTGGAAGATACGCATGTTGAAGTTGTTGGTGTTACTGGATTGTTTTAATATATATTTCTTTAGTTCTATGCTTTCTCTATAAAAAGTAGAGATATTTTCTGGGGAATTTTTATTTTTTTAACAGCTTATATTTAAAATTTATTGCTGAATGTGTGTGATTCTTCCTTTCATTGCAATTCAACCTCTCTGATGTGCTTGCCCAACATGTGTGTCCAGTACCCTCATATTTATACTGAGAGCTCCTGCTATCAAACACAGAGAGGAAGCTACCGTGAGAAGGGGGAATGTGAAGCGAGCAGTCCTGAAGTTGAGCATACAAGAGGATGAGAAGTGATTGTCTGGTTTAGAAATATTGTGTGTTAATGGGGGCTTGATAGTGGTGATACACCTCTAATTTCTTCTCACTAGGATGCTGTTAAAAATATACTTGCACCCTAGCTGGTTTAGCTCAGTGGACAGAGCATTGGCCTGCAGACTGAAAGGTCCCAGATTCAATTCTGGTCAAGGGCACATGCCTGGGTTGTGGGCTCAATCCAGCGTGCAGGAGGCAGCCAATCAATGATTCCCTCCCATCATTGATGTTTCTCTCTCTCTCTTCCTCTCCCTTCCTCTCTGAAATCAATAAAAATATATTTTTTAAAATATATACTTGCTACAACTAAATGTGTAAACATCTCAGGCCTGATCTTGGACCTCCAGGTTTCAAATTTTACCTTTACCTCTTTTTTATTTATGATGAATATTATATAGGCAAATTTATATTGTTGCCATATATTTTTTATTAATATGAGATGCATAATATTGGTGAATGAAAGTGAAGTCACTTCTTTTCCTCCTTTTCTACTTTCTTTTGCTGCCTTGCAATTTTTTTGAACATCTGTAACATTAGATGTTTCTAAAATAATTCTGGCTCTCTTATTTTGATAAGAAATAGGTCAATTCTGAATATTTCACTAAATAATTAGCTGTGGACCATCTATGTTGTGTGAGGCATATGTTAAGACCTAAAAATAAAAAATATGCTCCTAAAGTCATCATGGAACTCAGTCCAGTGAGCAAGACAGATGCACAATATGCAATTCTAATAAAATATTATATTCATATCTTGCATATAAACATTAAGGCAAGAGAATAATTATTTCTGTTTACAAAGAAGAGAATGATGAATGATGAATGGCCATTTGCAAGGAAGACATAGATGAGCAGGACTTTATAGGAAGAAGGGGAAGCTTGAAAAATGCATGGAGTTTAAGAAATGCTTAGTTCCAAGTTATGTTTAATGAGGAAGACAGAAAGATTAGACATGCAGCTTCATTTATTATAAGTTTTCTGAACACAAAAAATTCTCAAATTTATTGAAATAGATATATTTGCCCTTGTAAAACATGTGTACAGTTTCCTCCTTCTTTAAGAGACCACAATTATATTTTATTTTGAGAAGCCTCCTGGCTCATTGTCAGATATATAGGCAGAACATCACTTTCTAGGTGAGCTGGTTACCTTTTAATCTGCCATGTCCAATTGGATCACCACGATGGGACAGATGTGCATAAAAGGTCCAATCAGCATTCTGACATCTCAAAGTCTGTGACAGGGATTTTGTTCTTTCAGTCTTAGTGAGCAAATTGGATCCAGGCTTGCTTCATTTAAACCACAGGTAGTAGCTGGTTTCTTAAACTGGCTCAATAAATGTAGAAACTATTGAGAGTAACTATTTTGGCAAGTCCAGCCTGATCCAAAATGATGTTCCCCAGCCCCCTCCTCAGCTCAACATTCTCAAAATCTAGTCTTACAAATAATTTCTGGGCTTTGACTACACAAATTAGCAAACTCCTATAAATCCTTCTGGGACTAAGCTTTAGTTTCTCTACTCCAATTCTGCATTTCAATCTCTGTATATATTCATGATTATGGCCAGTAGTTCCTCAAAAATACATGGATTGTTTGATTTCTCTTGTATGAGAAACATGGATTCCTTTCATAAAAGGATGTTTCAAAAGGATTTGAAGGATCTGGGTTCTCCCACTGGTCTTATTCTCCTATCTACTACACCCTAATTGTCCCAATAGTTGGGGATATAGAAATTCTAGAGCTGTGTGTGAATTTTACCTAAGACAACTGAGAAGGTTGTAAATTCACCTGACTTGTAATTCAGCAATCCACAGAACTGATCTCTAAGGTTGTTTGGAGATCTCAGCCCTATGGCTGTTAAGAGAGAAAGGATTCTTCCAGCACAGTCGCATTGGGTCCTGAGTTTCAGTCCATGCCTTGAGGCAAGAAGTTTAAGATTTGAGCTTGTCATTCTTGTACTTTTCAAATATTGAATACTGTCAGAAACAACTCTTCTTTCATTTGCTTGCAGAAATTATTCAACCTTTCAGAGCTGTTCTGTGACACAGTTAGTCACCCAAAGCTTTGCACTTGTTGGACACGTGGTTCCAGGTGACCACAGGGAAATAATTAATTAGCTGTTTTATGCTGATTACCTTAGGGCAGTTACTTTTCTGTTCTGGAATATTAATGGGCATCTCAATGTCATTTCCTGCATTTCAATGCCATCCCCATTATAAATACCCCACATTTCAGTATTGTGTGAAATTCATTCTAAATCTTTATATCAGTTACTGTGGATACTTGTTCTGGATAAACTGACCTTGGAAAGCTTAAATTTTTATAATCAAAGATGAAAGTAAACAAATACACTTTAGAAAGAACAAATATCAGAACTCTTAGGATTAAGGTAGAAAAAATTAATTGATAGTCTTTTATCTTGAGGATGTTAAGGTAATAAAGTTTCAGCAGTTTTCCATCCTTGGGTAATTTTTCTTAAATGCAAATATGTAGATGTATTTGGCTAGTTTGTATCACTGTTCCCCACTTTGCTCAGTGTTGATGGTGAAGGGTGGAATCTTGATTTATATTCCTACCAAGAACACATTAAGTGGAAAAGCAGAGTGCTACGGGAACAAAAAAGGGAAAAAGAAGGGATGCTTTCAGACAAAGACAACATATGGCCAATGAAGTCTTTTAAATATATATTCTTTATAGTTAGCTCTCAGATTTAAGCCCTACTTATTTATATATACGGTAAATGTACTTTTATATATAATTTAAATATTTACATATAAATGATAGGAAAAACATTATTTTGGAAGGGTTACTAGCTTATACATGACACTCATGTTATGAAAGCCAACAAGTAACTCTCTCTCTCTCTCAGTCTCTCCCCCCCCTGCCCCCCTCTCCTGACTCCTGGCTTGCAGGGCTCTCAAGCTCTGCACTCACCGATGTAACCCACAGCCAGGTGGAGCCCACACAACGGACCGATGGATTGAACCTAGCCTAATGCTACATCACAATTCCACCATGAAACGGAAACTCTGGATGCTGGCTTCACTTTGGGCTCTGCTGAAGCCCCAGCTGCATATTTTCCAAGACTGGGTTAAAGACAATGGGACTTTGGACCCCGAGGACTATAACTCCACAGAAAGAAGGCCTTTACCACATCTCACCCTCCTGTGGATGTGCTCATTCCAGTGACGCCCCAAGAACCCCACTCCCACTGTAACACAATTCACTGGTTAAAAGTTGATAAAAGTAACTGAGTGATATAAGGTGAGGGGAGCAGAATATACTACCCAAAGTGTGCTACTTCGGCATGTGGATTATTTTGAACTGAAGACAAGGTTTCAACAGACTCAGGAAGAGCTGTTTACTAGTACCTTTGGCTTACCTGCCTAAAAGACTAGATAAAGGGCCTGCACCAGGAAGGAATCTATCACCAAAGATGGCATTTTATATCAGAAAGACTACCTGCAAGGCATGGCAACCATTGGTTTATCAAATACCTGTTCCTCTCAACTGCCTGTGAATTGTTTTCCTCCCCCTGAAGCCCCAGACTCGGACCCCTTCTCCTTAGTTCAGGATGGTATATAAGCCTCAAATAGCTGTCTGTCTTTGGGGCTCCCATATGTACAAAATTTGTCTTTCTCTTGTCAGTCTGTCTTATGGCAACTTCATGACTAGACTAGCCAAATAACCTAGAAGAAAAAAAGGGAAAGGTTTCCGCCCTACAAATGCAATGAGTGAGAAGGTGGGTTAGCAAGTCATGCTGAATGAGATTAAATGCTGACAGCACGCTTTGCTGGCTGCATGACCTCAGGAGATTCTCTCTCTCACTTTTAACCTCTTCATCTGTAAAATGGCAACTATAATACTGTAAATGGTAGTTGTGAGAATTAAAGAAATTAATATGGTTAGCACATAGGACTCACCCAAATTAAGTGTGTTCAAAACACATAAAGATTATCTCTCTATTGATTTATATTTATATGTAGATACACACTAGATGTGTGTTCTACATGATCATTCTAACACACATAATCTAGTATAGAAATATTTAATCCACAGCATGAGAAGACTAGTTGGTATAAGGGAAAAATCAAACCTCTTTTAAACTTTCTTATATATTTGCAACTAACCAGAAGTGAAAGGAGAAGTTACTAAGTTCAGCAATTCTTAGTGGTGAAGGGAGTTTTAAGTAATTTTTCTCTTTTTTTATTAATTTTTTAATTTTTAATAATTTTTTAATTTTTTTCTTCTTAAGTAGTTTCTCTCTTATGAAACTGTGACAAATGCCTACATGAGTATTGAGTTTGATCTGTAAAGAACAAGAGGAATTTACCCTCTGCCCTCCAGCACTTTTTTTCTGTAATTCAGATTAATAATTGTTCTCATTTCTATTCCCCCCAGGTAAAGAACGAGAGGACCAATAGGAGTTGAGGAAATACACTTTGTTCTTTAAAAGTCAGCAGAATAGAGCCCTGTGACAAGGTGATTGGTTTCCACTTGTATGCTGAATTCCTTGACAAAATAAATAATTTTGTAAAGTCTCAAACAAAGACCATCCTCCTGAATAAAGAAAAAAATGTAAAAATCTCAGAGTGTGGGAAAAACACACACCCTCAAACTGTGAACATTTCACTAACAGGACTAAGATGATGACATTTAGATTTAACCTTTTGCACTCGGATGTCGAGTGTGACTTGACACGGTTAGCATCGGTAGCAGGAATCGAGAAAAAAGCAAGGGAGTGCAAAGGGTTAACCTCTTTCTAAATTACCAAATACAAGACAAGACACAACTATATTATACATGATAAATCCCTTTAGTAATTCAATTATGACTCGAGCCATGTGGGATGCTTTTAGCAGCTAGTAATGAAAACCCTGGTGAAAAATGGATCCAGCCATAAGAACCTTAGGAGGACAGCAGGAAACAGGTATTAGAGGGCAGGTGGACCAATGTTTGTTCAAAGATTTGTGAAGACCAGTGTGGACCAACATTTTCTGATCCTTCTGCTAAATCATATTCAGTTTGATGATAATGCCTTTCAAACACCCAATGTCCGCAGGGAAGGGTAGCCAGACAGGAAGAAAGACGAGGCTGGAACAGCAGGAGAAGGTCTTTCTCAACCCAGGGACTTCTTGTTGCATTTCACTGGCCACAATTAGGCCAGGAACCTGCTACGAGGTTAGAAAGAGACTGGGAACTGGCATTTTTCCACCTCTGAAGTGTTGAAAAAATAGGAGAGATCACCTAGATTACATGAAATAACTGGAGTAACAAGAGTTCATTGAATAAGAAATATATTGTTTGAGTTGCTTATATATTTTGGAAATTAACCCCTTACCAGATGTATCATTAGCAAATATGTTCTCCCATACAGTGAGCTCCCTTTTCATTTTGTTGATGGTTTCTTTTATCGTTTTTTTACTTATAGTCCGATTTGTTTATTTTCTCCTTTGTTTCCCTAGACCTAGGAGATGTAAAGGAAGACAAACTATTCAATTTAAAAATGGGCAAAAGACCTAAATAGACACTTCTCCAAAGTGGACATACAGAAATCCAATAGACATATAAAAAATGCTCAAAGTCACCTATCACCAGACACAAATTAAAACAACAATGAGGTTTCACCTCACACCTGTCAGAATGGCTACCATCAACAAATCAACAAATAAAAGTACTGCTGAGGATGTGGAGAAAAGGGAACCCTAGTACACTGCTGATGGGAATGCAGACTGGTGCAGCCATTATGGAAAACAGTATGGCGTTTCCTCAAAAAGTTAAAAATAGAACGGCCATTTGACCCAGTGATCGCAATTCTAGGAATATATCCTAAGAAACCTGAAACACCAATCAGAAAGAATATATGTACCCCTATGTTCATAGCAATGCAATTTACAATAGCTAAGATTTGAAAACAGCCCAAGTTCCCATCAGTAGATGAGTGCATAAAAAATCTGTGGTACATTTACACCATGGAATACTATGCAGAAGTAAAAAAGAAGGATCTCTTATCCTTTGAGACAGCAGGGAGGGACCTGGAGAGTATTATGCTAAAGGAAATAAGCCAGTCAGAGAAAGACAAGTATCACATGATCTCACTCATCTGTGGAATCTAACTGAACATAATAAACTGATGAGCAAAATAGATCCAGAGACATAGAAGCATGGAACAGACAGTGGAATCTCAGAGGGAAGGCAGAGATGGGTGGGTGGTAAGAGATCAACCAAAGAACTTGTGTGCATGTATGCATAACCCATGAATACAGACAATGGTGTGGTGAAGGCCTGGGGAGGGGTATGGAGTGGGGTGGAGGGAGGTCAATGGGGGTGATATAGGGGACATCTGTAATATTTTCAACAATAAAGCTAATATTTTTTTAAAAAGTTGAAAAAATAAAAGAAATATATTGTTATATCACATACCTCACTGACAAGGAAAACTGACCTTAATTATTTCAAGTTTGCTGCTTCTTGGTGCATCATGACCCTGTAAGTCTATGGTATATTTAAATCTCCGTAGATTTTTTATACAGACAGAAATTTAAAAGCATTCTTGTGTCCCCTGCCCGCCCCGCCCCCCCATTCACTAATATGGTATATCCCAATCATCTGCTTTGTCATCAAAAGTTTCCATTTCGGGCCGGCGTGGCTCAGTGATTGAGTTTCAACCTATGGACCAGGAGGTCATGGTTCAGTTCCCTATCAGGACATATGCCCAGGTTTCTGGCTCAGTCCCCAGTGTGGGGTGTGCAGGAGACAGCTGATCAATGATTCATCATTGATGTTTTTATCTCTCTCTCTCTCCCTCTTCCTTCCTCTCTGAAATCAATAAAAAATATTTTTTTAAAGTTTTCATTTCAGCATATGAAATTTTGTTCACCAAGAGTAATATTCCAAACAAGTAGTCTCTTCCTGAGAAAGAGATGGGGAAGAAACAAACTCCGCTTGTGTTTCTGCTTCCAAAGCTAAAGTCTTATCAAGAGAACTTTTCTTCTTCTTCTACTTTTATGTCTTACTAGAGGCCCGGTGCATGAAATTCGTGCATGGAGGGGGGTTGTCCCTCAGCCCAGCCTGTACCCTCGCCAATATGGGACCCATTGAGGGATGTCCGACTGCCTGTAAATGGGCAGTCGGACATCCCTCTCACAATCCAGGACTGCTGGCTCCCAACTGCTTGCCTGCCTGCCTTCCTGATTGCCCCTAACCGCTTCTGCCTGCCAGCCTGATCACCCCCTAACCACTCTGCTGCCAGCCTGTTTGCCCCCAACTTCCCTCCTCTGCCGGCCTGGTCACCCCTAACTGCCCTCTCCTGCAGGGTTGATCACCTCCAACTGCCCTCCCTTGCAGGCTTGGTCCTTCTCAACTGCCCTCCCTTGCAGGCTGGGTGCCTCCCAACTGCCCTCTCCTGCTGGCCATCTTGTGGTGGCCATCTTGTGTCCACATGGGGGCAGGATCTTTGACCACATAGGGGCAGCTATATTGTGTGTTGCAGTGATGATCAATCTGCATATTATTCTTTTATTAGATAGGATAGAGGCCTGGTACAGGGGTGGGGGCCAGCTGGTTTGCCCTGAAGGGCGTCCCGGATCAGGTGGAAGTTCCCTCGGGGTGTGGGGCGGCCTGAGTGAGGGGCCTGTGGTGGTTTGCAGGCCGGCCACGCCCCCTAGCAACCCAAGCAGAGGCCCTGGCATCTGGAATTTATTTTCCTTCTACAATTGAAACTTTGTAGCCTGGAGCGGAGCCAAGCCTGGGGCTCCCTCCAAGGCCAGCAGCCAGTTGTGTTGGGGTTATAATTGAAACTTTGTTGCCTTAAGCGGGTGGGCCCGGCCAGGGTGTGTGGAAAGCTTTGCTTCCCCTGTTGCCGGCGGCAACCCTGGCCTGCTCTCTCAAGCTCCATTCTGCCGCCATTTGTTTGAATTTGTTTACCTTCTATAACTGAAACTTTGTGGCTTGAGTGGAGGCTTAGGCCTGGCAAGGGCAGGCGGAAAGCTTGGCTTCCTCTGTTACCTAGGAAACCTTGCTCTCTGTGGCTGTAGCCATCTTGGTTTGGGTTAATTTGCATACTTGCTCTGATTGGATGGTAGGCGTGGCTTGTGGTCGTGGCTTGTGGGTGTGTCAGAGGTATGGTCAATTTGCATATTTGTCTATTATTAGATTGGATTTTTTCAGTTCTTCACTAGGCAAAGCAAGAAATACAGTGCAAATGCAGATATGGTGAACCACAGTGAAATGATCATTTCTGTCCCATTTTCCTGTGATCCCAAATCTTTAGACCAGGAGAAAGCACCCCAGAATTGAATCCCTTGTTATCTTTCTTCTGCCTTCCTACCCTCCTCTTCCTTTCATTTTTGATTTTTTTCCAGAATTCACAAGGGTAGGTATTACAAACAGTTGGTCAAATCTAAAGGGATATTGCTATGACATTATGAAAGGAAATGTTATTTTATTTTTCAGCAGAAACCTTTGTAACATGACTTTTGAATTAAACTATAATATTATTTACTTTGCATTTTATTATGCATTTTTATGACTTAAAAATATAGTAACATGATATAGAGATTCTTTCAATTATACTATTAAAACATTTTCTCAACGTATCCTATATTATATATATTGCTACTTGGCAGGTACTGAAGTTTATAACTAGAATATGTAAAATTTTTAATATAAATTTTAGCATTCCAGCGATCTTTTAACAGTATGGATGAATTTAAGGTGACTTTACTTTTGAATAGTTCCCTGATTCATGTAGATATGTCCTTTCTGACCTGTTATTCTTTTAATAAATTTTAGTCCCCTGGTTTACCCACTGAAGTTTATCTTTTGTAGACAGCTTTGCTTCTGATAATGAAACTCTCCATCTTGTTAAATCTTCCCCTGAGGGGGCAAACATTTGAAATGCCCCAAAATGCATTATTAAATAATCTTCCAAAGGGTAACTCAGGAAAATATAAAGTGTTACCCTTTCATTTAGCACCTAGGGCTAATGAAATATTTTTTCTTATTTTCCCCTAAGATCTCTAGGTTTGTGATTGCTAAGGTGGGTGCGACAAGCACAAGGTGCTGGCATGGAGATTCACAGTGGTCAGTGATGGCAAGTGTCAACATTTAGTGTGAACTCTCTTTCTACTTCTAGCTCCAGGCCCATGCTCATTCCCTTGATCCTGGACAAGCATAGCACTGACAGTGGTCAGACCAGACACCTCAGCTGTAGAGTGCCGCAAGATGTAACCATTATCTCCAGCTTAAGAGAACAGACTTCAACATTGCTAGGGTTTTTCAAACCTCCAGGGTTGTGGGTAAGAGAAGATAGAAATTTGCACCTGGGATTGTCTTTGCTAAACCTCTACACTAGAAACAAATTGAAGATGAGGCAAATTGCAGAGTGAAACCAGGTTGGACTTTTGGGATATTTCTCCATGTAGGGAAGAGCAAATGGACTTAATAGGTTTAACATGTAACCTGTGTATTTATGCATTTATGTGTACATGTGGCCCATATGGGTACTCAAATGCTGAAGCATCCTATCTAATAAAAGAGTAATATGCAAATTGACCATCACACCAAGACACAAGATGGCTGCCCCCATGTGGTCAAATATGGCTGTCCCCATGTGGACACAAGATGGCCACCACAAGATGGCCACCACAAGATGGCCTGCAGGGGATGGCAGTTGTGGGAAGTTAGGGGTGACCAGGCCAGCAGAGGAGGGAAGTTGGGGTGGCCAGGCCAGCAGAGGAGGGCAGTTGGGGGAGTCCAGGCCAGCAAGGGAGGGCAGTTGTGGGGGACCCAGGCCTGCATTAGAGGGCAGTTGGGGGGGACCAGGCCTGCAGGGGAGGGAAGTTGGGGGGACCCAGGCCTGCAGCGGAGGGAAGTTGGGGGGGACTAGGCTTGCAGGGGAGGGCAGTTGGGGGGCACCAGGCCTGCAGTGGAGGGCAGTTGGGGGAGACCAGGCCTGCAGTGGAGGGCAGTTGGCGGGGGGGACCAGGCCAACAAGGGATGGCAGTTGTTGGGGACCAGGCCAGCAGGGGAGGACAGTTGAAGGGGATCAGGCTTGCAGGGGAGGGCAGTTGGGGGGGAACCAGGCCTGCAGGGGAGGGTAGTTGGGAGCCAGCAGTCCTGGATTATGAGAGGGATGTCCGACTGCCTGTTTAGGCCTGATCCCTCTCACAATCCCTGGGATCAGGCCTAAACAGGCGGTCGGACATCCCTCAAGGGGTCCCAGATTGGAGAGGGTGCAGGCAGGGATGAGGGACACCTCCCCCACCCCCATGCACGAATTTCATGCACTGGGCCTCTAGTGTTTTATAAATGAACAAATGAATCTATCAGTGAAAGCTGACTTGCAGTTTCTACTCTATGTTCCATGCTGTGACTATAAGAAATTCCCTTCTAAATTCTCTTCTGTTTCTGTCCAGATAGTCTTATACAAATCCCAAAATGAATTTATTCTAAAGTAACCCTCTTTTTTTTCTTTTTTTTAGAAATCTATTTTCTTATTCTCTGGTCCCTGTCTTGGTAAATGACCAAATCTATGCAATCATTCAAATCATAATTAATTCTTAATTCATTCAGCAACTGAGTCCCTGGATTTCTGCTTTTCAACATGTTGAGTATTCATGCCCTTTCCTCCATCCTATCTGTCACTGCTGCAGCTCAGGGACACATTACGTTTTACTTGGGCAAGTGAAATAGTATTTTTAAAAGTTGGTTGCTCTCCAGCCTCAGAAATATCCAACACTTTCTCTGCAGTGTTTAAAAGAGAATAAAATAAAATATGAATCTGGTCTTATCTCTCCCTTGCTTAAATTTCTTGAATTTATCCTTTCTGCAAAGGAGATAAAACCTAAACTTGTTGGTATCATGAATATTTGCCTATTTTTCAATAATGTAGTCAAGTTTTAACTTTATTGTGAATACATTTCCTATCGCCTCTAATTCACAAGTAGCCCTGACACCGCGTTTCTCATAATAAAATTCTCTTATGCACAAAAGGGACTCAACGATTGACTGACAAATAAATGAAAATTACAGATTATATTGAACTGAAATCTGTTTCCTTACAACTTCTTTCCACTTATCCTAGATATTATCTTAGAATATTAAAACTCTAATTCTACATAGGTCTGTCACCCTTAGCTGAGAAGTATCTTCTATCTATGCTGAACTTCCTAATTCTTTATTCTCTTCTTCAGTTATATCTTTCATAATTTTAATTTTATTAGTTACAGAACTACTCAAACATATGTAAAGGGAAGAGAATCCTACATTGAGGCCCAAATAGCTAGTTTCAGGAACCCACGAAGCCTGGACTAAGTTGTTTCCTCAGTATTATAACCACCAGTTACAAACAACTTTGATTTTTATGAAGCACATCCCAGACATAATACCATCTCATCAGTAAATATTTTGACATGTATTTCCAAAGGATAACGTCTTACATTAACATGGTGTCATGGACCACATGCCATTCTGCTCAGTGTCCTCTGAACATGGTTCAGCCTCCTTGCATCCCTCCACACGGGACATCCAGAGCTGCACTTGAATGATCAGAAGCAGATAAACAGCAGAGAAAGAGGATACTCACCACCCTGACTCCACATACACGCTCTTCCATAATTACACTTTTATTTGCAAAATAAGAAATGAGCCATTTTCTCTGTTAGTAGCTATTTTTCAATGTTGATTCATGTGAATTTACCAAGTAAGATACTTCTGATATTTTTCTCACATTCCACATGTTCTCTGAGCCTTGCATATGCAAAATTTGTATACACAATCTGAGAAACCCCAAGGAGCATAGTTCATCTTCTATTATTTTTGTAGAATTTTTATGAAAATTAAATACAAATTTAAATGGCCGTGGCATCTTAAACAACTTATAAGTTATTCTAAGTGGAATGAACCTGAGAAAAGAGAGCAAGCTAAGTGGGGAGAGGTAGTTCAAAGGGGAGAATTAGTACTTTTGAAATTCTTAAACAGTCAGAACATATTGAAACTGTTATTGTCATAATTAGATAGTTATTAATGTTAATATAAATAGAAAGAGAGCAAAGGGGAGACCTTATAAGCTTAGTCTTCTGAGCAGCATCACTAGCAAGCTACATTTGCACACTCCCCAGGGAACCAGTTGTCCATCCTCTGCAGATCACTGAGGGAAGGGATCAAACAAAGGGGAAGATGGGTGCATGTACATCAAACAAAGGGGAAGTCGGGGTGGCGTAGGGAAAATGCTTGCCTGCCAGTCTAGCCTGGGGAACAGTAGATTGGCTAGAGGGTGGCCCCATCAGAGGCAGGCAAAGTCTCGGAAAGTTAAAATCCCCAGAGTTCTCTCTCTCTTTTGCACTTGCTCGCTCTTGTGCTCTCTTGCTCCCCCAGCAGCACTCACCTCTTCTCTCTCCATAGCCATGTGGCCTTAAGCAACTGCATGGTCCATGCAGACTCCACACGCAATGGCCTGCAGCTGGGACACAGCTGGGACACAATGGCCTGCAGCTGGGACACAGCTGGGACTCAATGGCCTGCAGCTGGGACACAGCTGGGACACAATGGCCTGCAGCTGGGACACATCTGGGACTCAATGGCCTGCAGCTGGGACACAGCTGGGACTCAATGGCCTGCAGCTGGGACACAGCTGGGACTCAATGGCCTGCAGCTGGGACACAAGCTAAACGAGCTGGATGCTGGATTGGACTGTGCTTTAATATGGCACAGAAATTCTGGGCAGTGGCCTTCATTTTGGCTCCGCTGAAGACAAGATTGAACTTCTTCCATGGTGAGGCAGACAGAGTTGGGGCCTTGGAGGGGAATGCCCTTGATTTTACATCATCAGTCAAGCTTTCCAGGAAACCTCATCCTCCCTTGGGGGCCTCAGGAATTTCTTTTCCTCAAGAGCTCCACTTCCGTTGATAACAAAACCACTGGTTACAAATTGCTGTTTGACTTTAAAATCAATACCATTTTAGTTGTACAGAGTAGAATAGATTCATTCCCAAGTCACTACTCTATACAAAGGGACAAGTGCTAACTTCCGAGAGATCCCAAGGTGAGCCCAAAGCTATTCAGTCACTTGGTAGCTCCCCTTCCATTTCTGCTCTGTGCTGATAATGGACACATTCCTTTAAGCATCTCTCCTTCCCAGTGAGCACATACCGAACTTCCTCAGGATGTTGCACTGTGGGGGAGCTGCAGGAGGAAGAGCTCCTGCTGCTCAGGGGGTGGATGGGGTGAGGTGAGGGCCAGGAATCTAGGAGAGCCCTGCTCCCTGCCTCCGGCCCAGAACCTCTGCCAAGCCCGGTGATCATCTCCCACGTTTCTCCAACATGGAGAGCAGCATCCGTAAGGCCTGCCTGCTCTGGCACCCTGCCTCCCTCTGAGCCTCTGCTCTCTCTGCACACTCAGGCTTAGAGCTGCACCTGTGTCCTCCAGAGGGCTGCTTGAAGGCAAACCAGCTCTATTGGGCCAAACCTGCAATACAGCTACCATTGAGAGACTGAGCTATACCTTCTGCAAGGAGGTCTGAACCCCAACCTAGAGAGGGAGTAATTCGAGTTTCTCCTTTCCTTTGGTATTTTCCCTGAGCCCTAAGGGTATAATATAGAGTGCCTTTGTAGCTTATAGAATTTAATTGTTTTTGCAATGTCAAATCCATAATATGAATCATTTAACAATTTTCTGATAAGATAGTATGTTTTAACTTCATTAAAATGAACCATATAACATATTATTTGGTACTTAAATTTTCTGTCAGAATGGCCAAATATTCATACCAGTCACATTAAATATGTTGTGTTTAAAAACAAACACAAAGTCACTCTGTCAAGAATTAACTTCAATGTATGTGAAGTATCTCAATACTGGCAACAGTTTCATTATATAAGAGCCTCTATCCCAAACTAACACACAACTAAATTGAGTCTAATAAAGTTAAGTCAGTGTCCATGGTCATTCACTTAACTAGTTGATTAAGCCACTTTTCAATCCAGCTCATCTTCACTCTAAAATCATGCTGTTTTCCTCTAAATCATGGATAACATCCTGGTAAAGGTGAACATTTGTGATGAACAACAAACATGGTATATATTTACTAATCACTGATCATGGTATATATTTACTAATCACACAAGCTTTAGAAAGCATGTAAAGTCTCTCTAGAAAGTCAATTTAACTTTTCTTCCTAACTGTGGCAACTTTGCAATGTCAAATCCATAATACGAATCATTTAACAATTTTCTGATAAGATAGTATGTTTTAACTTCATTAAAATGAACCATATAACATATTATTTGGTACTTAAATTTTCTGTCAGAATGGCCAAATATTCATACCAGTCACATTTTTATGCTTAACCTTGCAAAATAAGTATGAGACAAATATTTTAATGATTTATCTCAGTAGTGCTTTAAAAGTCACAAAAATTCTTAAATCATTATCAGGCAATATGAATACTGGGACATCAAGGTTTCTAATGCAATTACAGATGAGTGCCTATACTATGTGAGAAAGAAAAGTAAAAGCTGCAGAGGCTATGGAATAAATTCAAAGAACTGTGAACAATAATTTGAGTGGAATGTGTGCAATCTATGGCATGGGTTAATTTAGCATCAAAACCAGCAGTAGGAAAGAAAAATCACTGATAACATATCTAATGGATTTGCTCAAGATTAGTTCACTTAAGAGGTAATAGGTCTTTTACAAAAGGGCATATTAGGCAGTAACATTGATGATAAGGTAAGAGATGAAATCTAAAAGATATGCATAGCTCATCATATATTGAATTATATAATAAAAACTCCTGGAAAATTGCACTTTCATTTTTCAGACTTTGGTTCCGCTATATTTATATGCACTAATAAAATATTCCAAATTTCTTTATTTAGGCCAGGTCTACATAGATCAGCTTTCCCAGTTGCAGGTTGATTATTAAAAATAGATTATAATAGTTAGAAAATAAAAGTATTGCATGGTAGCTATAAAATCTAGTATACAATTGGTGGCTATAGAAATAAAAAGGCTAAAATGTCTTATGAAGGTAACATAGTAGTTAGACGTATTAAATCAAAAAATCTCATGTGTTTTTTTCTAATTCAAATACACCATGGTGACAAGAGTTAATCAGTAAAACAAATAATTTTTATTCTTCTAACAAATTTAAAGTCATCATCATATAGTGTCTCATAAGGCAACTTTCTTACTTTCTCTGGGCCTGAAATCCTTTATCTCTAAAATAATAGGTTATATAAATTTAAAAAGTAAACATTATTAACATACATTTTATCCCAGGTAACCATGTACTGTGTTATGTGCTAATAAAAATAAATAAATAAATAAATAAATAAACCAGATGTCATAGTTTCTGCCTTATGTTTCTGTCTTACATTTGAGCTAAATAGATTTTTTATTGTTTTAGTTACTTGATGGATCGATAAGAAAGTTCATTATCAACATTGTTCATATTAAATGAAACAGAAAAAGAAAACTTGAGATGTTTTCAAAAACTATTATCAAAGAATAAAAAATAATATCACCCTACAGCAGTTTTAAGGACTTATTAATATCCATTAAAAAAACAACTCAAATCATATTCATGATAATAAAGAAAATGTATTTAAGATTGTACATATATATTGAGAGATGATATAATGTCTAAAATTCTTTTCTTTTCTAAGAATCAAAAATTGAATAATATTTCATTATAAAAAAACATATAGCTAAAATTGTTACAGATATATGAGGCACTAACTTGAGAACTTAAGATAGATTTGCAAAAAAAAAATCATAGATTTTATTTGATAGAATAATGAAGATTGATGATGTCATCCTCACTGTCCTTGAAATACTTTGGCATTATAGATAAACTTGAAAATATTTCCAATTTGTTTCTTAGATTTTCCTTCTCTATGTATTTTTATATGAGATAGTTTCTTTGAATGGCCATACTTAAAATGAGTGCTTTATTGAAAGCTGCAATCTTCTTCATTGAATGATCTGAAATGATGTACTAAGTTCTCATAGATCCTCATTTTCTTCTTTTAGCAGCTGACATAGATTGGGGGTAATTTACCTAGATGAATTCATTGATTTTGCTTTATTCTACACTGTAACTCTTGGGATAGACAGAGTAATTCAGAATGAACTAGTACAGAGATTCAAAGGCCCAATAAAACAGGAAGTAAAACTTTAACTTAATATAGAGTCCCTCCATATAGGAGCTGGGCCACAGATGCTTCCATTCAATCTTCCTCTTGGGATAGTCAGGGTGGCACTAGGTTAACTTCATTCACCATCTCAGAGAGGCACCCTGACAGAATTCCTATTCCAGTGCCAAGATGTTGACTCCAAATGCCAGAGTTTTGTTTTGTTTTGTTTTCCTCTCCCTGGTTTAGAACCTTATTTTCAAACAATATTCAAAAAGTAATTTGCTAGAAATTTTATGAAGAGTAGCAAGTGTAAAAGTATTCATTTTATTTTAAACAAATTATTATATAAGTCAATATGTAATTAACATAAATACAAATATGCTAGAATTCTATGTTCGAATGTGTAAAACCGCATAGTGGTATTAGCAAGTAACTTCTTCTTAGCACCCAAAATATGCAACCACATGGAATCTCTGAGCTATGGTTGATTGTTGTATTTACACCTCTGTGACATATTTATATTGAAGAGGGGCCAGCAATTTTTTTTTTTCTCAAAGGGGCCAGATAATGAATATTTTCAGCTTTGTGGGTTATGTGATCTCTGTTGCAACTACTCAACTCTGCTGTTGTAGCATGAAAACAGCAATAAACAATTTGTAAGTGAACAGAAGGTAAAAATATGAAACCTATAACAGAGAAAGTCTGTGCAGAAACATCTACAACACAGCTTGCTCACATGGGACACCTTTGCTACCACTTCTCCCTTCCTGTGTCTGCTGTGGACATTGTTAATAAAGCACTCTTTATCTCTGAGATTGAAGGAAGTTTAAAAGACTTTTTAAGGCAATAAACCATGTGGCTGCTACGAATCAGCTATACCCATATACTATAAAACTCAATTTTCCATTTCCTACCTAAAGAAATCACTTAAGATGAAACATAAGTTTAAAGAAAGACAAAGTGCAGTGTATCAGAGATTACTGGGATAGGTGGCACAGCTCCCCACTGCTGTGTATATTGATGTAAGCTTATATCCTAAGCAGGTAAGGTAGATTCAGAAAAGATTTCAGTGACCCTGACAGCAACATGGGTGATTCTTATCTCATCCAGAGTATTTCCAAACTTAAGTTTCTATTAAAAGTGGATTTCCTACCACACTAGATATTAATTATGAAACTGAATATAGACAAATTTCATGGGAAACTAAGATGACTAAATTTTGGCAAAAACTGAAAGAAAAACAAAAACAACTAATATTAAAATGACAGGGAAATGCTACAACGTGGCTGAACAAATCACCCTTGAGAATTTCATGATTTACAATATCAAAGGTTCCTTCATTGACCATGCAACTTTATAGAGGACTAGAGGCCCGGTACATGAAAATTCATGCACTGGAGAGGGGGTCCCTCAGCCCAGCCTGCCCCCTCTCACAGTCCAGGAGTCCTCAGGGGTGGGAGGCAACCCGGTGATCAGGGGAAGGTGATGTCCCATCACACCTCTGCTGCTGCCACTGCCAGCAGCACAAGCCTTGGCTGGTCCTGGTTACCTGAGCCTCGGGCAGCCCTGGGCGTCTGGGCAGCCAACATTTGAGGCTTACCTGCGCCTTGGGCAGGCCCTGGGTAGCTGGGGAACTGAGGGTGGGTCTGGCCGCACTGTGCGCCTGCCGCCCCCCTGGTGGGGCTGAAAGGACTGGGGGACTCCTGCGGGGCTGAGGGGACTGGGAGCTGCCATCTTTGTGATGATGTGACAGTCAATTTGCATATTACCTCTTTATTAGATAGGATGATGTCTATCCCTGAAAAATACCTTCATCCTTGGTGATTTGACTCATCACTATCTGAACAAAAACTAGTTCAACTGTCACCTCTCCTATTAGGCCTTACCTAATCTCTCACTTTCAGGTAGGCCCACACCCGCTTTCATCAGGACACACTGCATGGCGTTATTTCTGTTTGTGTATGTGAATATACACATTCAATTTTAAACAAACTGAGAAAATAGATTTTGTCATTTTTTCTTTAAAATTTTCATGCCTAACATTAGAGCTGTTAAATTACATGTGTATGTTTGTATGTATGTATATAAATAAATAAGCAATAAAATACACTAGTAAAGGGGACATTTATAACTTCTATAAGATGGTTATGAGTTACATGAGGTATTTACTTTCCATAACTTTTAGAAAATCCTACCTATGTGGACCAAATCTGCCTGCTGCCTGTTTTGATGTAGTTTTGTTGGAACACAGCCATGCCCATTCACTTACAAATTGTTTATTGCTGCTTTCATGTTACAGCAGCAAAGTTGAGTAGTTGCTACAGAGACCACATAGCCCACAAAGCAGAAAATATATATTATCTGGCCCCTTAGAGAAGAAAAAAATTGCTGACCCCTCTTCAATATAAACATGTCACAGAGGTGTAAATACGTTAGGATCTGAGCAGAACAGGACATTTGCCAAGAAGATATGTTCACATAGCAAGCTCCTTGCTTTTCCCACCTTCCACTCCATTTTTATTTGGGATGTCTTTTGGGATGTTTTCCAGTTTTCTGGGCCTTTATCTCAAGCTACCTCTTCATGATCTATTGCCTCAAATTATATAACATGCAGTGGTTCTAGATCTTCCTGTGAGCCTTATTATCACAGTGGTCATTAGTAAACCAGTTCTCTTTGGATTTTTCTTCCCTGTAAAGAAAGAGGTTTAGAAGCCAGGCAAGACTGACTTCCTGGGGATAGGATATGTGCAGTCACCCAGTTTAAAACTTTTACTGTCATTGTCTTCCAGGCTGCAGCATTTTTTGTTTTATCCCTCAACTCCTGGAGTCATGGGGCAGTAGCTGGAGCTGAAGTGTCTCTTGGGGATTGTCTTTCCACCACTTAATCTGTTTCCCATTGACTGTGTTTCTCCGCCACATCACCTCTTCCCTAGATGCCCAGTGCTCCTGTACCTTCTGAGGTCCCACAAGCCACGAAAAAGAGATGGCTTAATGATCTTTCATTCCAAAAATACTTATATCATCTTAAACAACCTTGAAAATTAGGAAAATATTAAGCCAAAGAGCTATGACATTACCTAGAGATCTAGTTCTCTCACCGTATAAACGAAGAAACAGAATAGGCTATGTCCTAGGACTTGCCCAAGATAAAGACAAAGCCCAGACCAGGGCATATGACCTGATTACTGCTCATCTGTCTAATTCAGCACTTCGTGGGAGGGCAAGGCATTTCCAAATGTTCCTACAACATCCAGCAAATGGCAGGGAAGAATCCCCTGGTTACTTTAATAACTCAAGAGAGGTACGAGGTGTTTCAAAGTTTTAACGCAAAGCATTGTTAAGTGCAGCCTGGTGTTCAAGGAGCACTTGACTTGAGGCTTTCCATTTAAATAATCATCATCGCAACGACAGTCATAGTGATGGTTTATTTTTTACTGTGTGACTGCTATGCATCAAGCATTGGCTAAGCCCTTTACATGCATTGCCCACTTGCTCCTGTACTAGCCACGCTGTAAAACTGTGTAGGGGTAACCTCACCTCTTTTCATCTCAGTCTCGTCATATGTAAACTGGTAAGTACAGGTGGCACATAATCAACCTGGAAACGAACATTATACCTAAAGTATGGTGAAAAGTTCTGGATAATTTTTTGCTGCATAAAAAATTACCCCAAAATGTAGAAATATAAAACTACAAAATATTTTTGGGTCACAATTTTGTGGGTCAGGACTTCAGGAATGGTGTGGTTGGCTTGGTATGTCTCCTGGGGCTACATCCAGATGTTGGCTGGAGCTGCAGGCATCTAAAAGCTTGTCCTGACTGCACGCTCCAGATGCTACCCTCACATGGCGAGTCAGTGAAGACTGGCTATTGCTCACAAATTTACCTGGTGATGTTGACAAAAGAGCCAACCCGGGTTTTTTTCAATGTTTCTTTCTCAGAGCAATCAAACTTCCTTAGTAGCAGCTGTGTTCCCCCAGAGCAAGGACCTTAAGAGAATCAGCTAGAAGCTGCCTGGCCTTTTATGCTAGAAATACACCTTCCACCATCCTCTTTAGTTCAAAGCAGTCACAAGCCCAATCCATGTCCAAGGGGATAGGTATAGGCCACAGTTCTTGAAGGGGGAAATGTCAAAGAATGTTGGGGCCATTATTTAAAACCACCACAGGATTGATCGCTGGAAGATATATTGATTGTACTGAGAAGGCTAACCCCTATTTTGTAATACTACTGTTTGAAATTCTCTGCTATTTAGATAGTCCCTTATTCCGTAAAGTCAACTCTGCCATTTTTAGACAGTCCCTTATTCTAAAAAATAATTTTGCTTTCTAGCCTGCTTGAATAATGAGGAAGATAAACTTAGCTTTTGACCTTGTAGGCCAGGGACTAGATTACTCCCATGCTCTCATGCCAGATGTATTTTTTTAATTGAATAGAACTGTGTTGTTTTCAAGGCCATAAGCTTCCAGTGAGATAACTACTAAGCACATGTAGGGCTGGCTCTTTAATAAAAAGGAAACTTCTGCTTGTTGCTTGGCTTAGAAGTTGAAAAACATTTTTTGGGGGGCCCACTGGTGTACAATAGAGTGGAACTCCAGTCTCTCTAAGTGTTGCTTGGTTTTCTCTGGTCTTCTGCAACAGTACAGGGACAAAATGTTGATGATATTTAAATAGCAGACTATGGCATCCTCTCCAAAGCTAGCCTCTCTTCTTTTTTTGTATCTTTTGATCTTTAACTGAAAAATCTTAAAGAGTATATCATCCAACTCTCATCTCTGTAACAACTGATATACTGTTTGAGGTCTGCAATGCTTAGCAAAGTCTAATCCGATTTGTGACCCACATAGAAATTGCCAAAATGGGCTGCAGTGTAAGAAATTCCTATTAATTGCTTTTTGCCCAAAGGGGAGGAAAGGCTATGTTACTAGAGATCCATATAATCCCAATTTTTGTTTATGTTAATGACAGAATCTGCTAGTAAACAGAAGAAATATTATTTTACATATTTACAATAAAAATATGTAACATGTAACTTGGCATATGTTACAATAAAAGCATAGCTTCATAATGAAAACTTTTATAAAATATGTCTTAATTCAGATTTACATATTTATGCTACCATTTGTTAATTTAAAAAATTTTCATGTTTATGTATGCTTAGTATGCACATATGTCCCTTGGTACATTGTTCTATGAATGTGAGTAGACACCTAGATTTATGTTGAGGTAGGTCCACAACACTTTAAAAAACACCAATATATATCCATCAAACAATAAGTCAATTAACAAATGTGGGGAGCGGCTACAGTGTTTGGAAACGCCCTTAGTTTGCCTCGTGGAAATCTGGCTATAAAATAAAGACACGGCATGTGGGCGCTGGCGCTGTCTCTCAGAAGCAGCGTCCCACCGAGACTCAGCTTTCATTCTCTTGTCTGTCTTTTCTAAGCCTTTCAGCCTCCCCCACTCAGGTCCACCCTTGGCAGCGCTGGCAGGGCACAAACAAATATTTATTTAGTAAGCTTTGAACAGAATACTACTGTTTAGAGGTAACAGGGCTATGCAAATCACTGAAAAGTCTCTTCTCTTAAGTAGCTTCTATACTAGTTTTGTGGAAGTAACTGTAAAAATAATTAAAGAAATATAGGGATAAGACAAGTGATATAGGCAATAATTTCGCCAGTTGATCAGTGGAGAGAAAGGATGTTGTTGATTACATCTGTGAGAAGAGCTTATTTAAGTCCCTGGCGTCACATACTGCAAATGTGCAGAAACATTTCATAGAATGACATAGACTACACTTCCTTACTTTCATGTGGAGAAGCATTTCATTAGCTTGTGATACAGGGTAGGTGTTAAAATAGAGACACCTCTCCTATGATATAGTCAGAGCTTATAAACTTCTGATGGGGGAGGGTTAGGTGACCTTTACAAGTCGCACACTATTTATTATAGCCCTAGGTTTCCCTTGGGGGTGGTTGGAGTATATTAAGACGAAGGCCAGTTGCCCAGCTGAATTTTAGAATGTTCCATTTGCCTTATGCCAAATTTGCATCAGGTCTAGCACAAATAACAATATTGCAATACCTTCAGTTTTACAAAATCTTAATCTTATCACCATAATACACTAAACTCATACTAGGCAGTTACTATAACCAGTTAACCCATTTCAATGCATTATCAGTTTATATGTGATAGTCTGATCTAGAGAATAACTATGGATTTTGAATTTAAGTGTAAATTATTTATATTGACACTGGTAGTGTTAGTTTTGGATATAAATGGGTGGCATGCTTTTCTCTGACATGTGTTGTTATCATTAGTTTTGACCATGATCTTCTCCTGCACTCCAAATATCTGCTATAACCTCCCTCAGTCATGCAGTGTCACTTTTTATTTCACTTTAAATTTTATCTTATTTTTATTTAGGCTGGGTCTAAAATAAGACATGAGGAGCAGATCCATGGGCTGGAGCAGAAGCACAGGTAATTAATTGCGTACACGTGGCATAGGAGAAAGTTTTGGTGAGGAAATCTACTCAGACTTTTTTTTTTACTGCAGCAAAAATGATTTAATAAACTGACTGAACTATTGGAAGCAAGAAATTAACTTGAACAGAGAGCAGGTAAATAGAAACATGAGAGTTTGTCCTTCATCACCACAAATGATGAAGAGGAATTGGGCAAACATTGACTTTATTTTTTATGCCGGGTACATTATTTTTTCCATTATGCAGTTTTATTTATTTATTTTTAAATGTATTTTATTGATTTTACAGAGAGGAAGGGAGAAGGATAGTTAGAAACATTGATCAGCTGCCTTCTGCATGCCCCCTACTGGGGTTTGAGCCCACAACCAAGGCATATGCCCTTGACTAGAATCAAACCCAGGACCCTTCAGTCTGAGGGCCTACACTCTATACATTAAGCCAAACTGGTTAGGGATCCATTATGCAGTTTTAGAACAAGCTTATCAAGTTAACAAACTTTGGCTGCAGCCATGTGAACTCCCTTTATAGTTATTAGAAGGAACAACAGACTTTGTGTGCTTTGATGGGTCTGAGATTTATGTGTTTTGTGACTTAGTTAATATTTCAGATATTATATTTTTCAGTTTTAGAATTTCCATTTTAATAGTTTTATGCTCTGCTGATATGTTGTATATTTTCATTTATTACAAACATATTTCCCTTTATGACATTGAGAACAGTTATAGCATTGCTTTAAAACCCTTGTGAGCTTATTCTAACATCTAGGCTATTGAATGGTTATTCTCTGTTGATTGCTTTTTCTCTAGAGAATGGGTCATGCTTTCCAGATTTTCCCCTTCTCCCATATGTTGAGTAGCTCTGTATGGCATCTTGGACATTGGAAATGATATACTGGATTGTGTTTATTTTCTCAAGATCATTCATTTTTCAAGCTGAAATCAGATTACAAAACTCATCTCCCCTGTGATGGGTGCAGCTCAAAAAATTTTTTTAATCTTTTATATTTTTTAAATTTATTTTTCAGTTATAGTTGACATACAATATCATATTAGTTTCCGATCTACAACATAGGGAGTAGACATTTATGTACCTTGAGAAGTAACCATGGGTCTAGCACTCATCCGGCACCATGCATAGTTACTACCATGTTGTTGGCTATGTGCCCTGTGCTGTATACTCCTCATCCTCATGACTATCCTTTGCTGGGATGTTGGATTGTTAGTGTCACTTGTGCATAATCCAGGCCTGTGAAGTGATTGCACGCTGGACCAGATGTTCTCACTCTCTGGCCTTCACATTTCAAGGATCTCTCCTCTCCGAGATTTCCCCTTGATGTTCCTTTGGCTGTGGTTGCTCTAAACTCTGTCCCCTGGTTCCTCAAGCCAGCATGGCTGTGGGTTATTTAGTAGAGTTTTAAACGCCTTGAATGGTACAGATTTGACCTGCTCTCAGGCTAAAAGCCATAAACAAATGAGAAACTTATCCAGTGTTACTGACTGTATTCTCTTCTTCCCATTCCAAGAGTTAATTCCTTTTTAATTTCTTTTTTTGTTTTTTACTCTGGCGCTTTCAAGTAGGTCCTCCATCCCCACATTTACAGTTATCTTCAGAAAGGTTATTTTAATAGGCACTGCTCAGCCAAACCAGAAGCAAAATTTTCAGATAATATTTGAAATGCAGATGGGTTTGTTATCTACAATTTATATCCATAATTGAATTAAAAGCTTATTTTTAATTATATTGAATATATCATTCCTCATATTGCAATTCTCCCACACTCTATTGATTGACTTTAAGAGATTATTTTTAAACAAAATACTCTTTATAAACTAATTTCTAGAACATTAATTAAAAGATAATGCTCATAGTTGTAATTGAAATGATTTATGATCTACTTCATTTGTAATTTACTCAGTATAAAAGATTTAAAAACCTTCAAAGTATTCTTTTAATTTTAATAGGAATGAGGTTTGAATTCTTTTGTGGCACCTCTTCACAAGGCATTACATTTTAAAAAGACTTTTTAAAAAATTAGTGAAAAGGCCACATATACTAGAAGAAAATAAAGAGGAAAAAGAAGTACAACATTTAAAAAGTAATTGCTATTCATTAGCATATATTATGTTATATGAGTCTATTACCATCCTTCAAAAAATAAATTCTGATTATTTTATATGTTTGTTCCTGTGTTTTCCATGGTGAATTTTGACATTCAACTTAAATTCTGAAGAACATAGTTACTCTGCTTCTCTTCCAGATGAATAAAGTCTTTGAATAATCCAAGCATATTCTGGTGAGTCAATATAAGTAGTAAATTGAATTTATGCCCAAACCAATAAATTGCATACATTTACCAACAGTATATGTACTGTTTTATTTCTCTTGATACATAATCACTATAAATACAGGCTATTTGCAATACAAAGTGTAAGTTATCTAGAAAACCATTACTTATTCACACTGATATCATTTATATCAAAATATTATGTATACTTTGAACAGACCAATTTATTCTTGTATACAGAAAAGCTATTCATAAATCCTATCTGTTTTTGCTTTCATATTAAATCTTATGTTTCTTGTACCCCTTAATTTGAATCAAGTTTCACTCAGAAAAATTATTTTGTGGCATAAATCATTACCTTATTTTCTATAATGGTGATATGAAATAGAACATTATTGTGTCCTTGAATCAGTAAACATCACATAAAATCAATATGCCTTAACTAAAATATTAAACATATATATGAAGCAATGCTTTGTAGATGCTACAATGCTTTTCAGAAACAATGTTTTTTAGATACTACAAGGCTTTTTAGAGGACTCAAACGTCTGTGATCCAGATATTTGCTAACAATCACAATAAAACAGAAATAGAGCTGGGGAGGGATAAATGAACAACTACCAGAGCTCACTGATTGAAGGCAGTTTTGGACCACAGAAGAAAGAAGGGAAACTCAAAGATAAGCCAGGGGTCACCAAGTTGAAAACCAGACGTCAGAATGTGTGGAGGCCAAGAATGCTAGAATTTGTGGGGTGGAGTATCAATATACGAGGGGCCCTATTCTTGTAAGTTGCATCCTAGCCTCCCCTGTAATTTTCATTCATTGGGAATGACACTGAGTAGCAGCATTAGGGATTTTAAGGACCACATGAGTCACTTAAGAAAATATCAATGGATACTATCAAGGGAAGACTATAGAATGTTTTATTGCCACTTTTTTTTTTTTTTGAGAATATAGACAGCATTTTTGTTAGACACTGGAGAGTGAACTTCAGTGTACACCTCCACCACCTGTATAATGACTGAAATTGAATTCCCAGCAAGCCTGTGATGATGGAGGCTAAGAACATTATTTAATTCAAAAACAATACTTTGAAAAATATAAATTCCTCATTTTTACTATTTTCAAAAAAGACATTACTGCTTTTAATTTGAGCAATTAGGAATTGCACACAATAAAAGTTAATTGTGACAGGAAATTTGGGAGCATGGTGGAGATAAAAATGAATAGAGATGTGGAGGAAATACCCAACAAAGACTAATTAAGAAATGAAAGGTAGGTAAATTAAAATAGCTGGATAAAGGAGGTTAGGGCTGCAGACAACTAGAACATAGTTTCGAAAATTAGGTTCCTAGGATGTAAAGAGTAAGGATTGTGCTCTATTTTGAGTGGGCAGTAGGAAATCATTGAACACTTTATGTCTACAGAGTAAATAACATCATGGAAATAAATTTTAGAAAAATTTGCTTTCTGTGGGAATATAGTGAAAATTATTAGGAGGAGATATGAGGAGTTTGGAGATATTCTCTACCTATGATTACCAGAGCCCAAATTAGCATAAATACACTGAGTGGCCAGATTATTATGATCTCTGAAAGCATAATAACCTGGCCACTCAGTGTATATCCTATATAATAAAAGGCTAATATGCAAATTGTCCCCTCGACCAGGAGTTCAACCAGCAGGCAGGCCAGCCAACCACCCATGTCCCCTCCCCCTGGCCAGGCTGGCTGGACCCCACCCTTGCACGAATTCATGCACTGGGCCTCTAATACACATACACACACACACACACACACACACACACACACACACACACACACACACACAGTGGCCAGATTATTATGCGTTCAGAGATCATAATAATCTGGCCGCTCAGTGTATATGGAATGCAGAACTGAGAAATATTAAGAGGTATTCTGATAGCATAATTGTCAGATCCTAGTGAATTAATTGACTTGAGAGATGAGAAGGTGTAGATAGTAACATGGTCAGGTGTTCTGAGCCCAGAACATGGAGAAATTGCTTTGCCACTAACTAAATTAAGACTGCCAGAAATGGAATCAATATGGAAGCCATGGCTATAAAATAGTTTTTAATTGCATCAATATTTCTTATAAAAACAAATGTAGAAAAATAATACTTAGAAAAATGTATAACTAATTCTATTATAAAGAGACTAATATTTTATAAAATTGGGAGTGTGATAAATACCATATAGAATTATATTTATAACAAAGCAAAGACATCTTTTGGTTACATCAGTACTACATGGGGATTGGGTATGTAATGTATATTTTGATAGAAGAAAAAAACTCCTAGGTGATTCTAATGCAAAACAATGACTCAGCACTATTTTCTGGATGATCTTAACTGTTTTAAAAAGCTAAATCAGAGGCAAAATATAAATAATATTATTACCACTTGCCTATAATTTTCTTTAAATATATATTCTTTGATAAGAAAGATTGTTGTCCACTTCTATGTAGAATCATTAGCAGATCACTGCGAATTATCAAAACAATCCCTACAATGTGTGAACATGAAGTAGTCTATTTACTGTTTTACTAGTCAGTTTCAAACTATGTGTAACATGTTTTATTCTGACTCCACCTATTGATTTTATTTTTGAAACAGTGACTCCCTGCAGGTAGATTCAGTTTGAGACTTAAAAACAGATATGTGAGGAAATTTGCAATAATTAATGGTATCCTATTATTTATAATAATAAAAGGGTGATATGCTAATTAGACTGGACGTCATTTGGATGTCATTCTGGACATCCTTCCTGACTAAGTCGGGGCTGGAGAGAAGCCAGCCGGGGTCCTAGGTACCTGCGGGCTGCCCGAGGGAAGTCAGCCCAGGTCCCAGGTGCCTGTGGGTGGCCAGAGGGAAGCCAGTGCAACAGTTGGGGGAAGGGAGGCCTACTCTTGCACGAATTTTTGTGCATCAGGCCTCTAGTTTCTAATAATTAAGAATATCCTATGTAATAACCAATGACTCCATCAGATTCAGCTCTTAAAAATTGCTGAGACACACTTAACTGTGAAAAATAAATTTGGAGATTGGCATATTTGAATTACAAGAAGAAAATAACCAAAGGACCTGTGATGTTACAAATTACAGGTAAGAATTTCAATTTTCTTGAATCAAAAGAATTTGTCTTTAAATTAACTATGACAAAAGATGGGGCAAATGGAAGGAAATAAACATGATGACTTCCAAGTACCAAAGAGGAACAGGGAAAGAGAAGAGTACAACTCACTTGGTTAGGTAAAACAAAAAAGCAAAGTTTGACTTTATCAAAAGTAACTGATATAAGGAAAAGGAAATAAAGATTTTCTAATGTTTTCATTTAAATGCCAATTGCATAGTCTTATATCACTTAAAGTAGGACAAGGCAAACAAGTTCTCAGCTACAAAAGTATTTCCAAAGAGATAAATTAAAATCATTTTATCTCATGACTAAGTGGTTTTACTTATTTACAACATTTGTGATAGGCTTACTTTTTAAAAATTTATTTTTATTCAGAAAATATTTTACAAAAGTTCCCGTGTTAAAGAATGGATGATGCTCTCAGATATGTAAAATACATGCTCAATCGTTCACACATTTTTGGGAAGAAGCATGCAATTAAGCAGGGAATAAAGCTCAGCATGGTAATTCCTAGATAAATGCATTTACAACAAACAAATTTTCAGCGAGCACACAGGTGTTTTTTTTCACTGTTATATTGGCAACACTCTTCACACTGGACATACTCAAGGCATAATAGGCAATCAGTGAATATTAGATGAAATAATGAGAGAAAATAGTAAAGAGATTGATAGGAAAGCATTGTTCTTTCAAATCAATCATAGTTTTAAAAAGAGTATTTGTGATAATGTATTAACAGATATATATACAGAGAAAAGGCTATTTCCTCTCACCATTTCCATTTGCATTGTATTTTCAAATCTAGCCAGTGCAATAAGGCAAGATAAAAAGTAAATATGTATTATTTTTAAAAATACAAATTATTTGAAGATGAAATCGTAGTTTATGTAGAAAATAAGTAATGTATATAAAAACCCAACTAAATTTATTTCGTTTTTCAAGTTGTTAGAACCCAATGTCATTATACAGAAATCAGCTGTAAATTGGAAGATGACATTTAAAGAGGACCCTTTACAATAGCTTTGTGAAATATTTAGGAATAAATTCAAAAAAGACATGCAAGACTTCTACCCTAAAAACTTCAAAATTTTAGAGGGATAAATTTTTTTAAAATACCAAAATATATATAGCTATATAGTACTGTCATTGATTTGAAGTCCCATGATTAAGATGTTGTCCCCTTTATCAACCTATATATCGAGGCAAAGCCAATTAAATCCGATAATACAAGATGATTTTAAACTGTACATACAAAATAATAACTAAGGAAATATTTTTTAAAAGAACGTATAGGAGGACTTACATTATCTCATTTCAAGCCTAAAAAGCAACTAAAATTAAGATAGCATGGTATTGGTGCAAAGAGAGACATCTAGGTCAGGGGAACAGAATAGAAAGCTCAGAAATAGATCAAAAGATATGTTCAATAAATTTTCAACAAGGCCACTAAGGTTACTTATTGAGGAAAGAACTATCTTTCAAGAAACAGAGGGAACAATTGCATACTTGAGTGAAAAATGATGAATCCCAGTATCTACCTTATACCTTATGAAAACATTTTGTTTAGATGAATCATTGACCTAAATGTAAAAGCTAAAGTGATAACAACTTCAGAAGAAAACATGTGAGAATGACTTCATGATCTTAGTGTAGATAAGGATTCTTAAACAGGGAGAAAGTACATACAAGGAAAAAAATGGCAAATTGAAATTCAAAATTTTAAACTTCTGCTATTCAGTGATAAAGTTTTAAAAATAAAGTAAGCTAGGAGAAATTATACACATATATATGTATACATATATACACACACATAATATGACATTGAAGCCATATTTAGAATATACTAGTATAAAGAAGTCCTATACTCAACAATAAAAGGATTTCATAATGTTTAAATGTACAAATAACTTGAACAGAAACTTCACAATAAATGTTATGCAAATGGCCACAAGCACATAAAATATCCTTAATATACAGTATTTAGTTATCAGGGGAATGCAAATTTTAATGGTAATGAAATGCCAATTCATACCAGAAGGATACTTTAAAAAAACAACACAAAGTGATGGTGATGGTGTCATTGCAGTAGGGAAGGAAAAAGGCAAGACTACTCTGAGAAACAGTCTGGCAATTTCTTACGAAGTTAAGCACAAACCTCCAGTAAAATACAGTCATTCCCCTCTTACGTATTTACCCAAAAAATGTAAATATATGCTTACAAAAAACAGAAAAGAACACAACTCTTTCAAACCTTGTAATTGAATGTTTATGTCAGCTTTCCTCTTAGTAGCCTCCAAACAGGAACCAAGCAAAATGTTTATCACTGGATAGTTGTTTAACAAACTGATTTACTTATACAGTACAATATTGAAATTTAAGAAGAAAAAACTACTGACACACAGCATGCATACTATTAATGAACCCCAAACCAATATTTTAAGTAAAATAGCCCTTACACAAAAGAATACGTATTTTATGATTCCATTACGCTGAAGTTCAACATAGAAAACTACGTCATAGTAATGGGAATCTGGCAATAATTACCTTAAGGTGTCTCAGTGTGAATTTCCTTGAAAGGGATACAAAGGACTTTCTCAGGTATCAGGCACATTCCATATTGTGTTTGGCATTGCAATTACGTGAACATATGGCAAAGTGGTCAGACCTACTTCCACCCCACTCAATTTGCAGCCCCACTCAAGTCGTTTGAAGCTGCTTTTCCATATGAATGTCCTGTCCTGGCTCAGGCTTCAGATTGTCCTAAAATCTCTCAAACAAACAGCAGCTAGCATCAGCATACCCCAAAACCTATCAGTAAGAGGCCCAAGACCCGGCACTATCAGTAGCCTCCCTGGCTTCACAGCTTGGCCTCTCCTGGGCACTTCCAAGCCCAACACAAATAGCAGCCATCTGCAGATCGTTTTATAGCTCCTGCCAGGTGGCCCCAGGCAGTGGCTGACTTTGCACCTTCTGGGAAGTCCCAGAGCCAATACACCCACTAGACAGCTTCAGACCACAACAGATTACAAATCTACACATCCATGAGTGACACATTGAAGGGGCAGACTTATTGAACACCAAAGCCCCACTGAAGCAAGTCCTGCTCCATAGGGGTATCTCCTACACAACAACTCTTCCACTATACTTGCAGCTGGGCCTCACAGCTAATTGGCCTGAAGACTAATTCCTCCCAGTGATGCCAATGAAGGCTCAACTATAACAAGGGAGTGCACATAGCCCAAACAGGGGTGCACCTAGAGTGTCCAGCTCAGGTGACAGGGGAGCCTGAGGTACTGGGCCCTCCAGAACTCCTACTACACAAGGCCCCTCTACCAATTCCAGGAAACATGGAAGCTCTACCTAGTACATGGAAACAAACACAGGGAAGCAGCCAAAATGCAGAGACAAAGGAATATGTCATAGATGAAAGAATAGAAGAAATCTCCAGAAACAGAACTAAATGCAATTAAAGCAAACAAACTAGTAGATACATAGTTCAAAACAATGGTTATAAGGATACTCAAGGATCTTAATGAGAGCTTCAAGGGACTCTGTGAGACTTTCAAGGATCTTAGTGAGAATTTCAAGAACCTTAGTGAAAACATCAAAGACCATGAAAAAGAACCAGTCAGAAATTAAACATACACTAACTTAAATAAAGAATAATTTACAGGAATTCAGCAGTAGAGTAGAGGATGCTGAGAATCAAATCAGCTATTTGGAATATGAGGAAGGAAAAAACACCCAATCAGAAGAAAAAAAATAAAAAATAGTCAAAATATATAAAGATAGTGTAAGGAGCCTCTGGGACAACTTCAAGCATACCAACACTCACATTATGGGGGTGCCAGAAGGAGATGAGAGCAAGTTATTGAAAACCTATTTGAAGAAATAATGACAAAAAACTTCCCTATCTAGTGAAAGCAATAGACTTACAAGTCCAGGAAGCACAGAGTCCCAAATAAGAGAAACCCAAAGAGGGCCACACCAAGACACATCATAATTAAAATGCCAAAGGTTAAAGACAAATAGAGAATCTTAAAAGCAGCAAGATAAAAGCAGTTAGTAACCTACAAGGGAGCACTCATAAGACTTCCAGCTGATTTCTCAACAGAAACTTTGCAGGCCAAAAGGGAGTTGTAAGAAATATTCAAAGCGATGAATAGCAAGGAACTACAACCAAGATTACTCTACCCAGCAAATCTGTCATCTAGAATTGAATGTCAAATAAAAAGCTTAACAGATAAGAAAAAGCTAAAGGAGTTCATCACCACCAAGCTACTACTACATGAAATGTTGAAGGATATTTTTGAAGAAGAAGAAGAAAGAAGGAGAAGAAAAGTTAAAAAAAAAAGAACAATAAAATGGCAATAAATACATATATATGAATAATCAAATCTAAAAATATCATGTAAGGAAAAATATCCTGTAAGTAAATTACATCTAGAAAATTTTTACTTTAGAAAATTAACTTTCATTTGTAATGCTAACAGCAAGACACCCATGAAAAACACACATGGTATCAAAACAAGTCAAAGGAAAATCGTTTGGGCAAAAATGAAAAAGGATCCCAAGTCAAATTTATAGAAAAGATTCCTTTATTAACTTTTGGTCGAGAATATGTTTGTATATTTTCAGAAAACAACTCCAAGACCAGATGGATTCCTGCAACAGAGAGGAATTGACAGGACTGCTCCAGCCATGAAGACAGAAAAGAAACAGTCCAGAGATGGAAGATGCTGACGACGCCTTGCCATACTAGCAGTCAGCAGCTGTGCCTCGCTGCAGGTTGCCCAGGACCAAACCAGAGAGGGTCGGACCTGCATTACCACCATTTGTCCACCATCCAGAACTGAAATATCATTGCTGACATGTACACATAAGGAACTGTTTGACATTGAAATTGGGACTCAAAAGAACTCTTGGCCCAGAAAGAAACTCACTACAGACTGATTCATTTGCCTCTTAGCATAACCATTATTGCTTGTCTCATTTTCGGTTCTTATAAGTGTATTTCTAGTATCACATGATCTCACTCATCTAGGGGAAATAATGATCAACATAAACTGATGAACAAAAACAGACCCGGAGACAAGGAAGCATCGATCCGACTGTCAAACCTCAGAGGGAAGGTAGGGGAGGGTGGGGGTGAGGGGGAGAGATCAACCAAAGGACTTGTGTGCATGCATATAAGCCTAACTAGTGGTCACGGACAATAGGGGGGTGGGGGCATGCGTGGGGAGGGGTTTGGGATGGGAATGGGGGGATGAGGACAAATATGTGATACATTAATCAATAAAGAAATTTAAAAAAACACACACACAACTTGAAAAAAAATCCAACAAAGTAAACGAACAAGGCATCTAATGAACAAAATAAACTGATGAATAAAATATAATCCGAGGCATGGGAACATGGAACAGACTGACCATCTCAGAGGGAAGGGGCAAGAGTGTGGCAGGAAGAGATTAACAAAAGAACATATATGCACTTATGCATTATATATGGACACAAACAATAGGGTATTGAAGGCTTGAGGCCATATGGGAACTGGGTGGAGGAGGAAAATGGGGTGAACAAAAGGGGACAACTATAATATTCTCAACAATAAAATTTTTTTTAAATAAAAAAGTATGTTTGCCCAAGCAAGACTAATCATGAATTAGCTGCATTGTGTCTGAGCTATGAACAGAGATCTGAGAAGTCCAGCCCTGCTCAGATGCTTGAAGTTCATCGAGAATAGAGAATCCACATGCTTACTTCAACAGAATCTATATGGACCCTAAACCCCCCCAAAAGACAAAGCCACAAGGATAAGGATTACATCCTGGTATACTTGGGGGAAAATATCCTCAACCTTTTTTCTAGTGGCTGAAAAATTTTGATATGTATATCCAAGAAATGTAATGGACCTTACCCAAAATTGGTACAAAAAGAATTACACCTAGCCCATCATAGCAATAAAACCAAGGGTCCCTATGGCTTCAGTTTAATTTAGTATTGAATCCTAGCTCTAGAAATCATCTCTTTCTCCCTACACCCCTCATATACCTAGTCTTTCCCCAGATAACCAGCAACCCCTCAAGGCAGTAGAAAACAGTAGCCGGGACCTGACTAATGGTTGCAAGTTCTGCAGGCTAAAGATAATATCCTGACCTAAGTTATGTTTCAGCTCCTGAGGTCTTAGGTGGAACAAATATCCCTGGATATTTGTCCATGAAGCCAGAAAGAGGGACACCAAAGTAGACTTAGAGATGTCCTCAAGACCTGAATGATTGGTGACCATTGTCTCACCTCCGACCAATCAGCTCCTAGCAAGTCCCAGGACCTCCTCACCCACAGTGTCTTACAATTTTGCTTTATATCATGTGTGACCCATCGGCCATCAGGAAATCATGTCTTTTAGTGCATTAGCTCCCTCCACTGCAGATTGGCCAATTCAATATTAAACTATTTTTCTTTTTATGTTGCAACTGTTTGTGAATCATCTGGGGGTCAATGCAGGCAGATGGACTTAAATGGGTAAGTGTAGCATTGCCAAGAATCAAAAATCGCAAAAAGTCTCCAAAGCTACCATTAGGGAAAAAACACAAAAACATTGTATAGAGGAAAACAGAGATACATTTTTGACTTCTTATCAGAAATAAGGGAAACCAAGAGAAAATAAGAATAACATTTTTTAAAGTGATGAAAGAAAACAAATAAAAATACCTAACTAAAATTCCAGCTGAGAAAATTATTTTTCTGCTGACTTGCATTTTAAAGTAGGTAAAGAATATAATTTGTGCTAAAAGGTAATGATCCCCAGTGGAAACAGAAATACATAAAAGTACAAAAAATACATACATGACTAATATTTGCATAAGAGACCCATTTGTTCATCTCAGAATTTCCTTAAAAGACAAATTGAAGAAAAATATGTGACCATCATCACTATCTATCTACACGATTTTCATCATGCCAAACAGAAACTCTGCAAACATTAAGAAATAAGTCCCCATCACCTCCTACCCCTCAAGCCCCTTGTAACCTGTAATCTCCTTTCTATCTCTATGAAATTGATTGTTCTAGATATTTTATATATGTGGAATTATTCAACACCTGTTCTTTTGTGTGTGGCTTATTTCACTTAACACATGCTTTCAAGGTTCATTCATGTTGTAGCATTTATCAGAATTTCATTCTTTCTCATGGCTGAATAATATTCTGTCCCATGAATGTGCCATATTTTGTGTATTCATTCATGTGTTGATGAATACTTTATTTGTTTCAATTTTTGACTATTTTGAGTAATGATACAATGAACATGTTCTACAAGTATCTGTTTGAGTTCATGCTTTCAACTTTGGGGATGCATAACTAGGAGTGGACTTGTTGGGCTACATGGTAATTATATGTTTAGCTCTGAGGAAACACTACATTTTTCTCAGTACTTGCACTATTTTACCTTCCCACTATCAAAGTACAAGGGCTCATTTTTCCCAAACACTCTCTAATAATTATGTTTCATTTACTAGTATAGCCATCCTAATAGGTGTAAACTGGTATTTCATTGTGGTTTTGATATGTATTTCCCTAATGACTAATGACAATGCACAACTTTTCATGTGCTTATGGGCCATTTGTATAAGCACTTAGAAGAAATTAAATGAGGTTTTGAATTCAGGTAGGACTAAAAGATTTAATAACAACAGCACTAAGGACAAGGAATCAGATCATTGGAATTTCACTCCAATAATGAACTACTAGTATCAGAAAGGAAACTAAGAAAGCAATCCCATTCACAATTGATTCAAAAATAAAATAAAATACCTAGGAATTAATTTAACCAAGGATGTAAAAAACCTGTACTCAGAAAATTAAAAGACACTGAAGAAAGAAATTAAAGACGATACAAATAAGCGGAAGCACATACCATGATCATGATAGAAAAAATTAACATCATTAAAATGTCCATACTACCTCAAGTAATCAACACAATTCCTAGCAAGGTACCAATGGTATATTTTTATAGAACTAGAAAAATATTTAAAAAAAATTATATGGAACCATAAAGGACCCCAAATAGCCACAGCAATCTTAGGAAAGAAGAACAAAGTGGGAGGAATCATGCTACCTGATATTAAACTATACTAGAAGGACATAGTAATAAAAACTGCATGGTACTGGCATAAAACAGACATATATTAATGAACAGAATAGAGATCCTGAAAAACCCCTGACTTTATAGTTAATTAATATTTGAAAAAGAAGAAAAAAACATAAAATGGGGTAAAGCTAGTCTATTCAATAAATGGTACGGGGAAAATTGGACAGATACATGCAAAAAAAATGAAACTAGACCACCAACTTACACCATATACAATATTACACTCAAAATGATTAAATACTTAAATATTAGTCTCAAAACCATAAAAATCCTAGAAGAAAACTAAGGCAGTAAAAACTTGGGTATTTCTAGTAGGAATACTTTTTTCTGATTTATTGTACTGGGCAAAGAAAACAAAAGAAAAAAATAAACAAATGGGACTACATCAAACTTAAAAGTTTTTGCACAGGAAAGGAAACCATCAACAAAACGAAAAGACAACCCACTGAATGGCAGAATATATTCACCAATGATACATCTGATAAGGGGTTAATATCTCAAATTAATAAAGACCTTACAAAACTAAACACACACACACACACACACACACACACACACACACACACACACACACACACACACCCCAAAAAACACAAACACTCCAATTTAAAAAATGGGCAGAGGTCCTAAATAGATACTTCTCCAAAGAGGACATACAGGTGGCTCAATGTCACTAATCATCAGAGAAATGCAAATTAAAACCATGAAATATCACCTCACACCTGTCAGAATGGCTATCATCAATAACTCCATAAACAACAAGTGTTGGTGAGGTTGTAGAGGAAAGAGAACCCTTTTGCACTGTTGGGAATGCAGACTGGTGCAGTCACTGTGGAAAGCAGTAGGGCGTTACTTCAAAAAATTAAAAAAGGAACTGCCTTATGACCCAGCGATTCCACTTCTGGGAATACAAATGGAGTAAACCGAAACAGTAATTCTAAAGAATATATGTACTTAGCCCTAACCGGTTTGGCTCAGTGGATAGAGCGTCGGCCTGTGGACTGAAGGGTCCTGGGTTTGATTCTGGTCAAGGGTATGTACCTTGGTTGCAGGCTCGATCCCCAGTAGGGGGTGTGCAGGAGGCAACTGACCAATGTTTCTCACTCAATCCCTCTCCCTTCCTCTCTGTAAAAATCAATATATTTTACCACCCCCCCAAAAAAAGAATATATGTATGTCTATGTTCATTGCAGTAATATTTACAATAGTCAATATTTGGAAGCACCCAAGTGTCGAACAGTAGATAGTGGATAAAAAAAACACACACTGTAGTATGTTGACTCAGTGAAAAACAATCAGCCACAAAAAAACAAAGGAAATCTTACCATTTGCAACAGCATAGATGGACCTGGAGAGTATTATACTGAGTGAAATAGAGAAAGAAAAGTACCATTTGATTTCACTTACATATGGAATCTAATGAACAAAATAAACTAACAAATAAAATAGAAAGAGACTCATAGATACAGAGAACAGGGGGAAAAGGTGAAGGGATTAACCCTTAGCACTCGCTTGCTTTTTTCTCGATTCCTTTATTCTAATGCTAACCGTGTCGAGTCATACTCGACATCCGAGTGCAAAAGGTTAAGCAGAGGAAAACAAAACAAAAAAACAAAACTCATAGATACCTACAACAGTATAGTGATTATCAGAAGGAAATGGGAGTGAGGAGATGCAGAAAGGGGTAAAGTTGAGACAAATGGTAAAGGAAGGAAACTTGACTTAGTGCAGTGAACAAACAACATACAGATGATGTATTATAGAATTGTATACCTGAAATCTATGTAATTTTATTATCCAGTGTCATAAATAAATTCAATAGAGAGTTAAAAAATAAAACAAGGAGTTTAACAAATCAAAAAACACTCAAAAAACATGTACAGACCTAGAGAATATCACGCTAAGTAAAATAGGACAGACAATGAAAGACAAATACCATATGATTGCACTTATATGTGAAATCTATAAAATAAAATAAATGAATAAATAAAACAGAAACAAATTCATAAATACAGAGAACAAACAGATGGTTGCCAAGTGGGAGCGGGCTGGAGGAGCTGGATGAAAAAGGCAAAGAGTACAAGTTGACAGTTACAAAATAGTGATAGGGATATAAAGTACAGCATGGGGAACATAGTCAATAATATTGTAATAACTATGTATGGTGTCAATGGGGTCTAAACTTGTCAGGGAATCACTTCATAAATTATATAAAACTCTAATCACTTGCTGTACACCTGAAACTAATATAATATTGAATGTCAACTGTAATTTAAAAAATCATTCATAGCATAGAAGATTTGAATAATTCTACCAACAACTCAACCTATTACAGATGTATAAAATACTACAATCCACAACTAAAGAATAAACATCAGTTTCAACTGCACAAGGAGTGTTTACCAAGATGAACAATATATAGTGCATAAACTGAGTTTCAAGTTTTAAGAACTGAAATTCTGATATACTGTCTTCCATGACAGCAATGGGATTGCAGGACTGTATAGAACTTACCTTTTATACTCTTTGAACTCCAAAGAATATCATTGCTGTTTGCATAATTTTGACCCTGTCTCTGAGTAACACACACAAACTATATGCTGTACAAGGCGCAAAAAATGCTCCTGGAATTTTGACCAAAGGTGACCTTATGTACTATTTTCTTTACCAACCATGTTAACACCATAATTATAAGCTTGCCTCAACAATATTAAATCAATGCATAAAACTGAAAAAATCTTGTTATATTTATAAAAAGTGAAATTACTTTTTAACAATGTATTAAAATAAAAATATTTTATTAAGTTTTTTTCTAGTATATCAAAAGTATGTATGATAAATATTAGCTGTTCAACATGACTTCTATACCTAGTATCATTCATCTGAATTTAACAATATTTATTCTTAAATTTTATTTATGATATTTCACTTCATTTACAATCTTATTTTTAATTATCCATTCTATGTAGTGATCATTAGTTTTTAATTTTTTAATTAACTAAGATCTATAGTTGTCTCAAATATTTGGCCATTCTAGAATCAAATATCAGATTATTTTGACTAGCTTAAATATATGTATAAGTTTATAAAATTTATTAAAATTCTATATTTTTTCTTAAATGCTTATTTTTAGTGCCATGAAAAACATTGTCAATATGGCTATAAGCTAAACAAATTGTTATTTTTATGAACATTATGCCAATTTCTATATTGAAATTACCTTGGAATTTTTAGTGATTGTATGTGCGTTTGTGTGAATTTGGCCACTTCCTTTATTTCCTGTTATATTTTTTAACATATGTCAAAATATAACTTATAAACATACTAGAGACCAGTGCATGAGATTCGTGCACTGGGGGAGGGGCGGGGTCCCTCAGCCCGGCAGTCCAGGACCCAGGCGTAAGCCAGCAGGCAGACATCCTTCTCGTAGTCTGGGGCTCTCACAGTCTAGGACCCCTCACTCCTTACCACCCGCCTGCAGCAGAGGTGAGAGAGGCTCCCGCCACCACCACTGCGCTCGCCAGCCGTGATCCCAGCTTCTGGCTGAGCAGCACTCCCCCTATGGGAGCACACTGATCACCAGGGGGCAACTCCTGCGTTGAGTGTCTGCCCCATTGTGGTCAGTGCTCTTCATAACGACCGGTCATTCTGCTGTTTGGTTGATTTGCATATTATGCTTTTATTATATAGTATGTTTTGGACATACTATGCTCAAAAATATGTGTATGCCCTCATAAAGTTTCTATTTATTTTAAAAGTTCAGGTTTGTTTTCCTTGGTCTTATTTTACTATTTACTACTTGTTTTATTCTCTGAACTTAGTGGACCAATTGCTGAGACCCTCTCACAATCTGAAGCATGTCTGTGTCTGTGGCAGTGGAAGAATGCACTAAACTACAGGCCATTAAAATGCAGACACGTCTAATTTTGAGGCTACAAGATCAGAGAAGTAGTTTCTGATGCCAGAACTGAGCTACTAAGAACAAATGACTAGGGCTACAGTTTTGTCTGTGTAATTATCATGTCATATTCCAAGGGAAGAGGGCACTCAACATATACCTTAACTAGAAGCCCATTGCATGAAGATTCGTGCAATAGGCCTTTCTTCCCCTGGCTGCCGGCACCGGTTTTCCTCTGTCACCTGGGACCCAGGCCTTTGCTCTGGCCGCCGCCTTCAGTCTTCACTCCAGCCAGAGCACCACTTCTGTAGCTTCCTCTGTTCCCCCCCCGCCCCCTCATAGTAGGCGTCCAGCCCCACCTAGCTGCTCTGCCCCTGCATGCATGCTGCCCAGAGGCCCAGAGTGGCTGGTAGGTGGGGCTGCCGCCATCTTCATTGGGTTAATTTGCATACTTACTCCTGATTGGCTGGTGGGTGTCATGAAGTGATGGTCAATTTGCATATTTTTCTTTTATTAATGTAGATATAGGAGATTTGCATGTGTGTTTTTGCATGTAATACATGAAAGCCATTTGAAGAATAAAGACAGGTCCTTATTCTTCAGGGCTAGGTGTGATATTGTTTTTTGTACAGAAACATCTGGTAATAATCTACATTTTGTTCACTTTAAAATATTCTTAGACTTTTATTTATAAGAGTGGTATTGTTAAATATCTGAGTTAAAAAATTCAGTATTGCCCTAGCTGGTTTGGGTCAGTGGCTAGAGCATCAGCCTGCGGACTGAAAGGTCCTGGGTTCGATTCCAGTTAAGGGCACATGCCTGGGTTGTGGGCTCGATCCCCAGTGTGGGGCCTGCAGGAGACAGCCGATTAATGATTCTCTCTCATCATTGATGTTTCTATCTCTCTCTCCCTCTCTTTTCCTCTCTGAAATCAATAAAAATATATATTTTTAAAATTCAGTATTTATAAAACAATTATAATAATTAAACATTCAAAAGAGCAGTTATGATTTTAATTGGCATTCTTTTAATAAATATGTTGGGGCTTCTGGAATACTTCTGATATATTTTTAGAGCAAATAAATTAATTCTATATATTGCAAAGGTTCAATCTCTTACAAGAAGTAAGTAGGATCACTGAAGGGGACTGTGAGGGCAAATCTATGTAACAATTGCAGATTTCTCTCCCTCTTAAAAACCCACAATCTATTATGGTTTTGGATTGTTATATTAACTGGAAAAGAAAAACTAATCTCTTTTGATATAAAAATGCTAGCTAATATTATATTTAATTATTTATTAAGCCACTTAATTTTCTTTCAAAGTTAAGATGGAAATTTAAAATGCAGCAATAAAGCTACAATATGATCAAGAGGAGGTAGAAAGAGAAGAATAATTTTTTGCATAAAGGCGATCATTTTTCTTGCTGGCAGGGTCAAGATACATAATTTAAAAAAAAAATTGAGAAGTTATTGTGTGTATGTAAAAGCAGTTCACCCTGAATCATTTAGACTCCAAGAACAGCAAAACAGGTTTGACATTTTTAAATAATATATTGTAGCAGAGATGAAGGGCTTTCAGACATGGCCCACTGTACGCCAGAGCTTCCTGCTAAAGACTTAGTCAAAAGAAGCCTCTCAAGTGAATCAATGTGAATTCTCTGCGCTCCGGTTAGAAATGTCATTCAAAATTGATGACAATATTTCTGACCAAAATCTATTTCAGGCTAGCTTTTGTCATAATACTCTCTGACCTCACACGTATGGCTCCTTGACCTGTGTTACAGATATCTGAAATTAGAGATGAAATGTTAATGACTGTACAACATACTTAGGCTGTCTATTCACTCAGCAGTGAACCTAGAGGTAACTCCAGAAAAAAACATGGATTTCTCTTTGAAAAGCAACCCTGAAAAATATAAGTTCAGTGGATGTAATGCATTATTAATCTATGACTTATCTGGTCTAGTTATCTGCTTCCTATGTTCCTGATGGTTATCGGAAGATATTATATTCAAAGAACACTGATGGTTAAGATCAGTTCATCATGTTTGAAAAAGTGCAGACCTGACGTTACCATTTTTTTTCTACAATTTACTACCCATAACAGAATGTAAAATCATGTCCATTATTTGGTTTAATTGGAGAAAGAGTTTCTTTTAAATGCTGGGTATTGAGCCTACAACCAAGGTACATGCCCTTGACAGGAATCAAACCTCTCACCCTTCAGTCTGAGGGCCGACGCTCTAACCACGAAGTAAAACAGCCAGGGCCAGATTTGTTTTTATTAAAGAACATGACACTTAAAACATGTAGTAAGTAAAAGTTATAAAAACATTTAAAATCTAAATAAGTTTATAAAAACCGATTTGGGACTTAGGCTACAAGTAGTGGGAGCTTAGATAATTCCCACTGACCCTTCAGATGAAAATTTACAAAATCTTAAGAAAACTTCTAAACACCTCAAATTTCCAATAAAAATTTTAAACGAAATAATGAGAATTATTTCAAGTTAGGAAAAGAGAGATATGCCATTTTCATCTTCAGGAAGACAATAATGTAAACACTCATTTTTTTTTCTAAAATTCCTAAAAATCTCAAAATGCTGTGTGTGTGTCTGTGTATAACTTGATGTGCTGATTCTAAAGTTTATATTGAAATGTAAGAACTCAAAAATGTGGAAGACAATTTCAAATGTAAAAGGTAAGATAATTTCTTCTATCAAGGCTTAGTATAAAGTGTTGATAAAATGATCAATGCAACAAAAAATGATGTCCAAAAACTTGAATTACCACAAAAGTTGGTGCTGCATGAATATGAAAATATAGATTTTATTCAATGAATGACCGAACTGGTAAGTTTTTTCCATATTCAAAATATTGTGACCATATCTCTAACCATATGAAATTATTTCCATATGCATTACTGTACTAATGTGAAAGGTAAAATAAAAAAGCTCCTAGATAAAAATATAAGTGAATATCTTCATCAGTGAAGATTAGAACTATATATCTTTAAGTAGATTACAAAATGCACAAAAGGAAAAAAATCAATAAATTTAACTATATTGAAATGAGAACTTCAGTTCAACTAAAGATAATGGTAAATTCAGCCTCTCAAATTGGCAAATATATTTGGGACACATAAAACTTACAGAGAGTTTACATAATAAATAAATCATATAATATATCATCAATATATAAGGCCTACAAATCAATAAAAAAGATAGAAATCCTAAAAGAAATATGGGCAAAAGACTTGAGCAGGGTTTACACAAAAGATGAAACAGAATGTCCAAAGAGTTATTAAATATATGAAAAGGCCTACTACTATATTAGTAAATAGAAATATGAAAATTAAAACAACAATTGAAACCTTTATGAAGGAATAAGAATGGAAATTTTACAAAAGAAATAAATAAAACTAGTTTTGGTATGTGAAGGGAATAGGGACTCATAAAACATTTGTGGGAGGGTGATTTGTTAACTACTTTAAATATAAGTTTGATACTATTTACAAAATTTGAAGATAAATGTTGAATAATAGGGAAAAAATTATTTTTGTTTCAAGTTCCTGGCACCAAGCTTATAAAATCCTGAAAATTTCCCAAGTGATAAAAGTACCTTTTTTATTCATGAGCCCCTCGGATCATAACTGAACTTATGCTAATAATTTAATTTATTAGCATAATTAACATAATTTAGAGTGGGGCTGGTGAAGAGAAAGATCAGCCATATGGTTAGAGGGTTAGGGCTTTGAGCCAGCTGAACCTCCTGGGAGGGGAAGATGGTTGGATAGTTTTAATCAGGTGGTCACTGATTCAACCAATGACATCTACATAATAAAACCCCAAATAAGAACTATGAACACTGAAGTTCAGTGGGGCTTCCTTGTTGGTGAACATATCTGAGTGCTGGGAGGATGATCCACTCTGATTCCATGGGGAGAGAGCATGGAAGCTCTACATTTGGGAACCTCCCATCCCTTGACCTATTTGTCTCTTTATTCGACTGATCCTGATTTGTATTCATTACTATAGAACTGTTATTGGAAATATAGAACATTCCTGAATTATGTGAGTTGATTTCGTGTATTTTCAAATCTGCGTTGGGTTGTGTAAACCCCTCTGTACTTGTAGCCAGTTGGTCAGTAGTACAGAAAGCCTTGGGGACCCTGAAATTGTGGCTGGCATCTGAAGCACTGAAGCAGGGACACTCTTATTGGGGATCATGATGCCCTTAGCACATAGGGTTTGCACTAACTTCAGATTGTAAGAATCAAAATTCTATTGCAGTATAATAGGCATACCACCATTCGGCAATAATACTCCTAGGTGTCTTTCCTAGAGAACTGTGTTCACCAGAAAGCAGCATTATTCATATAAGCCATAAATCCAACTGCCTATCAACAGTACAAGGGATAAATGCTTTATATGTATAAAAGGAATTCCAGGCAATGGAGATTAATGAACTACAGCTACATGCAAAAACATGGCTGAGCCTTAAAAACATAACTTTGAATGATATAAGCTTATCATAAAAGAATACATGTAGTATTGCAATTCTCTTTATGTATAATACAAATATAGGCAAAACTAAACCATATTGATTATGAAAACAAGTACAGGTTTTAAAATATATAAACAAACAAGGAAGTGGTTATCATAAATTTTAGAATAATGATTATCTTTAGAAAGGAGAGGCAAATGAAGAATTTAAGATGCTGACAAATGTTACATGTATTGTCTCAGTCAGTGGTTACATGACTGCTTGTTTTGCCAAATAATTTTGCTAAGTATTTGCTTTATGCACATTTTTATATGCAGGTTATATTTCACTGTACAAAAACAAATCAGAATGATTTCACAGTAATAAAAACTCGTGAGAAAGTTTTACCAACTTCCTTTGACTTGCTTTGATCAATATAGATAATGAATGCATTGTAGAGGGCTATCTGGGAGGCACCTGGGCATTTCTTTTAATTATCGTCAGCTGAACTCAGGGTGTAGGCAGAGCCACGCCCTGGGAACATGCTTCCCCAATAAAGCTGGACATGTTAATCAGTTCTGACTTCATAGCAGCCCAAGTGTCAGCAGGGGCGGGTCTAGATATGTAAATCCAGTGATGCTGGGGCCTAGTTAAGAATGCAAATAAGCTCCTTTGATCCTAAGTTTTGGTGTTACTTCCTGGATTTTTGGGATATAAAATAAACCTGCTGTGTGGGGGTCGTTGTCCCAGTGCAAAAAATTTGTGCACTTCAGGGGGTCCCTCAGCCTAGCCTGCACCCTCTTGCAGTCCGGGAGCCCTCAGGGGCAGTCAGACATCCTTAGCACTGCTGCAGAGGTGGGAGAGGCTCCCACCACTGCTGCTGTGTTTGCCAGCCATGAGCCTCACTCAGGGCTTCTGGATGAGCAGCGCGCCCCCTGTGGGAGCACACTGACAACCAGGGAGCAGCTCCTGCATTGAGTGTCTGTTCCCTAGTGGTCAGTGTGCATCATAGCGACCGTTCGTTCCGCCATTTGGTCGATTTGCATATTAGCCTTTTATTATGTAGGATTTCTCAATCCCTTGTGCCTCCACTCAGAACTGGTTCGTTCATCTCTCTTTCTATGTGGGATACGGAAAAGGGAGATCCCCGCCATGTTTGGCCCCCGCCGCATCAGGCCCCCACAATGCATAATGCTTATCACATAAATTTTTGCAACTAAAACGACTGAAGCAAGTTATTAGCTAAAGGACAATTTCACAAAGTTATCTGCATGATTTATTTGATATGGATATCAGTAATTCATTAGCAAAGTTGAATGAGGCTTTATCCAAACTTCTTATAAAATGTAAATACTATAAACATTAGTGTACAGCCCAAATAAATGAGATTTTAGAAATGTATGTTTTTCTATTGTCATAAGGCTATTTGATCTTGTTGTTACTTAACTCATAGTCCAGAAAACTAATGTTATAGAAATCAAGCTTAAAACTGCCAACTAAGTGCATAATGTTGCAAAAATCTATGACTTTTGAAATCAGAAAAAATCAATATTTTGCCAAAAAGAAATGATTAAGAAATAATCAAAATATTATTTGATTTAGGTATATATTATCACTGATTCTGTAATATGTATCATAATTTTTGAATGAAATACTTAAAACATTATAGTCAGTGATAAGTTTTGAGCTTTATTTGATTTAATATCCCCAACCTTCCTAATATTTAAAGGTTATCCCAAAAAATGTAAACACATTTTGAATAATTATAAAGGCAGTGTTAATTAAAATACATTTCATTTTCCAAATGTAATAGAATCAGCAGTTGAAGTGTGTATACATTTCTTTGTTATATCCTGTATTTTTAAAGGATTTTTCATGATATTATAATAATATGAATCTGTATATATAAAAGGTTAATATGCAAAGTGTCCTCTCGGGAGTTCGACCAGGAGACCAGGAGTTTGATCATTCACTGTGATGTTCACTGACCATCAGGGGGTGATGCAGAATGAAGGAAGACCCCAGCCAGCAGCCAGGGAAGGAAGGCCCTGGCTGGCAGCCAGAAGACTCCGATAGGCCCTGATTGCTGGCCAGACATAGGGACCCTATCTGTGCATGAATTTTGTGCACCGGGCCTCTAGTATCATGAAAAAAAAAAATCTTGTTTTCCTCTATTTTATAATACTACTAGAGTCCCCGTGCATGAAATTCATGCACGGGGGGGGGGGGGGGGGGGGGGGGGGGGGGGTGTACCTCAGCCCAGCCTGCACCCTCTCCAATCTGGGACCCTCTCCAATCTGGGACCCCAATGGGATCGGGCCTAAATGGGTAGTCAGACCTCCCTCTCACAATCCAGGACTGTTGGCTCCCAACTGCTCGCCTGCCTACCTTCCTGATTGCCCCTAACAACTTCTTCCTGCCAGCCTGATCACCCCCTAACCACTCCTATGCCAGCCTGATTGATGTCTGCTCCCCTGCCAGCCTGTTTGCCCCCAACTTCCCTCCTCTGCCAGCCTGGTCACCCCTAACTGCCCTCCCCTGCAGGGTTGATCGCCCCCAACTGCCCTCCCTTGCAGGCCTGGTGCCTCCCAACTGCCCTCCCCTGCTTGCCTGATCGCCCACAACTGCCCTTCCTTTCAGGCCTGGTCCCTCCCAACTTCCCTCCCCTGCTGGCCATCTTGTGGTGGCCATCTTGTGTCCACATAGAGGCAGGATCTTTGACCACATTGGGGCAGCCATCTTGTGTGTTGAAGTGATGGTCAATCTGCATATTACTCTTTTATTAGATAGGATAGAGGCCTGATGCATGGGTGGGGGCCAGCTGGTTAGCCCTGAAGGGTGTCCCGGATCAGGATGGGGGTTCCCTTGGGGCATGGGGCGGCCTGAGGAAGGGGCCTGTGGTGGTTTGCAGGCCAGCCACGCCCCCTAGCGACCCAAGCAGAGGCCCTGGTATCTGGAATTTATCTTCTACAATTGAAACTTTGTAGCCTGGAGCGAAGCCAAGCCTCCTGCTCGCTCCGTGGCAGCAGCCATTTCTGTTGGAATTTATGTATCTTCTATAATTGAAATTTTGTAGCCTAGAGTGAAGGCCTGAGCCGGCCAGGGCTGCAGAAGCTTGGCTTCCTCCATCGCCTGGGGCAACCCTAGCCTCCTGCTCTTCCTGCTCAGTGGCTCCCGCCATTTCTGTTGAAATTTATTTACCTTCTATAATTGAAACTTGGTACCCTTGAGTGGAGTCCTGGGCCTGCCAGGGTGTGTGGAAAGCTTGGTTTCCTCCATTGTCAGGGAAACCCAAGCCTCCCTCCTGCTCTCTGTGGCCACACCCATCTTGGTTGGGGTTAATTTGCATACTCGCTCTGATTCGCTGGTGGGCGTGGCTGGTGGTGTAGCAGAGTGATGGTTAATTTGCATATTACTCTTTTATTAGATAGAATTCTTTAAATTGTTATAAAGTGGATAAGTTAAAATGATGTTTTTGTATTCCTAAAAAGAGTAGCAATTCATGGCCCACAGAGGTCTTTCAATAAGTTGGTGGCACAGATCAATTATTATGAGATGGAAATTCCAATTTGGTAGATTTGGTGTGGGGCCCAAATATCTGTGTTTTTTGAAAAGCTCTATGAAACAATTAAATGTGCAGTGAAGTTTTAGAATGAATAGAATATACAGAAAATTATATTTATTAGCATTGTTACCTTCTATCAGAAGTGTTTGTAATTATCTGAAGCATGAAATAGTTTAATCCTTATGATATATGATTTCACTCTATTCTCTCTTATATTTAGGATTATATTTAGGGTCATTCTTCTTGTAAACTATAGAAACTAAGTATTGTAGTTTTTCCTTTTGATTCAAAGATAGTGATTAATATACAGGATTTTTCTCCTTTCCTAAAATATTTAAATGACTGAAATCAATTGAAAATTATGGCTGGCTCTCCTAATATAGATCTACATTTTTATTAAAATATACACTACTATTTGAACATATGTACCCCCAATTGATTTTCAAGTATTAACTCAGAAAGATTTGAATCAACTACCCCAATAATTAAAGAAGATAGTTGCATTTAATCAACAATTTTAATAAATTACCCTTCTAAACAAAGAGGATAAAAATGTTACATTTACTAACCTTGGTTTAATATCTGCCTGAAAAAGGATGGGATTCTCTAGAAAAGCTTTATGGGATTCTCTAAAAAGCTTTAAGGTAGTTAAGGACATAACACACCCATCCAAGTATATTGGGCTGCTGACAGTACAACTGTCCTCAACTTTTCTGTTTTCTCTGGTGTTGCCTTTGTAACCCTGCATTGATGGTCTTAGCAGTGATGAAAAGCACAAATTTCAAGTCAATTGGTCCCATGTTCAAATTGACAAGTACACTTGCTCTCTCAAAGACTGATTTTGAGAAGAGAATATTTTTTTTGTTTTTGTTTTTGTTTTTAAAGACCAAAACAAACAAATGAAAACCTGGGAAGAACCATGAAATGCTTTTTATGTCATTAACTAAAATCATAAGGAGAGCCAAGATCATAGCAGGATTGTAACCAGTATATTCTAAGATCACTGTCAAAACTTCCCTGACAATTTTTAACTGCAGGTGCCAAGAACATTATGTATAGAAAAAGTATTTAAATAGAGTAAATAATTTTTAGAGGTGGTAACAAATGTCCAACTAGCTTCATCCTGTAAAACCATCTGGGGAGGATTTTGACTAAGGTTTATGCCATAAAGAGTACTATCTATAGTGCAATTTATGATAGTCATTGAACACATATTTTATGTCAGGTACAGTGCTAAGTTATTTACATGTGTGGACTCATTTAATTCTCACAATAACCCTATGAGTAAGTACAATTATAATCCCATCTCTGCAGATGAGGAGTCTGAGACAAAGAGAGCTTAAGCAAATTGTTCAAGGTCACACAACCTGGGTGCAGATACACAAAAGTGATACTGATGATTATAGAATATAAAAAGCAATTTTATACATTGTAAGTTTTCTATAATTTCCTAAGTCATTTTCCCTTTGCTTCACTTAGCAAAAATAAAATCACTGAAGATTATCTCTGTGTGAAATTGGAGCTATCTTTTACAGAAAAAAATATGTTTATTGAATTTTGTAATACTTGTAAAGGTGAATTTCTCACATATTGACAGAAAATAGGTTTTTCAATCCACTTAATACAAATTACGTAAATTGGTAGAATTTTTTTATTCTTTTAAAACCAACAGTCAACATCATTTTATCTTCTAAATACACTCAATCTTTGCAATTGATTTTTCTTTAGGTTAAAAATTAAAAAAAACAATACCTCACTGAACTTTTTGGCTCCATCTACTTTGAAGTATCTACCCAACCCCCCTTTCCTTTCCTTTTATTGTTCCTAATTTTACAGACAAGTCTATGATAGAAATCATGGTTAACATGTTAATAGTTTTATTGGAAAAGACCATACACTTTAAGATGAATGAACTCTGTCGTCCCCCCCACCCCAATTAGCTGAGATTTTTAAGATTTTCAACTAATTCAAATGCATAAAGTGGGAACTAATTTACTGAATTTTCTATTTGTAGTTTTTATATATTAGCACATTATAGAACATCACGACACAGATATAGACGCCCTGCAGATGGGGACCCATCTGTTCAGCCTGATTTTTCTACAAGCTCATGAACAAAGCCCAGGCATCTACCTTTTGAAGTGCTGCTGCCTTAAACATTCACTGCATTTCTATCCCATAGACTTTCAATGTTCCCTGCCTTGAATATTGTTCTCTTTTTCTGGCCAAAGACTTGTTTTGCTAGAAAATTTGCCTCCACATACAGCATGTTACTGTGGTCAGGTATTACCAGTTATGTCTTTTATGTAAATTCTAAATGTAAATCCTATATAATAAAACCCTAATATGCAAATTGACTGAACAGCAGAATGACGGGTCACTATGATGTGCACTGACCACCAGGGGCAGACGCTCAATGCAGGAGCTGCCCCCTGGTGGTCAGGGTGCTCCCACAGGGAGAGCACTGCTCAGCCAGAAGTAGGCTTACGGCTGGCGAGTGCAGCGGTGGTGGCTAAGAACCCCACCACCAGGGGATGGAGAGTGGGCCTAAGCCGGCAGGCAGACATCACCCAAGGGGTCCTGGACTGCAAGAGGGCGCAGGCTGGGCTGAGGGAACCCCCCTCCAGTGCACAAATGTCATGCACTAGGCCTCTAGTTTATTCATAAAATGCCTCTTGTTTGTACTAATAGTCCAAAAAAATAGTATGTTTTAAATCAACACAATGAATGCTTAAGTGTGGTCCTAATAATTCCTTTGTTACTTTAATTAAAACAATCTTTCTACTTCAGCTTTTTAGTAATGACTGCACTGACAATGCATGGCATTAAAGGGACAATGGCAGAGCAGCTAAATCTCCGGGACACATCAGCACAGACATATATAAGACCCATCATGTCGCACTCTGTTGCCTGTAAAGCAGAAGCGAGACAGGGTGGATGACCTCTAGGCTCCCTAAGCAAGCTCTCCCATCTTCTTTTCCAAGTGGGTTACACCAAAAACAAACATAAAACAAAACAAAAGAGAACAAAGAGATGAAATTAAGAAATCCCTGCTGCCTTGACCTCTACTGGAAGACCTATATTTTGCAGGGGAAACCCGTGAGTTTTAGAAATGCAAGCTTCCGACCACCTGTGGCCCTTGTCGGTAGAAAAATCTATGACAACACAGCAGCTGGTGTTGGTGCCGTAAGATACACTGTATTGGAGGACAGAAAGCAGAGGAGCATGCATTTAATGGGTAGACAATGCTTGACATAAAGTTTTAAACTTTCTCTGTGTGATCAGAGTTTTCTTGCTTTGTGACTAGTATGCTCCAGAGCTATCTGTTAATAGTCTTGTTCTAAAATACTTTTCACCTGAATGGATGAGAATTGCAATCTCTCTCATAGTTTCCCTCCTTCTTGCTGCCTCAATCTTGCTTTAATCCAGACTGTTTCTCCTGGGAGTTCAGATAGAGATGCCTTTGAGTCCCTTTGCTCTGCCAAAGAAGTAACAGCTTGTTTGTTTTAATATTCCTGACTGGGGAGAGACTATCACCTCCCATCACTCACTCACTCACTCTCACACACACACACACACACACACACACACACACACACACACACACACACACACACACTTCCTTGAGACTATTACCTCCCATCACTCACTCACTCACTCTCACACACACACACACACACACACACACACACACACACACACACACACACACACACACACACACACACACACACACTTCCTTGTGAGCTACCACTAGCAGGAATTTCAGTGTGAATGAAGTTCCTTCCTTTCTCCCCTGCCAGCTATACTCAGAGGTGGAAGCAGGGCCTTGGTCAGAAAAGCCTTCCACCTGATTCTTAGTGATGCAGCGAATCTCTGTGGAGAGAGGAGCCACCTGCCAGGAAGCTGTATAGAACCACCAGTACAAGTGGTGATCATCCCTCAGAACTTACAAATGGACTTGGTCACTGTCCTTGGCAGGTACAAATCTCTGAGAGCACTAGACTCCACAACTTCTGTCAAACAGCACAGGGCAATGCGGGGGAGGGTTGGGGTTGGAACCAGAGAATCTGTTTTCAATCCTGGGCTTGACAAGTATCTGCTCTGTTTTCTTAGCTTTCTTCTTATACACATAAGACCTGTTTTTGCTCAAGTGAAACTAAATTTGCCTAACTTCTGCAACACATTTCCTATTGCCTGCACACCTTATTTCTAGCTCTAAACTCCTATTCTCAATGTATTTTGTATAATTTTAGTACACAGACAAATATATGAGCTTTTAAACATATACAAAATTATGATCTTGTCACATTTAGAGGATTTTACAGTGTTTTCTCTTCCTTTTTCTCTCTCTTTTATGCTTGGCTCTTACATTCAGGTTCCTTTTCTATTATTAATTAAACATATCATATTTTATAAAATAATTAAATGAATAAATTTGTTATATATTAACTTCTGATACATGGTGGCACTATTTCTAAAGTCTCTGTAGTGTTCTACCTTATCAATAATAATATGATACATTTTGTAACACTTCAATTGAAAGAAGAATAAAAATACAATATACTGTATCAAGCATTCATTCAATTTCTCTATAAATAAAATATTTATTTTATTTTATAATAATATAAAATATATTTTATTATTATAGATCACTGCATCAAATGTATAAAGAAAATCACAGATGGAAATTAAGGAGAATCGCATGCCTTTATGCGTCTTTGCCCGACTAAATAGACACATGCAAATAAGAATGATTCTGCTTCTGCTTTGATGGACTAAGTTGCAGAATGATGTCTCTTCCACCCTAACAAGAAGAGCAAGGCAGATGACCCATAAAGTTGTAGTTGTATTTAAACCTGTAAAAGCTCCAATAATCTAAGCAAACTGCAATGAAGTAAAATTTTTTTTTTAAATCCCCTTCTAATAGAGAAGAGACCACTGCTGCTTTCTTTCTTGACAGAACAGTAAGAAAGGAGGAGAAAACAGCTGAATGTTCTGCATATGTTTTTATTGCTGAGAATGCTCTAGCATGAGTACTTAGATTCTAGAAGAGTCTGAGGCTCCAAAGGAGTTTGCACGCACCCACCCCCACTTTCCCACAGGACTTCACTAAGTGCTCACTCAGAAAATAAGGGATCAGCAGGGTAAGCAAGAAAAGTCCACCTGAGTCCTCCAGGTCCTTGAAGAGTAAGAAGAGCCCACCTATGCCCCAGAGAAAAATATGTCTATTTCTCTCTTTCTCTCTCTCTCTTTTTTTTCCTCCCTCCCTTTTTCCTGTGTGTATTTATAGGTAGGAATTAGCAGGTAAAATTGTTTCTAATTACAGGCAACCCAGTTGTCTATAATAAAGTTCTAAGGGATATACCAAAAGTATTTTACTTTAACTCTAGATATATTAATTAGTAGTATTCTAGTAGTAGTATTAAGCTAAGTGGCAAGACACAACGTCAATACCTAAAATCAAGTGCATTTCTATACACTGGTAACAAATGATTGGAGATTGAATTTTTTAAATACCAGTTAGATAACATAAATAAATTTTATAAAAATAAATACATTTAACACAATAATGTGTAAATTATGTCCTTTGAAGGCTATATCAGTAAAAGAAATTATAAAATACTTTAAGAGCTGAAGAGACATGTTCTTAAAACAAAAACCTCAATAATGTTATGTTGCCAAATTTCCTCATACTTGTATATTAATTGCATGCAATCCCAATCAAAACAGAAGTAGACTTTATTGAAGAAAAAAAAGCAACTTTATACTCTCACTACACTGATTCACCACAATATTCCACAATAATGTTTAGTAGTCAACCCCATGTGCCCTGGAAGCATAGCACAGCCCAATTTTATTTTTCAAAATTCACAACACACACTAACATTGTCTAGAGGAGTATAGGAGAATATAGTGTTAAATTAATGTTGCCCACACATTTGACTACGGAACCTCTTTCTATTCACTTAACTTCTATGAACATCTTTCTGCAGTAGAAGTTAGGGTATTCTGTGAGTAATTGCCATAAATCTCTGTGACTGGCAAATAACAACATAATCTCTAGGGGAATGTGCATGTTAAACATTTTGTAATGTTGCAATAAACTACCAAAGTCTACGATATGGTTTTATTCAATGCTATTGTTGCAGTATTTCCACCCCTATGGATAAGAAGCATTTTGTTAAATTTTATGAAACCCTGATTGGCTAAATATTCACTTCGACTTGCCAGTGACAAAGTTAGACTGAAAAAAAAATATGGCTGAGTCACAACTGTTGACTCCCAATAATTATCTTCATTGAAGAAAGAGTTCTAGAATGTCTGGAAAGAAACACTTTTTAAAACAGTGGTGAATTTATTTCTTAATAAGTAATAAGTAAACGTAATTAACAGAGCAGAAGTCTCTATGTTACATAGAAAGGCCACAGTGTTGGTCAATATTATGCATTAACTTGGCTATGCAATGGTATTCAGATATTTGCTCAAACACATCTGGATGCTGCTGTGAAGGCATGGTTTCGGTGAGACTAACATTTAAGTCAGTAGGCTTTGAGGGAAGCAGCTCACCACCCATAATGCAGGTGGGCCTTATCCATTCGGTTGGAGGCCTTAAGAAAAAGACCGAGCACCCTGAGGAAGAGGGGCTTCTGCCAACAGGCTGCCTTTGGACTCCACTGCAGCCCCAGCTCTGCCCTGGGTCCCAGCCTGCCAGCCCACCCTCCAGATTTTGGACTCACCACCCTCCACAATCACATGAGCACATTCTTGAACAGTTCCTTAATATTTACTTTTATATTTATCTGACATCCTTATGTGTCTTTAGAGAACCCTGACAGCCACATATCCCTACTCTTATTTCACAAATCTCTCTCTCCCTTTATTACACCTAAAAGCTGTAAAATTCCTTTCAATATATTGTGTCTGCTGTGAAATCCAAGTTGATGTACTTCTTATGCACCAGAGTAGAAAGAGGAGGCTTGCATTAAATAATTTTCTAAGTGTGGCCATTCATACAGGCTTGTGATTCTGAAATAATTCATCAAGCAACTGCATTTTGAAATTCATCTGATCTGGGCAATAATTTTGCTGTCACCATGAAAGAGAAATCAGTAGTGCATTTTACAGGGTTTCTCTTAGAAACAGTGGCTCTGAAGCCTTTGAGTCAATGTCTTTGATGAATGAGCTCAGATTACTGGACATCACATTATATTCAGTATCTGGTCAATACCTCAACAATGTGGTTTCCCTCATTATAGTCAGCTAGGAACCCAAACCACATATTTGGCTAATTGTTCTGAATTACAAGGTAAAGTTTAGTAGAAAGAATAATCCTAGTTAGCTGGTATTTTTTGTAACCTGAGTCCTTTAGATTTCAAATTCAACTTTTAAAAGAGTTAGTGGGGGAAATGATGAGGTCTTTTCAATAAAGAATAAAAACCTGTCTGGTGACTTAATTTTGTGATCAAAAGACTGTCTTAATGTAAGAGAAAGACCTCTCATTTTTCCATTCTCAAGCTTGTCTTATTTCCATGTGTAATAATTCAGAAAGAAAGCTATGGTGCTCTTTAAGAATAAAAGTAGAAAGGGAAACTGCCTAAAGATGAGAGAATTCATATTGTTAAAAGTAATTCATATTTAATGGGGCACTCCAAACTTCAGCTCCGTATAATTAAGAAATTATACTTTGCTGGTGCTACCCATGAAGTTATAAGAACATCATCTTCTCTGACATCCTTCCTGATTAGTTCAAAATTTGGGAGGGAGAGGCACTCCTTAATGTCCTACTGAGTGGGGAATCCTCTCTCCTCTCTCTCTCTCTCTCTCTCTCTCTCTCTCTCTCTCTCTCCTAGCTTAGTCTATGTTAATCATCGAAATTCCCAGCAAGCATGCTTTTCTATGCTGGGTGGTTTTTTTTCCAATTACTAATTTTACATGACAAATCTGACATTTCTTGTTAATCCAAAATATGCTACATAGTTCAAGGCCCAAAATAATTTTCAGTGCCTTCTATTGAGGCACCTGGACAACCCTGCTATTTCTTCATATAAAAGCCACATGAATCCTTATATCCAGTGTCTTTTATCTCTTATATGTGCCTATATCCTCATTTAATTTTCAGTTTCCGTATCCTCACATTGGCATGCCAAGAATCTCCTTCCACTTTTGAGATTATTATTTCTTTTTTTTTTTTTTTTCAGGGATATTGGTATTTTTATTTTTTATTTTTGTTTGGGTTTTTTTTTTTTTAGTTTGAAATATACTTTATTTTTTTATTTTTATTTTTTTTTTTTTGTTTTGATATTATTATTTCTATTTAATAGTCTCCACAAATGTCTGGACTAAGGAGAAAAGAAAGAATATCTGAATCATCTCCCATGCCAAACTCAATATAATCCTGTCATATTTTTGAAGCTTCGAGGCTCTCTTATTCTAGGATGGTTTCTTTCTCCTGAAGACATCCAACACTACCACCACAACAAAAGAATGAACAAATATGAATCAATGTGTCCTGCCAAGACAGTGTGTAAGCCTGTATTTGTGGTGAATACACAGCTCTACAGCCGCAATGGCTCAGTGGTGCCCTGTGTCCCCACCACATAAATAAAATGAGTGAGCAGTGATCGGTCTGTTTGAAACTGATGGTCAAATTTTAGAAAGTATAAGGGATACTATTCAACTTTCAATGTAGGAAGGATACATCTGGAGGGGAGAAGGAAAGGAGCTAGCTTACCTTACCATAAAATACCCGTTTAAACATTAGAGTGGCTTTTACTGAGCTACTGTCTGATACCACCCGCAGAACAAGATATCTGGAACAGAGATGGAGTTTTATAAAACTGAGTTGTTAAAACTACTCCAAGGACAGAAACGCAAGGTAGCCCTATATGTTGTTCCAATAAAATGGTTGTAATGCAAGTGGTAGAGAGTCTATTCCCATATCAGAAAAGCATAGTAAGTTACTCTTTGCTGAGAATCTTTTATGTGCTAGGCTTATAGTAGTATATACATGATCCTTAAATGTTCTAAAAATCCAAAGATATAAACTTTCATAGTATTTACTTTGTGTCAGTCCTTGAGATAGTTGGTGTTGATATTTCCAGTTTATAGATTTGGAAAGCAAAGTACAGAGAGGTGTAGTAATTTGCTAGTCTCCCGGCAAAGAGTGAAGGCCAAAGTTAATATAGAATTCTCGGCAGCCATGCTTTCTAAAGTATTTTAAAGCAAAATATATCATATACTCAATAAATATTGAACTAAACGGAGCTGGATTTTGCCTTACTTACAATTTTAAAATGTGGTTACATGAGTTACCTAAATTTTAGTGTGAAACAAAGAGAAGAATGAAATGGAAATGTAACACACTATTATCCAGGAGAGTTTTTCAAACCCACATCTCTGAAGATCACATTAAAAGCTTTTTTGGGAATCCAGTAATCAAAAACAACAACAACAACACAAAAGCCACAAAAAATGATTAAGCTACTCATGCAATTATTTAAAAATATATTACAGAAAGAGCTCTGAAGTTTTCATTTGATGTTTTCTTTTTCGAGAAAATTACTTCCCAGATTCCTAGTAATTTATCATAATTCATGTGATATTTTATAGACTACCTAAAATATGAAAGCACACAGTTTCCTTCAACTAAATTCTAACATTTAGGTAATTCATGGTGGTGGTTCAAAGTTGAGACTGCTGACACCACACGTTCACTAGGATGGTATAAAAAGGACCTTTTCCACATGTGAATTTTCAGTTCATATTTCTTTTTCAGTTTCCTCTACTTTTTTTTTCTTCTATTGAGAGTGGTTTTCCACTTTCAGTTATTTCATATGACCCCTTTATAGATGAAGACAATAAAAACTTTGTGTCATGGTTGCAAATACTTTTCTCATTCTCTTGTTTGTATTCTGGCTTTTCATTGGTGTCAATGCAGTCAAATCTACTAATTTTTTCACGCATGGGCTCTGTCTGTGTAGCCCAGGCTCCCGTATCTAACTGCCTATTTGTTGTCTACAATGGATTATTATGTAGGTATCTCTGATATTTCATTTCATATCACATCATCCTGACCTGCATCCAGGAGTTTGGCCATTTTCACCTCGATCACCTAATTAGTTTAATCTTAATCCGGCCGTGGCTGAGGATACAGATTGAGAGAGTTTGACTGATTGCCCTGTAGGAGGTGCCTTGCTTCCCACTCCAGGACCTCCATGCTGTCACGGAGGTAGAAGCTAACATGGCCCTCCTGCTCAGAAACACAGTTTGGATGTGCAGCGATTGTCATTGAGATGAATCTGATGGGAGGTGGGAAATTGGTGGGTATAGTCTTTTTCTTTCCTCCTCTTGGACTTGCTACCTCTGGTCCTCTATTTTATATGACCTGTTGGAAGTCCTATGAGATTGAGCCATTGGTTGTACTTGATCTAGTAAGCAGCCAACTCGGTTACACTCCTAATCCTTGTCCTTGCTCCTTTCCTACCTTCTGCCCTCTGTCTCTCATACTTTCTCAGTCTCTGCACTCCTTCACAGCATAGTAAAACATAAACTTCTGCTTCAAGCTCTGACTTCTGGGCATGCCATACTAAGACTGATGTCTAATAAAGAACTCGTTAACATAAAAATGAACCATTGATTCCATAAAACCTGCTTTTCACATCATCCTCCTCCTCTCAGTAGATGGCAACTCCCTTTTTTAGGGCCTCAATCCCACATTTCTGAATAGCCCTTGCCTTCTCTCTTCTCATACTCCACGTCTAATGCATTAGTAAATCCCCTTATGTGTGTCCTCAACATCATCTAAAAAACAATCAGATCTCTCCACCTACACCACAAACACTCAGCTCCAAGGCACCATCAACATTCATTAAGGCCTTTGTCATTATTCTTCTAAACACTCTTGTTTCTATATTTGATGCCTACAATTTATTTTCCATGTAGCAGAGGGAAGTCTTTTTTACACGTACATCATATCATGCCACACTTCCTCATAGGGAAGTGAAGACCTTACAGTGGCCTATAAGGCCCTACTTGTTTTAAACCCTTATTATTTCTTTGGTTTCATTTCCCTGTTACACATCCGATCTTCACTCCTACTCACAGACCTCCTTGCTGGATGTCAATCAAACATGCCAAACATGCCTCTCTATTGTGACTCTTTTCACTTGCTATATTTTATTAGCTTGTCATAAAGATTTAAATAATCTAGCAATTTTTGAGCACAATGCCTGACACATAGTAGGATAATAATAATCACTTGTTATGACATTTTATAATAGAAACTGTTATTATTTTTAAATGCCTTAGTCCTATTAGGTAAATGAGTACAATGGTGACATCAATGACAAAACTAATAAGAATACATTCTTCTGGATTTAAGTGAGGAAATATGATGGATTAGCATGAAACAGTGGTCCATAACCTATAGAGCATTATACAAATTCTAGTAATTATTTAAAGGTTTAATATATTCATTAAATTAACAATCAATTTTTTGTATTACTAAAAATGTATGATTATGTGTTTTGGTGAATGAATGTGTCACAGTTATGGATTTTATGACATATTTACGTTAACATGTCACCACACTCTTCCCTTCTCTCCTTCCATTCCAATCCCATTGTCTAATTGTTGAGCGTGTTATCTGATCCTATTTGTTTCCCCTTTCCTCTAGCAATTATTCTGTTTTTTTTGAAAGTCTCTATCATCATGGTTCACTTTACTGTTTCTCAGGTCGACTTTACTATTTCTTAGATTCTCTTCAATTTTCTGTTTTCTTCTAATATAATTTTGAGGTTTCTCAACCAGTGTTGGATGCCAGGATTTGGAGTTTGTTGCCATGGAAACTGTTTCAGCTACTTGCCCACAGGAGGGAGCCCTCTACCTGTTAAAAGGTAGGCTGGTAGCAGCAATATTTTTGTTTAGGAAGAAGACAGTGGAGAAGGGATCAGTTAATAATAGAGACACACTGTGGTTTATTTTCACATAGGGGGCATCTCTTACTGGTGACAGTGTGGCGTTTGGCACATTCTGTAGGCATAAATAAGGATCACACTAGAATGTTACCTATAGGACACAATATGAAATGCGTCAGAAGGCTCACTGAACAAATATTTCTTCTCATTTTCTTCTACTAGCCCCAACTCTTTGCATTGAAATCCCAACATAAAACACCTGATAAGAATCTGATGCAACTAGTCATCAGGATAGCTCTCATAGAAAAATAAAAATAAAATAAAATGATTGGTTCTGAAAGAAAGGTCTAAATGGGACAAAGCAATGGAGTTCCCTAGAAAATTGTACAGTTTGGGAAGAGCTGTTTAGAAGAGTGGTATTCTTGAACCAAAGGAAATTTTAAGACAATCTTACTACATTCATATTTTCTTTTTGGGCAATTATGCTGAAGTAAAAATAATTTCATTCAGGGCCAAAGAATGAGTTCTAATCCTGGAAATGTTTTCATAGCTGTCTCACACTGTAGGCTCCACAGACGCACCGGCCTGCTCGGAGACCTCGAGGTTCCTGAAGACAAAGTGGACCCAAGGTCTTCACGGCAGTCGTTTCTGCCCACACTCCTACCCCTGAGGAATATGACTGGGCTCACTGTACCCTACAGCCCGAAATTTGTTTCCCTGGCTACCCGCCTTCAATTACTAACCAGTTACAATTTAGTAGGAAACAGCAAGCTCTGGTTTTACATAAAACAACCAAGATATATATACATATATACTATCTCCTACAGGCAAAAATAAAAGAAAGGAGCTAAAAGTTCTCAAGAGAGTTTTCAAGATCCAATATGAAGAAGAGAGCATTGAGTAGTCAAATTTGGTGGCCCCAAGAGCACAGTTCTCTTAAAAAATGTAAAGCCTAATGCTCTGTATTTCTTAAGGAACAAGATTAAGTCTTTACTGTCCAAATTAATTGGGAATAAAATTGGCATGAACATAGGACAGACTTTGAAACAATGTCTCATGCTATGATTGCTTAGCTTCATTCATGACTGCTAATTTATCATAAAAATGCTAATTAAAATCAAATTATTAGATTATACTTATATATATATAAACTAAGTTTCATTATTGGAAGAAATGTTACACCTTTTGTGGAGAACAGAGATTTAAGATGACAGAACTCTTCCTCAATCCATATTGAGTATAAAATTTAATTACAGAATATATACTCAGTGTAAGAAAATGGGACCCTAATGGATAATTTAAAATATAAATAAAGTAAATTTGATGGACTGTCTCCTTTGCTTATTTTTATTCATTTCCTTTCTTCAGGCTTCTCAGTCTTCTTAGTTCTCTCATGTCTAGGAATTCCAATTTTTATATGCTTATTTGTTGTGTATGTTGATGTTGGAAATATCTTTTATTTGAATATCTGAGAGAAATTTAAGAGCTAGAAACTAACAATAGAGGCCAAATCCCTCAAAGAAGAATTTAAAGAGGGACTTTTAAACCAAAATGATTTTTTAAATTTTAAAGAAGAGGCCACATTTGCTATTGTACTAGCAGAGACTAAAGGAAGACATCCTTCATAAAAGCAGAATTGTGGTTTTTGTCATTACTTCCCAGACTTAAAGTTCTTATCACAATTAAAGAGCACAGATTGATTCTTTTAACATCTCATTTGAAGATGTCAGTCAGGGAAAAGCAGAACTTTAAACAATAATAATTACAGCATAAATTTAAATAACAAAACTAATTTTGTGCAAAGTAATACAACAAAATGATTATGTAGTTAAGATTTGCATGGGGTTATCAAAGAAAGGAAAATATGCTCTATTTGTATCTAAGTTTTTGGGGGGTGTAGGGGAGGGAGGAGTCATTGGGGGAGGTTCATTAAAACCTAATAATTTTCAAAATGTGCTAACCATAGAGAGTGGGTTGATCCAAAAACATTTCATTTCAGATGCTGTACATGAGTCCCAAAGGAAGACAAGACACACACACACACACACATACACACACACACACACACAAATTATCTGATGGATATATAACTATATAACTTGCATACATCTATATAACTTGCATATATCTCTGTGTATAAGAACAAAAATACCACCACCCATCATCACAATAAAACATAATAACATATGGAGCTTTAACGAGGACAGCTGTTTGAAAATTCTCACTAAAATGTTCCAGTTTATATAACCAAACTATCAGTCTATCAGTCCACTGCTATGAGCAGATTGAACTGATTACTTGTCCTTACACAATACTTGTAAACCTAGTCTTGTTTTGAAACACACACACACACACACACACACACACACAGTATCCCAAAAAATGTATACATACACCTTGAATTATTATAAAGGCAGTGTTTAGTAAAATACATTTCATTTTCAAAATTGTGCTATTGGCTTTTAAAGTATGTATACATTTTTGGGGGACACCCTGTGGTGTTTTTTATGAGTATTACATACATGCATACATATATTTATTTTTGTTTAATCTGAATCTATTTAATCTTATTTTTATTAGAACCTATTTAAATTATTTAGATTTTCTAGGTAAATTTGCAACTTTATATTACTTAAAACTGATTTTGATCTATTTGTTTAAGGTAAAAGATAATTTTAATAATTTTGGGGTGATAATTGATCCAAACTGCTAAAAATATGCCTTTTAAACATGAAAAAAAATTAAACAATTATTTATAAAGTCTGGGCCTTGGACAGTGAGTTATTGACTTGATCTTTTTGTCCTTTATTACATTATCATCAGTTACACATTTGACTTTTGAAAAACTAAGGTGAGAATCTAAATTAAAGCAGGTTTTCTCACTTGACCTCTTTTACTTTGCTTTCAGGCTTTAGAAAGATAATTACTCATTTACATCAAAATCTTCTTGCTGGGTTATTTTAAAAAACAGGTCTGCTTAGTTTTCTTTACAAGGTGAAATGGTCCATATTTGTTGGCCTAATACATAAAAAATGTAAAATGAATGAAATCCATGCCGTCTCTCTGCATTCTTACCAACACAACCACTGCGATCCAAAGGTTGGCAAAAATTAAGGAGCTTGACATAAAAATATAACGATATTTCATTGTAAGACAGTCCAAAGTTTTCATTTATTACAAAAAAAAAGTATCTTGGCTCTTACTTCCAGAGCCGTACTTGTTGCACACCACTAGTATTCTGGGAGCTTTATGTTGAAATAAGTTTCCATTCCTCCTCCAATGTGGACCTCCCACATGGTTCCTACTTTCTTCCCACTTACTAATATTCCAGGGCAGAGAGATGTGGGAAGGGGTAATGTTCTATATTGTGAACCTTGTTGCTTTTTCTTAGTTGTCACCCTTCACTTTGGTTCTCTTTTCTCCACACTGCCTTTGCCTTGGAGTATGATATAAGCCTCTGCAGCCCTCTGGTTTCTTGGCCAGTCCTCAGTAAATCTTGGCATCAAGTCCTCTCTGCTGCTTGCTCGGGCCTGATTCCTGATATCACAGTCTGAACAAGCTCCCATGCCCACCCCCCTGCTGAACTTGGACCTGAAGTTGTAGAATAAGAACACTGACTACCATTTATAACTACTACAGTGATTTAGCAGATTCTAACTGCAGCCTAGTTAATCTTTGTCTTAAAGAAGATATGCCAGCTTTTCTGTAAAGTTATTTAAAATTAATTAATGCTCCGTTAGGGATCTACCAAACCCAATGTGTATATAGATTACAAGTGCTATTACATGTTAGTCAATGAATTTTTTTTGTCTTTCCTACAGCTCTAAACTGCAAGTTCTTTGAGAACTACACTTATATTTTTTATGCCCACTAGTTAGAACTATACCATGCATATAATAAACCCTTAATAAATATTGAATGAATCCTCACAACAGCCCGGTAATGAAATCCATTAACACACTTTAAATTAAGAAACCCATGAATGGGATGTCAGTAACTGTTTGCAGTTCTTAGTGTAGATAAATAGTAAAATAGAGATTAAAATTCAGCTAATTCTGACCCTATAACATATTCTTTTTAGTGCCCTGTTATATCCCATAGGACCTCAGATTCTGTTTTCATTATTCACAAAATAAGGTTTATATTGTCAGTGTTTTTGCTGTTGTTGTCAATTTTATCCTACATGAAAATTCAAAGTGGAAAAGTATAATCTTTTAATTAAAGAAGAAAAAAAGTGACTGAATGAGAATAGTTTGTTTTGGATTTTCTGAATGGGGAGGATTATGATTTGGATAAAATCAAATTAGGAAAGTGGTAGTAAATACTAATGATAAATTAGGAATGAGATGGGCAACACAGCATTTAAACTCAGAGTTCATGATCCTAATCACATTACTGTTAAAAAGAGGAGAGAAAGAGAGGCTGAAATTAGCCTGGTAGCCAGGATTATTTTTCCTAGGAGAAATATCCCTAAGGCATTTACTCTGATTCTGAATCTGTTGTTTTGCTTTGTTTTTATTGCTGCTCCTTTTCCCAACCCTTCAAAAATGTGGCGACTGGGAAATGTTATTACATCTTACTCAGTTTAGCTGGGCTTCATTAGAGGCTAATCAGCCCATGTAATCTATTTTATATGTTTCTGTACCATTTGCTGAGTTGTATGTTCTCAAAATAACAGTTTTAATATCTTTAACAGTATAACCACAAGTAAACTTGTGAACTTAATAAAAACATTCAATGTTCATGTCCTCAAGCATTCATGAAAATAAGGGAAAATAACTTCCCAGGGAATACTATAGAGAGAGAAACGTTGTATTCTATGGATAGTGAGTGGGGTGGCTGGCTAGTCTGAAGCAAACTGACACACAGCACTGTACTTTTTTGGAAATGGTTTATATTTAAGCTCTTTTTTTATAAGCACATAAACCTTCTTCCAATGGATACTTACTATCATAACTCTGTCTTATGTGGATCTAGTATTTTAGAGAATATTAGTATTAAAGAAACAATACCCCAAAATGCTTAGTGGTAAAAATGCTGAGAGCAAAATAAATTTTGACCCCAATCATACAAAGTTGTGTAGAAAATTTTTGCTTCATAATAGAATAATTGAGTTGTAATAAAATGAATCTCTGTCCTATTCTCCCCTTTCCCTCACTCCCCCTCTTCTCTACATCTATACAGATAATAGATGCAGGTAAAATTTAATAAATGCATACATAACTATATTTGTTTTTGAAATCACAAAGCCAACAAGGAAAAATGTGACTATTGAATGTGTATATACCAGTATAATTATGTAGATAGAGGAAGAAAGTGAAAAAGAGTACAAGGAATTCCATAATGTCAAAAAGAAAACAAAATTGCTGGTAGATGTATATTTAAAATGCTAGCTTCCTTAAATATTAATTATACTGGAAATCTATTTGGTCATAACCATTGCTTTCATAACATACAGCAAGTGTATATGCTATAGGATTTTCACACTGAAGTATTCTTCAAATATGTTAAAATATTTTTCTCTATTTTCTTATATTGTGGTGGACTTTCACCTTAAAATAAGTTTATCTCACTGCTTTAGCAGCACATCTCCTAACTTTCAATTTTTGAGAAACAAATTCTGATATTAACTTTAAAAAATAACACATATGGACTCAAATAAAAGAGAATTTTGCTGTTCTGTTCGCTTAGCCCTAGAGTGATGTTTCCTTCCATGAAAAATTTATGGAGTCCGCCAATAGATTCTTTATCATTTTCTTACTTTCTAAACAGTTCAGAAGACGTGGACTATCTGCTCTCTCTCCTTGCAAAGAAAAAGAGTTACTTGAAATTATGATCTATTTATCTTCCCTTTTCAGTGTTTTAAATAGTGTTATAAGGATCACATTTAAACAATTAATAGGCTTTATTTTTGGAGCAGTTTTAGGTTTATAGCAGAAAGCACAAAGATCTCCCTTCCTCCTCCTCCTCCAGTCTCCCCATTATTAAAATCTGACATCAGTATGATGCATTTGTTACAATGTAATTCAAATTGATCTGCCACCATTGATATATCATTACTGACTGACTATACAACTAATATTAATGCACTTACTGCTGTCCCACATTTCTCTCAGACTCTGCTGTGCATTTTTCTTCCATATTCTTTTCTCTCTATTCTTCTGATTGCTTGATCTGTATCCATACATCTTCACATAGTTAATTCTTCTGTCAGTTCAAAACTATTCTTGAGTTCCTCTAGTGAATTTATCATTTCAGTTATTATACTTTCAACTGCAGAATTTCCATTTGTTTCTGTTTTATCATTCCCGTCTTTCTTGATAGTCTTCGAGATGAGACATTGGCATCCTAATTTCCTTTACTTCTGTCAGCATGGTTTCTTTTCACTCTTTGAATGTGTTTGCAATGCTGCCTTTGAAGTGTCTGTTAAGTCTGACACCTGTACCCTCTCACAGACAGGTCCTGTGCCTGCTCTTATTCCTGTGTGTGTGTGTCACACTTCCCTTTCTTATCGTATGTCTCAGAATATTGTTAAAATTGGACATTTTAGTCCATTTGGAGCTTGCTGTTGTTTACTCTTTTCTCTTTTTCTCTTTTGACTGACAGGACCATTCTAGTACAGTCTACCCTCCACCACCCCTAACGCTGGGAACCTCTGCGGCTGCTCCTCAGGGGGCGCAGTTGCCAGGGACCACAGTGTGCTTCAGCAGGACTCTCCTTGACCATCTCATTTCTGATCACCCTCAGTGTTAGGTTCCATTAGTGGCCAGCGGATCGCTCAATTGTTTTTGACAATTCGCTGGACATAAATTGTCCGACGGTCTGATCCAATTAAATGTGATCCCTTTTGCAGGGGTAGTTTTTGAGCACAGTGTTTAAGGTCTGTTCTGAACTTAGAAGGGCTCTTCTTAGCTCTTTGCTTTTCTTGCTGTCTTTTAAAACTAGTGGGCCATTGTTGACTTTTTTTTTTTTTTTGCTCTTATCACCAAAACCTCTCTCCGCCCCAACTCTTTTTTGAGAGGAGTTCTATGTTTGAACTTCCATAAGACTCTGTTTCTAACATAATCAGTTTCTCTCAGGTAAACCTCCGCATTTGTTGTACTGAATTAAGGTTGGCATCTCCCTCTGGGAGCTATCTGTGAGCCACGGCGCTGGAGCTGGAGCAGCCTCTGGGTGACACCCTGCTTCAGGAGCCCACACCGCCTGTGCAGGAGCAGGAGCCTCTGGTGTTCCTGGCTGGCTGCTTCCAACATGGAAACTTCTCCTTGTCAGCATGCTGGGGCAAGGTCATCGGGCCCTAGCACCCTCCCCAGGATATGCTTCTGCAATTAATGACTGTGCCCAGTGGCTGGGGACTGGATGCCAGAGGGAGTCAACCTCTCAGATGCACTCATCTGGAATTTAGCCTCTGCTCATCTGGAATTTAGCCTCTGTAGGGATAAGAAATGCTGGCACTGCCCACCCTCGGAAGATACCATCGCCCTTGGCTAGTGAGACAGGGAGCCCTGTTTCTAGCTGCTCCTGCTTGGAGAGGAGTTTCTGTTACACTGCGTGTGCACAGGAGAGGGGGGAAGAGAGAGAGAGAGAGAGAGAGAGAGAGAGAGGTGATTTAAACACTATTGCCTCTTGGTATTCTTACTGAGCTGTAGAATATTTTCTTGAGTAAATGTTTTTTCATTTGCTATAGGTCCTTAGGGCAATTTCCAGGAAACTTTTATTCTTGTTTATACTTTTTGTTATACTTGTTTTGTTGGAGAGGACTCCACAGGACAACTCATGTCCAATTCCAGAATTCAGCTCTACAGTGCATGTCATTACACTTATGTCAAAGTGAAAGGTTAACTTGTAAATTATATTTAAACACAGCATGTTTCTTACAATAGAATTGATGCCCAAGTTTGCTTAACAACTCTCTAAATTTAATACTAGTGAAAGAGCAAGAACTATAATCCAAGTTGTTAATCTTCCAATGTTTTTTCTTCACTAAATGCTATTCTAAACTGACACTTATAGAAAATCATTCCATTTCAAAATTATGTATTTTAAGGGAAGAATTTACTGTTGTTGACTACTATAGTTTGTGTTTAGAGACTGACAGAGGCAGATTCCAATAGACAAATATTTTTAAAGATTAATAAGGAGATAATCTGATTATTCACTGCACTAATACTGCATAATATACCCTCTTGTTTACATTACTATTTTATAACTGTTGCTGTTTTATTAAATGTGAGAAAAATTTTAATTCCATTATTCCAAAGAGAAATCTAGTGAGTTTTTCTGATATACAGTAATTTATGAACTAGAATGTCACACAAGAATGTTATCCTGGTTGTTTTCATCATGGATCTCTAAGGAAGTCTCAAAATAGAATGAAGATTGAAAAAGAATAAATTTACCATGAAGACTGAAAGATAATGCCACCACTAGCAAAAGTCACAATACTTATGAAAATGGACTATACCCACATAGTAGGTAAATAGATAAGTTGATGCAGATGAATATGTAGATTAGAGCTTTTCAGCTAAGGGTGATTTTGTCTCCTGTGGGGTCGCTTGACAATCAGGAGGAAGTCAGAGCACAACATCACAACAAAGTCATCTAGCCCATGTCATAGTGATGGCTGAGAAATCCTGTTATAGAAAATTGTGAGTTACAAGCAGAGGCTCCATTACAATATTGCCACAAATTTATTCAGCTCATTTTTCTATGCTACATACCAAGTACCAAGCACTGTCCTAGGCTTTTGGGAATTCAATGGTGAATAAAATACAGTCAGTTTCCTCATGGAATTCACAACTTCATAGGAAAACTTTGTATAAAGACAACCGTGAGGCACCTGGATAAAAATCTGAGGTTGCTGAACAAGGATTCAAAGCCCGTGATTGACATATTCAGTTTTATGATCACCTAGCTCATGGAGTATGAACATAAACTTCAATCTTTCACAACACAAAATATTAAAGAAAAGAAAGATGTCTTATTTTAAGCTTGTTTTGTTCACTGAGCATTGCAATATTTTGGATCTTGTAGATGAGCAGAGGATCAAGCACAGTGGGTTTAATCTTAACATGAGACAAATAACTTTATTTCACAATTAAGAGAGTGGCATCCTAAAGTACCTTAAGGGGGAGAGGAAAAAATCGTATAATGATTTTGGTTCAAAAATAATGAGCGAGAAGTAGAGTGTGATTGTTATAACATGATGTTATCAATTGCCCTTAGACCTCTGGCCCCATCCTTATGTACTTTTATTAAAAATATAGAGCAATAGGGATGAAATAAAAGTTAGCAAGAATAATGCAAGCTATTTCTCTGTAATGCCTGTGAATGACACATCAGCATCCTTGGTCTTAGACTTTGCAGACTGGGTAGCAGCTCACTCAAGTCTAAATTGTGACAACAGAGCTCTGTTAGCACAGTTTCCACACTTTGCTTCCACAGCTTAAATGGATATACCTGCAACAGGTTAGAGAAGGGGATGAAGAAGCTGTCAGATGACTGCAGTAGCCAAGGAATTCTGTGGCTACTCCAAGATTAGAAGAAATGGAATTTCTAAAGAATACCCAAGGCAAATAACTGAAATACATTTTTTAGTGAATACTGTATTTTTGTTTTACTGCCTGACTCATGCAGTGTGAGAAACATTTATTTAAAAACAATTTTTTCTCCTCTAGTATATCTTCTTTCATTTACAAACCCCCTTTTAAAAAAAGACAACTGAGCTGATAGCATGAATACATTTGTGTATGTTTAAATCAGCAATAAAATTACTCTCTTATGTATAAAATGGAGGTCCATTGGCTCATATATTTTTTTATTATAACAAGAATACAATCAGAATAAAAGTAAAAATCCATTATTTGAATAACTAGAAATGATATTCTAAAGATTAACAAGACATTACTGTTTCTTTATGAGCGATCTTTTTTCTTCAATCTTACTAACCTAGGACTGATGTCACTTGATGAAAAAGTGTATAACACACTATGTTACTTTAGATTTTATATTTTCCCTAAGAATCTAATAAAGTAGAAGAATAAAGGAAATTTCTAAACGGTTAGCAGGGGGAAAAACCCGTAACACTAGAACTCCACCATTTTGCATTTTGTCACTTGATTTAAACAAAAGATTTTAAGAAGTCTTTCTAACATTTAGATTATAAGTACCCCCCAACACCCTATTTTATTACAATCATGAGATCATGCATACTTTTAGATTTTTTTAAAATGGAATTCCAATTAAAGAAGCCCAATTTATTATATCCTTAGAGAATCATGTTTTCAGAACATATATGTGAGAAAAAAATAGAAGCACTCTTTAAATCTTATGTTTTATTAATACAATGGAGGAGTAAAATTGAACACATTGTTGTTCTTATCCTGACTGCTTATTATTTCACAAATTGATTCATGTAAAATCTCAAAAGTATCATTTAAAAAAATCTACTTTGAATCATTGGTAGAATGTACTTAAACACTTAATATAAAAAAATTATCACTAGGAATAAAATTTACTTCTATGCTGCCTGGAAGGAGATACAAAAAGAGAAAAATGAAAGGCATACTAAAATATCATTCATGAGTGAAAAGTTGCCAATTTACCCAGATATTTCATCAAATACTTATGCACAATAAATTCTTAGCTAATTAATTTCATAGATGTTTATATAATATTGGACATATGAGCGATAATATATTTCATAGCAGTTTTATAAAAGATTGACATAGTTTTTATTTGCCTATTTATTTTCTAAATTGTAATGAATTCCAATGATAAATTTGACATGCTAATCCATGGTTTATGGAAGCTATTTTTAAGATGTATGAAATGTATTTACATCATGTACTTTCTGGTTGTCTGTTCCCAGGGTCAACAGGGAATGCATTCAGTATAAATAATGAATCTGACATTAAAAATTTAGATTTTTAGGATTGTAAATAATTAGGATGACTTTTCAGGACTAAATATTCCTTATATTAATTGTTTCAGTGAACACTGTTAGGGTCAAGTTATGAAAAAGAACTGAGACTAACACGTTGTTAAGGTCTGAAGTAGATTTTCCTAATTAATTGAATGAAAGCAGACCCATAGGTACAGGTGTTATCACTTATATTTCTTTGAGGAATTTAAATGATTTTGCAAAAATGTGAAGGCAATTCTACATGAACAGCTTTAATTCTGCTCCAATATGTATGCAGTTGAACTAGCCAGATTGTGAAGATTAATTTATTTGGAAAGATTTTAAGGAATTTTGCTTAGAAAGGCTACTAAATGATTTATTTCAATCAGAACCATATTGTATTGTACCACCAAAGTGAGTATCTTATTTTGGATTTCCTTAAAATAGATCCAAAACAAGGACTTTGGTGTAAGAGTGAGAAAATATGACAAGTGGGAAGAAGGGAAAGACTCCAATATAAAGATAACTTTTTAAGGTCATTGCTGGTAGGCTTTGACTCCAAATTTTCCCTGGATATTTGAAGTGTCAGAATGGCTCTCAAAATGGTCCATACAAAGTAGGAGGTATTGGAGTCCTCAATCAAAGATTCTATTCTCCATTGCTTGAGGATTGTCCAAGTATAAAGGTGAGGATTGCTATTACCTTTATACTTCTAGGTCTCTCTTGTGGCCAAATCAAGTCAGGTTAGACTACTGAAAGATGCAATGAGCTTAAATTTGGACAATAGCAGCCCACGGTAAGTCTAACTTACATAAAAACTTCTACCAAAATAGAATAAAATCGGAGATGAGCCAAAGGATTGTAATACAGGCAACAAAAGCAAGTTCTAGAGTGAGTTTTGAGGGGAAAACAAATATATACACTAACCTTTTTTATCAGCCCATTTGAATTCTGATGAGTGTCTGCTGAAAAGAAAGACTTGGGGCATTAGTAGAGCACCGTTTCTTCCAACAATTGCAGCTATCTTTGAAGGTAATCCTAGGTGACATTGTGATGAAGTCATCAGCAGATATTATTGCCATCTTATTGGATATATATTACTATAGCTGATAGATTTGCCAAATATTGATTTGTAAGTAGAAAGTAAATTGAGTCATTGACCACTTTTTATCATTTAAGGTTATATGTTCTAACAAAAGCAGGGGTTTACCTATAATACTGAACTGTGGAGCACACAGTCATAAGGAAACTATTTCTGCATTAGGTAAAAAAATAGATAAAACTTAGCTAAACCAGACATACTAATTATCAAAATATTCCATTGGTATTCTGAAGTCTGTAGCTTTGCAATAAAAAAATAAAAATAAAAAAGTAGTTTTAAGGAGATAGCTAACAAAAAATTGGATCTATAATTTTAGAGACTCCACCTAATAAAAGAGTAACATGCTAACTGACCGTACCTTTGTGACACCTACCAGCCAATCAGGAGTGAGTATGTAAATCAACCCAACAAAGATGGAGGGTTAATTTGCATATGTGAGGGAGGGCGGGAGGCTTTCGTTGTCATCACCATGGCAAGATGCAGGCGATCTGCACCACCCCAGCGGCTCCGGGCCTCTGGGCAGCATGGGAAGGCAGAAAGGCGGCTCCAGGTGGGAGCAGAAAGGCATCTCCAGGCCAGCAGCCAGGGGAAGGAAGGCCCATTCTTGCACGAATCCTCATGCATCGGGCCTCTAGTTAAATAACATTTAATCTTTACCAAACACAACCACATTGACAGTTTTCATCATAAAAAGTAATTACCATTTTGGATTATGTTTTTAGATGGTAGAAACTACCTATTATTTTTGCAGTGAAATATTAGATTATTTTAAGTTAAATATCATCAGAAAGAATTTCAGAAGGTTAAAAAATAAATATGCAAATAAATGCCTAGGCTTCAAAATTATCTTAAATAGATAAGTTCTTTGGTATATCCCACAAAATGTATCATTTACCTTTACTTTATATTTTACACTGAGTAAACATTGCCTGCAGCTTGGTTAGAAGCAGACTTAGGGAGGGACTGCAACTTTAACATCAAAAACAAATAACTATATTTAATTATTAGATATTTTTCTACCCTTCAAAGACCAAAAGAAAAATGGTCTTGGCCCCTGAGGATACCAGAGCAAATAGACAAATTACTACAGTGAAATATGCTAAGTGGTATGGTAGATGAATGTGCAAAGTTCTATTAGCAGTCGAAGGAAGAGACACATAGTCCATGCTGGTATTGCAGGAAGTTTCCTGTAGGACAGTGGTCGGCAAACTCATTAATCAACAGAGGCAAATATCAACAGTACAACAATTGAAATTTCTTTTGAGAGCCAAATTTTTTAAACTTAAACTTCTTCTAACGCCACTTCTTCAAAATAGACTCGCCCTTGGGGGCTCCAGTGGCGCAATCGGTTAGCGCGTGGTACTTATAAAATAGACTCGCCCAGGCCGTGGTATGTTGTGGAAGAGCCACACTCAAGGGGCCAAAGAGCCGCATGTGGCTTGCGAGCCACAGTTTGCTGACCACTGCTGTAGATTATCTTTGTGGCCATTTCAGAAAGACAAACACAGTGATCCAGGTAAAGAAAAGAGTGACCGACCTTTGCAGAGAGAGCAACAGATGCAAACAAACAGAGCAAGAAATACCCCAACTCTCAGAAAGCTCCGAGTAGAATAGGACTTTGTTTGCCCAGGACAGGCTACTCTTTACAGGTTCTTTGCTTTTATTCTGAAAGCCAGAGGCACTTTTTGAACCATACCATGAGGATGTGGTGGGAGGAATAATTAAGTCTAATTAAAGAATCACTAGAATAAAGCTTATTCAATTGATCCATCACCCTTTAATAAAAGCCACTGACTTAAAGGAATCCTACTAATTCCTGATCATCAAACTTAATATTATCTAGGTCTGGGATAGCATAACAAGATTTTTGATAAAGGAGTGGTAGTATTTATTCATTTTGCTGTTCATATTTTCAACAATTGTACATTTATTCTCAACAGTATTCTTATCACATCTTTTTAAATAAAAACAGCACCCACAATTTTCTGCATCAGACAAGGGATGCCATGAAAACAAGTGTATTTAAAGACCAGAATATCTATAATGTCTACATTCCTTAGCAGGCATCTATATGAACTTAACTATTCTCACATGAATACTTATACTAGTATATGCCATCCTATTGCCTAAATATGGGTTTCTGGTACAAAGTTATAAAATTAACCCACATCCTAGATTTAGCAGTGTATCACAACTTCATTTGAATAGTTCCTTTGGAATAACCAAGTGCTGCCATAAATTCAAAGCTTAGAAATTTTAGTACTTTAGTCTTCTAGAACTTTAGATATTCAATGGATTAGCTGAAGGCAAGAAACAAATTTTTGAAAGGGTTAGGTAGCTAGCTTAATTAGGAAGGTTTAGGGAATGAGGAGGGTCCATGGGAGAGGAATACATAGATAGAGACTTAAAGATGCCAGGGTGCTTATCTTAGTTGTACAGAGGGTAGAGAAATGCCACAGGCAGATGGAAACATTTCTGGCCTAAGCAATTAAAACAGTCATAAACCAAGGACAGATATATCTCTGGCCTGAGCAGCCTGGAGATCAAAGGCAACTCCAACCAGCAAGATAAGGGGGGGGGAGAGAGAGGACTAGGAGCTTTGAAAACTAATACCATGTAGCAGAATGACCAATAAGGAACACCTGGGGGTCCCATATTAAGGAAAGGGACTAATAAGAAAGGTCAGGTTCAGACAAAGAACGGTAGCGTATGTAAACCGGACACAAGATGCATTTTCTTTAGATTGATTTTTCTGTTAGAGAGAGAGAGAGCAGGCTTTCCCATTGAGGGGGCCTCCCTATGGCATCCCCTTTGGGAACACCTCTGCCCAGATGAAGTTTGTATCTGCTTCCAATAAACTTCTACATTTTTTATTAAAGAAGCCTTTTTGTCCGCGAGTTTATTCTTCAAACTTTGTGAGGACAAGAACCCACGGGAAGAAAAGTCTGCACCCCGAACCCCACGTTTCATTGTCATGGCCAGCCACTAGGGAAGTGGGCGAGATAAACTGGATTCAGAGAACAGACAGAGCAGTAGATGGCATCCTTTTATTACTTGGGTTCCACTGACAGCAAGGGATTGTGGATGCAATCTAGGGCCCTGGACTTTCCTGCTTGGAATGGATCTCTCAAACATTCTGCTATCTCCGAAGGCACTTACTGGCGTCCTTCCACATTGTAACTGTTCAGTGTGTCTTGGCTCTAAGCCTAGGGGTCTAGTGAAAGTCATTAATTTAGCATCCATAGAGTCAGCTAATGCTGAAATTGGAAAGCATTTTAGAGGTCGGCTAGTCTAATCTTTGATGCATGGTTCAACTATTTACTGACTGCTTGCAAGGCAGCATACTGGCAATGTTCTCGCATGGCCCTCCTTCTGGGGTCTGAGAGTCAGATTCCCATATAAGTATTTTTATAAGATTACTAGAGGCCCGATGCACAAAATTCTTGCAAGAAAGGGCCTCTTTCCTGGCTGCTGGCACCGGCTTCCCTCTGACACCCGGCACCCGGGCTTCCCTCACAGAGGAAGCCTCCACCCACCCGCTGCAGCCCACTGGTCAGTGGCCTGGGCCTCCCTCTGCAGACAATCATGGGGTGATGGCCAGGCCCCCGACCAATCACATCGCACCTGCCTTGGCTGGTCTGGTGCCAGTGGGTGTCATAGTGTGGTCATCCGGAAGGTCGTCTGGAAGGATGTCCTGAAGGACGTCTGGTCTAATTAGCATCTTACGGTTTTATTATTATAGAAAGAAAAAGTTCATAGCCAGATTTTTAAATTCCATCTCTCGTTTAAATTGTGTGATTTTGGACAAGTTGAATGTTCTATGCCTCAATTTTCATTTCTATAAAATGGGATGATAATAATATCCAACTCATAGACAAATAGTATTTTACAATATTTCCTGTCACTCAATAATGTTTAATGAATGTTAATTACCATTTTTATTGAACTCTGTTCAACTTAATACTTCCTCTTTCTCACAGCTATCTTTCTTAATAAGTGCTCAGTGTTCTTTTATGCCATCTCACCATGTAAGAAAGGATAGTAATAAATTCCTGCTCTTCTTTGCCTCCTGTTCAGGAAAAATTTAAAGGATATAATATAAGTTAGCTTAGCTGGACACTATAGTCAATCATAGCATAACTTTAACTGTGAATCCCAGAAATCAATATGTTTTATAATAGCATATCTCAGTGGCATCCTAGTTATGTTAACAATGTTTAAGATTTTTAAAAATTTTATAATCACTTTTAATTCTTATATGTTCTGCAATGTCAAAAATTTGTGTAAATGGAGAGATTCTAACTTAAAAATAATAAATTGGACACTATAAAATTACCTGCCATTTTAACTAAAATTAGAAGCTACTGAGTTTTATTTCAGATAAAAAAGGAAGACAGTGGGAACAAAGACCATCTATATTTCATTCATTGCTATGATAATAGTAGGGTACTTCAAACAGAGGACTCTAAAATATTGTTGAATGAGTGATTTAATCAGTTATTAAAAGGTAAAATATAAATTTTATAATAAACATTAATATAATCAGTGTATTTTACTAAAGGAAGATAACTGACATGAGCATGATAAATTTCCATTTGCATCAGAATACAGATATTACAATAGCTGATGCATTGGTGAAAATAACCATATTATAGTTTTAGTGATAAGTCTTACTTAATACTCTACATATTTGTTTTCTAAACAATGTGCATATTTTAATATCCACCTAGTTTATTTTTGCTTATTGAGTAGCATAAGCTCTCTATATATTCTCTAAGCTATACATTCTTAACAATGTATATAGAAATGTAAAATATATCTTTAGCTAAAATGAAATGGAATATTTTATTCAATATTCTCATCTTAATGATAGATTCCAGTATAAAGACTTATTTGAGGTTTAGCTAGGTGACAGATTCAATTTGTCTATCCTACAAAAACTCAGTTAATTCTTTCAACATTTCAAACATAAAAGTTTTCTCTTAAATACCTTAAATTCAAAAGTAGCCAGGTTGGAAGTTTTTCTGAGTTTCCTTTAAAGACATATGTTACACTTATCTCTCTAAATGATTACCTAGTAAAGTTATTTCCTTATCCATGCCTCTTTTAACACTTTTCCCTATGTGCTTTTAAACTTCATACTTTTACTTTTCAGTTTAGTACACTAAAGTATACAATATTAGATACTATAAATCAGAGTTAGATACCTTTATGCATTGTTTATAAATACATAATTGTTTTCACATTCATATGTTTATATATTCACTATCTTATTTTATGACAGATATTTTATTATGAGAGATATATAGATACATCTTTAGCATAAACAAATATATGCATGCAAACAACCACAGATGCAAATCCTTTTCTCTGACCAAAGAAGTCAACAACCTTTGCAAAAAATTCTACTGTGTTTCTTTTAACTAAAATAGACTTAATATGTGCTTGCTTTCCCTTATTCTACTATTTCCTAAATGCATTTTACTCTTCTGGTTCATTCTGACCTAATAACTACTTTATGGATTCCAATAAGTCTGACATCTCATGTTGTCCCTATCCACAAGGACATGTTCTTTTATCATATTCTTATTCTTTTGTCTTACATTTTAATTATTCCACATATTTCTTTGGTCTCTAATTTGAATACTCAATTTCTAATTACTTGAAGGCCTGAGAAAAATATTATTTTTGCATATTCTCTAATGTGTATTGTGAGTTTTTCAAGAAGGCTCTTTCACAGCATTCTCATTGCCTAGCCTTGCACCTGTCATAACTTCAATGTAAATGGTACAGAAATTCTATTTGGGACAATATTGGAGTCCCAAATTCTACTGAAAGTTTTTTTCCTTTAAAAATATTTTCCATTCCTGTTTTGAAGTAATGGAAATAATAACATATTATAATGATAACATTGATTTAAATTGTCAACAACGAAAAACCTATGTAAAGTAAAAGTCATTTATAGTCTCATTTGGACTCCCCATTTCTACAGACCATTAAAGCTAACATTTTATTTAACCTAAAACAATTTTATAAAGGAATTTACTTTATATGGTACTATGAGCATGAGTTGGGGTAACATATTCTTGGGTGATCTGTTTAGCTGTCTTCCACTTCATGCAATAAGAACTGTACTCTTGACTGCTATGCCCTCACTACCACCCTGACCCAGAGCTTGGCTGAATTTAGGTCCATGAGGCCAGTGTGGAAAGGGGCTTAGTTGCTGGCCTATGTTAAAGACAGGTAGTGTGCATTAGACTTCCAAAATCTGAGTAGACTTCAGAGATAGAACTCTGCATGTACTAAATTATGAAAAATAATGTATTTCTCTTTTCTATTTTAGTTTCTCAAAAAGTAAATAAGCCATTGTCTGTTGAAAATAGGAGCTTCCCATCCTGAAAGAACATTCAGTTGCTCCTGTTATAGACCATAGTAGTATGTTTTATGAGCATATATTTTTTTCATTATTTTTTCCCTATCAAGACCTTTTCAGAAAGGTCTTAACTTTTATGTAATGAAAGTACTTACATTGAATGCCATGTAGATTTTTAAATATACAGCCCTTATTTAAAAAGCCATTACTGGCTTTCTTAAAGTAATTTCAGCTAATTATACTGCAACTATGCCAATCATTTAAAAAGCCATTATACCTTAAATATTAGAAATCATTAATTACTTTACACATAGTAGCTGTCCAATTTTATTTAATTTACATGTATATATGACTCACTAATATCTCTGACATACTAAAGTTGATTTTTTATATGAAATGGAAAACAAAGCTGATAAAATATATTTAATATTTTCAAGAAATGTTTATACAATATCCAGCAGTAAATAATTAAAATAAAGAAAGCTATGTGCTCTATACCTTTAACTTACCATTGTGTACATTTTTAAATATAAAGTTTATGGTCTGAATGCAATAAGATGTGCCCTGAATATGTTCTGAAATGTAATATATATTTTGTACTTCAGTCTCCCTGGAATCACATATTTGTGCTAATACATAGTTTTTATATGTGCTGTTCTGTTACATACTATTTAATTCCCAGAATATGACAAATATTTGAAAGAAGTACTTTAAATAAATATAAGAGCCTGGCCGGCACAGCTCAGTGGTTGAGTATCAATCTATGAACCAGGAGGTCATGGTTGGATTCCTGGTCAGGGCACATGCTTAGTCTCCAGTGGGGGATGTGCAGGAGGCAGCTGATCGATGATTCTCTCTCATCATTGATGTTTCTATCTCTTTCTCCCTCTCCCATCTGCTCTGAAATCAATAAAAAATATTTTAAAAATAACTCTAAGTATATTCTTTAGAATATGTACAGGAAAATATTGAAAAATATTTGAGTTAAAAAAATTCCTAATTTTACTAGCACCATTTTATTTGAAGTTTCCCACAAAGACCATTGTGTCTGCTATTCAATATTTTCTAACTTACAAGGACTTAAAATTTAAATTTTAAGTGTGTATAATGAGAAAGTAATGTCCTTTTTCCAAAAAAAAAGAATGTAAAATATTTCTCTAAATTTCATTAAAAAGTTATATATTGAAACTTTTTACTTCAGATAAATTTTATACTAATAATTAAGAAGAGTTCATCTTGCAACATCTAAGAACTAATATTTCTTTGTTATTTCTCAAACATATTCACAGAAGTTCTAGGTTCTAAGAACTGTGTATTAACATTTTCTTTAGTTTTTGCATTTCCAACCCTTCCTTTTTTCTAACCATTATATTTTTCTTTTTTTCAATTTCTTTTTTCAGTTTTTCAATTAGAGTTGATATTCAATATTACATTATTTTCAGGTGTCCAGCATAGTGGTTAGACATTTATATAACTTATCAATTCCCCCAATAAATCTAGTACCTATCTAGACAAAACACAGTTATTGACTGTATACTTACCCCTATCCAGCAATATCTAATGAGGCAGTGATAACCTCTGCACCCTCTACCCACATTAGGATCTGTTTCATTCTGAAGTCCCCTTAACTTGTAGAATTTAGAGTCCACATAGCATCACTCAGTGAATACTTAACTTTATCTTATGAAGAATAATCTTTGGAAATAAACATCAAGAATCATAATAACTAGTATTTATTTCAAAAGAATAAAATAAGAAGTAAAATATTTGTTAAAGTAATATATCACATGCATTTTACACGATTATGACATTTTTGATGGCTGATTATTGACTTCTTTTTATGCCTCCACCTTTTTTCTCCTTTGGGCCCACTCTGGACAGGTTGATAAGAGAGCCTGGACAGACTTCCTCCTTCGGAGCAAGTGGAAAATTTAAACTTCGCAAATCTCCAGCCTGTGCACGAGAGCTTCCCCTTAATCACTGTCCTCCGACAACACTCCCTTTGCTTTGCCCAAGTCACCTCCTACCTGTTTGCACAGCTTGATCTCCTCAGGGGTCTCTGTGTGAGGATCAAACTTTCGGTTCCCTTGGTGTGTCGAGTGTCATCAGCTACAACATCTGAATCAAATTTTGGGAAGGATGCTTCCCGTAAAATGACCAAATATTTATTTACAAAGGAATTTCCACCAAATTTTTCAACCAAATTAATGATATTAGTCAGAGATGCCAATAAAAATATCTAAAACATAATGGTTTGTTATGGGTAGCTGAGATGTATCAATATTCCCCACAGATAAAAGTTTAAAAAGTGAAAATTTTACCCTTGACCCATTTCCCTATTACATAATTTCATTGGACACTGCTATAAACATAATTGGCAGAAAATAAATACTATATTCATTTTAAAAATACACTCTGTGTCTAACATATAAGTACCTAATAAAAATGCTGTTTGAATAAAAAATAAAGATTACTGATATTCTGCTTACATTTACTTTTAATAAAGTTGATATACATTGTAGAGGTCCATTCAAGTAGGAATCATTAAAATAGATTGACTATGTTTATACTGTTTTAAATTTTCATAGTATAGAAAAATAACATTTTCTGTAAATGGTAGAAAAAATGATGCATATATTAATAATCTAAAATTCTGCATTAATGTGGAATTATCATTTAAAAATAGGGAAAAATTCAACAAAGAATTTCAAAGTTTGGGGAAACATAATTTTGATGCTGCAAAATCAACATGTGGAGATATAACTATGTTATTTATAGGCTAAGTCAGGTTATGGCCCTGCTAGTTAAAATAATTAGATGCCTTAATTAGTTACACTATTAATGAACTCTGATCCTCTATTAAGAAACTGAGAAAAAAACATTTCATTTATGTTCTAACTCTAAAATAAACAAATGCACAAACTGGAAGAATCAATTATTTTCTGTCAGTTTTTCTTAGTCCCCCACTGATGAAAGAAAAAAATAATTTGTTATAATTCAGCTTGTTCATGGATTTCTTTGGAGTTTCATGCCTTTGCAGAGAACTTATCTTCAGGGAATATTGCTTTTTTAACTATCTCTGCTGTAAGTGGTGCAGATGTCAATCAATATAATCCCCCCTTTTCAATCATCCTGCAGTAAGAGTAAACTTGTCCAACATGCTTTCAAATTAAGATGCTAACCATGAGATAACCTAAATGCTTTTAAAATCATAATTTTTTGGTATTTTCAGAGCTCATGTTCAAGATACATTTTTCTGCTTGAAGAAATGAAAAGAACCTTGCTTGTAATGTATTTATTAAAATCCTTACTGTGCTAATATAAAAGAGTAGAGTTCCTGTGTGATATCTGACATTAGAAATATTTGGCGAACCACAAAATAAAACATGATTCCTGGCATATTTATTTGATTCCAAAAGAGTGTGGAAGAGACTTACTCTTGAAAGTGAATTTGCTGATATGGAAGCAATAAGGGTAGCTAGCTAGCTTAATTAGGAAGGTTTAGGGCAGTGGTCGGCAAACTCATTAGTCAACAGAGCCATATATCAACAGTACAACGACTGAAATTTCTTTTGAGAGCCAAATTTTTTAAACTTAAACTTCTTCTAACGCCACTTCTTCAAAATAGACTGGCCTAGGCCGTGGTATTTTGTGGAAGAGCCACACTCAAGGGGCCAAAGAGCCGCATGTGGCTCGCGAGCCGCAGTTTGCTGACCACGGATTTAGAGAATAAAGAGGGTCCGTGGGAGAGGAATGCACCGATAGGGACTTGAAGATGCCAAAATGTTTATCTTACTTGTACAGAGGATAGAGAAATGCCATAGGAGGGAGGGGTCCAGACAGACAGAGGCATCTCTGGCCTGAGCAATTAAAACAGCCATAAACCAAAGACAGGGCTATCTCTAGCCTGAGCAATTGAAGTGGCCATAAGTTTGATCAAAAGCAGCCCTGATCTGAGCAACTGGGGGAAAGTCATAAGATAAAATCAAAAGTGACTCCAACCTAAACAGATAAGATGACCAAATGGAGGAAAAGTACAGGTGTGGGGGTCGTGGGAACTGATTACAAGGCTAAGGTCCCATGGGAGGAAAGGGTAGTCTCTAGAATATATAATGCTTCAGACAAAGAAAGCAGTGGGCACCTTTCTTAGGTGACCCCTCTACCTCCTTGTGCCAAGGGGGACAGAGTCTTAGGCTTAGAATTTAGAATTAAGGTTTTAGAGGTAGTATTTGCTTGCAATAAAGTTTCCGTACTTTTCACCTACCACCTTTTGTTCATGGCTTCATTCTCTGAGTCCATCTGAACAAGGACCTGGGAAAGAAATCACCCTGCTCAATAAAAACACCTGAATCAGAGGGAGTGGAACTAACCAAAGGCCATTAGCTCAAACCTTCATATCAATTGAATATTGTAACATAAAAACAACTCAAGATAAATAGATTTTCAAACTAATAGAAAAGGGAAACTATTAGGGAAAAAAGGAGGAGAATGAGTTTTCTTAAAGATATGGCAATTAATTCTAGCTGGTTGGCTCAGTTGGTTGGAGCATCAGTGCTGTGCATCAAAAGGTTGTTAGTTCAGTTCCCAGGTAGGGCACATGCTTATGTTGCAGGTTTGATTATCCCCGGTCAGGACTCATAGAGAGGCAACTGATCGATGCTTCTCACATCAATCTTTCTCTTTCCCCCTTCTTTTCTCTATAAAATAAAAAAAGTCAATGAAAAATATCCTCTTGTTGTTAAAGAAGACCGGAGAAAAACCAAACAATGCTTTTGAGAAATGGAGTTACACAGTTTTATTACGTGGGTGGACTCAGTGGAATAATTTCCCAAGTCTTAGTAAAGAAACATGCGGGGAGCTTCTCTTTTATATTTTTTTGATGTCTTTATTCCCCAAATATGGATTATGCTTACGGCCCTTTCGCGGGCTTTGCAAAAAAGGTGTTGGGGGTCTTGAGATCATATCTAATGGTCTGGCCTGGTGCCAGCACTAATAATGCCCCCTACAGGGCTGTGCACTGTTCATAGTTTATGACCTCTGTGAAATGTGAGCATTTAGGTAACAGGTCCTGCAAGACCAGTTTCTGGAAAGAGGCAGTGACTTAATTATAGGTTATCAAGAATGTACACTGGGCTTGCTGGCACAGACTCAGAATGCTAGCCCCCACCCACACAAATGTCAGGGTTACATTGGAATTAGCCTTTTAGCCTTCTCATTGTGAGAATTAAAATTAAAAAAAATAATAAAGATGTGTCAATCATTGGCTCTCGGCATTTATGGTGCTGATCTTCGAATATTTAAACACTAGAGGCCTGGTGCACGGAATTCAGGCATAGGGGGAAGCGGTTCCTCAGCCTAGCCTGCACCCTCTCCAATCTGGGACTCCTCGGGGGATGTCCGACTGCCGGTTTAGGCCCGATCCCGCAGGGCAGCCAGACATCCCTCTCACAATCTGGGACTGCTGGCTCCTAACCCCTCGCCTGCTTGCCTGATTGCCCCTAATCACTTCTGCCTGCCAGCCTGATCACCCCTAACCACTCCCTTGCTGGCCTGATTGCTCACAACTGCCCTCCCCTGCTGGCCATCTTGTGGCGGCCATCTTGTGATGACATGGGGGTGGCCATCTTGTGACAATATGGGACAGCCATATTGTGATGACACGAGGGTGCAAGGACCACCTAGGCTTTTATTAGTATAGACTGCACTGCTTGAGTGAAGATTCTTGAGAATCTTGATTACTATGACTTCTGTCAGCATTGAAGTCCTGGGAGTGCATATAGACAGTCTTTTTAAGTAAGAGATGTGAACCCAAGAATTAATTCTTCAGATTTTCAGTGCAGTGTTTGTGTTTACACTATCTGATGTGGTCCCTTCAGTGAGGTTAAAGAGAAGTCTTGTATCAGAGTAATTTCCAACTCTTGGCTAATGGTCACACAAGGGGTCTGGACTTGATCCTTGAAAAAAGCATACAATTTGGCTACCAGTGCATTAAAAGTCTATAATAACATTAAATAATTGTGAAATATTTTTAGGGTCATTTATCAGTTTTTGTTGTTGAATACAGGCAGTGGTATTGGTTGATGATGAGCTACATTGAATAAAACATTAATACTTATATTCATTGAAATTATTCTGAGAGCAAACATCTGGTTTCCAGATTAAATTATAACTGTTCTTAATTACAGTAATAACCATATCTGTTTTCCATAATCCCATACTCAGAAAGATATGATGAGAGGCAGATGGTTACCCATGCAGGTACAATAGTGGTTTTCTATTGTTACAGGTGAGGAGTCTGAAATTATGAACTTGTGAGTTCATATGAAAACAATGCACTCCTCTCCGAGAGAGAGAGAGAGAGAGAGAGAGAGAGAGAGAGAGAAGAGAAACTTATCTCTCTAATGAAAATAAATCTGTTCTGAGACAAGAACATAATAATATAAACCCCTGCCTCTATATATAACACACTTAAAATTGAAGAGTAAGTGTTTCTGGAAGAAGAAAGGAGCCATTCTCTATCATTATAGAATGTCCATTTTATTGCTCAGAAAGCCAGAGCCCTATAGGAACAATGAGAAATCCAGGGAGAATTACATTCCCAGTGTCTTGCAAAGCTTTTTAAAAAATGCAAAAATATAAAACATGCTTCCTTGTTATTGGATAATTAAGTTATATAATCCAGGTTGGAAATGCAGTGTCTTCAAATGTTAGTTTTTTTGTTTGTTATTCTTGATATAGTTGTCTTTTCTTGGAGCAAAACTTCTTGCCAGTCAGAAAACAAACAATAATGTTCATTTGAATGATACAATTGTATAAAGTCCATTTGTAGGCATTCAATTACCTATGTCCCACTTTTATAGATTTTTGCCAGGATTATCAGATTGGCAGATGGAATATGTACTGGAGAGATACCCTCAGACATTTTAGATTATAGCAAAATGTTCACTGTTATAGTGAAAACTGAACAATGTTGGCTGATTTAAATACATTGAAAGAGAGTAAAACATAGTTTGGATTTCTTAATACTGTCAGAGCCCAGTTTTGAGGTCCTGGCTGAAGACTGGTCAGTTTTCCCTGTGTGAGCAGCTGATTAACTCCACACCCCCAACCACTTCCCTTATTGGGCTCTCATACTCCAGAACACTGTACACACAAGGTGTAGATGCCCCGTGGATCAGGTACCAGAAAACTAGGGACAGCCATGTTTAAATTAGCCAGTCCTCAGTGATCCCATGATATCTAGCTAATGTCACCCTACTTGCCCTACATAAGCTGCCCCCTCAGCTCCAACTTGACCCCCTGCACCATGCCCTTCCTGACATCCTTCTCTTGTTCTGCCTTTCATTTACCTAGAGTGTCAGTGTGTTATATACAACCATGAAAAGAATCTTTAAATTTTATAAAACAGATGGTAGAATCCTAGTTTTAGAAATGGCATTCAATTAATTTATAAGGATATAGTCACAGGTTATTGTTGAATAAAAACACTAAATATTATTTTTAACACAATTTATTATTGGTCTAAGGTATTGACATTTAATAATTTAGAAATTTTAATTAAACTTAAGATAGTAATCCCTTATTATTCATAGCATTATTATAATTTATGTGATTTTATAAGATACCCTATTATTATAAATTTCTTTAAATATCATTTTATATATTTGAAATCTTAAACAACTGTGAGAACAATGATAGCTTCTTTGACTCAGACCAATGTAGAAATGTATAAAAAGTTTAGCCATAATCTTATAAATCAGATTATTTTGTTGTAAAGCGTGGAAGAAGACATTTGTCTTACTTAACCTGTGCTATTCACCTACTTAACTTGAATATTACAGGCACTTATCTTTAACATTTATAACTTATGTGTTTACAAAACTTAATTTTAAAAACTCCTTAAATTATATTTAAACTTTCTTCCTCACTTTGTAGAACCAGTGGTCTTTTTTCTTTTCTTTTATCTCTAGTGAGGCCATTACTCAATTACTTTACCTAGCTGCACGTTTTTGTGTTTGTTGGTGTTTTTTGTTTGTTTGTTTGCTTTGTGGCTGGGTTATTTTGTTGTTGTATTTTGTGGGTTTTTTTGTTTTTCTTTTTCATATACCTCACATATTTTAAGCAAAATAAATTCACCTTACTCTTTATCTTCATTTTTTCCCAAAATGCAATTGCTACTTACTATCTAGAAGATATATTTTTAGAGTGAACACATGGCAACGACTTTTTGATTAACTAATCCCCAAAGTTCTCCAAGAGAGAGGATAAAGTGGGAGAGGAAAAAAAAGAAAGAAAATAAGAATGAGAAGTTTGACTGAGCCAATTTCAGACAAATGTGAATTTATTATTGTCAAAAGCTATTTACCTTCCTTGTGCATGAAGAAAAAAATATTAGATGAAGGAAACCTTTTCTGACACACACATTTTCATAGCTGGTAAAATAATGTGAACCGTGTCACAGTGTCTATGTTTTAGACAAATACAACTAGACTATCTCCTTTTTGTGCAAAGATGTCTCTAAAGTGAAAAAATCTTCATGCCAACATTCCTCTAAGTGACCATTGTAAATCCAAATTGTCCTTTTAAAAATCCTTACAAAAACTAAAATATTTCATGCTATTGGCACTCATACAAATAGGCAGATGGGAATTGACTTAGTGGAAAATTTGTAAGTGATGGTGGCCCTTTGCCTTTTATTAGTGAAAAAAAAAAAAATGGGCAAGTCCCCAAAAGTCAAAACCCATGTTGCATTCTTATCTAGCTCATTAAAGCCTTAGCAATGATGAAATCAAGCAGTGAAGGTTCAACTAAGGATGTTCATAATGATGACAGTAACAACAATGAAGTAACCAGCAGCCCTCTGCACAAAAGGGCAGAGTCCTGGGCAGCAGCAGAACTCGTGTGGTTCTGAACAAGCTGGAAGGGGAGACAGGCTCTTCATGATACTCTGTCTGCACTGAAGCATCTGGGCGAGGCACAGGGGAGTCTGGTCCTAATTCCACTGACACTACCAAACTATGGAATGAAAAATAATATACAAACAGAGCAGTTAGCTCAAGCCTCTATTATAACTTTGCAAGTGAGAACAACTTCAGGTTCTAGTAAGTGTTGGTGAGGGGAAGGGCAAGTAACCAAGTTTTACTCAGAGGAAGATAGTCAAATTTCTGTTTGTTTTGAGAACTGTTCATTATTCAAAGCCCTGGAGGCTGTGGGGAAATGGGTTGTATTAATCATGGATCAGTCTGCAGACAAGCAAGAATGAAGTCAGGGTATAGCAACTGTTGACCAAACAATTTCAGTTTAGCATAATTGAGCAGAAATATTTGGGGACTAAGGTCTTGCAACTCTCAGTGAAAAAAAAAAAATTAAGGTTACACTTCTTCTGTTAGGTACAAAGCTAGACATGATCAGCTGGGGTGGGGCCTGGGGCCTGAACAGGGGTCAGACCAACATTGCCTTCAGACCACCTCTCTATGGGCGGCCCAGCAGCCAGCAGATCACCAAGAACCGGCTGGAAGAAAATGACATGACCTCAAGGCAACCTCACTAGGGCCCTGGACTAATTATAATAAAATTCACATTGTGGTTTTGACTCCTCCCCCCACCTTGAATTTTTCTGTATGCATTATGGGTAAGGGTATGCACAGAAGAAATATAGTTATGTAACCCTTTTCTGTCAATCATCCCTGAATGCAAATAACAGTCTCCACCCAGAAAATCCCTCATTTAAATCATAAATTTAAACCCAGGAGTTTGGGGCCATTGTCTCTCTTGACTGGCTTGCTCCTTGCTTGGAGTGTATTTTCAATAAACCCCACTTTGTTTTACTTTCATTTTATTGACCTTAAAATCCTTTCTCATCAACAAGAAGAACAGAAGTCCCAGCTGATAACCCCAATCGATAATATTTGGATTATGTAACAACATTCATAATGAAAATAATGCAAATAGTGCATTTAGTCAGTTATTGAAAACTATGAAATTTTCAACTTGTTTCAAATAGTTATAGTCTTGAAATATCATTTTATATAAATAGGGTCTTGAAATATCTTTTCATTCTCTCTACCCTTAGCTGCAAATAAATAAAAGTTCTGGGAAGTGAGAAAATAAACTGCTAATGCAGTATCTCATTTACTATCTTTCACTAAATTAAGTCTTTAGAATCTTTCACACATAAAAATGAAGGTTATTATTACTTGTTTGTCTTCACAATTAGGGCATGTGTATCTCTAATACCAGTTGATTGTCACTATTTCCTTTGATAAACAAAATGGCATAGAGTAGTTTCTGAAGTTAGCAATATTTTTGTGAAATGTTGCAATTATTTTCAATTACAGTTTACATTTGTTATTATTTTATATTAGTTTCAGATGTTGAAACTTTGTTTTGTTTTCAGAAAAGGATGAAATAAATAAAAAATATTAGTGTTGACTGGGGAGAGTTCAAGAACATTTCTTCCTCTCTGACTTATTTCCCTCAAGCTTTTAAATCAATAATAAAACAAAAAATATTGCCGAATCCCCCCATAGAGAAGCATGGTGCTTGGCATTGTGGAGATTTGAAGAGGATATGAGGAACATGTTACTCCAGTAGAGCTTATCACATAATTAAAGATAGGTATACACACACACACGCACACACACACACACACACACACGAAGAGAAATAGAAATAAGTGATATTTAATCATACTGGATACAATAAAGTAAAATATTTAAACTTATTATAAAAGCTTTTAAACAGCAAATGAATATAAAATATATAAAATATATGATAATATTTGAGAAATAAAGGTGAATTTAACCATAAGGTTGTAATGAGACAAATAGCTCTCAAATAAAGGAAAACTAAGGGATGGAGGAACAGTGAGGAGAAAAAGGAAGATGCAAAATCTATATATTATTGCAGCTTTTATGACAGATAATGATCAAGTCAGTAGATCCTTTTCCCCCTCAACTTAATGTATTTTTTTTATAAATTTAAGAATATTATTTGAAATAACAAAACCAGAATAAAAACAGATTATATAATTTTCAAATCACTAGAGACCTGACTAGACAGAGGAGGGAGGACATCCTTTTATAAATAACAAATGTAATGAAATACTCTCAGGCACTGAGAAAGAGGAGTTGAAATGTAGTCACAGTAAAAATACAACTCTGAATCCTCCTCAAAGGTAAACCGGACAGTCACGCAGAAATGCTGAAAGGGCAGGATGAGAAGTGCCCAAGTAAACGCCAGAAGAATTGTACTAGTCATAATAACAATAGCTGTATTAAACATAACTATCAGAAAAGTGAATTCAAAGCAAAAATTATTAAATAAGAGCAGTTATTTATTACTAATGAATAAAAATTAGATGAACAGAAACAACATAATTATTTTAGTCTGTTAATCTGTTTGGGCTGTCATAACAAAAAATACCATATTCTGGGTGGCTTATACACCATTTTTTTCCCACAGTTTTTGGGCCAGGAAGTCCAAAATCAATGCACCTGCAGCTCCAGTGTCTGGACCCCCTTATCCTTAGCTCAGGATGGTATAAAAGCCTCAATGATCTGGCTGATGTTTTCATGCTACTGTCGCATGTATAAAATTTGATTTTCTTCTGTTAATCTGTCTTAGATCAACTTAATTACTAGGCCAGTCAGAAAACCCAGAAGGGAAAATGGGAAAAGTTTTCTGCCTCTCTAGTAGCAAATGTAAACTACCAGCCAATCTTATTTTTGAGAATTTACATACACACACACACACACACACACACACACACACAGACACACCAAAACTAAATTTAACATTAATAGATTAATCCTCACTGACATTAAAAGAATAACCCACTGATAGACTGGTTGTGTGTCAGCTGAGATTCTAGAAGAATAGAGATGAAACACGTAAAAGGGTAACATTTAAGAGAGTTCAATGAAGGGACCATTTATAAACTTTTGAGCAGAATTAAAGACCAACACGGATAGTGAAACTCCTGGGTCTGAAGAGTAGTGAAAGGGACAAGGGGGTGGAATCCAGGTAAGGGAGTCCAGTGGAAACTAGGGCCATAGACAACTAGATAAACCCTGGGGACGTAAAGAAATGCAGTTTTTTGTCAGATTTGCAGCAAAGTACACAAAAGGAGGTACAGGAACAAATATCTCCTCTTCTCTCTCCCACCCTAAAATCTGAGTGCTTCCCACTGGTCAAGCACAACAGAGAGGTGCCCTGACCGGGAACCGAACTCACAGTCTTTTGGTGCACTGCACAGAATATGCTCCGACCACTGCACCACACCAGCCAGGGCTGGAACCAATCTTCATTTGAGTCCAGGTTACATACAGATGAACCTATATCACCTTATACTAAGATATCATGTTAAGATGGGTCACCATTTTAGGATTAAGACTCCTATGAACTAAATTATTGTTAAAACTGTACTAAGTGATATACTAATAGAAATTAGAAAGAATTGAGAGACAATGTTTGTTCCTTCAATAAGAAAACTTGAAGAAAATCACTGGGTATATTTTCTAACTGATGATTTCATAACATTTTGATTGATTGATTGATTGCATGAGGTTTATACAAAAAGAAAATATGATCCTTGACTATTGATTACTAATTCCAAGTAATCTGCTGAGGCTACAAAAAGAAAAAAAGAAAGAAAAGAAAAAGACCATTATGCTGCACACTTCCTGAGATTTGATAGTGAGGAAAGTGCACGTGGTGGGCAGAGCAGCTGTGGAACGCCCTGCTGAGTGCAAAAAATTCATGCTGAACTGTAGTGTGAAACTATGACACAGTTTCTCTTTTTCTTTCCTTTTTTTCCTCCAGGACCAGCAAAACTGCTAGAAAGTCAGAGGGAGTGCTCAGAGTGTTAATTTGGTGAATGAAAACACCTGTAATGGTTTCTCTTTAGTGGGTCCTAAATATCAAATTAAAGGTCTCTCTTCCTGGAAGAAGGAGATGCTGAACAAAAAGAACCAGCCGAGAGACTGGGCACCAAGGGTCTATGAATCCCACACATGTGGAATCTAGGATCAAATATTGCTCTAAAGGGCTTTTGCTTCCAGCAGAGTGTTCTGGCTGAGTTAAATGCTGGTTTCCGACTTGCATAAGAGTGAGGGAGAGAGAGATAATAACATTTGTGTACCCAAATTAAGTTTACAGAAGCCTGTCTCCCACTTATTGCTAATAGCTAAGGTTAACAAGGAACTAGTCAAGTGAAAGTAGGTGCTTGCTGTTACTTACATTTCTTGTTCTACATTGTACTGTCTTTAAAATGGGACATATGAATGTTAGATAATGCTTCAAGATTGAGTTTTATCAAGGAATACTGTTTCTATGGGAACAGAGATGTGCCTAGGTTAAAAGAAGAATAGAAATCTGTGCTTTTTATGAAATCATCCTTATGACACCATTGTGATTAGTTAGTTATTAGTTATTAACCTTTTGCACTTGGATGTCGAGTGTGACTCGACACGGTTAGCATCGGTAGCAGCTCTTTTTATACTCTTTGAATGTATCAATAATTTGAAATATAAAAAAATCCAAATAAATAACTTTGTATGAAAAGAAACTCCAGTTTTTTATTCTACTGCCGTGCTTTGTAAAATATGGGGTATTTAAAAAATTAAATCCCAAGTAGAATAAAGGAATTGAGAAAAAAGCAAGTGAGTGCAAAGGGTTAACAATGGAAAAAAGGCAAAGGGAGGACCAGGCATTATGCACATGTCATTTGGGCAGCTTCACAAGGAAGCTGCAACTTTGCACTCCCCGGAGAACCAGTAGTCCATTCTCCACAGAACAATAGGGGAAGAGGTCCAGAGAGAGAAGGTAGATGCGTGCCCAGTAAAGTTGGGGTAACATAGTGAAGGTAGTTGTCTGTCAGTCACACCTGGGAATAAAGATCATTGGCCAGAATGGTTGTGGCCACTGAAATCCCATGAAAATTTGGGAATCCATAATCTCCTAAACAAAGTAGTTCTCTCTCTCATTTTTCTTGTTGCTCTAGTTGCGCTTGGCTCTAGGCTTGCTCTTGGCTTCCTTGCATTTTCCTGTGTTCCCTCCATAGCCATGTGGCCCTGTGGACCCCACATGCCATGGACTGGTAGATTACAGCAGGGAACACAAACTAAGCTAGCGTTGGATTGGACCCTGCTCCAACATGGGAAGGAAGCTCTGGACACTGACTCTGACTTTAGCTCTGCTGAAAGCCCAGTTACACTGCTTCCATAACTGCACACAGGGCAAGGGGAATTTGGAAAGTCAGGGATCTAATTCACAAAAAACAAAAATCACTTGTTCTCCTGGGTGAGTCTCGAAAAATTATTTTTCTTGGGATATTGCAAGAATTTCACTCCCACTAGCAACTGGAGGAGATAAGCCCCTCTTCCTCCATTAACACTAAGAATTCTTAGCTGCTTTGACTTAAAACACATAGGGTATGTGTGTACATATGTCTGAGTGAGTACATAGATATCTACACTAATAAAAGAGAAAAATGCTAATTGACCATATCTTTGCTACGCCCACAGCCAATCAGGAGTGATATGCAAATTAATCCAGCAAAGATGGCGGGTAAATTTGCATATGCAGGCGGTGCAGGCAGAGGCCCTATGCAGCAGATAGGATCTAAGCTGCAGTCGGGGACCTGGACAGGCGGCGGCGGCTCCAAGCTGAGATGGGGACTTAAGCAGGCAGCATCAGGCGGCTTGGAACCGGGCAAGTGGCGCCCAATGCCGCCTTGCCCAAGTCCAAGCCGCCCTGCGATCACCGGGTGAACAGGCAGGCCTAGCCACCCGCGATCACAGGGCGAAGAGCCCAGGTCCAAGCCGCCCCGTGATCATGGGGCAAAGAGCCTGGGTCCAAACCACCCTGCAACACGGGGCGAAGATCCTGGGTCCAAGCTCCCCATGATCACGGGGCGAACAGGCAGGCTGAGCCGCCCCGCAATCATGGGGCAAAGAGCCCGGGTACAAGCTGCCCTGCGATCACGGGGCAAAGAGCCCGGGTACAAGCCACCCACGATCACGGGGTGAACAGACCAGGCCAAGCCACCCCGCGATCACAGGCGAAGAGCCCGGGTCCAAGCCACCCTGTGATCACGGGGCGAACAGGCCAGGCCGAGCTGACCAGAGATCATGGGGTGAACAGGCCAGGCAGAGCCTGGCCAAGCCGCCCTGCAATCCCAGGAGAAGAAGCCTCTCAGCTGACGAACCTGCGCGGCACGTGGTGCCGAGTCCAGGGCCTCTAGCCTGCAGCCATGGGAAGTCTCCCTCTCCCCAGAGTTAGGAGCACCAGCCCAGGTCTACTCAGCGGCCTGGTCCTGACTGCGGGGGTGATGAGTTCCTACAGGCTGGGGTTTGATCCCCACACATTAGCAGTAGGAGACCAGTGCCTTTGTTATTGCTGTTTGTCCAAGTTTTAATTGGACAAATGCGTGGTGGTCCTGGTCACCATCTTAGCAAAATCTTTTAGGAGAATTCTGTCTGGGTTTCCTCAAATTCCCTCAGCCCCTACTCACCCCTCTGTAAAGGCACAGAACAAGTGAGGCCCCTTAAATAAAAATCAGAGGTCTCCAGCAACGGTGGGCCTCTCTCATCACAGTCATTTGGACGGGATGGCGTTTGAGTATTTATCAAGACACCATGACAGAGAAACACAAGCTCAAGTAATGATCTCTGCCCTTAAAAAATTCACAATCTTATTAGAGTGAGTGGATGATAAAAGTGCAATAATAACATCAGAATGTAAGGCAACAATACAGAGAGGAACAGAGGCAATTGCTAGGATGATTTTCCAATAATTAGTACAAAGAGTATGTACTATGCATTAAATTTAAAAAAATGTGTGGAAGTAGCTGCTTCATGAGTATGGCATCCCTTCCTATTTTAAAGGAAGCTGAGTTCCATGTGAACTGTGAACTATGCTATGATATCTGAGGCACAGGACAAGGGAGGCCCTAAGTGTACTATACTTTGATATTTGAGTCATTCTTTATTGTTCAATGTAATTTATTTCTGTATGCCTCAGTTTTGTAATAGTTAAATTACTAGAATAATACATCTTACTATAAAATATTACTAGAAGATCAAATGATCAGGTGACATTTATTGTTATTTTGTATAAATGAACACTATCGCTGGTATGCTAAAGTGATAGGTATTATAGAAATATTTAGATAGAGAGACCTACAGGCTTGATTACAAGTGAGGCTTACTATCACTACCCAAATTTATTGCTTAAAAAAAGCAGGGAGCCAACTAGAAACTGAACCAAATATAAGCCCTTGAAGGGCAAATGTAAATTGGATAAGCTTTGCTATTACAAGAGCAAGAAGAAAAAATTCAGATGCAAGAATGAAAACCACATTGCATCCACTCTGAGTAGCTGTTAAAGAAAAAGAATGGTATACTATGAAAATACTTAATACAGATTGTAAAGACATTTGTTCAAAGAGGATTTTCTAGAGTAGGTGATATTTCAGTTAATTTTTTTAAATGTGAAGAGGTTAGCTATATAAGAAAAAGGAGTAGGGGTCCCGAATTGTAGAGGGTGCAGGCAGAGCTGAGGGAACCCCCACTCCGTGCACAAATTTTGTGCATCAGGCCTCTAGTTGATATATAATTTCGTATTTCATATATCCCACGTAATACGGTATTTTCTAAGGGTACACGGAGGTATACTAGTAAAATTCAGTCCTTACTCTTATACCAGAGTGGCATTTAAAGTAAATAGAGACACAGTGACTAGGAAAACATCTCCCTGCATGGCTAGCCTTGTGCAGTAGTGAGCACTCTGGAACACTAAGAATAGAAAATGCCTCTTTAATGTTATGCTTCCCTAAACTTCCTTCTACTTTTGGCCTGCTTCTGCTCACACTAAACAATTTCCAAACGGTTATTTTTCTATTTAGACTTCATAATTGTTATTGCCAGGAGGATTGGTTCCGCACCAGTTAATTCATAACCATCAGAAAAGTTAACTGTACTTTATAATCTCCACAGGTGATGCTAATGTGTACCCAAAACTCTTATCTAGCTAAATACTAACCTATTAGCTTAGAGATATAAAGACTCTGTTAATTGGATTATGAGTTGAGTTTATACTGATAGTTCCACTAGCATAATAAATGTTATTAAAGTACTTCTTATATATTAGTCTAAATTTCCTACTGGTAATGTCAAGGAAATATGATAAATAACACTTCTTGGTATGTTATTATTTTTGGCCTATAAACAGCTACAATCCTCACAATTCTGTAGCTGCTTGTGGACTTTAGACATGTTTTATTCTTCTGAAATTATTCATCTTTGCATCTTTCATAAGGAAGCTTATTGTGGTATTTCAGTATATTTTCTTGGATTGGCTAAAATTACTTCTGGAATTTTAAACTGCAATCCCTGCAAAGTGGTGTTCCCTTGGGCAGGATGGTTCCCGGCTCTTTGTCCCTTGGAGTTGAAGAATGAATTCATGGATGGAAGCTGGTATAGCAAAGGTGGAGATTTATTGAAGAACAAGTACAGATTCCCATGTAGGGAGGGGGAAAGAATCTCACAGCACAGACTCCCATGTGGGGAGGGGGAAAGGATCCCACTGAGTTCCATTTTCCACAGATTATAAAGGCTGCAGATCTTTGTGCCTTGGTATCCCTCTAATTGGTCACTATTCCCTTAGACTGGTTACTGTAGTAACTCCTGAGCTCAAAGGTCAAACCCCTATTCTATGGAGATATACCTTCTGCTTCTCTGCAGCCCTGTGCTTCTTCCATGGTCCCCTTGATTTCTAAAATGTCCTAAAACCTGTCCTATTTTACTCCTAAAATTCCTGTTTCATTTGCTTACAAAAGCAGATATTAATTCCCAATTTATTACAAAGGATGAGTTAGCAAGTATAAAGTGTCCCTAAACATCTTAAATAAAAGATTGTACATGTGTAATATGACTAAATCTAATAGGATAGCTTTAGCAAACCCTTATACCTCAAGGTTGTTTTTTACAGAAGAACACATATTACGGATTATATGACCTGAGCTTTCATAGATGAATTATGTAGGAATCAGTGTGGTTCCAAATATTAGGAAAAGGACTTTAGAATATTTATTTTTTAAGCACTTGGATTCTGGAGCTCTATTTAGGGCAGTATTTGTTGCTTTAAATGTAACATTCTGATTATTTTCTTTGCTAATTTAAAAACAATAATACTAGTGGTTAATTGGTACTTTGCTGATGAAGTAAGAATGGTTTAAGTGCAGCAATTCACATGCAAACAAATACATCACCATTGCTTAGTCAATTTCTTTTACATTTCAAAAGTCCTGAAACAACAACAACAAAAAATAAGCTGCACAGGGCAGAGTTCTCCCTCCTTGGCATAAAGGAAACTTCAAATAAACCCTCTTTCAAACATATCAAAGAGCCTTTAATAGGAAAATGAAATTGTAATCTCTAAAAGGACCTGTTTAGTGGCAAAATGAGTTCCTAATTAGCGGCCCCTATCATTTTGCTATTTGATAATTTACCTTCTTAATCAGACGTATTAATTCTCTAAAACTTTTGAGGACAATTTATAAATCTTGCTGCCAAGAGCACTACAGTTAATGGACACTATTTATTTAGACCCAATTAACCGACCATGTTCCAAAGCATCTGAAGTGTGAATGGTGAATTACAGCCTCCGGGTCAACATACTTTATTGTCTCCCCCTTCTCCTATTTCATTCTCAAAGCTGAGACAGATTTGGTTCAGAAGAGGTCATTTGTTTGTGTTTGTAAGGTAGTGTAATTTTTATTCAAGTTCTATGTATATCTTCTTATATCCAATCCTTGAAAATGAAAGGAGTTTTTAGGGGTAAAATAGGCAGGTTTAGGGAGTTTTAGGAATTAGGGGGTCAATGTGGGAGGAAGGCATAGTTGGTCAGGGGTTTGGAGCTGCCAAAAGGCATACATTCACAGAAAACAAAAAGAGGTGCCACAGGATAAGGGGAAAGGAAGACATCCATTCACAGAAGATAGAGAAAGCCACAGGGTATGGGGAGAAAGAGGAAACAAACTTTCATAGAGGGTAGAAAAATGCTGACAAATGGGAGAGAGAGGAAAACAGATTTTCACAGGAGATAGAGAATTTTACCACCGAAGGGGCAGTGGGGGGGAAAAGGGGGGCACCACCTGCATTTTAAGCTTTGAAGTTGATATTCTACCAATTGGAAGGCAGCACCAAGAAACAAAGAACTGCAGCCTTTATACACCTTAGGAAAAAGGAGCTCAGTGGGCCACCCCCTTTGGGACCCCCTTTCTACCTGGGAGTCTGTACTTGTTTACAATAAATTTCCACCCTTTTCATCTACCACCTTTTTTCCATGGCTTCATTATCTGAATCCCCCTGGACAAGAACCCAAGAAAGAAATCATCCTTGCATCCTGCTCAGAAAAGACTACTGGACTCAAAAATAACATAACAGAAAATAAAACTGTTATTTTTAACTAGTAGATTTCATGTGCTGAGCATGGCCCTAAAGAGTTTTTAGACATTTTGACAGAATTTGAACACAATGCTATAAATGAGGTAAGAAGTCCAAGGTGAAATCCTTGTCTCTGATATAAAATGATCATTAAAGAAAATAATAGTGATGCTTATAATATTTCTATTAGTGAAAGAAAATAAGTTTTGATGAGTCTCTTTATTACCTCTAATGTTCTCAAGCTCAACTTTTTCTTTAAGAATATAGTCTTGTGTTTTTATTTTCCTGAGCTTTTATAAAGCATATGAGAGTCACCCCAAAATATGCTTTTTGGGTATTTATTACTTTAGGCTGGGGATTTTTAGGAAACTAAAGACTAGGAAGAACCTTTGAACTCCACCCTAGTAACCTAAAAGGGAGCTGTCATCCTAGGTAGCTATAGTTCACTATGAAAGAGGGTTTATTTGAAGTTTCCTTTATGTTAAGGAAGGAGAACTCTGCTCTGTGCAGCTTATTTTTTTTGTTTCAGGGCTTTTGAAATGTAAAAGAAATTGGCTAAGCAATGGTGATGTATTTGTTTGCATGTGAATTACTGCACTTTAAACATTCTTACTTCATCAGCAAAGTACCAATTAACCACTAGTGTTATTGTCTTCTAAATCAGCAAATACAATTTTCAGAAAGTTACATTTAAAACAACAAACACTGCTCTAAATAGAGCTCCAGAATCCAAGTGCTTAAAAAATGAGTATTTTAAAGCCCTTTTCCTAATATCTGGAGTCACACTAATTCGGACATAATTCATCTATGAAAAGTCAGGTCATATATTCCGTAATTTGTGATGTTCTATAGGAAGGAACATAGCAACACATTTGATCAAAGTCATTTCTGGGTTCCATCTTTAAAGATGGTCCAGCAAACATTTGTTTGCCAAACATTTGCTTTTTCATCTCCATGTGAATTGCTTTCCTCCCCTTTGAAGCCCAAAGCACAACTTCCCTCTCTCCTTAGCTCAAGAAGACAGATAAACCCCAACTGCCAACTAGGCCTCATATTCTTATGGAATATGTACATATATAATTAAATTTGGCTATTAGCTTCATAATCTGTCTCATGTTAATTTAATTCTTAGGCTAGCCAGTAAAACAAAGAGGAAAAAGAGGTGAACATGTCCCCTCCCCCATTCATGTAATACATGTAAGGAAAGGATAGAGGTAAACCATATCTAAACAAGAAGCTGTTTGAAAGCACAATAGCAAAGTATTTCTTGTTTGGACAAAAGCATGGCTTGATGGTGATTAGGTCACTGGAAATCAATCTTTACTAACAATCAAAGAAGAAACTGAGGTGAGGAAATGGAATGGACTACATTTATATGTCTGAGGATGAGGGTCAGCTTATGTTTATCAGGCCAAAGAAAAAAAATAGGGTATCTACTAAGCTACTAAGTCCTTGCATCCTAAATATTATTTATTTTCCTCTCCCTTTCACACACAAGTTATAAGCGTTAAGTAGTGTATATCTTTTGGAGCATTTATTCTGTCTGTCACACTCCCTATGAAGTATCATTTATTTATTAACTGCTATTCTAACTGAAAATGACGCATTTTTATCAGTTGGTCTGGTAGATTAACTAACCAACATTTAATCAATTGGACACCAATTATATTCTCAAGATTATTTGATGCTACAAGAAATAAAGAAGCATAGGGACATCCCACTGCCTTTAAGAAACTAACAATTTAGTTGACAAGATAATAGCATTAATGAAACCTCATTTAAAATGGAGTAGGAAGCCCTGTAGGGGGAGCTCTCTCACACTACCACTACTATTCTGCCAAACTGTAACAGGAAGAAAGGTCTTTTACACTCCCCAGCTAGAGGACCTAAAATTTTTCTCTCTGATCAGCAACAGTCCAGCCAATGAGAGCCTCCACAACTCAGCCAATGAGAAGTTGTCACACTCTGAGCTCCTGCTCTCCTCCAATGGACTTTCATTCATCACCCTTCTCAATTCCATTCTTTCCTCTATAAAGGGAAGACATTATCCTTTGTTCTACAAACTTGCCTAAGGTCAGTCATAGCTTGCTTGTCCCAAATTCCAATTCTCTGCTATTTGTGAGTAAACTCAGTATTTATTTTATATTTTGTTAGTTATTTTGAGGTTGACATTAATATGAAATGTGGTCCAGTGAAAATTATGCAATAGCTTTTGAAAACTGAAGTAGGTATAATCCAAAACAAATATTACTAATTAAAAGCTTCACATGCTATTAAATTTGAGCCCATCCATGAAAAATGGATAGCATTTGCATGAGTAAGAATAAGAGAAAATATAAATATACTAGGTGAGGAAAACAACTAAGGAATGTAAGGTAGGTTTAGAAAAACCGGCATTATCACAGAACATGAGGAAAGAAAAGCGGTGGGAAATAAGACTTGTGGCTTTAGTTAATAAAACTATATTTTACTTTTCATATGTCTGAATATATATATATGAATGTGTGAGTTAGATATACTTCACGAAAGCTGGATCTGAAATAAATTGAAAATATAAGAGAAAAAATAAGTTGCTGTTCTTTATCATAATTCTATATCATAAATCTTATGAAATGCACATCTTGTTAGATTCATGCATCCCATCCATTTATTGTTAGATGGGTCCTATAGGTAAAATAACCAATATTCCAATATTTGATTACCTTTGGAGGAAAGGTAAGCAAATTCCTAGTAGTTTTGCTTATTCACCAGATAGACAGGAAAGGAATGGCCTGCTGTAATAGTGCTATTATACTTGGGAATGTGGCAAAACATTATTAAAGGATATTTTTACAAATAACATTGAGTTATATAGGAACATTGTAGAAAAACATTGGCAGAAAAGTGGTGAACTGTATTAAAAAGGAAGTAAGAAATAATAAGGAAGTATATATTTGCAATGCATATGTCTAACAAAGGACTCATATCACCAATGTACATAAGGACTTTACCAAATTAATCAGAAAAAGACAAAAAGGAAAAATGAGAAAAATAGTTGATGCCTAAATAACCAATAAATCCAAAAAATGGCATTAAATTACTTAAATATTAGGAAAATACAAATTAAAGGTACATTTTTATTTTAGTGAGACTAACAAAGATTGACAATAGTAAGCATTTCAATGGTATTGATTAAACTGCTGAGAATACCAAATGCTATTTATTACTCATGAATTTTGGGAAACTTTTGATAATACATATAAATTACCAAAATGAATTACCATTTTCTAAGACCCAGCAATTCACTTCCTACTTATATACCCAACAAAAATTCATATATGGTGGGTAAAAACTGGAAAATTACAAATGTCATTAACAATCAAATAGATATTCAGAGTATAAAATACTATACAGCATAAATGACTACTGCTACATGAAACAACGTGACTAACGAATAGTGAAAGTCACAAACATGCTGCTGAGCAAAAGAAACAAACACAAAATACATATGCGATGTATTTCCTATGGTGTTTGCTCACACTTACTAAAAGGGCTCCTGTTTTGTGTTGTTTTTTTAAATCTAATCTCTAAGCTATTTGAGATTTACCTTTCAAATAACAAAAATTCTATTTCAGGTAAAACTAGAACAACAGTATGTGAGCAGACACAAAAAGGCACCTATTGTAAGATTCCATTTATAGGAAACGTCCAGAACCAGTAAAGGAGAAGAGACAGAAAGCAGACCATGGCAGGAAGAATGGGGAGTGAGTACTGTTGGTGCAGAAATTCCTTTTGGGGTGATGGATCATTCTGCCATTAGACAGTGGTGTTGGTTGCACTGCATCGTGAATGTACTTCATGCTGAGTAGTGGTACAAGTTAAAATATAAACAATGACTTATTATTTGAAATGAATTATGCCATGGATAAACAAAGCATAATAAAACAAAAAATAAGAAAACACCCTCAAAAACCCCAATAATAAAAATAAAAAATGGAATCACACAATGGAGTAAAGAAAGCCATACAAATTAAAAGAGATAAAAGAAAAAGATCAGATTCTTTGGGTGGGAAAGGGCAAGGAGGTTGAGCAAGCAGCTCTGGGACTGGCCCTGATGCACTTTCCGTGGGCATCTCCTCCTCTCTGGGGGGAAGCAGGGAAGGTGAGGGGGAGGGATCCTCAGGCAGTTGGGTAAGGAGAGGCTGCAAAGGATGGCCCAGGCCCCAGAGCTGCATCTAAAGTGGCTACTGGAGATGGAACAACAACTGGATGTGGACACCCCTCCCAGTCTGGGGATCCTCAGGATGCATGACAGGTATGGATTCGGGAGCTGGCTTTGAATCTGGTCTGGTGTTTGAATTGTAAGATGGAACAGATCATCCATTTGCCTGCATTTCCACATTCCCCACAAAGACAGAACACAGCTGTAGCCCAGAACCCATCACAGGGTTCCCTCCCAGCCAGCAGTCTAGCAGATGGTGGTCTGAGACTGGTCTTTGCTCCTGGCCAGCTTCTGGGGGTGCTTCCTGTGTCTGGTACTAACCCCTTCCAATAATCTCACATGTGCCCCTATCCCACTACTCTCTCCCCCATGTCCCCCACTTTCTCACCGTTGGACTCTGCCTTCTTGGGCTCCAGGTTCCTCTGGCCCAATTTGTTTAAGGTGGTCAGGTGCTGGATGTTGAAGTTGAAAATCGAGAGCTGCCTGGGGAGTCTGGGTAGTTTCGCAGGGGGAGGCCTGTGGAGCCTGGGAGGCTTTGGGGAGGAGTCCTTCTCTGGCCATCCATGGGCACTGATTCCACAAACCCCCAGGTGGCCACACTCACTTTGAGCCTGCTCTGGCCCTCAGTGGTGGGGCATACCTGCCCCTCACTGGTGGAGATGGTGTGGGCACTCCGTGGAGCAAATGCTCCCTGATGCCTGGGGTGAGCTCTGCAATGACAGGGACCTGCAGCCGACCCAGAGGTCTCAAGCCCTCTTCAGCCCTAGTTGCTGGACCTTCTACTCACTGGACCTTCTGCTTCCGTATCTGGCCTAGCCCCGTGTTTTCAGAGACCTTCACCCAGGCAAAATTAGATTCCCCTCCAGGGCTTGAGATGAACCTTGGGCAGAGTTCTCCACCCACACTCCATGCCCACCTAGCCAGCCTTGACCTGGGGTGTGGACATGACAGGCCCACTAGGCTTCTGACCATCCACCCCTTCCCTTAGCCTGCTCACCTATTCCTGCTCTGGGCAGGGCCTCCTCATGTGAACTACCCTTACACACACACACACACACACACACACACACACATACACAGTGGACATAGGGCTTCTCAGGCAGGGTCAGAGTGGTTGCCTGGCCTGCAAAAATCACCCTGGGTCCCCTCGTGAAAAGGATCACAGTGTCCTGCCTGAGTCAGGACCCACTGGCTGCAGTGGCAGCATATTGTCATGGCTGATTTTTGGCCATGCGCTCAGGACTTGATCCTACAACAACAAAACATCCTGTTGGTCAAGATGTTTCCAGCCTATTGAGCTGGGTAGGGACTTTTTTAGAATGTCACGGCCTGGTTACCAGGGTCCCAGGTTCTGGTGGCCTCTGTCGTCAGGAAGTGAAGTCACTGCTCTTGTCGTAGGAGACCTCAGGGTAGGGGACACTTACAGAAGACACTTTAACATTCCTCATAATTGGTTTTGTAGTAATAAACTCCTTTAGGTTTTGTTTTGTTTTTGGTCTGGGTAGCTCTTTATTTCTCCTTTAATTTTAAATGATAGCCTTTCTGGGTAGTCTTGGTTGTTTGTCCTTGCTTTTCATCACTTCGAATATTTTTTGTCACTCTCTTCTGGCCTGTTAAGAAATCAGCTGACGGTTGTATGGGTGCTTCCTTGTAACTAACTGCTTTTAAGATTATTTATCTTTCACCTTTGCCCTTTTAATTCTGATGTGTCTTGGTGTGGAGCTCTTTAGGTTTATCTTATTTAGGACTCTCTATGCTTCCTGGATGTGTGTGTCTTTTTCCTTTTCAGCCATTTTTTCTTCAAACAGGTTCTCAATCCCTTGTGTCTCTATTCTTCTTCTGGTTCTCCTATGAGTGGACATTGTTATGCTTGATACTGTCCTAGAGGTCCCTTGGACTTATATTACTTTTTAAACATTATATGCTTTTTTGATGCCCTGCTTGGGTATTTTCTGCTATCTTGTCCTCTAACTCACTGATTCAAGCAATGAGTTCATAACTACTGCTTCATCGAACCTGCTAGCGAATTCTTTATTTTAGATATTGTGGTCTTTATTTCTTATTCATTCTTTTTTATGGTTTCTATGTACTTTTTAATGCTTACAATCTCTTTTAAGTTCTCACTGAGTCATTCATTCTTCATCATAGGTGCTTTAGCATCCTTATAACCACTGTTTTAAACTCTGCATCTGGTATCTTGGTTCCTTCCATTTCATTTAATTCTTTTCCTGGAAATTTCTTTTTTTTTTTCTTTTAGGACATGTTTCTTTGTCTCCTCTTTCTGTCTGCCTTTTTATGTTTGTCTCTGTGCATTAGGTAGATCTGCTATGACTCCCAATCCTGTTATGGTGTTTTTTACTTTTGTTGTTGTTGTTTTATTATAGGTGTCTTGTAGAGCTCAGTGGTACAATCTTCCAGTTCACCTGAGCTAGGTGCTCCAGGAAATGGTGTGGGCGACACCATTTATGTAGGTTATGTGCACCCTCCGGTTGTAGTTTAGTTGAATGCTATTGGCTTGCTCCTGGGTTTGGTTAACCCTCAGGCTGGCTGACTATAAGGGTAAACAACAATCATAGTGAATGAACCAATGTATAGGGGAGCTGACTAGGAGGCTCTTGCACCTGTTAGTATCCCCCTTTGTGTGTGTGTTAATTGTATGGTTAGTTGGGTAGAGCTCTGGTGTGCTCTGAGGCCCTGGACTCGTGTTGATTTTTGTGCATATTTTGTTACATTTTAAATGTTCTAATAGCCTATCATAGTTTAAGTGGTAGGTTTGGGGAGTTTTGTATTATTATTTTCTAATTGCAAAAATTTTAAATCTGTTGCTGTTGAAAATACTTTTTTTAAAAAAGAATCTTATACAATGTTTCCAAAAAGTAACATAGCTTCAGTCTTTTCATATTGAAACAAAATGCATTGTTTAGTTTAACTTTAGTTTTTCCTTATTTTGTGTTTTCCTACTTTACTTCTCTTTACTGGTGAACTTAATTATCTGAATATAGATTTATTAAAATGTTATGAACCAACTAATTTTTCAAGGTTTCAGTCATGAAAATTTAGAATTTTGGCATTTGCCTTTGCTGAAACACAGCCTAAGAACATAATAGATGCATAATTCTGCTCTATAATGAAGACATCTATTTAAAATATATGTGAATGAGGGTAGTTCAGCTCTATCATGTGCCTGATAATGTAATAAGTGCTTTAGTACATCATCTTATGTAGCCTCACAACAAAACTATCAGTCTCATCTTCCTCATTTGTGAAAAAGAGAGGAAATACCCATATTTTTACCATTAAAATATATATCATAACTTGTTGGCAAGAAGTAACTCTAGCTACTTAATTCCTTACAAAGATCCATTATTTATGTTCTAATTAATTAATATATTTAAAGCAAGCAAAAACAGTTCTAGCTGAATCTTAACTTTTAATTATTTAGTGTTGCTGAAGATAGAGTTTTGGCTTAATATTAAATTGATTAAATAGAAACTATTCGATAGAAGTTCCATTACTGTCATAAAATAATCACATCAAATAATCAGACACTCTAAGAATTGGAGGAAAGTGTCACACCTGTGCTAATAGCAGCATGGTGTTGTGGTGTTTTGAAAGGAACACAAAAATATGAAGACATTATACCTGAATTAAAACTTATGCAATTACTAACTATATTGTTGGGCAAACAACTTAATTTCTCTGAGCTTTATTCTTTCATCTGTTAATGCACAAAAATTGTGCATGAGCTAACAGTCTAATTGGCTTCACTTTCTTCATCTTTACAATATAGGTAATGACCAACTCAGAATTGTGAATTCTAAAGATGTCTTTGTTAGTGTGCTACACTGCAAACCATAAAGCCCTACACAATGTAATAAATTATTGTTCAGCTCTCTTTAAATAAGAATAGGATTATTTTGATTGGTGTATTTTACTACCAGAGAGCTACAGTCTTTTAAGATTTTTTTGTTTGTGTTAATAGATTGTTTCTCAGGTTCCACTGTTATTGTTCTACAAGTTTATTATTTACATTGATTATTTAATTTTCACATATATCCATTTGTATATTTTTAAGACAAAACATTTTTGTGGCTTTGGTGCAGTTACTAGAAGTATAAAAATCCTGAAGCGGCCATTATATGAATTCTGTGCAGATGATGTAAAAAACCATGCTAGATAAGAGAAAATGTTAACCTTTTCCTCTGGATTATAATGTATGTTTTCTTATATATTTTTTTCTATTTTTTCCATTGTCAATTATGAGTACAAGATAATTTGAAAATAAGATTTTCTTTGTTTTAAATCCTTTCTGTATCAATATAATGCAATATCATATTGTCATAATAAGATTGCCAGATGTGTGAAGGGTAAGGTAGGCAAAGGTGAGAAGGACAGAAAGACAATGCAAGGTGGTCCTCCTCTCCCATCTCAATCTCACTCCTTAATTGGCCAAATTATTCTAAATGGGGACATGAATTTAGACTAAAGGGATATTAGATTGAAGAACACAGTCCTACCTTTGGAATAATATTAGTGCCAATTTATTGGGTGAGAAGAACTAATGGGGGAGAAAGGACACTGGTCATAAGATTAATGGGCTGGCTGCCCTCAAGGTTTTAGAAGCACATGTCTGGGATGTAAGGGAACATTAAAAGTAATAATATTTATATAAATTAAAAGCAGACTCTTCTGCAATCCAGTTTCTTCAAAATGTTTTCTTTTTTTATTATTTTTATTGTGGTAAAATTTACATAACATAAAATTAGCAGTTTAAATTGCTCAATTCCGTGATGCCTAGTACATTCATAATGTGCAACTATCCCTACTCACTAGTTCCAAAACATTTTATTGTTTGTTTGTTTTTTTTTAGAGGAAGGGAGGGAGGAAGGGAGGGAGGAAGAGAGAGAGAGAGAGAGAGAGAGAGAGAGAGAGAGAGAGAGAGAGAGAGAGAGAGAGAGAGAGAGAGAGAGAGAGAGAGAGAGAGAGAGAGAGATATCAACCAATTGTCTCCCGCACTCATCTTGACCAGGGATCGAACCAGCAACCTGAGTATGTGCCCTGACCAGGAATCAAATCTGCCACCTTTTGGTGTATGGGATGATGCTCTAATGAACTGAGCCACACTGGCCAGGGTCCAAAACATTTTTATCACCCCCAAAGAAAACCCTGTATCTATTAGACAGTAGTCACTTCACATTCCTTTTTTTTTTTTCTACCGGCCTCTGGCAAACACTAATCTGCTTCCTGTCTCTCTATATTAACCTATTCTTTATAATCAGTATATGCTGACTCAGTTTTTAACAATGGCTCTTTATGCTTTTCTATTTATGTACTTTTGACACTTGCACATCTTAGAGGGTAGTATTAGTCCTCCTTTGCATCACATCATACTGTCACTAATTCATTGTAGCAGGCAATGAGGTCTTGTATCATGTTTACACAGCTACTTTATTTTTAATTGCCCTCATGTTCCAGTTAGTATTTCTTAACGATCCAATTCATAAGTAAAAGTACACCTCATCTGTGATGGGTCTAGGTGAGTGTCAAGGAAACTATCCTTACAACATTACGGGAAAGTTGCCTTGGGCTTCAATGAAACTGTCTCTCACTTTTTGAAATAACTTTTCTAATATTTCATCAGGTGTGTGTCTTTGTGTGTTAAGAGGAAATACTTGCACAGTTATTCATGTTGGACTTCTTACCATATTGTTGCTTACTTTGTGTAACATTCTTCAGTGGTGATTAATTGGACAAAATATCTATATATCTACATATGTAATATATCTACATTGGTCTATAGCCATATCCATATCTATATCTATATCTATACCTATATCTATATCTTTATCTATCTATCATCTCATATAGAATATCTACTATCCAACTAGTTTTACAATCCAGACAAAGAACCAGAGACAGCACTTATGTCAGCAAAAATGAAAGGGCAGGGGCCTCTAATAGCTTGTCCCACTCCAGAAACACTAACAAACCTGACAAAAATGATCACAATCATCCTTATAAAAACTCTGGAAAATAGATATTTAAGCAAATGCCTAGAATTTATATGAAAAATAAGAGACCCTAAGTAGTGAAAACACTTGTGAAAATTAGGGACAAAGGACTCACATTTCCAGACCTCAGAACTTACTAAAAGGCTACAATAAAAATATTGTGACATTGGCATAAATAGACATATATCAATGGAATAGAATTAACTGTCCAGAAAGAAACACCCATGTTTAAAGTCAGTTGATTTTTGACAGGCGAATCAGGAAAATTCACTGGAGAAAGAATAGTCATTTCAACAAATGGTTCTGGTCCAGCTGATCAACATATGCTGAACATACATACATGCACACATGCACCCATGCACACATATGCATCAAGTTGACCCTTAACATATCATACACAAAATTACTCAAAATAGGTCAAATACCTATATGTAAGAGCAAAACTATAATCTCTTTGAAGAAAATATAATGGTAAACTTTTATGGTCCTGAATTTGGTAATGGTTTTTTAAATATAAAATAAAAACACATGTAACAAATAAAACTAGATATTAGATTTATATGAATTAAAAACCTTTGTTCATGGAAGGGCACTATCAAGAGAGTCAAAGGAAACCCTTAGAATGGAAGAACACATTTGCAAATCATATATCTGATAAATACCTAATATGTGCAATACATAAAGAATCCTTAAAACTTCAAAAGGAAAAGACTAACTACTCTATTAGAAAATAAGCAAAATATTTGAATAGACATATTCCAAATAGATATAGAAATGTCCAGTAAGCATATGAAAAGGTGATCAGCGTCATGATTCATTAGGGAAACCACACTGACATCCCACTTCACATCCCCTAGGATGGCATAATAAACAAACAGATAAAACCGAGTACTGACAAGAATGTAGATAATTTGGAACCCTCATAAAATTAAAATGGTAGTCACTTTGAAAAACAGTTTGGCAGATCCTTACTCAGTAAGTTAAAAGAAACAATTTTACTTCTAGGCATGTACCCCAAAGGATTGAGAACAGGCATCCAAACAAATACTTGTACATGAATGTTCATAGCAGCACTCTTTATCATTACCAAAATGTGGAATAAATGGCCCTAGCTGGTTTGGCTCAGTGCGTAGAGCATCAGCCTGTGGACTGAAGGGTCCTGGGTTTGATTCTGGTCAAGGGCACATGCCCAGGTTGTGGACTCGATCTCCAGTGGGTGGGTGTGCAGGAGGCAGCCAATCAATGATTCTGTCTCATCACTGATGTTTCTATATCTCTCTCTCTCCCTCTCCCTTCCTCTCTGAAATTAATAAAAATATTTTTTTAAAAAGGTGGAATAAGTGGGTAAACAAAATATGTCATAACTAAATAATGAAATATTATTCAGGTATAAAAAGGAATGAAGTACTGATATATATTATAACAAGTATGAACCTTGAAACATTATGCTAAGTGAAAGAAGCCAGACATAAAAGGCTATTGTATAATTTTATTTATATGAACTATCTAGATCCAGGGAGATGGGGAAAAATTTGCAGTTGCCAAGGGGTATTGGGAGAGTGATTGCTAAATGGGTACCAGGTTTTTTTGAGTGAAAGAAAAATTCTGGAACTAGATAATGATAATAGTTGCACAACATTGTAAATGTACTTAATGCTACTTAACTGTACACTTTAAAATGGTTCAGTGGTAAATTTTATGTTATATATATTTTAAAATTATAGTTGACATACAATGTTATATTAGTTTCATGTTATATATATTTTAAAATTATAGTTGACATACAATGTTATATTAATTTCAGATGTATAACATAGTGATTAGATATTGATACATCTCATCAAGTGGTCACCACAAATCTAGTATGCTATTTTAGCACAATCAACATAATAAAAAAATGATAATCTATTTTCTCCTTTGTATCTAAAATCTATATAAGAAAGTATACTCTACTTAATCTCTGCCATTAGTTCTATTAAGCAATAATATGATCTCTAGCTTAAGGTAAAACAGACTTCTAAGACTCAACCTGTGATCTATTTCAAAAACTATTTGAGAAAATAAATATATAGAACAATTTTTTTAATTTAAATTCTTTATTGTTTAAAGTATTATATAAGTCTCCTTTTTCCCCCATTGACCTCTCCCCGGCCGCCCCACCCCCCAGCACATGCCCTCAAAACTTTCCCCCACTGTCTGTGTCCATTGGTTATGCTCATATGCATGCATACAAGTCCTCTGGTTGATCTCTTACCCCCTCACTCTCCCGCCTTCCCTCATAGGTTGGACAGTCTGTTCGATGCTTCTATGAGTCTGGTTCATAGAACAAATTTTAATAGTAACTCAGACTTTTTCAAAATGATGTCCAATGTAACCACATCACATTCCTGAGAGAGAAAAAGTGAGTATTGCTTTACTTAACATTTTTTCCAAATTACTCATGCAAAAGAACAAGCTTTTTTAGTAAATAAAATAAAACTTTGTTATTTATAAAATACATAGAAGGATAATTACTTACTCAAGACCAATGGTCCTATGATCTCAGTTACTGGGAAATTTTTTGAAATTATTATAACAAAAATTTCATTGCTTGATTTACTCTATCGGTTAGCACTTGCCCCTTGGTGTGATGTATCCCAGATTGTGCTACCTCACAATAAATTGCCCTTTTTCTTTTCCCTTCCAATAATGTGTTTTTCTTAAATATATTTCAAGTGTTTAGATTTTTATAAGTATCTTTCAGGCTTCCTAGTCTCAGTAAAATAGAATTAAAGTGGTTGAATATTTGAACTAGAAGAATCCTTAGTGATTTAATCATTTAAAAAAACTGATTGCCAGAGATTTTCAATGTATTATTTTTTACATAATGTCAAACAGCCAATGAGTAGCTCAACTGGGTCATAGGGCATCAGGATCTAATTTAGTGTTTCTTTTTTTTCCCTTTTTTATTTCTCCCATTACTTCTATTGCTGTTCACTAATAATCCTTCATTTCTTTTAGGTTAAAAAGTACTTTAACATAAAATACCTCAGGTACTTTTTATCACAGGTTTTACCTAGGTCATCAAAAAAATGATGTCTTCAGAGGTGACAGTTGAGTTTGGTTCTGAATCAAGAGAAAGAGACAGCTATGAAAACATTTAGGGGAAAGGAATCCCAAGATGAAGGAAGAGTAGATAATCACAGGGGGAATGATCTTTTAATACCTCAGACAGAAGATCATTGCAGCTAAAACATGGTGAAAGTGCGGGCAATAGGAGAGAGATGAGGTTAGACAGGTAGGCAGAGCATGCAGGGCCTGGAGGCCATGGAGAGGAGTTTACTTTTACTTTAATTGCAAGAAAAAGATATGAGGATTTTAAGAAAAGACATTATACCTCCGATTAAAATTTTAAAGAGTTTATTGGGAGATGTCTTTTCTATGGAGTATGAAAAGATGACAGCGCCTATGAACAGGACTATAGCAGTAGTGATGCATGGGCATGGAATGGTCCAAACTAAGGCACAGTTTGGAGGTAGTGTGAAAGGCCTACTGAAGGACTGGATGTAGATTTTGAAAGAGATGCATAAATGATGACTCCTTGACTTACAGATTAAAATCTAGGTAGATGTTGTTGCCGGAGCAGCATGGCTCAGTGTTTGAGCATTGACCTGTGAACTAGGAGGTCATGGTTTGATTTCTGATCGGGGCATATGCCAGGATTGTGGAATTGAACCCCAATGTGCAGGAGGCAGCCGCTCAGTGATTCTCTCTCATTATTGATGTTTCTTTCTCTCCCTTCCTCCTCTTTGAAATCAATAAAAATATATTTTAAAAAATTTAAATAGATATTATTGACACATAGATTTGGAAAAGGAAATCAACTGTTATGTTTTGGCCACATGCAATGATAGCTATCAATTTACATCACTGTGGAGATGTGTAGTAGTTAGCTGGACACACAATCTTTGAGCTCAGAAGTGAGACCAGAGAGGAATATAAATTTATATACTCTTAAGTGGGTTTCCTTAAATCTTGCAACTAAATGAGATCATTTAGGCAAAGAGAGAGAGAGAGAGAGAGAGAGAGAGAGAGAACAGAGAAGATCACCAGGTACTACTCCCAAGGGTACCCCAACATTTAAAAGTCTGTAACAAAAAAGAAACCAGAAAAAGAAACTGGAAGCCCATGAGAAAGTGTTTCAAAGAAGGGTGCAAGGAACTGTGTCATGTGCTGCTCAGGAGTCATGGAGAATGAAGATGGAGAATTAGCTACTGCATTTGCAAAAATGTAGGTCATAAGCGATGTAACAGTGGAGTGGTAGATTGAAGGACGCAGTGACATGAGATGAGGAGGTAGAGACATTTTTTTTTGAAGTGTTTAGCTCTATGTGGGACAGGGAAATGGGGCACTTGCTGGAGTAAGGAGTACATGAGCATAGACACAGGAAGGCATGCAATTGATTGGCTTGCAAAGTTCCTCAACAAAATTCTGCAAAGCATTCATATATTTTTCCTTCTCACAGTTTACAAAGGAAGAATCTGTGGCTCAGCGACTTTACTGAAGCCCTATTGTCTGCAAGAGGGGACTCATTTCTGAAACCTGAATTCTAAAGATAGTATCACTTCTCTAAATAAAATCACTGCTTTCAGTATGCAATCTAAGAAAATCAAGCTGATAAAATGCAGTTTTAAAGGTGCTTTTGGTATATGACTTTTGAGAGTCCCAGAAATTCTGTATCATGTGTGCATATTCCTCAGAACATGAAAGAGCTAGACACAGCTTTCGAATGTCTTGTTTTCTTAATCAGATAATAAGGACTAAAGCATAATTGTTTAGTACAAGTGCACTCAAGTGTATGTTGGGTGGCTGACCAATTGCTTTGGTACAACTACTCATATGAAAGCAATGGCCAGATATTTGTGATGTCCTATTATAGAGCAGAGATACTAGTATACTTCATAGTGGCATTCTGTCCCCAAGTCCAGGTCCTTATGCATCTAGGTAACATTATGGAAATAATTCTTACTAGTGCATTTTGAACAGAGATGTGTGTCAGTTTCAGACCAAAGTGATTAAGAACTGGATATACATTTATCATGGTTTCCCACCACCCATGTAACTGATGCATGCAGACAAATTTGATGCTTTGGATTAGTATACATTCTTTTTAAATGGAAAACATCTGGGTCTCTGAATGCTCCAGAGGTAAGAAACTAGTATTCAATTCATACGATCAGGATATGAATGAATGTCAACTCTATTAAGCCACTAAATTTAGAGATTTAGATACCACAACCATTATGCTTACTTGGATTAATACCCTCAGCTCATGCTAAATTGCTCTGGATCAAATCCTTTAGATTTGTAGTCATAAATAGTTTGAGGATATTTGGACATGATAATAGTCGTGTGGTGTTCAGAGGATGGAAACTTAAAAAAAAAAACCTAGATGTATTTTTCTACCTTTTGGGCATCAGAAGGTTACAGAGTACAGTAAAAAGAGACTGATTAAGTAAAACTACCCTACCTAGCAACTGCACTATTACCAACAGGTACCAGGCAAGTTTCCTTATTGACTTTGAAATAACAAGTTAAATGAAGAAAATATTTCTCTAAAAATAGATACTGTTCAAATTAAATGTATTTTAAAATACCTCTTTACTCTGTTGCCATGTCATTTCACATGTGCATATCAGTTTTGACAAACTGGAAGGAAGGATGGTTTATATTGCCCCCTTTAAAGTATTAAAATACATTGGTGGTCAACTTTTTTTTGCAAGGGGTAAGGGATGTAACATTATTGGAGATACAGATATATATGTGGAAAGATAGAAATGCATATTTGTATGCATGTAAGTATTGTAATAAGTATATATATCTATGCTTTCCTATTTTTGTGAAATAATTCTCTATTAGTGATTTCGTTTTAAACCTTAATCTTGAAATGCAGAAAGTTCAGATTTGGGTTAAAGATGATCATTACATAGCAGAGCTTAATTTACTCTCATACAATTTTTTTTCTCAAAACAGAGAAATGATAAAATATTGGTTCATAAAGTCTTACATATGCAGATAAATTTCCAAGGCAGAGGGGCAGAGGCCTTGAAGCAGGCCATATGCTCAGAGAGATAATTCTATGACCGGCAGGTGCATTCCCCTGCTTCAGACACACAGATTCTCTAGTGAGAAAAGGAGTATTAGAGGAACATACCCCCTCCTCTACTGTGCTCTCTGAATTTCCACACAAAAGCAGTTTAACTATGGGGTATAAGTGAGGGTGTTTATACAACATATGTTGCTGGTGTTAGCAAGTGTATTTTTCTAACCTTGTTACAAAACTTAAGGAGTTAATGATTAAAAAATACCAATCCAAGCACAATGTGTTTACTATTATCACTTAGGGAGTCATAAACAGAGAAGCGGTTAGTAAATTTAACAATAAATTACAAAGTAAAAGCATCATATTTTGGTTCTTTTTCAAAATAATGGAGTAGATACACTAAAGAACCAGCAATTTGGTTACTGATGGTGTTCTAACTTCTGGTCCCTGTCAAGACTTCTCTTTTAGAGTTGATTCTTCCTTCTGTTTGAAGCACTTTAAACAGTTAACAGTTGCTTGTAACCAATGGGAGACTTAGGCAGCTTTTCCCAAAAGTTGTCATTTAAATGTTCTCTTTGCAGAAAACTAATGAATGTATGAAATCTCTAATACAATAAGTGCAGACACATTTTTATCAGAGAGAAGGTCCTAATGGTGGTATATGATACTAGGCAGTAGCTACTGTGCACAAATAGGGAAAGAGAGTACATCAAACAACAGTTTCCCCCACTCTACAATTTCCCCATAGTTCATACAAAGGGCAGTGCCTCACAGAAAGTAAGAACTTAATAAATTATGTGTTTTGGTTGGCTATTGTTACCAGGCACTAATGTTCCCTGAGTAGTCTCTCTGATCACAGTAGAATAATATAACTCTTTATACTATGATTGGTAGGATAATTTGGATTAATTAATAGTAAATTATTAAAAATCTCAAGCTTCTAGGTAGAAAAATAAAGGCTTGACAAATTAGGGTCACATCTACCAATTATAAAGTAAAATATAGCATGGTTAAAACTGCCAAAATTACTTTAATGTTGTCTAAAGTGTCAATTATATTAATAAGCAGTATGGAAATGGGATCTTTTATTATTAGAAAATACTCTGTAACCAAAGTATTGAATTATGTCAAGGACAATAACATAAAAACTATAGTAATAAAATAGACTATATTAATATACAGTATTGGTTCCATGAAGAGAACCAAGTTTTAATCTTGTATTTACTATCAATTAATTGCATATTCTTTGGCAAATAATTCACTAAACATGAATCTTCATTTATTTTATCTGCTAAGTCAGGTGGATTTTTTAATCTACAAAGTTTAGTGATTCTATAGTAAAGTTAGTTTTATCTTTTATAAACCATTTTCTCATCAGTTCCTCATTACTCTCAGGCAGATTTTCAGCACATCAATTGCAATTTCATTTCATTAGTGAAAGTAAAATAAATCTGAGAAACTATAATTATTTAAGATAAACAATTTCCCAATTATTGGGGTAGAGTTCTAACCCAACAGTTTTAAATTCAGAATTCTTTTTATTAACTATAGCAATTTTCTTGAACATTTAAGATTCCTACAGCAAAAGAAATATATCTTCTGTAGAGCCCACTAGATTCATAAATATGACCAATAAAATATCACTCCTATAGTAATTGTACAATGTTTTAAATGTTTGCAAAGGTAATACCTTTATATTTCATTTAATTCAAAACTATTTTCAAGCATTAAGTCATCTGAAGAAAAGAGAAAAAGAAATGTGATTCAGTAACTCTTCCCCTGTGATTAAAACAACAAATTTTACTAAATCACTAATGAACTAGAGCAAATAATTTATACATTTAAAGCCGAAGAGCATGTAATAACTAGTGGGCATCACTTATGTGCAGAAGCTTCTCTAGGCTTTTCTTGCTTTAATTGCCAAATGGAGCCAATAATGAGACCACTCTCCTTGCTCTGCATCGTTCCACAAATCTTGAACCTTCTCAGCACCCAAACAGGGAGCCAGACAAACCACCTTTCTAACAGGTTTAAGCGAGTTTCCTCCAATAGGAAAGGTCCTTCCTATCATTTCCCCCTATTGTTTCATTATCTGGAAAGTTCTATCTCACTCATTAAGATCAACACCAGCACATCTCTGCTATAAAGGCTTAGCAGAAGTAATTATCCCCTTTACTGCTATATAATGTGCATACACCACCCACACACACCTCTTCTTTTATCACATTAATGGTATGGTTGTGCATCTTGTCCCTTGTCTCCAATGGGTTTCCATCCCACTCTGGATAAAACGGAAAGGCCTTACCATAGATGTGATGGAAAGGCCTTACTATAGATGGGAGGGAAAGGCCTTACTATAGATGGGAGGGAAAGGCCTTACTATAGATGGGAAGGAAAGGCCTTACTATAGATGGGAAAGAAAGGCCTTACTATAGATGTGAGGGAAAGGCCTTACTACAGATGGGAGGAAAGGCCTTACTATAGATGGGAAGGAAAGGCCTTACTATAGATGGGAAAGAAAGGCCTTACTATAGATGTGAGGGAAAGGCCTTACTATAGATGGGAGGGAAAGGCCTTACTATAGATGTGAGGGAAAGGCCTTACTACAGATGGGAGGAAAGGCCTTACTATAGATGGGAAGGAAAGGCCTTACTATAGATGGGAAAGAAAGGCCTTACTATAGATGTGAGGGAAAGGCCTTACTATAGATGGGAGGGAAAGGCCTTACTATAGATGGGAGGGAAAGGCCTTACTATAGATGGGAGGGAAAGGCCTTACTATAGATGGGAAGGAAAGGCCTTACTATAGATGGGAAAGAAAGGCCTTACTATAGATGGGAGGGAAAGGCCTTACTACAGATGGGAGGAAAGGCCTTACTATAGATGGGAAAGAAAGGCCTTACTATAGATGGGAAAGAAAGGCCTTACTACAGTTGGGAGGGAAAGGCCTTACTACAGATGGGAGGAAAAGGCCTTACTATAGATGGGAGGAAAGGCCTTACTATAGATGGGAAAGAAAGGCCTTACTATAGATGGGAGGGAAAGGCCTTACTATAGATGGGAGGGAAAGGCCTTACTATAGATGGGAAGGGAAAGGCCTTACTATAGATGGGAAGGAAAGGCCTTACTATAGATGGGAAGGAAAGGCCTTACTATAGATGGGAGGAAAGGCCTTACTATAGATGGGAGAGAAAGGCCTTACTACAGTTGGGAGGGAAAGGCCTTACTATAGATGGGAGGGAAAGGCCTTACTACAGTTGGGAGGGAAAGGCCTTACTATAGATGGGAGGGAAAGGCCTCACTATAGATGGGAGGAAAAGGCCTTACTACAGATGGGAGGGAAAGGCCTTATATAGATGTGAAGAGCTGCATTGCCGGGATCCCAGTTATCCCTGACCTACTTTCTTCCCACCCCTCCACGTGCATGCTTTTGCAGGCACACTGACCTTTATCTGCTACTCCAGGACCTTTGCATTGTTGGTCTCTTTTACTAAAAATATTTTCCTTTAGGTATATGATTGATTCATTCTTTTATCTACCCCTTTAAATTGTCTTATCAAAGAGGTATTTTCTGACAATTCACCTGAAAGAGACCTGTTCCCAAACACATCCTTTTCTCTATGTTTACCATTTTTAATTTTTCTTCATAGTATTTCTCTCCATTGATTTTTAAAATATATTTATGGTTCAATGCTACTGTCTATACAACCACTAATACAATGATATCTTTTTTATGAGAGAAGGGGATTTTTTTGTTTACTGTTGGCATTCACTACCCAGGACATTTCTTGGAGCACAAGTATAGGTTTTCAATAAGTAGTTGCTGAACAAAGAAATATGTTGCAGTCTCACCTTGTAAACTATAGATTCCATAAAGGCAAGACTGTCTTATATTTCTTCACTGATTGGGCCACCATCGTCTATAGTTATAAACCCATATTGAGTGTTTCATAAAAGTTTACTGAAAGAATATGATACTTTCTTAGATTATGAAACACACACTATTTCCAAGTATAGTATATATATGCCACAGATTTAAAAGACGCAGACAAATGAAGATAAAGAATGAGCTAGATGGCACAGAGTTGGTGTTTTCAGTTCCTGCTGCTTCTCTTCTCTTTCTGATCTTAGCTTCTCAAGCTTCCATGGATACACTGTGCCCACATTTTAATTTTTGCCTCTTGATCCCTATGAGGTTACAAAAAATCCTGCTGGTGTCCCTACCTCATCATAGCCATCCTCTGTAACTTTTATATATCACGTCTAACGTTACTTAAGAAAACAGCAAATTCATTGAAGGGCAATGTGATACGTGGAATGCTGGCTGGGCCTACCTCAGTGAACACCCCTCTTTCTTACATCTGAACTCAAAAGTTCACTGATGCCTTCATACAAATATGGATATGTAATTAAAAGTTTACATATATTATTTAGTTGTTTTAAGCAAGAGCATTGGTCACTGCAAGCTGTTTCTTCATTACAAGAAATTTAATGTACATATCATTTTAATATTTTAATTAAGCAAGGTGAATTCCAGGCTTGCAATTTGTTTGTTATAGCTTCTTTCAGGATGCATTAATTGGGATATTATGACAATAAAACCATTAAAAACATGGTGGATGATGACACTATAAGAGTATGCAATTTAAATAAATCTAGAAGAAAAATAAAGACTTCTATGCATTTTCAACACAATAATCACCTTTCTGTCTTGAAGTTTTCAGGTAATAAATGTGAACCAATGAATGAATGCATTTAGTGGAGTATTAAAAGTCTTCACCTAAATTATTTTTAAACATAATTAACTATTAACTATTTATAAGTATTAAATGTACTGGGAATATGCAAAAATAAGCACCTAACACCTGGCTATCAGTCTAGAACTGCAGTAACACTGACCTACCTACTCATTCTTCCTCTTTCTGTTTCTCTAGACCAGTGATGGCGAACCTATGACACGCGTGTCAGCACTGACACGCATAGCCATTTCTGATGACACACGGCCGCATGCTGAGGATGAAACATTTGCGACTAGAGTCTTGGAGTTAGTTTTTTCCTCAAAGTGACACACTACCCGAGTTATGCTCAGTTTTTTGGCGAAGTTTGACACACCAAGCTCAAAAGGTTGCCCATCACTGCTCTAGACCAAATAATATATACTATTACATATCATAATGCAATGAAAATGGATGATACAACTATTCTAGTTAGAAACTGTAAACTACTTAGTAACAGTAGACAAGAACTAAGTATAAGACATGACCACGAAAGTAAACCGCAACACATGGGAAGATAATTTATATATGAGGTCACACACACATGTGCGCGCATACACACACAGTAATCTGTCATGAACTGGCATCACTCAAGTTGTGAGAAATCAATAGAATACAAGCTTCAGCATTTTTACAAGTTTCATTCATACATGCACTTATTCAGCCAATATTTGTTGAATTACGGCAGACATTCAAGCAATGGGGATTTAATAGAGATCAACTGTTTCAGTAGAAGCTTAGAGTATAGAGGGGAAAACAAATTAATTGGAAAATGACACAAAATATTTATAACTGTAGACTATGGTACTGAATGAAAAAAGAGAACAATGGTATTATGGGAGAAAAGAGAACACTGCTGTTGCCTATCCAACAGTCATCACCTATTCTTTCTTTTTAACATAACCACACTTTTATGTGGTAAAAGTCTCTTTTTCTTTTTGCCACATCTCCCTTCCTTCCTGCTAGGATGTTCTTGACTAAGAGTGTGAAGGTTGGGACTCCAGCATGTATCTTACCAAGCTAAGCATCTGGGGATGGCAGGTGAGCTTTATTTCTTGATATTGTTGAGCCACTGGATTTACCTCCTGGGTGAAACTGATGATATTAATAATACACCTATTTGGGTAATACTCTGACATTTCAAGCTAGTCACATCCTACAGAGAATAAAAAGAAAAAAAAAGAGAACATTACTTCAACTAGTGTTTGGGAAGGATATCACAAATTAGATTTTATTTTCCAAGCTCTTCTTTCATTTTGCAATACTGGCTACAATTTACTATGTGAAGTGTGCCAGAATCACATATATTATTGCTAATTCTTATAAAATTTGAAGAGATAGATAGTATCATTTTTAGAAGAAAACTGAGATATAAATTAAGTTAGAGTTTTAGAGATTATATAGCTAGTGAATGGGGGATCCAGATTTCGAATCCATGTCTCAAAGACTCCAAAGCCCAATATTTTCTTAATAAATCATGGAAAATATCTCATCACTTTAACATTTAACTGAGTCAAGTATTAACTTATTAGTAGGATAATACAAAACTGTGACCCTCAATTAATTAATTTTGGCCACAGAATTAATGGTGAGTAGACTCAGATCACATACACATAGAGATGTTTATTATTGTCATGTTGTTTTTAATTAGTGCACCTTTCAAATAAACTTCAGGATATATCCAGATACAATCCTATCTAATAAAAGAGTAATATGCAAATTAACCATCACTCCACTACACCCATCAGCCACGCCCACCAGCCATGCCCAGCAGCCAATCAGAGCGAGTATGCAAATTAACCCCAACCAAGATGGTTGCGGCCACAGAGAGCAGGAGGGAGGCTTGGGTTTTCCTGGCAATGGAGGAAGCCAAGCTTTCCACACACCCTGGCGGGCACAGGCCTCCACTCAAGGGTACAAAGTTTCAATTATAGAAGGTAAATAAATTCCAACAGAAATGGTGGCAGCCTTGCCGAAACCGGTTTGGCTCAGTGGATAGAGCGTCGGACTGCGGACTGAAAGGTCCCAGGTTCGATTCCGGTCAAGGGCATGTACATTGGTTGCAGGCACATCCCCGGTAGGGGGTGTGCAGGAGGCAGCTGGTTGATGTTTCTCTCTCATCGATGTTTCTAGCTCTCTATCCCTCTCCCTTCCTCTCTGTAAAAAAAATCAATAAACTAAAAAAAAAAAAAAAAAAAAAAGAAAAGAAATGGTGGCAGCCACTGAGCTGGAAGAGCAGGAGGCTAGGGTTGCCCCAGGCGAGGGAGGAAGCCAAGCTTCTGCAGCCATGGCTAGCTCAGGCCTTCACTCCAGGCTACAAAGTTTCAATTATAGAAAATACATAAATTCCAACAGAAATGGCTGCCACCATGGAGGGAGCAGGAGGCTTGGCTCCGCTCCAGGCTACAAAGTTTCAATTGTAGAAGGAAAATAAATTCCAGATACCAGGGCCTCCGCTTGGGTGGCCAGGGGGCATGGCTGGCCTGCAAACCACCACGGGCCCCTCACCCAGGCTGCCCCACGCCCCAAGGAAGCCCCCACCCTGATCCAGGACACCCTTCAGGGCAAACCAGCTGGCCCCCACCCATGCACCAGGCCTCTATCCTATCTAATAAAAGAGTAATATGCAGATTGACCATCACTCCAACACACAAGATGGCTGCCCCCATGTTGTCAAAGATCCTGCCCCCATGTGGACACAAGATGGCCACCACAAGATGGCCAGCAGGGGAGGGCAGTTGGGAGGGACCAGGCCTGCAAGGGAGGGCAGTTGTGGGCAATCAGGCAAGCAGGGGAGGGCAGTTGGGAGATACCAGTCCCTCAAGGGAGGGGAGTTGAGAGGGACCAGGCCTGCCAGGGAGGGCAGTTGGGGGCAATCAATCCTGCAGGGGAGGAAGTTTGGGGTGACCAGGCCGGCAGAGGAGGGAAGCTGGAGGCAAACAGGCTGGCAGGGGAGCAGTTAGACATCAATCAGGCTGGCATGGGAGTGGTTAGGGGGTGATCAGGCTGGCAGGCAGAAGCGGTTAGGGGCAATCAGGAAGGCAGGCAGGCGAGCAGTTGGGAGCCAGCAGTCCTAGATTGTGAGAGGGATGCCCGACTGCCCGTTTAGGCCTGATCCCATCAGGCCTAAACGGGCAGTCGGGCATCCCTTGAGGGGTCCCAGATTGGAGAGGGTGCAGGCTGGGCTGAGGGAAACCACCCCCCCCGTGCACGAATTTTGAGCACCGGGCCTCTAGTTGTTCAATAAAGCCTATGAAATCAGGAGTAGTGTAAATAATAATTCCAAATACATTGTTCAACTTAGGAATGTTTTTCTGTTCCTGAGTAGATTAGAATTCAACATAAATTCATGTCTTCTCTAAGTAGTCATAGGAAATTTAATAGTATAAAATGCATACATTTACATCCCAAAAGATCTCATCACAAAAATATTTTAAGAAATGAGTAGTCATTTATGTATATGTATACATATTAACACATATGTGTATAATTACTAGAAGAAACTATCAATTACTCCCTTTAAATTGTTCATATTTTATAAGATCATATTATCTAATTTTAAATGAATATTTTATTCAAAGGTTTAGGTGTATATTAAAAGAAGTATTTAAGAATTAAGAATGTATAGCAGTGTAAATTTTACTTTTCATTTCTACAACTACTCATTGAAATTAGACTATTGTTTTTTAAAGATTTTAAAAACAATTTTTAATGAAAATCTGATTTATCTGTCTCACTAATACAAGCTGTTAAAGCCAAAGAGAATTTGAGAACTATTTAGGAGTAAGTGACTCAAGGGAACAATGTTTTCCAGGGAAATGATAATGGGATACAGAGCCTTTCATTTCTGGGTCACTAGTTTGAAGGTGGCTCAGGTTGTAAGTGATGGAAAGTCACTAATGTTCAATGGCCTGTGTGAAATTAGTTGGTGCTATCAGTCCAGTGCCTAGTGGAGAGGTGTCCATTCACATCCCAATTGGCATTAATTGACCTGCATGTTGACAGTCTTATTACGAGGACTGAGGGCTCTCAGCGCTAATGAAAACCTGATTTCGGTGTACAAGACAAATAATACCATGGTTGGAGGAAGGTATGTTTCTAAAGAATGTAGCCATATAGGGTTTGAAAATTGTTTCTCCTAGGGTCCCTTCAAAAGGTTTCTTTGATCCTCAGAATTTTTAAATTGCAGAGGTGTTTTTATGACATCAATCTAGTGTATTTCTAACATTGTTCCACATCCTCAGGAACAATCCCTGTTCAAAAATCCCTGATTATTGAAAATATCTTATCAACAAAACCAATAACTGTTACTTAGAATCCATCCAAAAACTAGTTCTTAATTTTGTTAGACCAGTTAAGTAATAATCTCCTGGATAGATCTAGTAATCTATATTATTTATTTTTCTAGATAATAATGATGATATTCAACCAATTTTGGAAGTTATGTAGGCTGTACTTTATAGGGGTTCAACAAAATTCTTGGACTCAAATTGTATTAAAATAGACTTTTTAATATAGGAAAGTTTGTAGCTATCTATGTCTGATCTTTCCTATTTGGTAGGCAAGTAAATTGCCAGGGCTGGAAAGCCAATTAAATCAGAATCTAAGATAATCCATCAAATAAATATGTACTGAATAAAGGCAATGCCTATTAAATGTTTCATGTGCCAAAAGTTGGATAGTAATGTCCACTAGACATATTAAATGGGGACCCCCCTGTCTCCCCACCATTAAACACACACACACACACACACACACACACACACACACCAATTAGAAAACAAGCTCTGTGCCAAACATTTATTGAGTACCATTATTTTATAACTTTCCAGAAATTTAGGCTTCTTCCTAATGATAGCTTATTTAATACTGATGAATATCATGAGGGTTTTCATTATTATTTCATTATCTTAAGTGAGATAATAGCCTTAAATAAGAGATTTGTTCTAATGGCTAAATAATAGGGCCAAGTTTTCATTCTATTTTCTTTACTTCAAAAAAACTATGTTTAGTCCACTATACTAATACTAGAGGCCTGGTGCATGAAATCGTGCACAGGGTGGGGGTCGCCTCAGCCCAACCTGCGCCCTCTCCAATCCAGGACCCCTCGGGGGATGTCCAACTGCTGGTTTAGTCCCGACCCTATGGATAGGGGCTAAACCAGCAGTCGGACATCCCTTTCATAATCCTGGACCGCTGGCTCCTAACTGCCCCCCTTGCTGTCCAGGTAACCCCTTGCTGCACCCCCCTGCCAGCCTGGTCACCCCTTACTGCCCCCCCCTGCTGGCCTGGTTGCTCCCAACTGCCCCCCCCCCCCGCTGGCCTGGTCGTCCCCAACTGCCCCCCCTGCCGGCCTGGTCACACTCAACAGCCCCCTCTGCTGGCCTGGTTGCCCCCAACTGCCCACCTTGCCAGCCTGGTCGCCCCACACAGCCTGCTGTTCAGTCGTTTGGTCGTCCTTCACTAACCCCTCTGCCGGCCTGGTCGTAGGCAGGCATCTTGTGAGGGTGTGGTAGTCAATTTGCATATTACCTCTTTATTATGTAGAATAGGAACCTTATTACAAATTATAATTTAGGAGCCCATAAGAAGTCAATTCTTTTCTTTTAGATTTCTTATATGTAAATAAGAAAGTTGGACTGGATGCATTCTGACGTCTCCGTTAACTGTCATAAGATTCTGACAATATATTAGTTGGATGATACAGACAATAAGTGGAATCATTAAAGAAGATATTCTATCTATTGTGCATCTTAATGGTAGGTCCTGCACAGAGTGCAAAGATAAATTAGAGTTCTCTGTTTAAATGCTAGGAAGCTTAGTGACCATTTATTAAAAGCAATGTGTTTTATGCAAGGAATATATATCAAGAATGGTAATGGACAAACATTCATTGCTAAGAAAGAAGCCCAGTAGGCAAAACTCTAATGGGCAGATGAAAAAGTTAAATCAATTATATTAAGAAGACCAAATTTAAGTTTGGAAACAAATTTCACCATATCTGAGGCTCAAAATGATTTCTGGTTGAGATTTGTTACTACTACTTCCTATTTAGAAGGCCCTAGCTAGAATCCCAAGATTGGATGCATATTTTTTCCTCTCTTGTTACACTAGGAAAAGACTATACTGTTGGATTCTCATTTAAGGATGATATTGTGAATGTGGTAGAAATTGGGTTGGATATTAAAGGATAAGAGGAGATACTTTCAGGCATATTAAATATTTTTTCTTTTAATATTCCTGGCTTGTCATTATGATTTCAGAATTACTGAAATGTCTGGTAAAAATATTTTGTGGCTGTCTTTGTTTAGTAAATTACACTGTGTATTAACCAACACTAGGAAACAGAATAAATAAATGAACTGTTAAAATCAGCTACATAGAAAGAGCAGAAAATGTTCACATGCCCAATCTAATTAGCCAAAATAAAGGCTGATTACAACACAAGATGTCTGATATAAATTTTTGTTAAGTATGTGAAAAACTAGAAAACTATTAATTCTATTCACTTCTATGTATTAACTTATTAGTAAATATCAAAACAATGTTTTATTTGACCAAATATTTTAAAAGTCTTCTGATAAAATAGCCTGCAGAGTCCATTGAGTGGTTTTTTAAAAATAATATAACTGGTAGAAAATTTTCATCCACTGAGGATGGCTTTGGGTGGAGAAACAGTAAGACACAGTTTAGCACCAAGTATGGTGAATTGAGTAAAAGATCCCAAGTGGAAATACTGTTTTTGAACAAATTGAAGTGTGACTAAAAGGTAATACGAATAGTTTGTGTGTCTGTGACTTATGAACTATCACCGATGGCAATTGCAAGGGAAGAGGACTGACAAAAATGTAAGCACTCTTAGAATACTGAACAGTGTCTAACACCCTCTTGAAAGAACTATTTTGGAAGAAAAGACTCAGTTTTTGTATGTCTGAAGTTTAGTAGGTTTTGCAGGTTAATTTCATACAACAGTCATGTTAGATATTAAAAGTAACATTAATATCCATGTTAATTATATGCAATAAATCAAGACATCTTTTTAAAAAATTCAGTGATTGTGTAGTTAAAATTATTACAACATAACAGATGGGAAAACAAAACCACTAGACTTGATCATCAAAACCCTTCTTTTCCATGTAGTACCCTAACACAGATGATACTATCTTTAACATTTTACTAGTAATGTTAATAACATTAGCAATTCTCAGGCTTATTTTAAGGTTAAAATTAAACACTGCATATGAAATTGCTATTTTGGTGCTATATCAGGTAGAATGTGTTTTCAACAATAACAGGTAATCCATGTCAAGGAGCTTAAATGGTAAATGAATGTGTGGTCACACGTGACCTTAAACCAAAGATATTCTAACTTTAAGAATGATTAATTTATTAGCTTAGTGATGTTATCAGCAAGCCATCCTCCTTGTATTTTATCACCTTACCACCCTTATGTCCTAATGATGCTACTACTATTCTTTGCAAGATGACTACAATATTTCTAGTCAGCACATCAAAACATAGTGATGGTCAAATATAGAAAATACTGTTTTAGAATCAGGCCCCATTTTCCAGATGCTTCCTACTCCTGGGTCTAGATCCTCCCAGTCTTACTGAACATAGCTAAGTTACACAGCAAGACCAAACTAGAAACTGAGAGGAGAAATAAGATTATCATGAGGCCTTAGACTAATTAGGATTTCCTCAGAAGAGGGAAAGGGTCAAATTCTCAGGGAGATGCCCACCTAAACCAAATCATGGCTCCGTTAGAAACATCATCAATAATACCTACCATGTATGCCTATTGATTGGTTCAGGGGCTTTGCTGTTCTTTTCACCGGAAGATAATTCCCTATCTTTGATGCCAGAACACTGGCAACCCAATAGCTGTGAAGCTGTATAAAGTTTATATATTCTATGTATAAAAATACTCCTACATATTTGTAGTATGGGAAAGGCAGAGCCCAGCAACAGCCAAGGAACTGTTTGGACACACATTTTTTCTGTAGTCCCAATCTACTACAAGTATTTATATTTGATTGACCAAGCCAATCCTAAATCTTGACCATGAATTTTTAGAATAAATGTTAAGTGAAAAATCTGGTAAGTTTTGACAAATATTTAAGTTGAATAACCACCATGTGGTCATAATATAGAATATTTTCACCTCTCAAAAATGTTTCTTCATCCCTCCTCTTGGTCCCCCCTCCCAATCCAGAGCTCTGACAACCACTGATCCACCTGCTGCCATTTCAGTTAGGCCTTCTTTAGAATGACAGTCTTGTGTGTCTGACTTTCCATAATATTTATGTGATTTATTCATAGCATTGCATTTAACGTTTTTTTTCATTTTTATTTCTAATTATTGACATACCATATGCATTAACCTCTTCATTAGTTAATGGATATCTATTATGAATAAAGTTATTTTGAATATTAAAGTTTGCACCTTTGTGTGGATATGTGATTTCATTTCACCTGGGTGAATTCCTAGGAATTGAATTGCTGAATTAAAAGTCAAGCATTTTTACCTTTATAAGTATGTATTTAGCTTCACTTTTTTATTATATGTTTTTATTGATCTTTTTTAGAAAGAGAGGAATGAAGGATAGAAAGACAGAAACATCAATGAAAGAGGAACATCAATGGGCTGCCTCACTCAGGGCCACTACTAGGCACCTCTGGGGATGTGCCCTGATCAAGATTCGAACCAGGAACCTCTGAGTTCATTGGTCAATGATCAACCACTGAGTCACACCAGCCAGGCTATATTTAGCTTTATAAGAAGGTACTCTTCAGATGTCTAAAGAGTCTGTACCATTTATGTTCTTAGCCACAATATATGAAAGATCCAGTTAATTTTCTTTTCTTTCTCTCTCTCTCTCTCGAGAAAAAGCAGGCTTTATTGGGAAGAGAGTGCTGGACAATGGGCATCCTACAAATTTTCTTATGTGAAGTCATTATTCAAATCATTTGCCCATTTTTATATTATTGAGTTATAAAAATCCTTTAAATATATAGGAAACTAGTCTCTACATATATACATATATGTAGATTCTCAGTCTATCTCTTGCCTTTGAGTTTTTGTCATAGTGTCTTTTGAAGAATAAAAGCACTTTTTTTTCTTTTATGGTTTTCTTTATGCCCTGTCTGAAAATGTTTGCATGACAAATATTTTCTAATTAACATTGATTTACAGGGTCGAGTTTTAATTTTTTTTATGTATGGATATACAATTTTTTCAGTGCTATATTTTGAAAATAGCATTCTTTCTCAATTGAATGCTGTTTGCATCTTGGCTGAAAGTCAATTGACTATACATATGTGTGCGCAGAGAGGGTATTATTTCTAGGCCCTGTTCTTCTATTGTAAATCTGAAAATAGTATATCTTCAAGTTTGTCTCATTTCCAAAAATTTCTAGGCCATTTCCATTTCCATTTCCATATACGAGGTACATTTTAGAGTTATCTTGTTAATTTTAACAAAAATCCTAGCTAGGTTTTGGTGACCTTTGTGTTGAGTCTATACAATACTTTGGGGAAGATTGACATCTATAAAACACTGACGTTTCTGATCCATGAATATGTTGTATCTCTTAATTTTTAAAAATATTTTTAAATGTCTTTCAGCATTACATTATAGGTCTTATATATTTTTCCTAAATATTTCATATATATGATAAAATTTTAAGTAATACTGATTTTTTAAATTTAAAAATCCAATTTTTCATTGATACTAAAAAAGGAAAATTGATTTTAAATTTTACCTTTTACCCTTCAAACTTGCTAAGCTAATTTCTTATTTGGGTAGCTTTTTTTAATATTTCTTAGGATAATCTATGTAGACAAAAATGCCATCTGCAAATACAGACTCCTTCATTTCCAATTTCTAAGCCTTTTAAAATCTTTCTAGACTTAGTAGAGTCTAAGACATCTGGTACAATGTTGAATAAAAGTGGCAAAATTGGGAATCTTTGTTTTTTGAGCTAACTTTCAGTATCTTACCTTTGAGTATAATGTTAATAGTAGATAATTTGTAACTGTTTTTTATCTGGTTAAGATATCCCTTTTATTCCTAGTTTGCTGAAAGTGCTAAATGATGTAAGAGGATTGAATTTTGTCAATATACAACATTTTCTTTATAAATTGAGATAATAATATGACTTCTTTGTGTTCTTAGAATATTGCAAACAATGTTAATTTTTATAGGTCAACATTTTATCTCTGAGTTAAATCCAAGTTGGTCAGAAACCAGTAGCTGTTTCTTTTTTTCTTAATCTACCATTGGTTTCAATTTGTTAAATATTGTTAAGGATATTTTTGCCTATGTTCATAAGGGATATTGACCTTTGTGAATTATTTTCCTTTTTCTTTTCATGCTCAAGTATTTGCTACTAATAAAAGTTCTAAAAGTGTGAAATTATAAACTGACATTCAAAAAATAATGCAAATTTGATAGACCTAAAGACAAATGGGCAAATCATTTGTCATATTTTAAAGAGCCCCTTCAGTAACAGAGCATATAAGTAAAAATAAAGTATAAAAGGTTGAATAAACTAATCAACAATCTTGATCTGACATTTTAAAACATTCCATCAAACAATAACAGAATACACATTATTTAAAATTACCATAGAATTCTATCAAGATAATGTATATTCTGTGCCATATCAGTATCAACAAATTTAAAAGATTGAAATTATATTATTTGACTATATCAAATTGAATTGAAAATATCAGTAACAAAGATATGTGAAAAATCTCTGTATATTTGGAAATTGAACAACATACTTTTAAATAAAATATTTATCAAAGAAGAAGTCATACAAAATATGGTAATCACAAGTTAAATATATGAGAAATTATGTGTAACTAAATTAGAGTGAAAATACTGCAAGAATATTCAAGACAAGGAGCTTAAACTGTGACCAAGTGGAAACCTACCCATTAAATGCTCATATTAGCAAATTCTCAAATAACTTATCTAAATTTATGCCTAAAGAAAAAAAACCACAAAACTAATGTCCATACTGCTGTCAGTGTGTATGAGCTTTTGTTTGTTTTCTTGTTTATTTGTTGTTTTCTGTTTTATATCCCACATTATTACTGAAGACATACGTTTCTTAACTTTTTATGTCTGTCTTATTTCATTTAGCATAATATTCTCAAGATTCATCCATGATGCAAATGGCAGTAGTTCATCTTTTCTTATGGCTGAGTAGTGTTCCATTGTAAATATGTACCACATCTTCTTTATCCCATCAACTATTGAGAAACACTATATGATTGCTTCCATGTCTTTGTCACTGTGAATAATGCTGCAATGAACATAGGAGTACATATATCTTTGCAAGTAAATGTTTTCAAAAATTTGGGGTAGATAACCTAAGTCCTAGAAGACAGGTTGCTGGTTCATATGGTAACTCTATTCCCAAATTTTCAAAGAACTTCCTTCCGTACTGTTTTCCACAGTGGCTGTACCAGTTTACTTCCCACCAGCAATAAATGAGGGTTCTTTTTCTCCCCAACCTCTCCAACACTTGTCTTGTTGATAATAGCCATTTTAACCGGCATGAGGTGGTATCTCATTGTAGTTTTGGTTTGTATTTCTCTAATAGCCAGTGAAGTTGGGCATCTTTTTTAAAATACATTTTTATTTATTTCAGAGAGGAAGGGAAAGGGCTAGAGAGATAGAAACATCAATAATGAGAGAGAATCATTGATTGGCTGTCTCCTGCACTCCCCCCACTGGGGATTGAGCCCGCAACCTAGGCATAATCGAACCATGACCTCCTGGTTCTTAGTTCAACGCTCAAACTCTGAGCCACGCTGGCCGGGCAAGCTGGGCATCTTTTGATACCTTTTTCAATCTCTTTTAATAATACTTTGTAGTTTTAAGTTATAGATCCTTCATACTCACAGATAATAGTGTGTTAGTCACTAGAGGAAAGGGGTTGGAGGAATAGTAAAGGAAAAAGGGGGTCAAATATGTGGTAACAGAAGAAGATGTGACTTTGGGTGGTAAAAACACAATGAAGCATATAGATAATGTATCATATAATTATACACTTGAAAACTAAAAATATTAAAAAATAAAAAATAAGCAACAATAACAGAAAACTCAATAAACCCACAGCTAGTAAAGGAGGGGGAAAAAGACAAAAACAGAAAAAAAATGAAATTGTAAATAAACCCAAATCTAATACTTTGAAGAAATCAAGAAAATTGCATTTTCAAAGAGAGAGAAAGAGAGGACACTAGTATCCAGAATAAATGAGGGGACATCACAACTGTTCCCATCACAAAACTATATTGAGGGAATATTAGAATTTTGTTTCAATACATTCTGAAATTTAGATAAAATGCATAGAGATTTCTTGAAATTTAACAACTGCCAAATTAATTCAATAAGAAATATGTCATCTGAATGTCCCTACATCTATGAAATAAATTGAATTCATAATTAAATTTTTCTTACAAATATCCCAGTAGCACACATTTCATAAGAAATATTAGTTGTCATCCATATCATTATTCAATTTCATTTAGTTGCTTCATAAGTATTCATATAGTATATATATATATATATATATATATATATATATATAATACATATATATTATTTATTTATTTATTTATTTATTTATTTATTTATTTATTTATTTATTTATTTCAGATCAGAAGGGAGAGGGAGAAATAGAAACATCAATGATGAGAGGGAATCATTGATTGGCTGCCTCCTGCACATCGCACACAGGGGATTGAGCCTGCAACTCAGGCATGTGCCCTGATCACGAATTAAACCATGTCCTCCTGGTTTATAGGTCGATACTCAACCACTGAGCCACACTGGCCTGGCATAAACAGTATATTTTAATTAATAGACAACTAAGATCCATCTAGTCAATATTATTGTTTTTAAGTATATTTTATTGATTTTAGAGAGGAAGGGAGAGGAAAAGAGATAGAAACATCAGTGATGAGAGAGATTCATTGGCTGCCTCCTGCATGCCCCTACCTGGGATTGAGCCCACAGCCTGGGTCTGTGCCCTGACCAGGAATGGAACCATGACCTCTTGGTTCATAGATTGATGCTCAACCACTGAGCCACAATGGCGAGGCTCAATATTATTTTGAAGGTCCTCATGATTTTATCAAATATCTGCCCTAACTTTGTTCACTTAAAACAATAATAGCATTTTTATTCATTTAATATACTTTATTTGATAATTATTTCAATTATTTCAATTATTTGCAATATTTGAACATCTTTTTTATGCCATATCCTTATCTTCTCGTAATGCAAAACATTCGTCTTGCCTTTAATTTTTTTCAGAGACATAATTTTGTATCTCAATGTACTAAATCATTGGGAAAAAGAATGCACTTCTTTGTAAATTGATATATACATATATGTCAATTGGCATATCTTATTGTTCCCCAAATTCCTTTTTTACTATTTAACATCCATAAAAATTATATGAAGAAAGAGGACTTAACAGAATAGTATTTGCACTGATAGAGAATGAAGCTGGAATAGAAAACATGACAAATGCATGAGAACTTCATCAAAATATGTCTAGATTATTACAGGCATATTAGATAGTGTGATTCATTAACAATTTGGGAAAAGGCATGTTTAAACTTTGCTAAGTAGTGGTTTTTGAAAGGAAACAAATCTGCCTTTAAGTTTGATTAAAAAATGCTTAACTTCAACTTCTTTGCTAGCTTTGTTTGCATATAAGCTGGTTTTACTGCTTTGTGATTGTACATTTGCATTTAAATAGATTCATCTTTAAATGATGTGTGACATACAATACAAATGTAGACTAATGAGGCCATTTTATAGAAGAAATTTTTACTGACCTGATAGCCTAAAATGCTATAAAGCTCTCTGACATTTTAAAAATTGTACTATGAATTTTATCACATCAATAACTCACAATGAAATTACAATTTGGAATGATTTTTCAATGTGTCTTGAACCTGTCTCCTTCATTCTTCACCTCATTCTAATGCAGACCGATGAAACAGAAAGACTCAGTCATTTCCCTAACCTCAGATCTCCGTAGAGGACTATGCAATTTAAGGTAACACAAATGACATTATGTACTTTTATTGATTTTTCCTTCTAAGTAGCAGTGTCTACTTTGACTTCCAATATTGGAAAGCAAAATTCTTTCATTCTTAAAATGATTATGTCAGAGTTACACCCAATGAAGTTATAATAATAGTAGTATCGAAGCACAGGTAACAATAAAATATTTAAACTCATGTCTAAACACTCACTTCATTTTATATGTACGTGTCATTACTTGAACCTGACTTAATTCCCTGCCAGAAAGTTAGCATAGCAAAGGCTATTGAACAATAAATTATAAGGAGTCCAGGGTGTTCTTAATTTTAATATGTCCAGTTCTATTTGTACAGGTCTGTTTTCTTTCTTTTCTTTTAGGTCTTACCTTAATTTATCAACTATATAGCATTATTTTGTCTTTGCTTAGTATTTCTCAGTTTCTCGTTTTAAAAATTTTATATTTCATTACTGTTCTCCCTCACCAAAGTAGGATCTATACGAATATAACTATTATATTCAATGTAGCTGAATTTATTCATGTGGGAACCACCTTTTTTAAAAGGCCTGTCTTTTTTATGGCCAGTTATAGAAAGGGACACAGAACCCTGCAGTGATGTCGAAATTACCGAAGATCAGAGTTTCAAGAGGAAGAATGACAAGATACCATAAAAAAGGTGAGAACTAAAAGGAGACAATTAGATCTGGTTAACAACAAATTAATTAAAAATAACTAATTCAACAGAGTTCTAGGAGAAAAACTCAGATATCGAAGAGACACAGAAGTAATAGTAAGTTCTGTTATAGAGGAAAGAAAAATGAACAACCCTTTTAAAATGTATGGTTGATACGTAGAATATAATAGCTACAAGATGTTTCACAATCTTAGATTTGAATGTTCTACACTTATACACATGCACATACTCAAGAGGTAATCTATATAATTGCCCTACATAATATATGTACATATATAATTAATATATTATGTATAATTACTTTGTTTATAGGTAAAAAGGTGATACTATAACAATGTTAAAACTTTCACAATTAAGGGAATAAACATTTAAAGGGGGACTGTATAAGTACTAATCTAAATATTTGGATTTTTGTTTACCCTCTTAGCTTTTTACAAAAATTTATTTTGATACAGCACATGTATTTGCTAGAAGAAGATAAAAAATACAAATATAGAAACAAGTGGCAATTAACAATTGCTAATTGTTCAAGCTTAATCAATGATATGTAGGGCTTTCAGTTTTAGAAAACTCTTGACAAAGCTAAATTGACCTTAATATCCATGGTCTTGACCTAGGAACAATTTTTACCACCAAACTTAATTTAATGTATAAAAAAGAATTACTTGGTGCTTATTTACTAGTGACTATTTTTCCATAATAGTCTAGTCAAAAAATATTATCACTTTTCAAGGTTTTCTTAATTCTAAATTTCTCTACTTCTGAAAAGAAAAGTTAGATACATTTTGCCACATTTATGAAATGTAGAAGAAGAAGACTATTTTGAGGTTGTGAGCATTTTTCTTCATAAAGGTTGTGAGGAACAGCAGTTTTACTCAGCCTTATCTCCCACTGCTCCACTGCCAGCACACTCAGGATGTTGCATTTATTATTATTTCCATTACAGCCACCATCAGTTTGGGAAATATTAATTTTGTCTAAATACACAGCTTGCAGATTTTGAATCATCATTTCTGGAAATAACAAAACACACACTATCGGCCTTAATGTTATGTTGCATATTATCTGAAAATGTAGTACTCTACCAACAGAGTTCTCTTGGTTCGAAACGTTTTTGAGTGTGAATAATTCTTTCTTTTTTTCTGCTTAGTAAACAAAATACATCTAGGGGACCAAACGGAAACCAGAAACATCTCAAACTCTGACAACCTATAACTCGGAGACTGTACTGAAAGGCCATCTGGGTGCTAGAATCACAGAAAGCTGGACTCGAGCTTGAATCACTTCTGTCACTGGTCACTGGCAAATTATGTAGCTGCCGTGAAGTGAGGATAACATTATAACGCTGTTTTATGATTTTTATTGTTTATGTGGAGATTAAATAAAATAATGATTATAAGTAAGATTTTTTTAAAGTTTTCTAGAACATTATAATGTCAACTATTATTATCATCTGAAGTTAAAGGACACACATGGATTTAAAGAAGATACATGGATTCCAAGCCCGGGATGAGAAATAAAAATAATACTTATTCATATATTCTACATTCAACTGTGAGATATCTCAAAATTTGGGAAGACCTAATACACAGCAGTGAGTACATTTATTTCTAAAGTTTGCTCAACAACATTGAAAAAGTTTTAGTAGTCACTATTTAAGTAAAATAGTGTTTAAATTGTACCTGGAATTTTCAGTGCTTATTTTTAGCCTATTTACTGAATGTTTAATATGCTGTGTTTTTCTTATTCATTTTATTAAATATACTTTAGTCAAAAGTTTTTGTGAGGATTTAAGGAGGCCACATAATTGAATGTGTAATATTCTCTAGGAGCTAGGATTTTAAGAATAACACAATCACATACTGACACAATAACTTAGGGCCTGTGCATAGTCTCTGAAAATCAGTTTTGTGAAATGTCTTACATCCAAGAAATAGACGGTGAAACTTAAACCACTATATCACTATTTTAAAAGTAAAGGTTTCGCTTAGTACATGTATTTTCACTTTTTTATATTGACACAAATGCAGGTCTAAAACATAGTGATTTAGACCTGCCTGTTAACTTATTTAAGAGAAACAATCCTTCCAAAGTTAACCGAATTTTAAAAAATATTTTTATTGATTTCAGAGAGAAAGAGAGAGAGAGAGAGAGATAGAAACATCAATGATGAGAGAGAATCATTGATTGGCTGCCTCCTGCACGCCCCCCATTGGGGACCCGGGCATGTGCCCTGACAGGGAATAGAACTACGACCCCCTGGTTCATAGGTCAATGCTCAACCACTGAGCAATGCCAGCCAAGTTCAATTGAATTTTTAAAAACGTGTTCTATTTACAATTCCATTTCTTTCATTTTTCCTCTCTAATGTGGTATATATCATACTAAATACCTACAGAACTGGTGTGAGAACTAAATGAGAGCCTGAATGTAAGAGATATGCTTGGCAAACAGCAAGTCTTACATAAATCTGAGTTATTCTTATTGGTGGGAGTATTGGTATATATAGTATATTAAAGTGTGAGAGCCTAGAAATTGTGTCTACACAACTAGTCCAGTTCTGTAAATGTGTATGCATTCTATAATTGTTTCAGTAAAGAAAGAAAAGAAGAGGTCAAGAAGCAGGAGAGAAAAATATCTAAATAAATGCTTTTTGATCCTAGTTGTTGTTTTTCTTTCCTACATAGAACTATTTAGAACCTTTAATCCTTTAAACTTATTTAACTGTCATGGATTTCATAATAAATTTTGATTGCATGTGAGGGATATTTTGGTTAGACCATAAAAATATCCAAAATATAATTTTAATTTATAATATTTGACCTTCAAATAGTAAGTTGAATGTGAACTATACCAGGCAAATCACAGAAGACCTTCCTTCTACATAATATTTTCTAACTAAAACTAATAGCTCAGACCTTATGAATCTTGGTCTTTCTATAAATTGTCATTTTGCATCCCCACATAAAATTTCAGTGTCAGTAGTGTCGTGTCAAAGTAACTAAAGCATATGACTTACTTCATTTCTTTCCAACTAAGAAATTTTTTGTGCACAGTATAAACTATTTTAGAAAACTCAAACAAAAGCAAATATTTCAAATTATTTATTCTTCTCTCCAGTTTCAGCATCCTCATATTGTTTTCTCTCTTCCTACCTAAATGTCTACACTATTCTGAGCTTATCTGAGATGTCTTGATCAATTTACATCAGAAATTTATAAGACTTCTCTTTATTTCAACTCTTTGTACAAACCCAAAAATATTTACTTCAATATTGGTTATGTTCACCTTGGATTTCCAAAAATATCTACAGTTCACTAGGATTCAAATTTACCTACCTACTGTGTTGCCAATTTGCCAGTCCCGAGATTAGTGTTTTCAAAATGAAAGTGAATAGTCCCCTATTCCTCACCTCCTTGGGAGATGTGCAGCATGTCTTTTATGTGGGAAATGTTACTAAATTGGAGATGTGTGTCCTAGGCAGCCTTCCTTTTCTCTTTGGTTTCACGAACTTTCTTTCTTATTGACAACTCCACAGTGCCTACCCTTTTCTAGCTCCCTAAACTATGTGAAGTCTCTATTTCACCTATTAGTCAAATGTATTATCTAAATCCCTCTAAATGTTCATTTGTAGATACATTAAGAACACTTAATGTCTTTTATTGAATCAAGAACTAAATGGAAATGTCTAACTCTAGAATTTCAGAAAATGTGAACTAGATCACGGAAGAGATTTTAGAGATGTATTATTGATAAAACATCCATTCTTTTTTTATGACTAAACCCTCTACCATAAGTAGTATAACTACTCTATAGCATAATAAACTGGGCTCAGTTATCATAAAATATCTGGGTTCAGTTCTCAATTAAAATTTTAACTGGGTAACTTTAAGCATTCTATACTTTTTTTTCTAGACCTTATTTCTCTTCTTTGTAAAATAAGCTGGAGATTGAATGAGATAATGGATATCATATGCTTTTGCTTGTGAGACAAGAATAAAATGATCAATAAATAGCCACCTCAAAGATAATGATAATGGAAATGATATAAAGATTATGATGATGATGATGATGATGATGATGATGATATATATACACGATGCCACTTTTCTTTTGATCACTTCCTACTCCTCTCCATTCCTTCTTGCCTATAATCAGTGTAAGATGTTAAGTCCTGAACACCTGCATATTAATTTTCCTGTAGTTCTTAGTCTCTGTTTGATCTAAATTACTCAGATTCTACTTTTATTTCATATTCTATTCTATTATATTGTTTTGAGAAGGCAAACCCCTATTTTTGTAAAACTACTGTTCAAAATTCTCTGCTATTTAGATAGTCCCTTATTCTGTAAATTCAACTCTGCTACTTTTTAGACAGCCCCCTATTCTGAAAAAATAACTTTGCTTTCTAGCCTGCTTGAATAATAAGGAAGATAAACTTAGCTGTCTGACCTTGTAGGCCAGAGACTAGATACACCCATACTCTCATGCCATGCCAGATGTATTTTTTAATTGGGTAGAACTGTGTTGTTTTCAAGGCCACAAGCTTCCAGATAACCACTAAGCACACATAGGGCTGGCTCTTTAATAAAAAGAAAAATTCTGCTTATTACTCTGCTTAGAATTTGAATTCATTTTTCTCTAAGCCCACCGGTGTATATTAAAGTGTGACTCCAATCTCTCTAAGCGTTGCTTGCTTTTTGTCTTTTTTCTGGTCTCTGCAACAGTTTATATTCATGGAGGCTATATCAAATCTACTAAAATAGTATAGACAAAAGAGAATTTATAGTGTAAATTTGTATATAAAAATAATGATATGTAAATAAAATATATCAACTTTAGGCTCACCAAGCTTTTATGTACAGGAACAACAGGTTTTTTCACTTAATTCAATATGTTATTTTTTGAATTTGTTATTGGGCACTGCATAATAACTAGGTATTTTGTTGGCCTTGAAAGCACAAGTCACTGAAGACCTCTGTATAACAGTCTGTCTTTTTTGTCTTCTGACGGTCCCACAAACCTAAACTTTGAATATAGATTATTATAGAAATATAGGGTATTGTATGGACTCCTACACAATCTTATTGTTGAAATTTATAGAACAGCTACATCAATGTTCTACCCAATAAAAATTTTCTCTAGAAAATTACCATTATTATAATATCTAATCTTTCCTCAAAGAAAATTATATAATGTTTCTAACTCAAAAAGCAGTCTTCAACTTTATTGCTCTGATTAATGAAAAATACTTCCCGTTATTAGGTATTAAAACGTCTTCTCTGGACCTACCAATGTGAGGCATTAGTTCTGCTCTCTAGGTCTCTCCAGTACAAGTCTAATTCACCTTCCACCTGACAGCACTTCACATATTTGAAGACAGCGTGCACTGCCCCACTAAGTCCTTAATCCATATATTCCTGGGGCTCAACTATGTACTATATTTCTGTCAACTCCAGTTATGTTTTCCTGACTTTTGTTGTGGTTATTTCCTGTCATATTTTAGCTTTATTTTGTTAGTACTTAGTTTTAAGACATTCTCTCCTGGAATAATCCTCGAATGAGCATTGTATCAAGTAGGAACTATTAAGATGTTGATAAAAATGTAAAAATCAGGAGTCACTACCTGGTTCTTTAGATATCAATTAGCATATTAGAAATGGTTCCAAACACTGTGGTATAACACAGCAATCATTTTATTAAGTTTAGAATTCTGGGAATGAGAAATTTAGAAAGGGCAAAATAAGGGTGGCTTATCTCTGTTCTATTATGCCTGAAGCATCAGTTGGGAGAATTAGACAGCTGGGAAAATACAAATGAATGGAACTAGAAATTATTTAGAAGCCTCCTTATTAACATACCTGTGCCCTGGCAGCGATGACTGAAGGGCCTCAGCTAAGGTGGAAGTCTGAGACACCTAAATGTAGTCTTGAATTGGAGTACAGCAGCTGAGTTCTTCAAGGGAAACAGCAGAGAGAATGTACTTAAAAAAAACACACAAGGGAGAAGCAGAAAGCCTTCTTTTGACCTAGTCTCAAAAGACACTTCCATTACTCAAATATTTCTAAGTAAAGCCCAGATTGAAGTGGAGGGCTGCCAGACTCCTATTTATAGAGAAGTCTCAAGATGATATGGCAGAGAAGTATGTGAGATAGGAGTTACTGTTGTCATCTTTGGAAAATATAATCTGCTCCAGTATGTTCTCTGGCCACAACTCACTTCCCTCCACATGTAGCATATACTTATCCACTTCCAGAGACCCCAACAATCTCATCCCACACAGTATTTGACTGAAGTCCAGAATTTTACATCTAAATAAGGACCAGGTACACTTGAGTCTTATCTGTTTCAAATTTTTTCATGTGGCTCATCTCCATCAAAAGCTGTAAACTAAAAAGATCAGTTATCTTTCTCCTACAATTCAACATATAATGGTGACTAAAACATGGGACCATTACAATAGATATTGCCATAGAAAAGGGGTAAATAAGAACCCAGTGCCCATCAGTAGATGAGTGGATATAAAAGCTGTGGTACATTTACACTATGGAATGCTATGGAGCAGTAAAAAAGAATGATCTCTTACTCTTTTATTAAAGAGAGTTGTGTCTCCTTTATTAAATTTTTCTAAAGTTTGCTTGAAAACTGAGTAATACTTTTCTTTTTTTTGCTGATTTCTATTTGTATTTTATCATTTACAGCTAAAAGTACCTGCTGACACTTTAAAATTTGAGCATAGAAATATCTTTAGCAAATTCAACTAGTTTGCTAGACATATTTCCATCTTCCGTGTTACCACAGGTGACAGTATTGCCAAACTTTTTGCCACTATACTAGTATAACAAGGATCATTTTTCATTCTAGCTGAATAATATATACCCCCCCCCCCCCCACTTTCCTGTAAGCCTTCATTGCAGAATATTCAAGGCCTGCCAGGCTATACCTGTGACCAGTTCCAAAATCACTGTCAAATGTTTTAGGTTAGGTCAGTGGTCGGCAAACTCATTAGTCAACAGAGCCAAATATCAACAGTACAACGATTGAAATTCCTTTTGAGAGCCAAATTTTTTAAACTTAAACTTCTTCTAACACCACTTCTTCAAAATAGACTCACCCAGGCCGTGGCATTTTGTGGAAGAGCCACACTCAAGGGGCCAAAGAGCCATATGTGGCTCACGAGCTACAGTTTGCTGACCATGGGGTTAGGCTATATTGATACCATATTTTGAGATACACAATTCTATTGCAACCATCTCTTGCTACACAACAATCTACTCCAAATTCCTGGTGCAAAACAAGAAGTTACATTATGCTTATTCTGTGAATCAGGAATTAGAACAGGCACAGAAGGGATGGCTCTATACCATCATGTCTGGGGACTCAGCTGGGAAAAATCATACAGAAATGCTGGCTTAAATGACTCTGGGATAGAATTTCTGAAGGCTTTTTCAGGCATTTATCTGCTTCATAGGCTGGAATGATTAAAGGCTAGGCTCAGCTGAAGATTACAGATTGGAACCTGTACACATGATCTCTCAATGTGGCCTGAGCTTCTCATTGCATGGCAGCTAAATTTAGAGAGAGGGAATGGAGAGAATGAATATAGAGAGAGCGAATTTTTTAAGAGACTAAGGCAGGACACGCACAGCTCCTACCGACCTAGCCTCAGAAGTCAGCCAGTTTTACTTCAGCCTCATTCTATTGATTATAAGGGAATCACTATGATAACCGGAATGGTGAGCCAAGGTTTTTTTCCGGGGTTGTGTCTTGTGAAGCCAAAGAATGAAATTGCAGACCAGAAGATTTAAGCAAAATGTGGAACATTTATTATAAGCAGATTCAGACTCCCCACATGGGGAGGGGAGCCAATAATGGGTTTCCCATGAAGCCTTATAGTCTAGGGGTATATATTTGCTACAAGCCTGCTCTGTATCTATCCCTGTAGTCACCTGACTGATTCTTCCAATTGTTCTTGCCCAGCAAGGAACTTAAAAAAAGGGAAATACCTTGAGAAAGATTTCAGGTGTTCTCATTATATACCAAAAAAGGTAACTATTTCACCACACACCCAAAAAGCTAACTATGTTAATTAGCTTGTCTGGATGTAAATTTCTCTTCTTCCTTTATTGAGTAAGATACTTTCCTCCAAGCAATATTACCCCTAATTAGACTAAAAGAATAGTCAAATTAAATTTCTATATATTAGTACTAGAAATGGACTTTCTTTGTTGGCAATCACTTACGTCCATATAATTCATTTTGTCTCACTACTCTGGGGCTTCTTAAAAATGACCTCTAGCTTTTAGTGTAGATTAATGTAAAATGCTTTCACGTTTGGAGAACAGGATTGAGACTTGAAGGTCAAGGATACAAGAAAATTAAGTTTTCAACATTTCAGATTTTCTTTTCTTCCTGTGGTTAATTGGAACTTACAAAAACACATACATTTTGAGAATAAATGGTACTTTTTAATGCAGTTTACTTTAAAGGTGGCTTATGTAGGGAATGTAAAAGAAACACATTACTGATGTCTTACAGTAAGGTTCAAAGGGACGAAGCATGGTGGCACACAATTTTGAATTAGTAGTGGCAGCAGTTTATGTGCCCACTCATCAAATAGCACACATGGAAACGTGCAGTTCTACAGTGTAATCAGCAGACATTTAATGAGAACAGATCTCTCAAAAATATGTAGGAAACAATTAGCCACAGTGCTAGGCAGTATGTGAACAGTGATATATGAAAGGTACAATGTAAAACGGGGAAGCAGAAGAAAGAAATAGAAATTTCTTGGAGAAGGATGGGAGAAGACTTCGTGAAAGGAGAATCTAGATTGAATTGAAGAATAGACTGGATGGTAAGAAAAGAAGACAATTTGGGAAGAGGGAAGAGCAGTAATATGGCACAAATGCAACAAAGTTTGTGGTAGAATAGAACAGTGCTATGGTTATATCTGAATTAAGGTTTCTCAACAAATTCTCTCTGGTATTTGCCAACTGTAGGAAATGAAATGGCTATCAGTATAAATATGTCTTGCATGGAAATCATGCTGACTTCTTCAACTTTCTTCAGCAATAAAAAACTTTGAAGACAGAAATATCAGCATTGCCTTTCCCTGAATATATAATTTGGGAAGGTGTAGGCAGTTAAACCACTTTTATGCTGATATTATTTCAGCACCTGACAAAATGGAGGATATTTTTCTTGTTAATTTTCATAATTTTAGTAAGGTCTTGGAGGAACTGAATTTTACTATTAAACTAATTTTAAAGATAAATTCTTTTAAAAAAATGAAACAGAAGCATAGGATTAATGAGGCTATGTTTAAAGGATCTTAAGAAAAATCTCAAACAGCCATTTAATCAAAAGACTAATGTGGTAATTGTCAGCTATTTTATCCAATCATTAAAGTGTCATCACTAATGACAAACTTGTAAATGCCTCATTTACCAAAGTTACAAATGCATTATTATTTAAAACATTTTATGACTCAAATTAATTTCTTCATTTTGATTTTCCCACATTCCATCTGAATTATGGAGACTTATTTACTGTGTTTTACTTTATCACTGTGTGTGACAGCAGTATTTTTGAATAGTGGTATCAGAAAATGACTTTTTATCTCCCTTTTTCTGTCTTAATGATATTGTCACCTAATACTAAAATTTAAAGGATAAAACAATTTATAGTTTTTCATTCTATTTGACAATTGCAGTGCAAATTAGTATATGAGTGATAATTTAAACAACTTTTATAACTAGGTTACCACATACCCTTTTCCTGAATACTTAATTGTACCAAATCTTATACTTAGCACATTAACTATATTGTCTTAAAAATATTCAAAATCTTGGTTTCTTTCTAATTTTATAAACAGGAAATTGATTCTTTGAAGAATTATATTAATTCCCCAAGGTCCCATAAGTAGTAAGTGGCAAAATGCTGAAAATGAATTCTATCCAGATCTATATCTCTATGTCAGGGCTAGGAGTTGTATCATGCACATGTCACTTCTGAAAAAACAACAACATAACTCTATGGATATCTTAACTTCTATACACCTCATCCCTGATTATCACTCAGAATTACTCTTTACTGCCGATCTTACAAAATTTCTTTTCTTTTTTTCTTTTAATTTCTTTATTGATTTAGGTATTATATATATTATATATGTGTCCTTACCCCTCCCATTGCCCCCCACACCCCCCACTCATGCCCTCACCCCCCTGTTGTCTGTGTCTATTGTTTAGGCTTATATGCATGCATACAAATTCTTTGGTTGATCTCTCTCACCCTCCCACCATTCCCTCAGGTTTGACGGTCTGACTGATGCTTCTCTATCTCTACATCTATTTTTGTTCATCAGTTTATGTTGTTCATTATATTCCATAAGTAAGTGAGATCATGTGATATTTCTCTTTCTCTGACGGGCTTATTTCACTTAGCATAATGTTCTCCAGTTCCATCCATGCTGTTGCAAATGGCAGGGAACTCATACAACTTAACAAAAGGAAGAGAAACAACCCAATCAAAAAATGGACAATGAACCTAAATAGATACTTTTTTAAAGAAGACAGAAGAAAGGCCAAGAGACATATGAAAACATGCTCAAAGTCACTAATCATCTGAGAGATGCAAATCAAAATGACAATGCAGTACCATCTCACACCTGTCAGAATGGCTATCATCAACAAATCAACAAACAACAAGTGCTAGTGAGGATGCAGAAAAAAAGGAACCTTCGTGCACTGCTGGTGGGAATACATACTGGTACAGCCACTGTGGAGAACAGTATGGAGTTTCCTCAAAAAACTAAAAATGGAACTCCCATTTGACCCAGTAATCCCACTTCTAGGAATATATCCCAAGGAACTAGAAACACCAACCAGAAAGGATAGATGCACCCCTATGTTCATAGCAGCACAATTCACCATAGCTAAGATTTGGAAACAGCCTAAGTGCCCATCAGCAGATGAGTGGATTAAAAAACTGTGGTATATCTACACAATAGAATACTACGCTGTGGTGCAAAATTTATTTTCTTGCATGTATTAAAATGTACAGATACTGTTTATACATCTAAAACTCACAAACATGTACCCTATACCTCTATCAAGACAGAATGTTTTATTTTCTGAAAAAAATTATTGCAAAAGTTATATTGAAATTAAAATGACCATACTAATCAGAGAGCAATTAAGGATTCAATGCAATTCCTATCAAAATGCCAATGGCATTTTTCACAGAACTAGAACAGATAATCCTAGAATTTAAATGGAACCACAAAAGGTTCCAAGTAGCTACAGCAATATTGGAGATATCACACAAACTGATATCAAATTATACTACTAAGCTATAGTAATCAAAAGACCATGGTACTGGCATAAAAAGACACATAGATCACTGGAACAGAATAGAGAGTCCAGAAATAAACCCTCACTTATATGGTCAACTCATCTATGACAAAAGAGATAAAAACATACATTGGAGTAACAATAGTCTCTTCAACAAATGGTGTTGGGAAAACTAAACAAACACATGAAAAAGAAACTGGACCACTCTTACAAAAATAAACTGAAAATAGGTTGAAGACTTAAATGTAAGACCTGAAACCATAAAGTTCCTAGAAGAAAACATAATAAGTAAACTATCTGACATCAGTTTGAGTAATATCTTTTTGGACACGTGCCCTAGAAAAGGGAAACAAAAGAAAAAATAAACAAATGGGACTACATCAAACTAAACAGCTTCTGCACAGCAAAGGAAATTTCAACAAACAAAAAGATGACCCACTGACTGGGAGAATATATTCGCAAATGATACATATGATAAGAGTTTGATATCCAAAATATGCAAGAAACTCATACAACTCAGTTACAAAAAATAAATAATGCAATAAAAAATTGCGCGGAGGGCGTAAAAAGACATTTCTCTAAAGAAGACATACAGATGGCCAACAGACATATGAAAAGATGCTCAATATCACTAATCATCAGGGAGATAGATGTAAGACAATATTTTCGTCACCCAGGAAACATCCCCCTTGCCACTCACCAATCAATTTCTTCCTATCTTCCACTGCCAAGACCATGAGTCAATCAGTTTTATTATTACCTGTAGATTACTTTTGCTTTTTGCAAACTTGATTTAAATGAGTTAAAAATTTATGTACTATTTTGTGTCGTTTTCTTGCTTAGAACAATGTTTCTGTGGTTCATCCAAGTTGATTGTATTTATAGAATGTTCCTTTTATTACTGAATAGTATTCCAATGATGAATAAATCACAATATTTTAAATATTTTAATTGAATTTGGGGGGTAACATTGGTTAACATAATTATATAGGTTTCAGTTGTACAAATCTACAATACATCATTTGTATATTGTATTGTGTGCTCACCACCCCAAGCCTAGTCTCTTCCCATCACCATTTATCCTCCCTTTACCCCCTCTATCTCCCTTCACCACCCCTTTCTCTCTGGTAATCACCATAATGTTGTTTGTGTCTATATTTTTCTTTGCTTTAATATATTTAAAATATTAAATCACAATATTTTAATCAATGTTCCTGTACATAGAAATTTTGGTTGTTTCAATACATCATTATTATAAATAAAGCAGCTATGAATATTTGTGTATGAGTGTTTTTACAGACATAAGTTTTCATATTTCTTGGTCAATATAAAAAAGTACGAGTGGTAGTTCATAGATATGGTGTCTTCTAAACTCCTATTGGAAATTGTTAATTTCTGATGTTATTTTATCACTTTCCACTCCCAGAAGCATTATGCAGATTGTTCTGCATCTTTGTCAATATTTGGTATCGTCAGTCTTTTATTTAAACCACTCTAATAGGTGTGTTGTAGTAACTTATTGTGATTTTATTTTAATTTTCTTGATGAATGATAATGATGAGTATTCATGAAATTATTAACAATTTGTGTATTTTCTTATGAGAGTCAATGACCAAAATGATCATGAAGGAAAAAGCCAATATTGCAACTATGTTACTCAGTTTAGTCTAAGTGGTTCTGCTTTAACAAATGTTCATTAATGTGAATCTGACAAACATTGCGAGGCAAAACAACACATGAAGAAAAATTTCAAAGCCCAATAACAAAGTAAAAAAAAAAACTAACTTTTTAGGTAGACAGGTTTTGTGCCTTAAGCCATTCCTTTCAATTATTAAATAGAGGTACTGTGTCCAGGATGAAAAAAAATTGTACTTAAAAAACAGGAGTGTGAAAAAATATGAGGTAGCAGTACCAGGAGTCAAAGAGATATGTTTTGATCCTGGCATGAATATACATTTGTGAGATATAAGAGCAGTGCTTCTCTAAGTCTATAAGCAAAATACAGCTAGGTTGCATCTGTCATTAAGGTGATTCCCTTGGAAAATCAAACTCAATACCAAATAAAAATATTTTCATTGATAGAGGCATTACGTTTCTGCTCTCTTCTCTGCATGCTGCATAATTTATAATTGGGCCTTTATGTTTGTGGTCAATATGATCTGCTTGAACGATTGGTAGGTGTAATATTCTGTCGAGCAGCTACACAGTTTTGTGAAAAAATCAATGCCCCTGGCATTTAGGTCAAGTTGGAGCATGGAGTTCAAGCTTTGATCACTTTCTCTGTTCTAAACACACAGTAATGATTGATACAATATTAAAGAAGAAAACGTAAAGGCACTGCTGGGCTCAAATACAAGACACAGATCTCTGTGTGCCAGAAACAGTACAAAAACAAGAAGCAATGAGCTGGGCAGAAGCTGCAGGCTTGCTGAGCTCTAGATGCAAAAGAAAGTGGTGGCCAGGAGTTCAGCTTGGGACTGAACTCCCAAGCTGGTAAATGGGACTAAAATTGATTCACACAATGAGAACTCTGAACCATACTGGCTACATGATGCCAGAGAATACAATTTAGACCCCATACCAATCCATTTCTGAATGATGACAAAAATAACAAAAATAAATATCAATCTTGTGTCTACATCTGTATCTGCCTAAATATCACTGTAGGGCAGAAAATTAAAATTTTATGAAAGACTTTGTTCTTTACTATAGGCCTGTAGGGTTGAGTGGAGGCAACTGACATATTTCTAAAAAGCAAGAAGTGATCCAAGAATGGTGGGGAGATAGAAACAATACACTCCAAAAATTCCAAACCAACCACACAAGATAACAAGATATATAAAAATAATCCAGTGTAATGGTAGTAAAACAAATTACGAATTGAATTATAAAAACTTTACACTTACTAGTAAACTGACCTTTATAAAAGATTATTTTAAAGACTGTAATTACATGAAAATATTCAAAGAGAAATGGGGTATATAGATTTCAGTTTAAAAAGTATATTTTAAAGAAAAACAAACAATTGAAACAAGGAAAAGCAAATATAAAATAAAAATATTCAAAGTAATTAATTAGTGAAATGCAATATGTGAGAAGAATTCTAGACTGAACACATTTGATGAATGAAACAATTAGTGAATGGTAAGTTAGGACTGAGGAATTCTTACAGAATACAGAGGAAAGTAATAAAGCAATTTAAATACAAGAAAGTTGGGAATATTACAAAATTCTATGTTTGAGTAATAGTTGCTATAAAAAAGAGGAAATAGCAGAATATTAATATTTAAAGTAATAATAGCTAGATTTTTTTCATAACTGAAATAGATATAAGCACTTATTGATTAATTAATAATATAAAGAAAAGAAAATCTAAATCCATTGTCATTTTAAAGAAACAGCAGACCATCATGAAAAATAAACATTTTTAAAGCTATAAGATGAAAATATTTATGAAGGAATAGTTATTAAATTGACCTTACATGTCTTACATTCAACCATCAATGTCAGAAAAACTGTGTGATATCTTCAGAATGCTCTCGGAATACAAATAACAAGTCAGAACCTTATACTCAACTGAACAAAATTAGTAGCAAGAACAAAATTAAGACACACTCAGAAAACCTAAAATTATTAGTAAATATCAATGAAAATTGGAATATATAAAGTCTTACAACCAAAAGACCCTCACTAAAATAATTCTCAAATAGCAAACTTAGCCAAAAATAAACTGAGATATATGAGAAAAAGTTAGAATATGAGGTAAAATAGGGTTAAATCCATGAGGTAATTAAACATGTAAACTATGTGGCAATGGTCTTAAAAACATATAAGCCTAACCAATGGACACACACGCCAGGGGGGTGAGGGCATGAATGGCAAGGGGGGGGGGGGGGGAATAAGGACACATATGTAATACCTTAATCAATAAAGAAAAAAAAAAAAAACATTAACTACATGATTGTATCGAAAGTAACAGAACCACCTAATATTTTAAACAAAAACAGTAGTGCCATTGAGTAAATGTTTAATGCCTATTTAATAAGGCTGTTGTCATAATCAGGAGACGTATATAAATACTTAATATGTAGAGAACTATTAGACATCCAGATCCCTAAAGATTTCACAGTTCAAGCTCCTTGCAATATAAAATCAAACTAGATTTCTTCAGAGCTTATTTATAGAAGATACAAAATAAATACAAATACACCCAAAGACTATATACAAGACTAGGCTTCTGTACAATATTTCAAACTGAAACTTAAAAAATTCAAATAAAGTGGAATATTATTCATCCATGAGAAAAAAGGAAATCTTGCCATTTGCAACAACATGGGTGGACTTTGAGGACATTATGCTAAGTGAGATAGGTCAGACAGAGCTTTCTCTATTATATAAATCCAGTATAATAGCAATTATATGTGGAATCTAAAAATACTAATCATATAAAAATAGAGAGTAGAATGGCAATCACCATGGGCTGAGGAAACTAAGCTAGTAGATGAGTTCTGGAGAGCTAATGAATGTTATAGAATAGCAATCATAGTCAACTATACTGTATTCTAAACTTTAATTGCTAAAAGACTAAACCTTGTTCTTAAGATTTAGTCTCTCAGACCAAAAAGAAATGATAGCTGTATGACGTGATAAAGGTGTGAATTAGTGCTACTGTAGTAATCATACAGCAAGATATAAATGTATTCTGCACCTTGAACCTCCACAATATTACATGCCAATTATGTTTTAATAGGGGTGGTAAACATACAATACAATATGCAGATGGTGTATTGTAGAATTGAAACCTATATAATTTTTATTAACCAATGTCACCCCAATAAATTCAATTAAAATACTTTAAAGCTGAAATACAAAGAGCAAACTCACAGAGGAATGAGAACCTGAAATAAAACAGTCTTTGCATGAGACTACAATCTAGGTTAGCATCAGCTCAGTGGTTCTGAGTACCTCAGGACTTGAACTTAGATTAAAGGGGTTTTCTGTTTTTTCTATAGGGAAAGGTAACATCATTCTAGGCCAGAGGAAGAAGAGATAGAAAAGGGGCAGGAGCAATATTGGAGCAAAGAATGGCTGAATTCTTAAAAAACTAATGAAATATCCCAAATCATAGATTTAAGAATATTTACAAATTCTTAAAATAACACATTTAAAAAAAAAATCCATACCAAGACACAGCAGAGATAAACTAAAAAAACCAAAGATAATAGGAAATTTTGAAACAGTATTTAGAAGTGGTGGTGGAGGACAACTTACGAAGTGGCAGACATACAAAAGAGACCTCTCTGTGAAAGATGCAAGCTGAAAACAACTAAAAGATACCTTTACTCTGATAAAGGAAAATAACAGCTTTGTAGAAGACTACACTGCAAAATATATCTTTTAAGAATGAAGGCAAAATTCAGATAAAGAAAATGTTTGCCATAACTGATGCACAATAATGAAAATCTAAAGAATGTGCTTCTGTTAGGAAAATTTCATAATGGAAAATTACAAGGAGAAAGAAGAAATTAATAGGAAAATTTATAGTATATATAAATTATATAATATAGATTAATTACATAGTATAAAATTCTAATGATAAAAGCATAATATGCTAATTAGACTGAACAGCCTAACAACCTTCTGGACGAAGCCAGGGGTGTGAGAGCTGAGGCAAGCCACCACAGCTGCGAGGGCCAAGCTGCTAGCATGAATTTCGTGCATTGGGCCTCTAGTTATATAATAACACTAGAGGCCCAGTGCACGAAATTCGTGCATGGAGGGGGGTTGTCCCTCAGCCCAGCCTGTACCCTCTCCAATCTGGGACCCCTAGAGGGATGTCGGACATCCCTCTCATAATCCAGGACTGCTGGCTCCCAACTGCTTGCCTGCCTGCCTTCCTGATTGCCCCTAACCGCTTCTGCCTGCCAGCCTGATCACCCCCTAATCACTCTGCTGCCAGCCTATTTGCCCCCAACTTCCCTCCTCTGCCAGCCTGGTTACCCCTAACTGCCCTCTCCTGCAGGGTTGATCACCTCCAACTGCCCTCCCATGCAGGCCTGGTCCTTCACAACTGCCCTCCCTTGCAGGCCGGGTGCCTCCCAACTGCCCTCTCCTGCTGGCCATCTTGTGGTGGCCATGTTGTGTCCAATGGGGGCAGGATCTTTGACCACATGGGGCAGCTATATTGTGTGTTGCAGTGATGATCAATCTGCATATTACTCTTTTATTAGATAGGATAGAGGCCTGGTACAGGGGTGGGGGCCAGCTGGTTTGCCCTGAAGGGTGTCCCGGATCAGGTGGGAGTTCCCTTGGGGCGTGGGGCAGCCTGAGCGAGGGGCCTGTGGTTGTTTGCAGGCCGGCCATGCCCCCTGTCAATGCAAGCGGAGGCCCTGGTATCTGGAATTTATTTTCCTTCTACAATTGAAACTTTGTAGCCTGGAGCGGAGCCAAGCCTGGGGCTCCCTCCACGGGCAGCCATTTGTGTTGGGGTTATAATTGAAACTTTGTTGCCTTAAGCGGGTGGGCCCGGCTAGGGTGTGCGGAAAGCTTTGCTTCCCCTGTTGCCGGGGCAACCCTGGCCTGCTCTCTCAAGCTCCATTCTGCCGCCATTTGTTTGAACTTGTTTACCTTCTATAATTGAAACTTTGTAGCTTGAGTGGAGGCTTAGGCCTGGGAAGGGCAGGCGGAAAGCTTGGCTTCCTCTGTTACCTAGGAAACCTTGCTCTTTGTGGCTGTAGCCATCTTGGTTTGGGTTAATTTGCATACTCGCCCTGATTGGATGGTGGGCGTGGCTTGTGGGCGTGGCTTGTGGGTGTGTCGGAGGTATGGTCAGTTTGCATATTTGTCTATTATTAGATAGGATTGGTTATATGTTAATAGCATATAGTATATATTATATCATAATATTTTAAAAATTAATATCTATATATATAAAAGCCTAAGTGACTGTTATAACCAGGTGACAGGACCACTGGCTGGTAGCTATGATGCACATTGACTACCAGGGGTCAGATGCTCAATTCAGGAGCTGCCCCTGGTGGTCAGTGTGCTCCCACAGCCAACCTCCCATGGCTGGCCAACCTCCCACGCTCTCTCCCCCTGGCCTGCTGGCCTCAATCAAGACTAGGCAAGATGGCACCGATCAGCCCTGATCACTGGCCATGCCTAGGGACCCCACCTGTGCATGAATTCATGCACTGGGCCTCTATCTATATATATAAAAGGCTAATATGCAAAGTGTCCCCTCAGGAGTTCAACCAGGAGTTCAATCCCAGGGGGTGACACGGAATAAAGGAAGGCCCCAGCTGGCACAGCTGGCAGCCAGCAGCTGGGAAAGGAAGGCCCTGGCCAGCAGAGGGCATCCAAGGAAGGAAGGCCCCAACCGGCATCCAGAAGGCCCCCCATTGGCCCTGATCGCTGGCTGGGCCTAGGGACCCTACCTGTGCACAAATTTCATGCACCAGGCCTCTAGTATAAATGTAATGGTTTGTAAAGTTTCAAAAATATATTTGGAGTCATGTGTGTTCTGTGTTTATCAATGTATTAAAAGAATAATGTGTAAGTTGAGAAGTTGAAAATAGAATGTGCACAAATTTCATGCACCAGGCCTCTAGTATAAATGTAATGGTTTGTAAAGTTTCAAAAAACTATATTTTGGAGTCATGTGTGTTTTACTGTGCTTCTTTGGATCATACCACACTCTAGTGGTAGGGCTGTAAAATAAAATAAAACAAAACAAAACAAAAACCCATAGTCTAGGTAAGAGATGTGAAAAGAATAATGTGTAAGTTGAGAAGTTAGGTTTTCCAGAAAACAGTAGAATGTAAGGAACTCTGGTTATCTGAATTAAGCTCTAGCTTCTTCTAATATCTAATTAAAAAGATGAATTTTATTGTGTTACCCATGTAATAAATGACATAAATAAAGTACTGATCAACATTTCATGAGTCATAGGACAGTTCCTTGAATATCAGGTGTTATGACAATGTCTCTGGCCAGTGAGTAGCAAATTAATATTTGCTGACTGTCATTGGTGTATTTTTTGAAGCATCTCTTTCGAGGCTGTAATTGCCTTCCTCCCCTTTGAGGTTTCAGACTCTTACTCCTTTCCCTTAGCTCAGGATGGTATACAAGCCTTAATTCCTGGACTGCCTGTAGGTTTCATATTCTTATGGGAATTCTCCATATATGTAATTACATGTATGTATCTTTCTGTTAATCTGTATTATATCAATTTGTCAGAACAGCAAAAGAACCTAGAAGAGGTGTGTGTGTGTGTGTGTGTGTGTATAAATTTCTTTATATTCAAGGTATATAAATATAAATACGTTTGTGTATAAGCAATTACTATGCACATTTGTTAGCCCTCAGCCCAGCCTGACCCCTCTCACATACTGGGAGCCCTTTGTTTTTTGATCACCAGCCCCATCACCCCACTGCTGGAGCCAGTGGACTGAAAAAATGACAACTTTCTTTAGGCATTTTCAAGATGTATCTATTTTCATAGGAAAAGCCCTAGATCACCTTTTTGGATTCTTATACCCAAGTTACTAAGAATATTACCAGTGGCATACAGGGAGCTTAGCCAATGAGCGGTCAGAAAAGGTGTTTCCTCTGTAGTTCACAGCCATCTCCTCCGATCTCCAGCTCTGCCCCTGCCAAGGCCTAAAGCCCCCAGCCCTTGGCAGGGGGCCCCCAGCTGGTTGGATCTTCAGGCTCCGCCCCCGGCCAAGGCCTCAAGCCTCTGTTTGAGGCTCTGGCCCTGGGCATGGACCCCCAGCTGGCTCCAATCACCCGCAGTGACCCCAGCTGGCTCCGATCGCCTGGCTCCGCCCCCAGGCCAAGGCCGAAAGACTCTGGCCGAGGCTTGGGCTCTGGGCAGGGACCCCCAGCTGCCTCCGATGGCCTGCAGGGGACCCCAGCTGCCTCCCATTGCCTACAGGGGACCCCAGCTGGCTCTGATTGCCCAGCTCCGATCACCCAGCTCCGACCATGGCCATGGCCAGCAAGGGCAGGGGAAACCCAAGCCTCCCACCTGCTCTCTGCTGCTGCAGCCATCTTGGTTGGGTTTATTTGCATATTCGCTCCTGATTGGCTGGCAGGCGTGGCTGGTAGGTGTAGCGGAGGTGCAATCAATTTGCATATTACTCTTTTTATTAGGTAGGATATGAGAGAGAAATGCTGTATCTACCCCAATAATGGTATAATGTAAAGATATAAGGATATGTGTGTATGTTTGTATATAAGTGTGTGTGTGTATATATATATATATATATATATATATACACATTATACATACACACACAAAGAAAAAAATGTGCCTGGAGAAAATTATTCTTCTCTATATTAGTCATTTTTAATCATTTTATACTAGTTAATCTGCTATTCTGAATTATACTTGTTTTTTATAAATATGAGGTGAGATCTAATTACAACAAATCATTTCTTATTAGGGTAAACAACAGCTAATTGTGAGATGATGTTAATTCAGTGTGATGGAAAGCTTGCAATGAAATGACTCTCAAATCACATCAGTGTACAGATACTATGCTTCAAGATCATTTCCCACAGCATTATAGTCGGTGGTTAATGACATGCATGTCCTGGAAACAGAGCATATTTTATTGGATCAGGTAGGTTAAGAACTGACAAAACATTCCATTATGAGACACTTGATTGCCAAGCACATTCTTGCTACTTGCTGGTTATTTAAGAACGTTACTGATTTCTTTAAGGAGACTAATTGGAAATGAATGAACTCTCAGAGTTACCAATTTATGAAGCAGCATAAATCATCCCAGTTCATGCACTCTTCACAAGGCAGTGGGTGGGAGTACAGGGGTGGAATTTCACGGAGCCATTTCACAATCACAGTCAAATACATCATGTTGTGGTAATGTCTAAGGTTCGAAGCATGAGTGGGTTGTTTAGATTAGAATCTGCACTAATCCTGCAAGTTTTGTTTTAAACCTTAAAGTCTAATCAACTGAAAATGCAACAAGGAAATACACTGTGTAAAGCATATGAGTGAGGTACTGTGTTTTAAAATGTTTAAAGGACTAGTATTTTCAGCAACATCTTGCCCAGGATTCCTGGAGGAATGGCACCTGCATAGTAACCCCACAGTGCTTTGAAGCCATTAAAAATGTGCACTATGGAAGCTGTAGGTTCAATAGCTTAACTATGAGTCATGTCAATTAAATATTTAACCACATTTTCTGGATGTAAAGGGGATGTGTCCCAGGACCTCCAGTAATTTTTTAAATTACTTTTATTTTTTACTGTCTGTGTGCAGGTTTCCTCTCAAGTGAATTCAGTTTTTATAATAGCTCATAGTTTACTTGAGATATGTAGGATCATCTGTTCCTGTGCTGGGTTTTTGTGTTCTTTCTTTCTTTTTTTACTTTTAACTGCCTGTTTGTACAAATACCTGAAGCTGTATGTTGAAGATTACATCTATATGAATTTTTTGGAAAATGGTTTCTTTTACAAAGTTGTTAGACAGGTTTATAACCCAAATATAAATAACCTTAACTTTAGAACCTTTAACATTTTTATAAACTAAGCGGTCAATTTTAGTGGTAAAGTACAGTGGTTCCCCCTTACTTGAGGGAGATATGTCCCAGGACCCCCAGTGGATGCTTGAAATCTAAGATAATACCAAACACTATGTGTACTATATGTTTTTCCTATACATGCATACTAATGATGAAGTTTAATTTACAAAGTAGGCACAGCAAGAGATTAACAACAAACAATAATAAAATAGAACTATAACAATATACTGTAATATATTGTTACAGTCAGCCGAGTGGCGCTCCCACTGTGGGTGCACACTGACCACCAGAGGGCAGCTCCTGCATTGAGCATCTGCCCCTGGTGGTCAGTGTGTATCATAGCGACTGGTCAACCAGTCATTCTGGTCATTCTGCCATTTGGTCACTGGGCTTTTATTATATAGGATATTGTACTATATTCACCCTTCTTATGATGATGTGAGATGTCACAATGCCTACATGCTGAGGTGAGTGAGGTGAAAAACAGGCATTGTGAGGTAGGCTTAGGCCACTAGAAGGGTTATTTGAACACAAGCACTGCAAGACCAGACAGTTAATCTGATAACAGAGATGATTACTGAGTGATTAACCAGCTGTTAGTATATACAGTGTGGATATGCTGGACGAAGGGATGATTCAAGTCCTGGGTGGGACTGAGTGGGATGATGCAAGATTTCATCATGTTACTTAAAATGCTGCACAACTTAAAACTTGTGTATTTTTTATTTCTGTAATTTTTCATTTAATATTTTCAGACCATGTTTGACCATGGGTAAAAAAAAGCAATAGAAAGAAACTATAAATAAGGGGACACTAGTGTATCTGTAAATTAAGAATGTGTCTACTTACCAGATGCATATTTAGTCTCTTGAGTGACAGCAGAGTCAACAATCGGACAAGCAGCTATTTTATCTACAACTCCATTTATGATCAATTAAACTTTCACTTCATACATCTTACCTTTTTGTTTCTTTGCTGCACTTTCATCTTTGTTAACCAATTCCCTTTCTTGATTATCCAGTTTTGTAGACTGTCATAAGATTTTGTCACCAAGAGACAAGAAAGTAACACATTGATACACTTTAGTCCCTGTAGTTGATATAAATAACAGATGTGCAGTAATCAACCACTGAATGGCATTTAAAGAAATGATGTGAGCAGTTGATAATCATGATTTACATCTGTTACTTATAAATTGATTTGTGGACTGAACAGACAGCATTAATTTTGTACTTCATGTCATCACTCACAGTTGATATGCTGTGGTGACTAAAATCTGAACCATTTTGTGGGAGATTGTTATCTAACTAACCATGGTAACTAAAACACATACATATCAGAATCATATCAAGTGAAAACTACCTTTATTCAATATTCAGTAAAAATATCATTACCCTAACTGGTTTGGCTCAGTGGATAGAGCATCGGCCTGTGGACTGAAGGATCCCAGGTTCATTCTGGTCAAGGGCATGTATCTAGGTAGCAGGTACATCCCCAGTAGGGGGTGTGCAGGAGGCAGCTGATCAATGTTTCTCTCTCATCAATGTTTCTAACTTTCTATTCCTCTCCCTTCCTCTCTGTAAAAAATCCTATCTAATAAAAGAGTAATATGCAAATTGACCATACCTCCACTACAGCAACAAGCCACGCCCACAAGCCACGCCCACAAGCCAATTAGGAGCGAATATGCAAATAAACTCAACCAAGATGGTTGAGGCCACGGAGAGCAGGAGGGAGGCTTGGGTTTCCCCAGCGATGGAGGGAGCCAAGCTTTCTGCCTGCCCTTGCTGGCCCAGGTCTCTGCTTAAGGCTACAAAGTTTCAATTATAGAAGGTAAATAAACCCCAACAGAAATGGCTGCGGCCATGGAGCACGCAGAAGGCTTGGCTCCGCTCCAGGCTACAAAGTTTCAATTGTAGAAGATAAATAAATCCCAGATACCAGGGCCTCCACTTGGGTCACTGGGGGGTGTGGCCGGCCTGCAAACCACCACAGGCCCCTTGCCCAGGCTGCCCCATGCCCCAAGGGAACCCCCACCCTCATCTGGGACACCCTTCAGGGAAAACCAGCTGGCCCCCACCCATGCACCAGGCCTCTATCCTATCTAATAAAAGAGTAATATGCAGATTGACCATCACTCCAACACACAAGATGGCTGCCCCCATGTGGTCAAAGATCCTGCCCCCATGTGGACACAAGATGGCCACCACAAGATGGCCAGCAGGGGAGGGCAGTTGGGAGGGACCATGCCTGCAAGGGAGGGAAGTTGGGGGTGACCAGGCCTGCAAGGGAGGGCAGGTAGGGGTGACCAGGCCTGCAAGGGAGGGCAGGTAGGGGTGACCAGGCCTGCAGGGGAGGGCAGTTAGGGACAAATAGGCTGGCAGGGGAGCAGTTAGGCATCAATCAGCCCGGCAGGGGAGTGTTAGGGGGTGATCAGGCTGGCAGGCAGAAGCGGTTAGGGGCAATCAGGAAGGCAGGCAGGCGAGCAGTTGGGAGCCAGCAGTCCTGGATTGTGAGAGGGATCGGGCCTAAACGGGCAGTTGGAGATCCCTCGAGGGGTCCCAGATTGGAGAAGGTGCAGGCTGGGCTGAGGGACAGCCCCCCCCCTCCCCGTGCATAAATTTCTTGCACTAGGCCTCTAGTATATATATATATTTTAAAATATCATTCAAACCTAAGGAAAATACTCTTTAAGATCAACAGAAGCTGGGAAAATTTGTAACCTCTGTATCAGAATTATACACAAAAATATGGAGGGACTTTTTCATACTGTAGGAAAATGATAGCAGCCTAAGGGAAGCATGCATAGAGAAAGAAAAATGTAACTCTAGATGGAAGATCCACCTGAGTAACTTTAAAGAGCATATACATTTTTCTTCTTTTCAGTTATCTAAATGTAAGTTAAAAATTTAAATACAAAAAGAAACTATTGTAAGATTTATGATATAGGTAATTATAAAACATATGGACACAATATTATGAAGAATGTTGGTAGTATAAAGGAAATTGGCATATCCAATGTTCTTCTGAAGTATGATATTATCTATATGTAGATGCTGATAAGACAGTGTTATAATCCACACATTGATTTTTAAAATAGATATAGCTAAAAATACCAATATATGAATTAAAATTCTTGGACTAATCCAAAAGTAGGCAGTAAATGACAGAGTGGAAATGAAAAAATAATTAAACAATGGAAGCTCCAAATCCAAGTACATCAGTAATTCCACTAAATGTAAAACTACTAAATATTCTTATTAGAAGAAGATATCATCAGATTATATAATACAGGCAGTCCCAAATACAGTCTACAATACATTAATTTGAAATATAAAGACATAGTTAGCTTTGGTACAAGGAGAAAAAAGCCATTCAAAAAATAAATGTAAGAGGCTGTTTTGTCTATATTAATATCAATTTGCATATGAAGATAATGAGTCTTATGATAAAGAACAGTCATTAATAATTAAGGGTCAATGCAGCAGGAATATATGACAATCATATGTGTGTGTAACTAAATAGCTTCAAAAACAATGCAATTTACAGATCTTGTATTATAGAAATGTACACTTGAAACATATAATCTTATTAAACAATGTTACCACAAAAATTAATAAGCAAATAAATATATTCTCTGGAAAAAAGAGGGAAAAATAAGGTGCCCATCATTAGATGAGTGGATAAAAAAGCTGTGGTACATTTACACAATGGAATATTACATGGCTCTAAACAAGGAGGAAATCTTACCTTTTGGGACTACATGGATGGACCTGGAGATTATTATGCCAAGTGAAATAAGCCAGTCTGAGAAAGACAAATAACATACAATCACACTTACATGTGGAATCTAATGAATAAAGTAAACTGAGGAACAAAATAGAAACAGAGGCATGGATACATGGAACAGACTGACAGCTGTCAGAGGGGAGAGGGGAGCAAGGACTGGATGAAAGGTGAAGGGACTAGTCAAAGAATTATACACATAACACACAGACACAGACAGCAGAGTTCATCAGGCTAAAGCAGATTAAGGTTTGGCCATGTGGAGAAAGGGCTCTGCACAGAAATGGTAGTGCTTGGTCAGGTGTGCAGGAGAAATGGCCCTCTCCCTAGAGCCACACAACTCCGTCTCTCTCTGTGCGCCTCTGAGATCCTCCGAGTCTGCCCAGACTTCTGCAAAGCCCTCTAAGAAGTCTCACTGGGGGCCAAGGCTGGCTGCAGCCAGAAGACTCCTCCCAGGGCAGAAGCTTGGCAGGGTGGGCAAGATGGAGTTGGAAATGTGGAGTTGGTACATTCTCCCAGGCTGATGCCAAAGAAGGGAAGTACTCGGTCCAGGAAAGATGGCACCTGTGGGCAATACGGGGGATGGACTCAGCATAGGGACCTTGGCCGTTGTTCTCCAGTCCTCTACCTGTATGACTCTACTTTGCTCTGAGCTGCCATGTCTCTGCTTGAGCCAGGGATGTGTGGCCGCAAACAAGATTTTGTGCACTGGTCCTTTAAGAGGGCACCTGGTTTCCTACCAGGCCCCCATCTCTCCCTGGGGGACAGAATCACCACTGATATTTTTCATAGCCAGATACTAGGTGTGTGCCTCATCTTGGCCCTAGTGCTCAGGGCTGGGGATACTAGCATGAGTTTGAGATACCTCAAAACTCTGGGGAGACCCTACAGCTAAGATATTTCTGTGGACTCTCTACTGCCACACGGGAGTGTGAGGTCAGGCCATTTCATGTCTGTCTTTCCTATCAGCCCGGATGTGGTGATGAAGCATCTGGAAACCTGGCTTTGTCAGTTGCATGTCAGAACAGAGCTGGAAGCTGGCTGGCTGGAGGCTGTGTGGAGCTCTGGCTTCCCAGTCAGTGACTCGTCGCTGACCCAGGTTTCCATCACCGTCTAGGGAAGGACAGAGGATCATTTGTCTCCTCTCTCTGAGCGTGTGTGCTACATGCTTCTGCTTCATCATTTCTTTCAAAAGATGGGCTAACCTATGTTTCTAAACTCTTTCCTATGACTAAAATAGGAAGATGAAAAGTACTCTATTGCTATTTAAATAAAAATTTCAAACAAAACATAATTGGCATAATTTAAAAAATCAATCTGTAATAAAAATTAATGTTGTTTTGCAACATTGTAATTAATATCACTGTCATTTTTCTTTCTTGTGGTTGATTATTGAATCAACACCTTACCCATTTAGTGGCCTTATCTCAGAATATCATTCTCCATTTATTTTAAGCATATTACTATTTTTAAAATCTTGTATTCTAAACAAAAATTATAAAAAATCTGTTATTCTTATACTTGTCTAAAATTTGCAGAAAATTGCCTTTGAATTATAAAAAAATGAAAAGTATAAGAGTTATAAATTTTCACCACACAGCCTTCCTGAATGAAACATGCATGTACCATTTTCACCAAGCAAATTCCTCAGTATAACAGTAGAAAACCTAGATAATGACAAGATACAGAAGTATGATTTTAAAAATTTAGTAAATATATGCACACAGTTGAGTGGATGGAGTTCCTGCTTTTCCAGGCATGTAAGTCCAAAGAGGACATCAGCAAATACATATGGGCACTCTTAAAAAGAATATTTTATTTATATGTCTTCTTTTTCTATCTGTAGTTTCTTTTCTTTCTTTTTCTTTTTTCTTTTTTGAAGCTGTCTCCTTCTATCTTGTTTTTCATGATCCCTGTGTAAATAGTCAACCTAAAATTACTTGTCAATCTCTTATTTAAATGGATCTTACACAGAGAAAGAAGATGCTCTTTAGGATGTAGAAAGTACATTTTGTTTACACAGAGTCGATTCTAAAGAGATTTTCTCAGGTAACATGGAAAACTGAGTGTACAAACTCTTCATTCACCAATGAGCAGGTTCACTCCCACCCCCCTAAGGGGTGATAGCTCACATGATTCATCCTTTTTCTTGGGGGGCGGGTGTACAACACCAACTTCTTTGGGATGAAGGGGGCCCTACATGTCTTTCTTCTGGAAGCAATCTACTCCAGTTCTATCTAATCCGTGCTCTATTCCACTGTGTTGATCTTCTGACAAGTAGGATTCATCAAGGTTAACAAACATCCTGAGCTCTCCTCATAGTCTACAGGATTGTGAGTTGAATAAAAGATGTCATAAAATACACATTAAGTGTCTAGAGAGGTGCAGAGTATAAAAGGAAAAACACAGATGATGAAACCTGTACAAATCAATGGGACTGTTTTTAAAAATCAGTGTCAGGCAGCATGGTGGCTGGGAAAATAACATTCTCCCAGAGACTGGTGAGTGCAGCATAATGACACCACCTTTACAGCCAGCAATTATTTGACATGAAATGTCTTCAGCAGGAAATGGAATGCCAACAGGATCCATCCTGATCAGAAAGCCATATATATTGTTAACGAGAAGCCTATATATTTTTTAAAAGTGTATTTTTATTGACTTCAGAGAGAAAGGGAGAGGAGAGAGAACCACTGATCCACTGCCTCCTGCAAGCCCCACACGGGGGATGGAGCCTGCAACCTGGGCATGTTCCCTGACATGAATCGAACTGTGACCTCCTGGTTCTTAGGTTGATGCTCAACCACTGAGCCATGCCAGCTGGTCGCAGCCTATATCTTTTTTGTTCTTATTGTCTTTACAAATTCAAGAGCAACACAGGTTAAATGATGTGAAATAGAAAGAAAGCCTTACCTCTTCTTTAAGTAAGGGAGAAAAATCAGTTGGTTGTGTATTTGCTATTAAATTGTTATAGCTATTTAAATTCTTATTATCTTCGGTTTAAAAAAATATTTTGAAAATGTAAAAGTAAAACATATTTCTGAAAATATGAGTTAAGTGTTTATGATTTCATTACTTAACAATCATGTCTAAATCAAATCTTTCTCCTTTGCAAACAAAGACAGCCAAAACCACAATGGGAAGAAAAAAAATGCCTGTTTTCTGCACTTCTATTAGAGATACTAAAGGCCTAATACACAAATTCCTGCGTGGGTGGGGTCCGGGAGGCCCTGATGGAGGCCCATTGGGGCTGGGCTAGCCGGGCCAGCCAGGGGGAGGGACTGCAGGAGGTCAGCTGGACCCGCCCCTGATGGAGGGAGGCTGATTGGGGGTGGTGCCAGCAGGGGGGCGTGGGAGGTTGGCTGGCTGGCCCTGCCCCTGACTAGGGTGGGGGGGAAATTGGGGGTGGGACCAGCTGGGGGGAGGCCATGAATGGTTGAGGGGGGCAAATCAGGGCCCTGATCAAGCTGGTTGGCCGCCGCCTTGTGCATCATAGCGACCACTTGGCTTTTATTTCCTACTAGAGGCCCAGTGCACGAAATTTGTGCATGGGGGGGTGTCCCTCAGCCCAGCCTGCACCCTCTCCAATCTGGGACCCCTCGAGGAATGTCCAACTGCCTGTTTAGGCCCGGAATCAGGCCTAAACGGGCAGTCGGACAGCCCTCTAACAATCCAGGACTGCTGGCTCCCAATTGCTCGCCTGCCTTCCTTCCTGATTGCCCCTAACCGCTTCTGCCTGCCAGCCTGATCACCCCCTAACCATTCCCCTGCCAGCCTGATTGATGTCTAACTGCTCCCCTGCCAGCCTGTTTTCCCCTAACTTCCCTACCCTGCTGGCCTGGTCCCCTCCAACTGCTCTCCCCTGCAGGCCTGGGTCCCCCCCAACTGCCCTTCCCTGCAGGCCCAGTCGCCCCCAACTTCCCTCCTCTGCTGGCTGGCCTGATCACCCCTAACTGCCCTCCCCTGCAGGCCTGGTCCCTCCCAACTGCCCTCTCCTGCTGGCCATCTTGTGGCGGCCATCTTGTGTCCACATGGGGGCAGCCATCTTGTGTGTTGGAGGGATGGTCAATTTGCATATTACTCTTTTATTAGATAGATACTAGAGGCCTGGTGCACAAAATTCATGCAGGGGGTGTGTGTCCCTCAGCCCAGCCTGCACCCTCTCCAATCTGGGACCCCTCGAGGGATGTCTGACTGCCATCCCAGTGGGATCAGGCCTAAACGGGTCATCAGACATCCCTCTCACAATCCAGGACTGCTGGCTCCCAACCGCTCACCTGCCTGCCTGCCTGGTTGCCCCTAACCGCTTCTGCCTGCCAGCCTGATCACCCCCTAACCACTCCTCTGCCAGCCTGATCAATGCCTAATTGCTCCCCTGCTGGCCCAATTGACCCTAACTGCCCTCCCCTGCAGGCCTGGTCACCCCTAACTGCCCTCTCCTGCCTGCCTAGTTGCCCCTAACTGTCCTCCCCTGCAGGCCTGGTCGCCCCCAACTGCCCTCCATTGACCCGGTGACTCCTAACTGCCCTCCCCTGCAGGCCTGATGGCCCCCAACTGCCCTCCCCTGCTGGCCATCTTGTGGTGGCCATCTTGTGTCCACATGGGGATGGCCAATTTTTGACCAAACGGGGGCGGCCATCTTATGTGTTGGAGTGATGGTCAATTTGCATATTATCTCTTTATTATGCTATATATTATCCTATATACGCCTCACACAAGATGGCTGCCCCCATGTGGTCACAAGTTGGCTACCCCCACCTGGTCACAAGATGGCCGTCACAAGATGGCCTGCAGGGGAGGGCAGTTGGGGGCTACCGGGCCTGAGGGGGGGGAGGGCAGTTGGGGGTAATACAGGCCTGCAGGGGAGCAGTTAGGTGTCAATCAGGCTGGCAGGGGAGTGGTTAGGAGGTGATCAGGCTGGCAGGCAGAAGTGGTTAGGGGTAATCAGGCTGGCAGGCAGGAGAGCGGTTGGGAGCCAGCAGTCCTGGATTTTGAGAGGAATGTCTGACTGCCAGTTTAGGCCCGATTCCAGATTGGAGAGGGTGCAGGCTGGGCTGAGGCACACACCCCCACCTCGTGCATGAATTTTGTGCACCGAGCCTCTAGTATATAGATAAGTATCATTATCCTACCCTAATATAAATGCACTGACACTATAATACCAACAGAAACAATGCACAGTAATACCACGACTTTGTTTTCTAAGTTATGCATGCATTGTTTCATTTCTTTTTCTCTAGAACAGTGGTTGGCAAACCCATTAGTCAACAGAGCGGCAAACCACAGCTCGGGGAGCCGCATGTGGCTCGCGAGCCGCAGTTTGCTGACCACTGCTCTAGAATATTCACCCTTGTATTATATTATTTGGAAACAATAAACTCATTCTTTACAAGCTTTAAAATTCTGTGGCTCCTGTCCCTGGTCCGAGCACAGAGAAATGGTTGCATCAATGTTTAGCACCTTGAGTATATATATTGTGCTTCAGTTTTAACACTTATTACCTCCAGATGTTCAGTTGTTCCTTTATTCATTTTTTTTTTGTCTTTGTATCCATTTGGGATAACACAGTGCCTGGTGCACAGTATGCACTTAATAAAAGGTACTCATTTTATTGTATGCAACCATAATAGACACTTGCATGTATTAATTATTAACAATTTTTTATATAAAAGTACTTCATCATTTGCATTTTCAGAAGAGACAAAAAGGCTTTAGAATTTTAACTGGCAGAACATTTGACTGGGAGAATGTATTTGGGTACAAAGAATCTCCCAAGCACCTCTGAAGTTTAAGCTTGCACATACTAGTACAGTTATTCTTGTTTGAGATATTCTTTCCTACAGATCCTGGTAACTTATCCCTGAATCTGTGCCTTGCGATTGCGCTGGGCACAAGATTGAATGTGCTTGGTTGCCATTCCCAGGACACACCGTTCTAGTGCTTCTGATGAACTCAGTATTCCTGTAACTGCCACTCCGGTCCAGGTCTTCTTTCTGTTCCCAATCATGCTCTGGGCTTCTGTGGTTGACACTCCATCATTTCCTACTATGGCAACCTATGAGGGTACTCTATTGCTACTGCTGCTCTCCCCCTAGAGCTACACCTGTGAACTTTCAAACAGTAATTTGATTTTTACTGCACATGGACAGTTTTCTATCTTCCCTGTTCTGTTATTTCTATCTGGAAAGATGTCCTTGCTTCTCCTAGTAATCACAGTTAGCTTTTGAAAAGTATGAAGATGGACTTTTGCAAAGTGGCGTGAGGATCAGGCCTGTTCAGCATACTGAGCCTCTTCTGTCAGCTGCTTATTATGCCCCACCTAGAATGGGTGAGTCACTGACAAATCCTGGAACTCCCTGCTCTCCAGGCCCTCACATGCCCCAGACACTTTAATCAGTAGAGGTTAAGAATAATTGGGATGAAAAACATGGTAGCAAAAGAGGAAAAAACTTGTTAGGAAGAAAATCAAAGTTTTATTTCCTTAGATGATTAACCCTCTAAGAGCAAGAAAAATATCATTTGCCTTTGCAACTCCTACTAAATTTCTTATGGTATCAGAATATTTAAATTAAACTAAAAGTTTGACTTTACATTGAAATAATCTATAACTCAGTATTTTTTTCTTGTTTCAGAATTTCTACTCATTTTATAATTATTAATTATCAATACATACTGAAATCTAATTTTAAACAAGTGTAAATTATTTACTAAGCACATGCAATATATATTATAATGAAAAATATAATACCCTACACCTAAGGAAATTTACTAACATATTAATACTTTTCTTGACTATAATAATTGTCACTTTCCTTTTCTTTACAGACTTTAATTTTTTGTTAATTTTAATTAAATTCATCTAGGTGACATTGGTTAATAAGATTCTATGATACGTCATCTGCATATTGCACTGTGTGCCCACCACCGAAAGTTAAATCCTCTTCTACCACCTCTCCTACCCCCCCCTTCCCTCTGGTAATCACCATACTATGTCTGTGTCTATGAGTATTTTGTGTGTTTGTTTTCTTGTTTGTTAATTTGCTGCTTTCAGTTTTATAGCCCACATGAGTGAAATCATATGGTTCTTAACATTTTTCTGCCTGACTTATATCACTCAGCATGATACTCTCAAGATTTATCCATGCTATCACAAATGACAGCATTTCATCTCTTCTTATGGCTGAGTGCTAATCCTTAGTAAATACATTTTCTTTTCACGAATTCAGGTATTATTCTAAGAGGTTCACAGACACCCAAAGGCTTCGCATCTTAAATCCAGGGAATCCACTGAACATGTGAAAAAAAAATCACACTTTCATTTTCAGTAACACTTAATTTAAGCATTTTCTTCACATTCCTTATAATTATAGGCAACAAAGTATAGAGCATTAATAATAACTGTAACTTGTGAATGAATGAAATGAATGAATGAATGAATGAAATGAATGAATGAAACAAAAGATATTACACATTGCAATCATTGCGTTGTTTGGTAATCCTATGGGATATGTATGTATTTAAAGGATCATTCTGATAAGTGGGTCCATGGGCTTCTCTATCCAAAGGAGTACATAGAACAAGTTTAAGAACATGTGCTGCAATGCTTTTGTGTTTAGTATATTTACCTAGTAAATAACCTGTGTTAAAACTTCTCATGTATACCTTATATGTTTCCTCCTAGATAATACTCAAAGAGCAGACCAACTTAATTTTTTTGGGTTTCTTTATGCTTTCTGGTTATTTCAGTGAAGTAAGTTATATTGTGATGTTATAAACAAAGATTATTTTATAAAATTATATTTACTACTAGAGGCCCGGTGCACGGAATTCATGCACTTGGGGGGCAGTTCCCTCAGCCCTGCCTGCACCCTCTCACAGTCTGAGAGCCCACGGGGGATGTCCAACTGATGGGGAGCGGGTCTAAGCCAGCAGTCAGACATCCTTAGCACTGCTGTGGAGGCGGGAGAGGCTCCTGCCACTGCTGCTGTGCTCGCTAGCCCCGAGCCCGGCTTCTGGCTGAGCGGCATTCCCCTTGTGGGGAGTGCACTGACCACCAGGGGGCAGCTCCTGCGTTGAGCGTCTGCCCCCTGGTGGTCAGTGCACATCATAGCGACTAGTCATTCCACCGTTTGGTCGATTTGCATATTAGCCTTTTATTATATAGGATGTCAAAATCAAACTTTTACATAGGAAGAATGACATCTAATTATTGAAATCACAGTTCATGGTTGGATATATATACAGGGTGTCCCCCAAAAATATATACACAGTTTAACAGTTGATAGCTCAATTTTGAAAATGAAATATTTTTTATTTATTTTTTTCACTCTTTGTAAAATAGTCATTTAATTATAGGTCATTTTGTGGATATGTTTTAATCTGGCAGGGGGGAAGAGGAGAAACAAGAGCCACAGAACTAAATAGAATATACGTTGTAAAATGTATTTTAATAAACACTGCCTTTATAATTATTCAAAGTGTGTGCATCTATTTTTGGGTTACCCTATATATGTGTATACTCTATCATATATAAAACTATATATGTAAAGCACATGTGTTTTGTATGTATAGTTTTGTTAATTCGTACACTATAGTTTATATTATCTCTCTCTCTAAACAAAGATATAGAGATTGCAACACATCACTTGACAATTTTGTGCCTTCCCTCATGGCTAAAGCAAACAGGTAGGCAGCACAAATGTGCCTTTCCATGGCTTTCTGAGACATCTATTAACTGCTGAATCATTAGGATTAAAAAAGGAATATAAAGCTAACAATCAAACAAGACAAAAATGCAACAGCTAATATATAACTGTTGCTATGATAACTATACATATATAGTTATCATAGCGACAGTTAAGCATTGGAATCCTTTTAGAAAAATTAACCCATCAATAAATAAAAAAATTTAGTCAGTTTATATTTAGAAACTGAAAAGTTTGTCTTAAGATTTCCATGGAAATGCAATATTTAAAATAGCACAAATTATTTCTTAAAATAACCCAGTTAAAAGGCTTATGCTAGCTGATTTCAACACCTATTATAAAGTTACAATCATCAAGATAATGTGAAAAGATAAGCATGTAGATTAGTTGAATATAATTGCCTATCCCGAAATAAACACATACATATATATTCATTTGATTTTATTAAAGATATTATGACAAATCCATGGGGAAAGGAAATCTCTTCAACAAATGATGCTGGGAAAACTGGATTTTCATATGGAATACAATAAACATTGACTCTTACCTCACACTGTATTGAAAAATTAACATGGGTTGAAAACGACATTATAGACCTAAGTATAAAAGCTAAAATTATTGTTTTAAGCATAAAACAGGAAAAAATCATTATGACTTAGAGTAGGTAAAGATGTTTTAGGACAAGAATGAGCTATAACAAAAATAAATGGGAGTTTACTGAAATGAAAAACTTGTCTTCGAAAGTTTCTATTGAGCAAACAGAACATAAGGCACAGAATGGGACAAAATATTCCCCATAAATAAATTTGACAAAGGAGTTGTATTCATATTATATTAACAACTAGAGGCCTGGTGCACAGATTCATGCACATTGAAAGGAAATTAATTAGAAGGTGGCAGGTGGGGTGAGACTGGGTGAGACTGGCTGGACATGCCCTGGAGCCAATCTCCCACGGCCCCTCCCTGGCCAACTGCACCAGGGGTGGTGCCAGGGCTTGCAGGGCATCTGCGGATTGAGCAGGGTCCCTCCAGCAGGTGGGGTCGCTCGGTCTGGCCTGCGGGGATCGGGCAGTCCAACATCCTCCAAGGGGTTCCAGAGTGCATGAGGGCACTCTGCAAAGTTGCTGTCGCTCAGCAGCTCCTGTGTTGAGCGTCTGCCCCCTAGTGGTCATTGCACGTCATAACTACCAGTCAGATGGTCGAATGGTTGGACAGTCGCTTAGGCTTTTACATATATAGACTGTACCACCCAATAAACAGGTAGGTTTTATTGCTATTGCATTATACATATTATCATATGTAATACTGACCTCTATGATTATCAAATTAAAAAAAAAACACAATTAAAGTTTTAAATGTACAAATGCTTATAATCCAAAATATTACAAGAGGTAATATACAAAAATCATGAAAATGTGATTAAAATTGTGACAAAATTGTGCTTTCAAAAACTGCTGACAAACATACAAGCTTTCATTTATAAGATAAGTTATGAAGACAGAATGTACATTATGATGACTAAAGTCAATAGTAATTAATGTCTTGTTTACTTGAAATTTGCTGAGAGTAGATCTCAAGTGTTTTTACCACACATATACAAAAGGTAAGCATGTGAGGTGAAGGTTATGTAAATTACCTTGATTGTGGTAATCATTTCACAATGTACAGGTATATCAAAACATCTGGGTGTATACCTTAAATGTATACAATTTTTATTTGTCAATCATACTTCAATGAAACTGGGAATAAAAGAACTAAAGTACTAAAACATTTTATAATATGGATCGACCTTGAAAACTTTAAGTGAAAGAAGCAAGACACAAAGGCCACATATCATATTATTCCATTTATATTAAATGTCTAGGATAGGCAAATCTATAGAACGTAAGTAGATTAGTGTACCTAGGACTGAGGGGGGAGGAAGTTGGAGGGTGATGGCTAAAAAGTGGGATTTCTTCGTGGGGTGATAAAATTTGCTTGTGGTGATGGTTGCAGAAATCTATGAATATACTAAAAGTCACTGAATTATACACTTCAAATGGGTGAATTGTATATATTCTGTAAGTTATATAATTCTACATATTCTATAGAATATAGAATTGTGTATATTCTATATATTATAATTGTATAAATTATATCTTAAATGACCTGGTAAAAAACAAACTAACAAACAAAACAATTATAGCAAAGTAGATTAAAGGACAAGGGAGGCTTAATTCTGGAGGGTTCTTTAAAAATTATAAAAATATGTCTTAAATATATTTTATGAATATAGTATATTGCTTTTGAACTGTTATATTTTCTAAAAGTAAAAGCCTAAAATATATAACTTGACATTAGATAAGTAAAAAAAGATGGAGATAAAAATGGCCAATAAGCATAAAATAAAAATTTACAACATTAGTCATTAAGGAAATGCATATTAAAGAATTATATTCCATTAACATGATATTCTGAAATAAATGTAGTGACATAAAAATACACTTTAAGAATTACATGTGAATGTAATCTTCAAAAATTCAGTGTTAAGTGTTGCATTTCATACACCATAAACTACTTAACTTTCTATGTTATTAGTCAATGATGATCTTAAAGACTGTGCCTTTTCTAATATACATGCAATGTTTTCATTTGTTTAAAGATATCAGGGCACATTGAACAGTTTATCTGACTAAAGATTTTAGCTTTCAATTCCATGAATTTTCTAGCCTGCTGGAGTTTCTTCGCCCATGCTATTTATAAATGGCTCAAATCTGAATTTGAGTCATAATTAAAACCCAGATTTTCTTCCAATCTCTGGAAATGTCTGGGCATTATATATTTATTTCTCCTACTCACCTCCACTACATACTTAATTTTTCTTGGGTGTCTTGTACCTTTTTCTCTCTATCATGTGTCTTCCTAGGGTATGGGGAAAGAGCCTCTTAATTTTTTCTAACCGACCACAATAACTAAATTTGTAACTACTCACGTATTTGTGAAGAGTTTGATAAATTATTGTAGAGTAACATGTAAAACATATTACAGACTAACATATATGATACTTATAGTAACATATAGAACAAATAGAACAATTTAAAATTTAATTTTATATTAGACCTGTGTTGAAATATACTAGGCCACATCTTGCCTATAAAATTGTCAATTGGCTGTCTCCTATATGTCTCCTATTGGCAATTGAACTTGCAACCCAGGCATGTGCCTGACTGGGAATCAAACCTGCAACTTTTTGGTTCATGGAATGATGCCTAACCAACTGAGCCACACCAGCCAGGGCAAGCCTGGGGATTTTGAGGTTGCCTTTCTCGGCATGATTTAAGCCATCTCCCTGGTGCTGAGGCTCATTGGAGACCTTAATGTACATACAGAATTGTCACCTAGAGAACCTTGGTAAAGAGCATGTGGTCAGATGGTGAGGTGAGTTGAAGGCTTACCTCAAACTTTCAATGCCTTATTATTGGCACACAAAGATTTACCTCAAATCTTGACTTATTTGTGTATGAGAATTTACCAATACTTACAACAGAAAAAATTATAATCTCGGACATAAGCAACAGGTGGTTATGAAATTCCAAACAAGCCAGATACAGACATGCATGTCCCTTCCTGCACCTACAACTCAATATTTAAGTCATATGTTCAAGCTCATTCTCACAGTTGTCATAGCAGAGCTTTTTGATCTCTCATGCAAAATTAAAGTCAGTTTTAATTTATTTAAATATTTGCTTATATTTTTCTTCTTTGCTGGTAGAATTGTCTGTGTAACTTAAGTATCTCTGTTGCAAAAGCAAAGATAGATCTGGTGATCAATTAATCTCCAAGAGGGTTCCTAATATACCATCCTTAATAATTTGAATCACCACTATAGAAAGACCATCATAATTAGCTATTTTGTTTCAGAAAGGTTTAAAGGTTTTCTTGTTTAAAAGTATGCAATCTCAAATGAATTATATGCCTCAATTCTATATTTTAAGTTGGAACTTAAAAGTAAGTGCATATCCTGAAATTACCACATGGTTTGCATACCCAGACAAGACAATTTGAGGATTCCTTCTATAGTTGAATTGAATTAAAATGCTATTTATTTTGCAAGATATGGAGCAATTTTCTCAACCATGCAGTTGATCCTGACATCTCAGTAATGTTCAATAATAAATCATATTGCTAAGGAGCCTGGAATTTATAAAAATAAGCTCCCAAAGTAAGAGGGAAGACTGTGTTCCTAAGTCAAATTTTCATAGACAGTTAACAATTCTGGTTGAATAAGAATGTGCCAGTTTTTAACTTAAAAAATACATTTCTATCTTTGATAACAAACAGTTTGTCAGCCTATCATAGAATATAAAGCTTTTAGGATGCTTCTATGGCATATACTTTAGAAAGCAAGGTCTTTTATATGCCATAATAGTCTCATGTTTCATTGCCCACAATAAACTGGACCAAGATAAGCAATAATGTTTTATATTTGATTATATTCATCAAATCCTCAAAAGGACCATAAATATTTAATAGTCATTAGTTTTATGGAAGAATTTAGGATTTTCAATTTCACAGATTTGTATAATTCCAGGCTTATGACTTTTTTTTCAGAATGTAAGCCTCCAGCATCCTTTGGATATGTTGTTAAACCCCTAATTTCAGGACGCAAGCATTCCTTTTCCACAGACTCTGGATGTATGAATTGCTTCAATAATTTCCTTCATGAATATGTTTTCTAATCTATTCTTGCACTGGAAATTGAAGACATGTAAAACCTTGATTTCTTCTTAGCATATTCCCTCTATCTGTTCTTCTGCCTTGAGTCACGTTACCATATCTTTCAAATTATTATTCACAATGCTCTTTTGCTAGGTGTCATAAAAGGAGCAAGAGAGGAAGCAGAAAAAAATCTTGCCTTGTTACGTAGTTCAACTATAATCAGTTCTGCTATAATGCTTGTTTGAAACACAAATTTGTTTCAGTGAAACTGATATAGTAAGAAACAAATTAAGCATAACATACATTTCACATCTGTTTATGTTCAGTTTTGTCCCAAGAAACCCTAGGAAAACACAGTCTTTGAACCCAACTGAGCCATGCTTTGTAGAAATATACAGATTGCACGCATCTAGGCCATCTATTCACCTTTTCAATTCATTGTATCTGTTATGAGTCACACTTATGCTCATTGATGTTACAAACATCCACCTGATTTCAGGTAACCCTCTCTCTACCAAGTCACAATAATTCATAAGCTTATAGATGAAGAATATGCATAACTCTTTTAGATTTGTAATTTATCATTACAGTCAATTTTATTCTGACCAGAAAGAAACCACTTTTCCCAACTATACAGAAACATGAATACACATGTATTTGTTCTACCAGCTGTGATTAACCTTAAGATAACTGCTACTAAGCAACCCATTTTTATTAAGTTCCAAGAGGCTGACTTGTGTCTCACCATTTAGACACCCTTGAGCTTTGGCAACCATGCCCAAACAAGTATGACTATTGTAAACTCTAGAATAGGTCAAATGCTACAAATAGCATTGTGCTGATTTTATAAATAGAATTGAATTAACATTATCTATGCTTTCAAAGAGGCCTTTGAAAAAAATCTAGGTTTTGGATGACAGCCCAGTGACTATGCTTTGAAATTATATATATTTAAAAGGTTATTCTTTAAAAAAAAAGTGAGTATTTTACCACCTCAAAAGAATAAAGGATTCTTTCTTGAGATTGACCCTTAAGGTCATGGATCAGGGTTATTATTTAGCATGTGCAGCCTTCTTTAACATCCATCTAGCTTCATCTGTGTTTTTAATTTTTCAAATGTTCATTTTTGGTTTAAACAGAGCAGAGGAATAAAAACATTGAAATTTCTATCTGCAATAAAGTCCCAGACATGTTCCATGCTTTTTAACATGAAAATCTTATTTTATCCTCACTTATGAGTTGGGCATTATAATCTTCATTTTTTTCATGAAGAAACTGATTTTTTTAAAGTTATCTTTTTAGCATTGCTACTAACTCTAAGGCCTAGACTGTTTCATAAATATTGCATAATCAATGAGGGATGAGGAATTTTAAAAAGTGATTGGAAATGAGAGCCTCCCTCAATTTTAAATTCCCGATCTTTCATTGGTCAGGTTTGAGAGCTTCAGCTTCTTATGAAAGTCTCACTGGATTTCCCTCTAAATAATTAGAAGTTACTTTTTTTTTATGGTAATATTTTTTGGCTTTGCCTTTCCTGGGAAATGATGTGTAATGTACAGAGTATAAACATTTGGATGTGAACCTTGGGAGAGAAGGGAAAGCAGGTTACCTATGCATGTCTCTAGCCTTGACTAAAAGGCCAGCTCATTTTCACTGAGAAGCAAAAGAGAAAACCTGGAAGTCTCGATACCAGCTTCTTCCTCAGCCTGAGCAGTACCAGTATATTCAGTATTCTTGATACTTAGAGGCTGGAATTTAAGAGTCCCTGTGGTGACAGAAGTCAGAGAAGATCAGGAATGTACCTTTGCTCTCCCCTGTTCTACCAAGTAGGTAATTCTCCTGCACCAAGCTTCACAGGCTTAGAGTTTGGCACAGAGACAGTGCATGTAACGGGCTAGGTTCTCTTCAGATAACCTTGAGTATTTGGCCATATTGGGGCCTACAAGTTGATTTCATGGAAACCAACAACTACAACATTTGCAAGAAAATTAAATAGATAGGCCTTGTAACCATTGTATGATAATTTTTTCTTATAATTCTCCATTCTCTTGTAAAGGAATAGTCTTTAAAAAAAAAAATCCTCACCAATTTATATGTTTTTATTGATAGAGAGAGAGAGAGAGAGAGAGAGAGAGAGAGAGAGAGAGAGAGAGAGAGAGAGAGAGAGAGAGAGAAACATCAATCAGTTGGCTCCTATCTATGTGCCGCCCTGACCTGGGTATCTAACTCACAACCTATGTATGAGCTCTGACCAGGAATCAAACACATAACCTTTTGGTACTTGGGACAATGCTCCAACCAACCCAACCTACCTGACCAGAGCAATGGATTGTCTCTTAATTTGATTTGCTTTGTTCTTTTTGTTTGTTTTTCATGTTTGTGGTAGAAATTCTTCACAAGATATCAATCATCTTTAACCTTGTTCAGAAAGCTTTTTTGAATGCATTCACTAAGTATAGGATTTTTTTCCAGATTATCCTGTATAATAAAAGCCTAATATGCTAAGTGTCTGACGATTCGTTCAACTGTTCAACCAGTCGTTATGATGCACACTGACCACCAGGGGGCAGACACTCAGATCAGTAGGTTAACTTGCTGCTGGGGTCTGGATGATTGGGACTGGGGGAGATGGGCTGGACATGCCCTGGAGCCCTCCCGCAGTCCCTCCCAGGCCCTGATGGTGCACTGGTGGGGTCCCTTGGCCTGGCCTGCACCCTCTCACAATCCAGGACCCTTCAGGGAATGTGGGAGAGCTGTTTTTGGCCTGATCCCCACAGGCCAGGCCAAGGGACCCAACCGGTGCACGAATCCATGCACTAGGCCTCTAGTAAGTATATAATGACTAATTTATGTTTGGCAAATAATTCTTGGTGAGCACACACACATATATGTAGGATACTTCACTGTTTTTACTTCATTAAAAAAGATCAATGTAGGCCACAACTACTACACTGCTAATGAGGCAAAGCAGGAAAAATTTATGTATATAAATTTATATATCACAAGCATTTTAGTTATCCTCTGATATGGTAACTACACTGGGACATTAACAAACTATTTCCTTTTGCAACTTCTGACTGGTGGAAATTTTTTATTAATCATGACCTTAAAAAATAGTATTTGTGAACTTGATTAAATACATATGACAAACTCAATGTCCTTTAAAGATGTAGTAATTACCTTACCATACAACATAACTTTTTTGGTACCAACCATGTTTTGATTTAACTTTAGGATTTAATAGTAACTTCAAAGTACTCAATACACAAAGGTTTATAGCAGGCACTCGTTTTTAGATTTCATACAAAATGATGTAAAGATATTAGATCCACAAAAATGCATTAAAATCTCAAAATGTATTGTGAGTTCTCCTCATGCTGTCATAACTGAAATCTTCTCCAATGTTCAAATATGGTGCATCAATGAAAACAACATAAGGAAAGGAGGTTCAGTGGCAGGTAATTTTCTCATTTATCCTTCTGTGTTTAGAAATATATTTTTGGGTTTAAGAAAGAGTTACTTATCACTTTACTTTTTCCCCCCAATTATGGTTAAATGGTTGGAAAAGAAATGATCTCAGTCATAGAAGTTATGGATAAAGTTTTAGGGCTATTGTTTCTATAAAGAGGCATTTATGGAGCTGAGTTGGGTTTTTCTTTTAAGGTTTCTTTTCTGAAATTCATTTAATAGTATGTTAAAATTTCTGTTTAATGTCCAGGTAAGTAACACTATCTTGCAATTAATTTTCTAAAGATATTTTATAATCTTTCTTTGAAGAATATAGGCCAAAGGGTTGGTACTTGGTCCAAAAATATACTATTGATGCCAAGGACTTTGAAGTTCCATTGATCATCTTTAAAAACTGATATTGCAAATTGGATGGCCTAGTTTCATATTGCAAAGTTTATAAAAAGAAACCTAAATAAAATGTGTTAATAAGTATTCTTGTAAATTACATAACTTTTTTTTTTTTCCAAATTGAAGACCAACAGTCAGCTTTGAAACTATGCCTTCATCTTTAAGATGCTGCTGGAGAGTTAATTGCAACAATTATTTAATCGTAAATGCCAATTCTAGATTTAGTCTCATACCTGAAACCTCCTAACAGGTTGAGTTTTCCAGTTGGTCTCACTTTTTTTTATATTACTGTTCTGTTTTTGAATATTTTCTATAAACTAGCCCATTAATGAATCAAAATTATATTGCATATAATACTCTTAGGAAGGACAATTATGAGAATGAAAATGAAAAGAACAAGGAAAAATATGACTTCCAGAGAGAAGCTGTATAGAAAATAATTTGGGTGATCTACTTAACAGAATCAAAGTATTTTTTCTTTTACTGAAAGCACTTTTTTTTTGGACTCCCATAAATGCTTTTAAGACTTTCTTTGGAAAACCTGTCATTTTCAAAGTACCCTTAAGAGCACATAATCCCTACATAATTTGAACAAATTGCACTTTTCTGAAATAATGGCAATTTTCTAGATAACTAGTTTATACAATAAAGAAATGCTCAGACTTGCTTCAAAAAGAAAAGTGCATTACAGATGGACACCTTGTGCCATACTTCAGATGGAGTATATTACCTACAACATAGAAATACATAGATCAATGTGCATTAGATTGTAATATATAGGTTTTTTTTCCAGGGAAAATTATGCAGTTCAGAAAACAACCAGGCATTTTGAGAGGAGAGAGTGGGGTTATAAACCAACACTTCTTGAAGCCTTGTTAGAAGAAAACAAGAGCTATTTGAGAGTAATACAGGTACATTGGTATTTTTAAAGGTTACTTTGCACTCTATATGAGGTGAGTTATGAAAGAGAATGCAGATTGATCCTGACCTACTTTAAAAATTATACCTATCACATTTGTAATGTGATTCTGAAGTTGTTCTTACATTACACAAGATAGTAAAGAAAAATAATAAAAGTGGGAGCAAGAGAGAAGCTGAATGGATTCTCTTACAAATGGGATATTTCCATTAAAATTCAGAGACTGAAATCTTTTTTATATTTCCAATAATCAAAATTCTGTTATCATATGCTCTGCTGCATCATGAGACCTTATTTAAATTGTTTACAATTATACATCATCAAGCCAAGAATGGCTTCCTTCAGTCATTTCTACAATTTCTAGACAGAAATTATATCAGACTTGCTACAGCAGAAATCTTCCTACAACCTGAAATCTTTAGCTTGATTATTATCAATGTTTTACTTATAGACATAATTACATTTTTTAAAACCAATTCTTTGGGAGACAAAAAGTCACTTATAAAAGAATAGCCAAATAGCAAATCTCTTACATAAAGGCAGTCAGTGGTACTTAATAAATTTTAAAAATATATCATTGTCAGTTATAGTCACAATCAATAAAATGCAATATGAACACTGAGGGTAAATCCTTTTTCAGTGGATTACTCATTGCAAAATACTTTCGGATGGGAAAATATTCATTATTCTTAAAAAAGGACCTGGAAATACTATATAAAATCCTCATGAAAACATGGTCAGCATTGTGTGTGAAAACTCAATAAAAACAATATTAGTTTGTAAGTAGGTCACATATTAAAATAGATGAATAGATAATATATGTTACCATAAGCATTCAAAAGTAGACAAGGAATATTATAATATATTATTCTTGACTCCATAACAAGGTAATTTTAAAACATGAGCATCTTGAATACCTTGGAGCCAGATATAATATGATATGGAGATATATGTTATACATAATCTGTAATAAAAACACAAATATACAAACAAAAACCAAAATACTTTTGTTCCAGGTAAGTAATATTTTATAAGATAATCACATAAATAGTAATATTATTTTGGACAAGTCAAACATAAAGTGAAAAATAATGTGATCACAATAATCATATGCCATATGTATGGGGCTAGAGCTAAAACTGACAAGTATTAAACATTACTATAATAAATGATCAAATTATCTATATATAAAAACCAAGCAACCAGAATGACCGGAATGACCTGAACGACTGGTTGCTACAATGCACACTGCGACCAGCCAACCAGCCCGATGGGGCTGGGGCTGACTGGCCAACCTCCTGTGGCCCCTCCCCTGGCCAGCCTGACCCCCAATCAGCCCCCCCACCATGATTTGGGTTGGGGCCGACCGGCAAGCTCCCGCAACCCCTTCCCCCAGCCAGCCTGGCTCATGATCACCCCCCGCCAGCCCAGCCCCTATGGGACCCCCCAACCCAATCAGGGGCAGGGCCAGCTGGCCAACCTCCCATGTCCCCTCCCCGCAGCTGGCCATCCCCAATTGGCCCTGATCAGGGTGGGCAGACCGGACCCCACCAATGCACAAATTCGTGTACCAGGCCTCTAGTTCAATTATTAAAAGGATGGGAAATGAAGACTTTTAGTTTATCCTCATTTTATTTCAGATAACAAGATTTGCTTTACTTAGCAGTAGCTTGCAGTGTTTCTCTGAGTAGAAGCTGAAGTTTGAGTACTTATAAGGCTTACATCACTGTGCCATGTATAGTAAAGGCATTTTATTTTTGTTCTAGCCATTATTCAATGAGTTTGCTATAGTGGATAGAGCAAAATTATTTATCCTATAGGAATTGATTTGCAATTGATTTACAATCAATAAAAAATGTATATTTTAAAAAAGTCATTTTTCTGAAAACAAATTCAAAAGCATGAGAACAAAATCATGATGTTCATTGTTTAATATTAGCCAAGTTTTAAGATTTTAGTAAATGGGAAAGTTTGCTATCTTTATGATAGTACTTATAATAATTCTAATGTACTTATTGATATTCTTTCTTGTATATGCTCAAGTTATAATTGTAAGCAGCACATATTTTTTAAGGTAGGAAGACTTGAGTTCTAATTTGATTTGGCTTTTATTTGTTGGTTGGCAGCAGGTTTTTCTCAAGCTTTAGTTTTCATATGTGGCAAAAGGAAAATATTTCAAATTTCTAAGATGATTGTTGTTTAGGATTAAGGAGGTAACTATATAGAGCACCCTTGGGGTATACTTAGTACTTAGTTTGTAAATGTCCTCAAATTATTAATTTCACCTTTATTAATTTACCCATATTATTTTTAATTTTTCTAGATAAAAACATTGAAATACATAGGCAAATGATGCTACAATATGAGTTTCCACCATTTCTTTCATCCCTTTAGAGATGACTTTGGTCAATTTCTGTGAGCTCTCTCCACTGTGGTTCTGTTATCTATACAAAAATTTAAAATATATGTATTTTTATTGATTTCAGAGAGAGAGAGAGAGAGAGAGAGAGAGAGAGAGAGAGAGAGAGTCATTATCATGATCGGCTGTCTCCTGCATGTTCCACACTGGGGATCGAGTTCTCAACCTGGGCATGTGCCCTGACTGAGAATCGAACCATGACTTCCTGATTCACAGGTCTACACTCAACCACTAAGCCACACCAGCCAGGCATATACAACAATATTTTGTTCTCTCTTGTCCCCATCTTACTAGTCCTACTATACATCTTCCAATCTACTACCTGGTTAATGGAAAGATCTGGAGGCCAGGAATGGACCAAAAATAAAAATAAAAAAGGAACTCAAAAGATCTAAGTAATCTTTGTTCATCTCTTTCACCTCTCTTAGCAGAGAATACTATACCAAAGCACACATGTGTGTTCCTCAAATAATTTAATGAAGACTTCCTTAGACTGGGACTGCATATGTTTTTAAATCACTATTTCTCTTGTTCCTACTATAAAAGCTGACATTTACTATTTTTTCAATAAATACTGGTGAAAGGAAAAAAGAGATGAACTAAAATTTCTCCAATACACAGAGGATGTCTCCTTAGTTTAACCAACAATATTTACCTTTTGGCATATGCTACACAATGCTCATTATATATCTTTCTATCACTTACTAGTTATTTCTTAAGGTAAAAAGCATGTGTTTAGTTTTACTCAGTAGAGAAATAAGATTGTTTAGAGCAGGGGTTGGCAAACTATGTTCTGCTTCCTATTTTTGTAAATAAATTTTTATTGAAACACAGTTATGCCCATTTGTTGAGTTATTGCCTATACATGTTTTTTAGTTACCATGGTAGAACTGAGTAGTTGCAGTAGAGACTATAGCTAACAAACCTAAAATATTCACTATCTAGCTCCTTATTGAAAACAATAACTCCCCTTAGTCTAGAAAAATGAGATTCTAACAACAATGTTTAGTAATTGCTGCACTATTTAGAAAACTTCCCAGAGAAAATAGCATGTGATAATACTCAGGCTTGTATAGAAAAAATATGACTTTAAAGGTATGCAACAGATTTTGTAAAAAGGCATTTAAGAAAATACACATCTAAATGAGTGTTGGATCCTGCGTGGGCAGCTCAGTTGGTTAGAGCATTGTCCCAATATGACAAGGTTGAGGGTTCGGGACACATACAAGAATCAACCAATGAATGCATAAATCAGTGTGACAACAAATCATTCTTCCTTCCTCTCTCTCTAAAAATCCTATATAATAAAACCCTAATATGCAAATTTACCAAATGGCAGAACGACCAGTCACTATGATGTGCACTGACCACCAGGGGGCAGACGCTCAACACAGAAGCTGCCCCCTGGTGGTCAGTGTGCTCCCACAGGGGGAGTGCTGCTCAGCCAGAAGCCAGGCTCACAGCTGGCGGGCCCAGTGTCAGTGACGGGAGCCTCTCCTGCCTCTGCAGCAGCCCTAAGGACCCCTCAGGGAATGACATCCCTTGTGGGGTCCCGAACTGCAAGAGGGAGCAGGCTGGGCTTAAGGACCCTCCCACCCTCCAGTGGACAAATATCATGCACTGGGCCTCTAGTCAATAAATAAAATGTTTAAAAAAATAACAGATGAAAAATGAGTGTTGGCTCCTGTGGCACACCTGTTTAAATCCTCTCAATAGTGAAAACACATCTGCCCTTTAATGCTATATTTAAATTTTGGAAGCAATAAAGTTTTTTACAGAGAGGTAATGTGACTGAATAATAAGTCTGATAACTGGCCAGGCAGTTTGGGTTTGAAAATTTGAAGCAATGGTGTCTCTTTCCTTATGTGGCCTGTGATCTGACTCCTAAGATAACTCCAAAGAAATGTTAAAAATGTTTTATACAAAGGAAGCATCAGGAGATTGAGTGTTAGCTTCCAAAATTTCTATGTTGCAACACCCCAAAATTTAGAGCCACAGGTGGTATGAACAGGGCATATAGTAAATGTGAAGCTGATGGCCGTGTAGGCAAAATCACAACAGTTTTGTGTATCAACCTTTATCCTGATTCCATTTTTTAATCAACATTTGGATCAAGCAAAAAAAAAAAAAGTAATCAACATAACACATTGAATGGTCAAATAAATTAGTTAAAATTCAGTTTTGTCTAAAGTAAATTACAGAGCCTCAGTAAACTGACAATTGATTCGTATTCTGTTCAGGCAGTCTGACAGCCCACATTTTCACTACACTGTTTGGGAGAACATGTGTCAGCTGGAACATAATTTCTTAGGAATTTGAGGGCATTAAATACTCCCTTGCAGATGCTCACAAAATATGTACCCATTTTTGCCATATGGGAGAGACAAATGAAAGTCTTTAAGGATCAACAAGAGAAAAAACAAAACAATGCTTGTGCTGATTAAACTAAGTGCCAACTTGAGATAATATCCACTTTGTGAAGTGTCAGGAATGATAAGAGAGCTTTATATATATAATGGCACAAACAAAAGAAAATAGTATAGTAAAATTGATAGTCTATGTTTATTTTTGAAAAATACTGAACTCTGATGCAAGAAATACCATAGTGATTGTCTATGTCTCAGTTTTAAGCAGGATGTAGAAATGAAAACAAAAACATTCCAATATGTTACTTTTTTTCAATATAAGAAACCATTAAATAGCCAAAGAAGCTATTAAATGCACCCAGTCCTTTGAATATGACTGTAGGATACACAAAAACATCGAATGCTTTCCTCTAATCCTTTCTTATTCAATTAGAAGTCAACATCCCTCCTCTTTACATGTCATAAATTGGCTTCCTTTCCTGAACTTTTTATCTCAATAACTAGAGGCCCGGTGCACAAAATTCGTGCATGGGGGTGGGTCCCTCAGCACGGCCTGCACCCTCTCCAATCTGGGACCCCGCAGGGGATGTCCCTGTGGGATTGGCCTACACTGGCAGTCCGACATCCCTCTCACAATCCGGGACCACTGGCTCCTAACTGCTTGCCTGCCTGCCTGATCGTCCCTTAACTGCCTCTGCCTGCCTGCCTGATCACCCCTACCTTGCCCCCCTGCTGGCCTGATTGCCCCTAACCACCTCTGCCTCAGCCCCTAGCCTAAGCCACAGTCTGGCCTCCCTCTGCAGGAGGCTACCTGGTGAATCAGGAGAAGGCACCACCCCCATTACCCTGCTGCCACTGCCACTGCTGGCCTGAGCCTTGGCCCTTCACAGCTGTTGCAGCTTTGTCCAGAAGGACATCTGCCCTAATTAGCATATTACCCTTTTATTAGTATAGATTATTAGTATAGATTGGAATAACCATAACTGTGTTGGTCCTTTAAGTCACTCATTCCTTATAACCAGTCAACAAATTCTATCAATGGTACCTGACCTATATCTCTCCTTTTCCCCCTTGTCTCCATTTTCACTGCTTCTATTTCAGTCAAAATGATCAACTCAATTTATACAGTCTACTTAGCAAGGTTATAAATCCTTGCATAATGTTGTCCTCCTTCAACAAACCTGAGTAATACAGATTTCAATGAATAATAATACTCTTTTCATGGCACACCTCATTTTCCATAAAAATAATGCAGCTATAAAAATGGCTGTATTTGTCTACCAGTGCATATATGTAAGATTTTTTCATTATAAGTATAGATTTATATGTCATTACTGCAACAGTATATACTAGTACATTTGAAAGATACCATTACATTTAAGGTTTTTTAGTTTTTTTTAATCTTTATTGTTGAAAGTATTAGATATGTCCTCCTTTTTCCCCCATTGACCTCTCCCAGCCCACCCCACCCCAGGCCTTCACCACTCTATTGTTTGTGTTCCTGGGTTATGCATATATGCATATATGCTACAAGTTTATTGGTTGATCTCTTCCCACCAGCCCCTCCTCCCCTGCCTTCCCTATGAGGTGTGACAGTCTGTTCTCCTACGTTCATAGCATCCCAACTTATAATAGCTAAGATTTGGAAACAGCTTAAGTGCCCATCAGCAGATGAGGGAATTAAAAAACTATGATACATCTACATAACTGTAAAAAAGAAAGAATTCTTACCATTCTTACCATTTGCAACAGCATGGATGAACCTGGAGAGCACTATGCTAAGCAAAATAAGCCAGTTAGAGGAAGATAAGTATCACATGGTCTCACTCATATGTAGAATCTAATGACCAACATAAACTGATGAACCAAATAGATACAAAGATATGAGATTTTTTTAGTAGGGTTATGTACCTAAAATTAGAATTACTGGGTTATAGTGTATGAGTATGTTTAATTACAAAGTAATCCTAGTTTTGTCAAATGGTTGTACTAATTTACACCCCTACCGGTGTAATATATAAGCAATACTCTTGATTCCCGCTTGCTACAACACTAAATATTGTCAAACTTTTTAACCGGTGCCAAGAAAATGTATAAAAATATTTTTATGTTCATTTTTCTGATTACAAATGACATGGAATATGTCCTATTATTAGCTCTAGTTTTTCCTTATTCCTGCACCAGTGTAAACACAAAATGCACATGTGCAAATGCACACACACATATATACACAGTCACACTCACATATCCATTACTTACATAGTTTCAACTCAGTTTCTTTCAAAACAAAATTACTAACATCTCTTGGAAGGTTTTGTTTTTCCTTTCTGATTTCTTCTATGTCTGGTTTAGTAAGACACCTGTGTTCACCATACAACAGTTTCTATTTCTTCTATCATAGAATTGAACTATTTCATATACCAAATGTTTTACTTGTTTGAATATCCAAACAGGAGCATGTGAAATTAGTGACTATTTCTCTCACATCCTCAGAGCATACATAATAGGATGAACACTAAAGCTTATTAAGTGTCTCTTTAATCTTAAAATATATTTGTGCTGATTGTAGTAAACTGAAAATATGCAAAATGTTTTCCATTAATGTTATCAATTATTTTTGGTATTAATATTCCTTAATTTGTTGTCTTAGCTTTCAGGATATTTAAAGAATGTGTGAACAAAATGGAATACTACCGACCATAAAAAAGAAGGAAATCTTACCCTTTGTGACAGCATGGATGGGCCTGGAGATCATTATGCTATGTGAAATAAGCCAATCAGAGAAAGACAAGCACCATATGATTTCACTCAGATGTGGAATCTAATGAACAAAATGAACTAACAAGCAAAATAGAGACAGTCTTACAGATAGAGAGCAGGCAGACAGCTGTCAGGGGATAACAGTGTGTTATTGCTAGGAGAGGTGGAGGGAACTAGCGAATGATATGGGAGATAAAGGTGATGGAAGGAGACTTGGTGAACACACAGTACAGTGTACAGATGATGTTTTGTGGAATTGTGCACCTGAAACTGGTATAATTTTGTTAACCAGTGTCACACCAACAAATTCAATAAAAAAGAAAAAAAGTAAATGTATGTGCATGAGAGAAAGAGATACAAATAATACAAATTTACATATATAAGTATATAATTTAACACACATATTCTAATCCGAAATCATCTACTTGAGATCAGCATGACTACCAGAATACGAAACGTCCTATGACTCCCAAACACCCTAAGTGATTCCTGATTGCTTCGAAATGGGAGTTCTGCAAAAAATTCAGACTGTCCTGCCCAATGATTTATTGCCTACCACTGCCATAAGTATCCTCTTCTAACCCCGCTCCCTGGATTATGAATGCAATCATTCCACAAACACTCTTGAGCCCTGGAACATTCCAGGTATCTCTCTAGACTTAAGATTTCATTGTGATCAGTGAAAGCAAGTCTCCTGTCCTTGAAGAACTTCTATTCGGAAAGGAGAAATCAATATTATGCAAGCAAACAAATAAATACAAATTATTATTTCAGAGAGAGGTAAGAACTAGGGCAACCGACAATGTTTGCTATTTCAGAAATAGCAATAAAGAAAGGCCTCTCTGATGAAGTGACATTTGAGTGAGATCTTAATGATGAGAAGTTGGGTTCAGGTTTATGCCTTTGAAATTTGACTAAAGAAATCTCTCTGTTGCCAGGCTTTCCTAGTGCCTTGTACACCAAGCATGCCACCACCAGAGAGTCCCAGATGCCACTCCACCTTGCAGACTGCCCCAGTGCTGCTGGATTGTTTCACTGGGGAGGAAAGGGGCCCTCCCCTTTGTCCCTCACCACATATGCCCCCAAACACATGGAGGCTTCATAAAAGATGCCTCTTACATCAGCTGCTCTCCTCTACTCCTTAGCGTCTGCAGGCAATTTTCAAAATTTTAACAACGAAAATAAAGTATCTGAGAGTTTCAGATTCTCTGTGTACACCTGAGAAACTAACATCCCTCTCTCACCATTCATCTAAAATAGCCTTCAAGGCAAAGCGTTGCCACAGTGAAGAAAGTGCATAGACTTTGAAATGAAGACTATCTGGATGCAAAGGCTTACTTCTTTTCTCTTTTGTGTATAATGTTTATTTTCAGCAAACATTATGTTAATTAATTTAACAGCCATTTGTCCACATAAAGAATTGGTTAGACTTCCCTTTTTTCCCAAGCTTTAAATAGAACTTTACTTACTTATTTATCTATTTGTCTATTTATTTTTATTGAATTTATTGAGGTGACATTAGTTCACAAAACCATACAGGTTTCAAGTGTACGACTCAATAAATATCATCTGCAAACCGCATTGTGAGCCCATGGCCCCAAGCAAAGTCTCTTTTTTGTATTAAAAGAGAAGCAATTTAATTATTGACTATGGTTTGAATTACCCCTAACCTTCCAAGACTTATAAAGCTGAAGTTTGCTAGACGAAAAAAAAAAAAAAAAAAAAAAAGATACTCAGCAGGTCAGCTGTGTCTTTAAGTAAGCACCCTTAAATATTCTGTCATAGCAAGTGGGGTTTATAAATATCAAACAAGCCAATGGGGTCATGGTCCATACACTAATGCTTGAGAACTGCTGTTACCTGTGACCGTAAGAACAAGAGCGGCATTGAGCTGACTCAACACAAACAGGAATGTATGTTTCCTAGGGCTGGTGGGAAAAAGTAAATACTACAAACCAAGTGGCTTAAAACAACAGAAACTTATTTTCTTACCTGTTTTGGGGGCTTGAATTCCAAAGGCAAGGTGTTGGCAGAGTTGTTTCCTTGGGAGGCTCCGAGTCCTTCCTAGCTTCTGAGGACGGCCCGCAGGCCTCGGTGTTTCTTGGGTTGTTGATCCATCAGGCCATTCTCTGCCTCCACCATCACCTGGAGTTCTCCCGTGTTTCTCTCTTTTCTTGTCTTACAAAGACCAGTCATATTAGATGAAGGCCCCACCCTATTTCAGTATTACCTCGTTTTAACTAATTACATCTACAATTACCCTATTTCCAATTAGGGCCTGTTAGGGGCAAGCTCCTCAGCCAGGGTCTTGACCCTTCTGGATGCAGGGAATTCGAAAAACATGCGGGTAACCGGGACATGCTTTATTACGAACAAAGCAGCCAAAACTGGCTGGTCAGTGGTAACTTACAACACAATCATACACGCTCGAATAAAAGAGGCCTCGTGCCAATTAGTGACACTTGTGCTTCATTAACATAAACAGGTTACATAAGGGTGCGCTTGCCCAGTAAGTATAGTGCTACCGCTGAGCCATTGCCCCTATGCCTGTGTAGGGCAAAAGGGCTTTTCGCCTAGTAATACTGCCCTGTCCTCCCTGCACACATGCGCTTGGTGAGGAGGCCTTGAACCTCCAGTGAACTCTGTCGGGACCCCAACAGGGCCACATTCTGGGGTGTTGGGAGTTAGGACTTCAACATATCTTTTGGAGGCAACACAACTCAACCCATAATAAAAAATAGCTGTGTATTCACCCAAGACCTCTCATGTTAATATGAATCAAAATTTTCTAGGTAGCAGGCTAATGTTGGTGATTCCTAGCCTCAGGACCCCTGAATCACATTTTTCAAGGCTACTGAGCCCACATTAGAGATTTTTAAAAACTAGTACAAACGTTTTAAAATAACTACTATAAATACATGTACTAATGTTTCTATTGTAATAGTTTGTGCTATTCATAAGATAGAACACCTTTTGACATTGAACTTGGGTACAATAGAATACTGAATTTTAAGTTAGCCTAGTAGCATTATTGCTTATAGGAGGTTGCTATATTACAAAAGGAAATACATTCTTTGAAGTTGATTTCATCTGAAAATGAAGTATCATAATAAATGTCTTCTCTGTTTCTATCCTATTTTTATACAACTCTATTTCGGTTTTTATTAATCTTTATTCTTTATATGTTTCTCTTCTGTTTCCTTTAGAGCAGCGAGAATTCTTTTTACAAATACACATTCAATTTGACACATTCATAGTGCATACTTACTATGTATTTGTTTTGGTGATGAAAGCTTTGGAAATAATGTCCTTTAAAAAATAGCTACTTCGAAATGTGCAAAGAAGTACTTGTCAAACTTTAATATGCATGAGAATCAACTTGGGATCTTGTTAAAATAGATTTTGATTCCGTAAATTTGGGGTGGAGCCTGAGATTCTTCATTTCTAACAAGCTCCCGGGTGGCGCTGCTTCTGGTTTGTGATCTATGCTTTCAGTGGGAAGTGGATAAGAAATAAAAGGGAGGTACCTGCAAAATGCTAATGCAACACAAATATTTTTCTGGAAAATATTACAGAAAAAAAGGATGTAGATTTTGGACATCAAATATTACTAGAAGTTAATTGCCCAAAAGGAAAAAGAATACCCTTGGCAATGGGAGTGGAATAAGTAGGGGTTTGTAAGTAAAGATAATGACTAATAATTACTGTGGTTAGACACATGCTTTTAAAAATACACTTGTTGAGCTGAAACCGGTTTGGCTCAGTGGATAGAGCGTCGGCCTGTGGACTCAAGGGTCCCAGGTTCGATTCCGGTCAAGGGCATGTACCTTGGTTGCGGGCACATCCCCAGTAGGGGGTGTGCAAGAGGCAGCTGATCGATGTTTCTCTCTCATCGATGTTTCTAACTCTCTATCCCTCTCTCTTCCTCTCTGTAAAAAATCAATAAAATATATTTAAAAATACACTTGTTGAAAAAAAAAAAACAGATTCTTAGAACACAACCCAGAAACAGTTATTTAGAATTCAGGAGACTAAAGGCATGAGGCTCACTCATAAGTAAATTCTAAACTCATATCTGCCACCTCAAATTTGGGCTTCAGGTTGTATGCCTGCAGGGAGGAATATATGCTTGAACACACCTGTGGCCAAAGGGGTGAAGAGCATCCTGTCCTTTTTCTAGGAATTTACATTTTATTTTTCTAAAAGTGGTGTTCAGCGCTTTTTTTTTTTCAATGCTTTGTTCTTATGAAAAGAAAAATTGAGCATACCTCATATAAGTGCCACTATTTATTTAATAAATATACAAATATAGTCATATGCCTATACTATTTCATTTTAAATCACAACTCTCTAGCTGACAGAGGCCTGAGAACAGCAGCCTTATGAATAGTCCAACAGCAACCCACTTTTTGTCTCTGATTTTAAATGTTGATACATTGGTCACTTTTAAGTGTATTAAAATTGTTTTTTGTCAATTTAAACATTCTCTTAATCATAAATCCTAATTGCTGTGGAGCAAGACAAAGGTGTTAAGAGCTATTTTAGAAGCAATGCTTTTCTTTGTGTTTTATTCTCTCTCTTTCTCCTGCTGAAATAGGGAAAAAAGAGATAGCAAACTTGAGCTCCTGGATTATATGATTTCCCCATGCATCCCATTCATCTATTTATATTAGAATGGCAAACATTTATATCCTATTGGCTTACAGAGTGAAATTATTTATAGTTGTCATTGGTTGTCGATTTTATGATAATGTTAGTGGAAAGGTCTCCAGTCCCTCCAAATGTAAAGGGTGTTTAAAGAGTAAGATAATGCTCAACAGTTGAGAGGATATAACCAACAAGGGAGAACTGATGCAGTAAGAACAAAGCTGAATTGTTGCAATGTGACTGTTGTCTTCCAATAGCCTTATCCACGTCTTTTTATGCTCCAGATAAACTATCTTACATAGTAGTGAATAAGTAATAATGGCTCATATCCCAGCTGTGAGCAGTTTTGTGGTTAGTAAAATAGGGAGCAACCAGGGATTTCCAATCTCAAATAACAATGTGTATGACAAGTGAAACTTGAGTAATTTTCAATGAATAATTATGTAAAAGAAGAACAGAAAATGATGGCCATGTGGCTCAATTTTTTAATATAATCTCATCTGTGTTTAAAACTTGAGAACCAGGAACTTAATAAATTAGAGAATTTCTATTAGTTACCTCACGATATTAGGCAAGTTGTTTAACTTCCGAAACCCTTCATTATTCCCATCTACCTAGCATAAAACGGGAAGTTAAGTGAGACTTTATAGATTTCACTTAGGACACAGTGATAGATAAAATTTGGTTACAGCCTCTCTCACGGGTCCCTTCTCTTCTTCTCCTGTGCTCAGCCTTGGAGGTCCCAGGACTCAGCTGCAGGGCTCTCCTCTTTCCTTGTACACTCTCTCCCTGGAAAAGCTCTTCTTGCCCATTGTTTTAGAGACAGTCATACCTTGGAGACGTTGCAGGTTCATTTATGAGAGCACTGAATAAAGGGAGCATCGCAATAAAGCGAGTCATACACTTTTGATTGATGGCGAATCTTCCCTTCAATTTGTAAATGTAGAATCATGAGTTCAATCAAGCGAAATGCAATAAAATGAGGTATGCCTGTACTACAGATACAACTTGGGCCCCAGTTTTTCATCTCCAACCCAGACTGTTCTCTTTCTTGAACTCTAGCTTGGCTTATTGAACAATGGCAACTGCCTACTTAACTCCCATAGATGTCTAATGAGCATCTTCGACATCACACATTCACAACTGATATATAATTTACCCATTCCCCAAACCACTAATCCTCTGTTGCCCCAGCAAGTAAGACAACCCGATTCCCATCAACTCATGTTCAATCCATTGACAAATCCTATTTTCTCAACTTTCAAAATACCTCTGAAACTCACCAATATGCACTTAGCTTTACAGTTGTCATTATGCCCAACAACCATCATCTCTCACCTGAGCTGCGACAATAGTCTACTAATTGGGCCTCCTGCTTTTATCCTCACCCAGCTGTAGTCTATTCTTTATTTAGCAGAAAGAGTAATTATTTAAAAAATATGTCAGACGGTGCAACTTGATGGCTTATCTTTTAGAGCAAGTATGTCAAACTCTCGGCCAGCAAGTTTGACATACTTGTTTAGAGCACAATCATGTCATGTCACAGCTTCCGTGGCCTGGCTATCTCTCTGCCCTCATTTCCTAGTATTTGCTTTTCCTCATTCCATTTTATTCCAACAGGCAAAATTTAACAAGCTCCCATCCCAAGGCTTTTGGATTTCTAGGCTTTTTCATGAATTAGGGACGATGTTGTATGGCTGAGACATCTGGGATAGCTGCAACCTCTATTCATTTTTTTAATTTTATCCTCAAAGAAGTCACATTGAGATTTTTCACAGGGTAGTAGCATATTTTCCAGAAGCCAAAGAGGGACAACTTTAATATGTTAATGCAAGCTTCTGGTTGTATTATGTTTGTTAATGTATCATGGACCAAAGTAAATTCCATGATCAAACCCAAGAAAAATGTGGAAGGGGGTGATAAAAGAGCATGGGCATGTGAATGCAAAATTTAATGATGGGGTGACTATAACAATGATTAGTTTCCTATTGTTGCTGTAATAAGTTATATAAATACAGTGACTTAAAAGACTGAAAAAAATATTATCTTGATGTTCTAGAGATTCAAAATTAGTCTTACAGAGTGAAAATAAAATTGAGGCTTGTGGAGAGCAGCTATAGTGTTTGGACAGGTTCAAGCCTCGGACTAATGAGGGCACAGTCCTCTCATTGCCACGTGCAAGTCCCAGCTTGGAGGGCAGAGCCCTCCCAGCACAATTATAGCCAACAGCTATAGTTGTAAGCTTGAACCTATGGTCCGAACACGTGGCCCCATGTGCCTGAGTGATGTGGGCTTGATAGAGTTCAGGTGCATGTAATTGAGTAGGATCAAAACTCATGAGAATGTTGTGAACATCTTGACCATGCCCTTACTTTGCTTCGTGGAATGTGGCTACAAAATAAAGACATGGCTTATAGTCCATGGTGCTGTCACTAGCTCTCCATCAGAAAGGCTCTCCATCAGGGAGGGCAGCGTCCCTCCGAGACGCAGCTTTCATTGTCTTGTCTGTCTTTCTCAATCCTTCACCGCCCCCACTCGGGCTCACCGAAACTGGCTGAGCTGGGGCGGCACATAAGATGCCCAATATGGGGCTGAGTATGCCATGGCCGTGCCAGCCTGCCACAGAGGCTTACAGGGCTTTATTCGGGAGGAAGAATATGTTTCCAGGGAAGAACTTAGCATCCGTGCCTTTTCCAGCTTCTAGAGGCCGCCTAAGTTCATTGGCTTGGGACCCGCTTCTTCCATCCTCAAAGCCCACAACTGCCTTCTCTACTTCTATCATCCCATTTCATCTTCTGACTTTGACTGTCCTTCTCCTGTCTGATGAGGACCCTTCTAATCACATTGAGTCCATCCACATAATCCAAAAATTTGCTTCATCTGAAAATACTTAATTTAACCACATCTGCAAAGTCTCTTTTGACATATAAAGTAACATACTCAAAAGTTCTGGAAATTAGGTAATACATATCTTTGGAGTCCATTATAAAACACACTGCACTTACCACATAATGTATTCTTATGGCCTAGAAAGAAATTCGGGCATAAAGTGAGTGCTCCTTAGATACTTGTATGAACAAATTATTGGAGTAAATTTATTTAAATACCTATTTATGCTATAAAATACTCTGAAAAGAAACTGTGTATGCAAGATAATCTTCAAATATATTGATCAAATAGGATGTATTATGAATTGAAAGAAAAATAAAGGCAATATTTATATTGCAATACATGCATTTAATTGTTTGCAGGTATATGTATGTGTGTATTGTGGGGCACAGGAGAAATTGAGTGGTTAATAATACTAATGATATAATAAAACTTTGAGTTTTATGTAGCAATAATATAAAAACTATTTCAAATATGTATTATTGACTAATGTGCAATCAATTTTTCTAAGCATTTTACTTGTATTAACTCACTTGGTCTTTGCAACAATTCAGTGAAGTAGATACAATTAATATCCATCATTCCTGATGAATATGTGAAAACAAAATTGTTTAAATGATTTGCTCAATATTTCAGGGCTACGGAGCAGGGGGCAATGAATGAAACCCATGCCCAGGCAGTGGTTTCAGAATAAGCTACATTAATCATTAAGCAGAGAAAAATAATGGAGATGGTTTTGATAGCATAATTGTGTAAGTTTTCATTATCCCTAAGCCCATCTCACCCTTATCCTTCTTTATGTTGGCTATTTACTACAACAGCCTATCTGTTTTCACATGACCTAGTTTAAATTGTGTTTCTGTTCCTTGATGTGAGAACTAGCTAACACACTTTTTTATATTGGGGGAATAAGATCTATACTGCAAAATTTTGTAAAGGATAAAAGAAGTTCAGAAAGAAGAAAAACTAGTAGAAATTAAAGGTTTAAAAGAAATTGTGAACAAGAAGAGATGTTTACATGTGTCTGAATAGTATGGAAGAAAGACAATCAAATCCTCAATGGGTGCTCCATTCACTTACATCCTATATAATAAAAGCCTAATATGCAAATTTCTCCTTGACTGGGAGTTTGACCAGGGGGTGGGAAGGGAAGCCCCACCGTCCAGTGGTGGGGGCAGTGGCAACAGCAGGTGGCTGGGAGAAGGGAGGCATCCTGGCCAGCAGCCAGCAGTCACTAGGACAGCAGTTGTCAACCTTTCAGACGTCATGGACCACCGGTTGGACCACTAGTTGGCGACTGCTGTGCTAGGGATCCTACCCATGCATGAATTTCATGCACTGGGCCTCTAGTTTCAAATAAAAGATCATTTTTGTTTTGTTGTGCTTTATTTAGGTCTTTCCTTCCTTTTGCATAGAAGTACTTATCTTTTCAATATGATTGTAATATGTGTCATACATGACTTCATATAATTACATTACTTCATGAATCTTTATATACAGATGATAACAGTTTTGAGGAAAGCTTTTCCCATAATTCTCAGAAAATCACTTGGTGAATTCCAGGTACCACCTTGCATTAACATATATATGAACAAATACTTTATTAATTTTGAAATCATGGTGTTTCATAATCATTATCCCATTGTTCTTCTAAATAATTAATTACCAATAGGTTGGCTTTCACTAATACTTTAAAATATAACAATTTATACAATAATTTGCTTTTTGAATTAGTAAAGTTTTTTGTTATTAATTTAATAATAATAATATACTATATATTCAAAAAAGGGTATCCACACTGAAATGTAATAATATTGTTGGGAAATTGAGTTATATTTCTATAAATTAATTTGGAAATATTTTTAAGAATATGAAAAGTTTTGCTCTAGCCAGCTCAATGGATAGAGTGTCGGCCTGTGACTGAAAGGTCCTGGATTTGATTCTGGTCAAGGGCACATACCTCAGTTGCAGGCTCCTCCCTGCCCTGGGACCTGGTCGGCTTGTGCAAGAAGCAACCAATCGATGTGTTTCTCTCACATTGATATTTCTCTCTGTATTTCCCTCTCTCTTCCACTCTCTCTAAAAATCAATAAAAAAAAACATCCTTAGGTGAGGATTTAAAAAAAAAGAAAGAAAGAAAAAAAAGAATCTGAAAAGTTTTTAGGGCTTTTGACCCAACTATTTTTCTTGTAATTTGCATAACAACATAATTCAAAATAGCAGAGAAAGGCAGAAAAAATGAAATTAATATATAAAAATGGGCATGGCAAAAAAATTATGTAAAAAATATTGGAATAACCTGTATAATAAAATTGCCTTAAAATATGTTATATTTATAAAACAAATATTGTTAACAATAAAATGATGTTTTTAAAGCATGAAAAATGTATATGCAGAATTTCAATTATAAAAATTATCATCAAAATAACATACACATTATAAATTTATGTTAAAATATACAATAAGAAATTGAGAGAAACAGATTGAAATGTACTTTCTGATTTTTTGTCTTACAAATAAATAGTTCTAATGCATATTAGACTCAACATATAATTTAATCAGTTGACCTTATATCTGCACATTTGCTGCAGTGATTTAGAGTAATATTGGCTAGAACTGGAGAGTCACTTGGGAAACAAGTTTGAGGGGGAAAAAATATGTCAGTTAATGTAGTTATTTCCCCAGTTGATGATAAAGAAATGAAATGAATTTTTCCAACTTCAGCATGGTTGAATAAACTGAACATCATTAAGTCTGAAGGATGGAAAGAGCCCTGGAGATGTCACACATTTCACCCCTTGCTACATAAATTGTCCCCCCTAAAAAAATGAGGATATGTCCTATTTTGTATTATAATTCTCTAGAGAAAGCATTGCTATAACTTCCCATTGTAACTTAGTTGTTTTTTTTTCAATATTTAAAAGTTCTTTTAAGGAAAAACTTACTTCTTAAAACCCCAAGACAAATATAAATAACCTTCTTATTGGAAATTAAAATTTTCCAATTACCTTAAATTCTTTACAACCTAGTTGATCACTGTTTAGTCATTTTCTACTTTAGTTAAAGGGTTTTACATCTTTCAACTTTCTCCAATACATGCTATTTTTCAGTCACTAATTATTATTGAGCTCTTTTCTGAGGTCTCCAGGTTCTGTGCATGTGAGTTAATTTGTGTAGGGAAGAACTACCGTATTTTCCGGCGTATAAGACAACTGGGCGTATAAGATTTTCCTGGGTTAAAAAGTTGTCTTATATTCCGGAAAATACGGTACACACACACACACACACACACACACACACACACACACATACATATATATATATATACTGTATTTTCCAGCGTATAAGACAACTTTTTAACCCAGGAAATCTTATACGCCCAGTCGTCTTATACGCTGGAAAATATGGTAGTCACATCCTAATTCTTTATTTCATAAACTAGAGGTCCAGTGCATGAAATTCATGCATGGGTAGGATCCCTAGCACAGCAGTCGCCAACCGGTGGTCCGTGGACCACTGGTGGTCCATGAGGTCTGAAAGGTTGGCAACTGGGTGTTTAAGAAAACCTTTGAAACAGCTGTCGCCAACCAGTGGTCCGTGGACTACTGGTGGTCCATGAGGTCTGAAAGGTTGACAACCACTGTCCTAGTGACTGCTGGCTGCCAGCCAGGATGCCTCCTTTCTCCCAGCCACCTGCTGTCACCACTGCCCCCACCACTGGTTGGTAGGGCCTCCCTTCCCCTGGATGCCTGCAATCGCTGGCCCCAACCCCTGGTCAAACTCCCAGTAGAGGGGGAAATTTGCATATTAGGCTTTTATTATATAGTACTTTAGTAAGTTACTTTAATATTTTTTAACTCATAATGATTGATTTTCTACTTAAAAAAATCTTTGTTGTTGAAAGTATTACATATGTATCCTTACCACCCCCCCCCCCCATTGACCTCTTCTGGCCCATTCTTCCCCCCTCCTCAAGGACTCCACCATCCTATTGTCTATGTTCATGGGTTATGCATATATGCATACAAGTTCTTTGGTTGCTCTCTTTCCACCCACCCACCCTCCCCACCTTCCCTTTGAGGTTCGACAGTCTGTTCCATGCTTCTGTGTCTTTGGATCTATTTTGTTCTTCAGTTTATTTTGTTCATTGGATTCCACATATGAATGAGATCATATGATATTTATCTTTCTCTGCTGGCTTATTTAGCTTAGCATAATACTCTCCAGGTCCATCTATGCTGTTGCAAATGGTAAGAGTTCCTTCTTTTTTACAGCTGCATAGTAGTCCATTGTGTAAATGTACCACAGTGTTTTCCATTCATCTGCTGATGGGCACTTGGGAGATTTCCATATCTTAGCTATTGTAAATTGTGCTGCTAGGAACATAGGGGTGCATATATCCTTTCTTAGTTCTGAGATATATTCCTAGAAGTTCTGAGTTCTTGGGATATATTTCTGAGTTCTTGGGATATATTCCTAGAAGTGGGATCACTGGATCAAATAGGAGTTCCATTTTTAATTTTTGAGGAAACTCCATACTATTTCCTACAGTGGCTGCACCAGTCTGTATTCCTACCAGCAGGGTACTAGAGTTTCCTTTTCTCCACATCCTTGCCAGCACTTATCACTTATTGGTTTGTTGATGATAGCCATTCTGACAGGTATAAAGTGATAACTCATTATAGTCTTGATATGCATTCTGCGATGATTAGTGACTTTGAACATTTTTTCATATTTCTCTTGCCCTTCAGTATGTTCACTTTGGAGAACTGTCTACTTAGATCCTTTGCCCATTTTTTGATTGGATTGCTTATCTTTTTGTTAATTTGTATGATTTCCTTATATATTTTGAAAATGAACCCCTTATTGGATGTATCATTGGCTCTCTCATACAATGGGCTCTCTTATCATTTTGTTGATGGTTTCTTTTGCTGTGATGAAGCTTTTTATTTTGATGTAGTCCCATTTGTTTATTTTCTCCTTAGTTTCCTTTGCCCTAGAAGATATATTGGTAAAAATATTGCTAAGAGAGATATCTGCCTATGGTTTCTTCTAAGGTTTTTATGGTTTCATGACTTACTAGTACATTTAAGTCTTTTATCCATTTTTTTATTTAATCTTGTGTATGGTGTAAGTTGGTGGTCTAGTTTCATTTATTTTGCATCTATCTCTCCAATTTTCCCAACTCTATTTATTGAGGAAACTGTCTTTATTCCATTATGTGTTCTTGCCTTCTTTGTCAAATATTAATTGAGCATATGGCTTGGGTCGATTTCTGGGTTCTCTGTTCTGTTCCATTGATCTGTACGCCTGTTCTTGTGCCAGTACCAGGCTGTTTAGAGAACAGTGGCTTTGTAGTATAACGTGTTATCTGGTATTGTGATTCCTCCAACTTTGTTCTTCTTTCTCAAGATCGCTGGAGCTATTCATGGTCTTTTTGGTTCCATATAAATTGTTGGAGCCTTTGTTCTAGCTCTGTGAAATACGCCGTTGGTATTTTAATGGCGAGTGCATTTAATCTATAGATTGCTTTGGGTAGTATGGACATTTTAATGATGTCGAGTCTACCAATATGTACACAAAAAGTCACTTTAATTTTTAAATACACTGCTTAAATAAAATTTTTGTGAGTTTAGTATAACCACAGCCAATATTTTGTTATGTAAAAGTTTACAGTTAAGGAGAATAGTACAGTCAGTGAGCTCCATGATATATTTGTAACCAATTCTCTTGATTATCACAAAGTAACACATAATTTCAGATTTAATTTTAATACCAGGCCTTTCTCTTTTAGTTCAATTGCTAAAATAGCATACTAATCTCTTTATAATACATATTACTGCCATGATCAAATTTACAAGGGTAACATTTTAAAAAATGAACATGTAGTTTCATTATACTTTTCTCAAAAGTTTGTAATTATGACAGATTGCTTCTTAGATTGTGTGTGTGTGTGTGTGTGTGTGTGATAAAAACACTTAACATGACCTAATCTATTGACAATTTAAAAAAAAAAATCCTATTGTTGAGGATAATACAGATGTCCCCTTTTCCTCCCACTACCCTCCTCCACCCATTTCCTGCCTCCCTCACCCCCCAGGCCTTCACCATCCTATTGTCTATGTCCACAGGTAATGTATATCTATACTAATAAAAAGGTAACATGCTAATTAGACTGGATAGACTGGACGTCTTCTTGACAAAGCTGCAGCAGCTGTGAGGGCTGAGGGGGGCTGGCGGCTGGCAGTGGCAGCAGCAGCGGGGTGGTGGGGGTGGCACCTTCCCCTGATCGGCCTGGTCGCCTCCCCCAGAGGGAGGCCAGACTGCGGCTTAGGCCCATTCCCTGCAGATGCGGGCCTAAGCCTCCAGTAGGACATCCTCTGAGGGATCCTGGACTGTGAGAAGGGACAGGCCAGGCTGAGGGACACCACCCCCCCACCCCACAGTGCATGAATTTTCGTGCACCGGGCCTCTAGTATGCATATAAGACCTTTGGCTAATCTCTTCCCTTCCCACCCCCTTCCCTCTGAGATTCATCAGTCTGTTCTGTGTTTCCATTCCTCTAATTCTATTTTATTCAAGGGTTTATTTTGTTCATTAGATTTCTTCTTCATTTATTTTTATTTATAGATTCAATTGTTGATAGATAGGTATTTATTAGCATTTTAATGTTCATATTTCTTCTTCTTCTTCCTTTCCTTCTTCTTCCTTTTCTTCCTCTTCTTCCTCTTGTTAAAGAATATCCTACAACATTTCATGTAATACTGGTTTGGTGGTGATGAACTTCTTTTTTTCTTGTCTGTGAAACTCTTCATCTGACCTTCAATTCTAAATGATACCTTTTCTGAGTATACTAATCTTGATTGTAGGTCTTTGCTATTTATCACTTTGAGTATTTCTTGCCACTCCCTTCTGGCCTGCATAGTTTCTGTTGAGAAATTACCTGATAGTCATATGGCTGCTCCCTTATAGGTAACTAACTGCTTTTCTCTTGATCTTTTAATATTCTCTCTTTATCTTTAATCCTTGGCATTTTAATTATGATGTGTCTTGGTGTAGACCTCTTTGGGTTCTATTGATGAATATTTGCGTGCCCAGTAAGTATTAACTATAGGCACAATGTGGTAAAGCAAATATCTAGAATTTATTCATCTTGTATAACTGAAATTGTACACGTGCTGGACAGTATCTCCCCATTTCCCCATCCCCCAGCCATCACTCTGATCTATTTTCTATAAGCCTATTTTACATACATTGTGGAATAAGGTACATAAGTGGAATAATGTACATTTGTCTTTCTGTGATTGATTTATTTTATTTAGTATAATTTTTCCCAGATTCATCCATATTGCCAAATATGAGAGGATTTTCTTCTTTGTTAAAATGCTATCTATTCCGTCTACTTAAGTCTAGGTAAGAATATATTTGGTAGTTGGACATTCACTTAAAACATGAATTTGGACACAGACCTTCTACCCTTCACAAAAATTAACTCAAAATTGATCACAGAAGTAATTGAAAAACACAGAACTATCAAATTCCTAGAACATAACAAGAAAAACTGCTCCAGTTTAATTCTTTTACATGTGGCTATCAAGTTTTCCCAGCATTCTTTACTAAGGAGACAATTCTTTCCCCGTTGTATATTCTTAACTCCTTTGTCAAAAATTAATTAAGCATATATGCATGGGTTTACTTCTGGGTTCTTTATTTTGTTTCACTGATTAATATGTCTGTTTTTATGTCAATACCATACTGTTTTGATTACTGTATTTCTGTAATAAAGTTTGATATTAGGAAGAGTAAACACCCCTGGGAAAAAAGAAATCCCAGTGGCCACTGGGGGCGATTTGCTATGTGTCAGAGCACTCAGCCTTAAATAAATTAAATGTTTCTTTTTTTTTTTTTTTCTTCTCACAGACTTCCACACACGAACAAATAATTATACCTAGGCAGACAAACAAAATATCAAACAAACATCTGTACTTATACCATTTCAGTAAACAAGTATTCTTACAGTTTTGGGATCTGTAAATCAAAAGCATTAACATCAAAGCCGTAGTCGTCCGCCCGCTTTCTGAAGTCCTGGAAATTTTTCAAAAAACATTGTAGAGGGGAACACAGAGACACAGACGAACCTTGACCCATTTTGACGAAGACCAAAACACAAAACAAATAGTTCCGACACCAACATGACAAAACACAAGACAAACACCTGTTGAGAGGGAGAGCCTCCAGCCCCTTCTGGGGGGTCCCTCTCTCCTCTCACCGTGGGCCGAGGACACCGTCGTGTCCTCCGACCAGAGTCTGGAGGTTATGCTGCGTCCAGCCCTCCGACAGACTCCCCCTTGAGATCTCAACCCAGGCGCCTTACCTCCTGAGACCGGTCTCCCTATTTTCAATAAATCCTTGCGGCTCCTGTCTCCGGCTAAGGTCCCTGAAAGGAGGGAGAGCCTCCAGCCCCTTCTGGGGGGTCCCTCTCTCCTCTCTCAGGAGGGAGAGCCTCCAGCCCCTTCTGGGGGGTCCCTCTCTCCTCTCGCGAAAGGGAGAGCCTCCGGCCCCTTCTGGGGGGTCCCTCTCTCCTCTCTCTCGGGTATCTCACTGGGGCCTCCAAATGTTGTGGGGTCGAACCCTGGAGTCAAAAATAAGACCACCGGAGGCTGCTGATTGATTAAAAAAGCAGGCAAGGATTTATTGAACTGGCCAGGACGGCCGCGAGGGCACCACATGCAGGTAGCCACCCTCACGACCGCACTGTCCCAGGTGTAGGCAGTCCTTTTAAAGGCCCAAACCACAAAAATTTTCCTTTGTTCTAAATGCTAAATTCTAAAGTCTGGGAACAGCCTGCATGAGGGTTCCCAGCCTCTGCTGGACTTTATTGGAATGTGGCCCTATCTTGCGAAAGCAGTTTTTACAGAAGCAGAACCAAGCGGAGTCAGTAATCTCTAAAGGTTATCTACAGTTTCTACTCCTGGAGCTACTGAGTCAGTGGGAATCAATCTCCTGTAGTCCTGGTCCACAGGCACAGGAAAATTACCTCTGTGAGTCTCCAGGTCTCAGTCTGGAAGCTGAGGTAACCACCCTATTGTCCATGCAAGCAAGTGTGTACAGAAGCCAGAATATTAGGGTTAAAATTCAAACAGCAGTTTTTACCTAAGTATGGTTGCTACCATACTTCAATCATAGGGGCAGGTGGGGAAGTGTCCACCAGTTTCCTTGGTCTCTGGGGAGAGTCTCCGGTGGTCCCCAGCTGTGTGCTAAAATTAGAAGCTGGGCCCTCAAGCAGCAGCTTATAACGTATACAAATAGGCTGCTTGACTGGAGGTGGGCATTTTGTGTGCTTCCTTTGTGCTAAGCACTGGTGAGCAGTCCTGGGTCTGTGAAAACTGCTTCTTTGTTTGCTATTGTTGTTGGCCTTTAGAGCTAGGTATGTTGGGGGCCCATGGCTTAAATGGGAATCTTAAGAGTTGGGGTGATAGATGTGCAGAATTGGGGTTCCATTCTGAAATGAGATTTTTGGATTGGAACAACGTGGTGTTCCCCTGTGCAGGATGGTTCCCTGGATTCTTTTTCTGTTGGAGTCAAGGAATGAAACCACAGATGGAAGGTGGTATAACAAAGGTGGAAATTTATTGAAGAACAAGTACAGATTCCTACATGGGGATGGGGAAAGAGTCCCACAGAATGGACTCCCATGTGGGGAGGGGGAAAGAGTCCCACTGAGTTCCTTTTCCCTATGGCTTATAAGGGCTCCAGATCTTGGTGCCTTGATATCTCCTCTGATCGGTCACTATTCCCTTGGAGTGGTTACTATAGTAACTCCTGGGCTCAAAGGTGGAACTTCACATGGCACATGTGACGTTCTCCCTCCTCCTTCCTTATTGTTTTCCTATTCCCTTTGGGCTTTCTTCTTCTCCTTCTGGATGAAGGGCTTCCTTCTCTTTATTTTGCAAATATAGACCTTTTGCTATCCCCAGCTCCCTCATTCTATGGAAGTGTACCTGTTGCAGCTTTTCAGCTCTGTGCTTCTTCCATGGTCGCCTTAATTTCTAAAACTTCTTAAATTTCCTAAACCTGTCTTTTTCATCCCTAAAAAGTCCTGTTTCAATTCTATTGTATGGTACTGTTGTGGGAGTGGGGTTTATGATGAAAGACTCTCAGCTTTTTCAACCCAGTTCAATGTGGGTATTAGCTCATTTGCCCAAATTGTAGGATTGGGTCAGCTAGTTTCTGGATTTCTCTGAGGGATTGCTGCAGCTGTACTTTGGTACATTCCTGGGAGGAGGGAAGTTCAGGAGCCTCCTATGTTGTCATTTTGGTTGACCTTCCCCACCCTACATTCTTCAGCCAAAACAGACATGATTTTAAATTCTGTCACAGATCTATGGACTGTATCTAACCTATCTACAGCTCCGTTTCTTCATCTGCAATCATAGGAAAAACAGAACCCCCATCTTGTAGGGTTTTTTGAAGATTAAATGAGACAATGTAAAAAATAGAGCAGTTACTACTTATTAACTGTAAATAGATATTAATTATGATGTTTATTGTCATGTTTAATGTACCCTTCACTTCCAAATGTGAACTTTCTGAATTATAGGCCAGAATATTCTCCTTAGAATACAAATATAAATATTATTTTTCCCTTAAAATTTTCTTATACTTTATTATTTTTATGTACCTCATCTTTTTTAAATTCTCTTTACTTATATTTATTATTGTCATATATCTCATCAAGTTGACATATCTAGAGCAATCATAAATATTTGCTTTTAACTCTTATTCTAACAAAAATTAAAGTCACATTTATAATGAATATAAGAAAAAAGAAAAGAGAAGCTGGTCATACATAAATTAAATTTACTTCTTTGTAAAAATTGATTTGCAATAATGACTAAATATGATTCATTAAATAAACAATCTCCTTAAGCCTTAATAAATTTTAAATGTAATTTAAAATTAGTTGAAAATACCATAATATTATTGTTTTTAGAAATATAGATATCAAGCAAGCCAGCAAAAACTGTTTGTTATCCTATCTAATAAAAGAGTAATATGCAAATTTACCATCACTCCAAGACACAAGATGGCCACCCCATGTGGTCAAAGATGGCTGCCAACTTGTGGACACAAGATGGCTGCCACAAGATGGCTGGCAGGGGAGGGCAGTTGGGGGTGACCAGGCTGGCAGAGGAGGGCAGTTGGGGGAGACCAGACCAGCAAGGGAGGGCAGTTGGGGGGGACCCAGGCCTGCAGGGGAGGGCAGTTGGGGGGATCAGGCCTGTAGGGGAGGGAAGTTGGGGGTGATCAGGCCAGCAGGGAGGGCAGTTAGGGGTGACTGGGCCAGCAGGGGAGGGTAGTTGGGAGCAGGGCAGGCTGGCAGGGCAGGGCAGTTAGGGGTGACCAGGCCAGCACAGGAGGGCAGTTAGGGGTGACCAGACTGGCAGGGGAGGGCAGTTAGGGGTAATCGGGCTGGCCAGAGAGCAGTTAGGCGTCGATCAGGCTGGCAGGGGAGTGGTTAGGGGGTGATCAGGCTGGCAGGCAGAAGCAGTTAGGGGCAATCAGGCAGAGGCAGGCGAGCGGTTGGGAGCCAGTAGTCCTGGATTGTGAGAGGGATGTCCAACTGCCCGGTGGTCGGACATCCCTCAAGGGGTCCCAGATTGGAGAGTGTGCAGGCTGGGCTGAGGGACACCCCTCCCCCCATGCACAAATTTCATGCACTGGGCCTCTAGTATAAAAATAATACATAATTTAAATTTTATCTGCCTAATTCACTGTGATTACTTTTAAAAATGTTACTTATTAATTTTTAGAGAGAGAGAAACATCAGTTAGTTGCTCCACTTGTTCATGCATTCATTGGTTGGTTCTTGTATGTGCTCTGAATGGGATAGAACCTGAAACCTTCACACATCTGGACAATGCTCCAATCAACTGTGGTTACTTTTATTTGGTGACTATTTTCTAGTCTGTGAAATGCTAACAGGAGTAACAAAGAAAGTTTTTCATGGTCACCATATACATTGGAATAATTAGATGTGACTGATTATTATAGCTCTGAGCATATGATCTTAGGTCTCAGCTTATAATATAAATTGTTTCTTTCATATTTCATATTTTTGTCTGATGAAAGGAATTTTTCAAACCTCTTCCTCTTTTGGTAATGTCATTACTACACTGATCATAATTTTTGCATTCCTTTCTATTCTAACTGACTTTTAGAACCTTGAACCTATCCATGCTTTAATTGTATTGTGTCACTGTATTACCAGTATTTTTTGCCTTGTTTGTTGTTAATTAGATGAGAAAAGAGTGGATTGATTTAAAGCACTTGAAACAAGTGGAGAATTTGAGATAAGCAGCCTATTTTATTATATCCTGTATAATAAATATGCTGGGCTCTCTGTTAAGAGAACTGTGTGATTTTAGCATAGTTTAGTAAAAATTTGTATAGTTCTGTGTACCTATAAATAATTCATTCAGAAAATGAATTTCCAGCAGTCAAAAATCAGCATATTATAACCAATCACCCTGTCACAGCAGGAACCCAGTTGAAGAAAAACTTTATAGGGCAAGTGGCACCACAACTGCTAACAATGACAAACAAAACACTAATGAGAATTGAGCATTGTATCCCCTCAAATCTCTAGAAACAAAATAAAATGCTAAGGAATTAACCAGAATACACTTATCCTATCTAATAAAGATGGACTATGCAAATTGACCGTCACTTTTTGACAAAGATGGAGGCACCCACAGCCAATAAGGAGGGAATATGAAAATTAACGTGACAAAGATGGTGGCAGCCAGCCTGGAGCAAAGGCGGGAGGCAGCTCCCGGCCCCAGAGCGAAGGCGGGAGGCAACACCTGGCCTGGGAGCAAAGGCGGGAGGCAGTGGCCAGAGTGAAGCCGGTCCTGGGTGCCAGAGGGAAACCGGTGCCAGCAGCCAGGGGAAGGAAGGCCTATTCTTGCACAAATGTTCATGCATCGGGCCTGTAGCTATTTTATAATGGAAACATACATGTGGCAAATTGGGACTTCCAGGATATACTAGTATTTTTACTACAGAGCCCATAACATGTAAATATGTGACTACAGATGGACAATGAAATATACTAACACCATCAAAATTAGGAAAAGACAATTGAATCTATGATGTAGATTATGATATCCTACATGAAATATTAAATAACACTACAGTTTACACACATATATTACATTATAAAGTCAATAAGGTGAAATAATAGGAATAAATGTAGAAAAAAGAAAAAAATAGATTGAAAACATTTTATATTCTAATAGACCATGTATGCAAGAAATTAAATTGAAAACAATAAAACTCCTCACTTTATAAACAATATTTTTCTAGTTCTCTCACTTAGATGTCCCAATAAATACTGTTACCTATTGCTGTCACTTTTTATTTATCTACAGTGCCCTAATGTTAACCGGATTCTCACTAAAAGAAGATAAGGTTCTTAGAAGTTGTCTGGATCTTGAGTCAGGGAAAATAAAGACAGAACAAGAACATTTTACTCCTACTTTAAAATTTTAATCTTACTGTTGCCAGACAGCAGGAACACTTTCAGAGATACAAATGAGTCAGTTTAAAGGAGCTTCCGTAAACAAGGAGTGATCATCTATAAGAATTCAATAAGGAAACAATACTTCTTTGAAAAACCATGAATACATGGAAGACATGATAATACTAAAAATATTAAAGAATATGTATATGCAAATGAATTTCAGGTGTTTACTTATTTGACATTAAAGTAACTAGTTCTACTTTCAGATGGGGTAGCAAAAATCTAAACAGGTGAAGTCAGTCAACAAAAATTTTAAGAAGGGTGCAAAGATCTATATTGAATTAGTTAATCCCATGGAAATATGTTCCTCTAACTATTGGATTCACATTGAAAAAAATTACTCTTTTAAGGTTTAAAGTAATTCATGAATTGACTCACTAAATGTTGGTTTGAGTGAATGGATTTTATTAAACATCCTTAATGCCCTTTCCAAACAGAAAGTCTCTCTCTCTCTCTCTTTCTCTCTCTCTCATACACACATACACACACACAAGTAAGGGATTATCAAGGTAAAATCTGCAGTATGTTTAGGTGATGTTGGGTTACCCAGGTTGAAAGATAAGGTGTCACTTGGAAAGTTTCATTATATAAAAGATAGTGAATTCTGGGTAGAATCTTCCTGGAAGCTCTACCTAGGTCCAAAAGATGAATCTGAGGTCTATAACTGTAGTATAAAATTAAAGCTGCCACAGAATGCATGAGATTATCATTATGTTTCACTTCATTAAGATAATGTATTTGTAATCCTGAGAAAAAGAAATCAATATATTACTGAATATTTTATGTAGCTCATGTTAGTAATATAAGTATGCTACTGGATATTGGAGTCTTTGCTTTATGTGTATATATATGTTTCCATAGACCTGAATTGTTAAATTAACCTGAGTTATGAAATTTATAGTTTATCATATTTATAATACCTTAGTGTATAGGAATATTTTGCTCATAAAATTTATATATTTGACATGAATGGGCCTATGAGATTATGAATGAGATTATGATGTTAAGTGAAGTAAATTGGACAGAGCAAGATATATACCATACTAGGAGCCCAGCGTGTGATTCAAAATCATGCGGTGCCGCCCACCCTCGAGTCGCTGGTCAGGCCCTGCCTCACTCCCCAGGCCCCGCAGCAGCCGTGGCTGCTGCTGATGAGGCCCTCCCACAGCGCAGGTGCACAGAGGCCCCTGCTGCCCCACCCCTGACGCTGCACACGCAACCTCCACCTGTCCGGTAGAAACATACATAAAAAGCATCATATTTTGTATGATCAAAGCTTCACGGTTAATTAGCATATTTCTCTATTATATATATATACTAGAGGCCCAGTGCACGAAATTCGTGCACAGGGGTGTGTGTCCCTCAGCCCAACCTGCACCCTCTCCAATCTGGGACCTCTTGGGGGATGTTTGACTGCCGGGCCTAAACAGGCAGTCAGACATCCCTCTCACAATCATGGACTGCTGGCTCCCAACTGCTCGCCTGCCTGCCTGATTGCCCCTAACCACTTCTGCCAGCCAGCATGATCACCTGCTAACCACTCCCCTGCCAGCCTGATCGATGCCTAACTGCTCTCCTGCCAGCCTGATGGTCCCCAAATGCCCTCCCTTGACAGCCCAGTCACCTCCAAATGCCCTCCCCTGCATATTCCCTCTTTATTAGATAGGGTTTTTTCTTTAACATATTGAACAGCCCTAACTGGTTTGGCTCAGTGGATGGAGCAACGGCCTGCAGACTCAAGGGACCCAGGTTTGATTCCAGTCAAGGCCAGGTACCTTGGTTGGGGGCATATACCCAGTGGGGACTGTGCAGAAGGCAGCTGATCGATATTTCTCTCTCATATATGTTTCTAGCTCTCTATCCCTTTCCCTTCCTCTCTGTAAAACATCAATAAAATATATATAAAAAAAGAAACATTTAAGATTCCTCCATATCTGCCTGGCTGGTGTGACTCAGTGGCTGAGACCCCAGGCTGGGGGCGTGGACCCAAACCGTTGCTTGGTGCTAGAGCATTCCCAAGTGGCTGCAGGCAGGGCAGGAACATCCCCACATCACCATAATGATGCGGATATGTTCCCGCCCTGCCCCCAGCTGCTTGGCGCCTGCACTCATAGGCTCCGAGTGACCAGGGGGCGTTCTGGGACCCCTGTCGCTCAGGGCCTATGGGCCTCAGGCTAGGAGCAGCCTGGGTCCTGAGGATGTTCCCGGGACCCAGGCCAATCAGCGGCTGCATATGCAAATTAACCCCCATCTTTGTTGGGTTAATTTTGCATACTCGCTCTGATTAGCTGTGGCCGTAGCGAAGATACAGTCAATTACCATTTTTCTCTTTTATTAGTGTAGATATATATATTTAGAGGACCAGTGCACGAAATTCGTGCACGGGGGGGGGGGGGGGGGGGGGGGTGTCCCTCAGCCCAGCCTGCACCCTCTCCAATCTGGGACCCCTCGAGGGATGTCCGACTGCCCGTTTAGACCCAATCCCGGTGTGATCAGGCCTAAACGGGCAGTCGGACATCCCTCTCACAATCCAGGACTGCTGGCTCCCAACTGCTCGCCTGCCTGTCTCCCTGATTGCCTCTAACCTCTTCTGCCTGCCAGCCTGATCACCCCCTAACCACTGCCATGCTAGCCTGATTGATGTATAACTGCTCGCCTGCCAGCCTGTTTGCCCCCAACTTCCCTCCTCTGCCAGCCTGGTCACCCCTAACTGCCCTCCCTTGCAGACCTGGTCCCTCCCAACTGCCCTCCCCTGCTGGCCATCATGTGATGGCCATCTTGTGTCCACGTGGGGGAAGGATCTTTGACCACATGGGGGCAGCCATCTTGTGTGTTGGAGTGATGGCCAATCTGCATATTACTCTTTTATTAGATAGGATAGAGGCCTGGTGCATGGGTGGGGGCCAGCTGGTTTTCCCTGAAGGGTGTCCCGGATCAAGGTGGGGGTTCCCTTGGGGTGTGGGGTGGCCTGGACGAGGGGCTTGTGGTGGTTTGCAGGCTGGCCACACACCCCGGTGACCCAAGCAGAGGCCCTGGTATCTGGAATTTATTTTCCTTCTACAATTGAAACTTTGTAGCCTGGAGTGGAGCCAAGCCTTCTGCTTGCTCTGTGGCGGCAGCCATTTCTGTTGCGATTTATGTATCTTCTATAATTGAAACTTTGTAGCCTGGAGTGGATGTCTAGGCCGGCCAGGGCTACAGAAAGCTTGGCTTCCTCCATTGCCCAGGGAAACCCTAGCCTCCTGCTCTTCCAGCTCCGTGGCTGCTGCCATATCTGTTGGGATTTATGTATCTTCTATCATTGAATCTTTGTAGCCTTGAGTGGAGGCCTAGGCCAGCAAGGGCAGGCGGAAAGCTTGGCTTCCTCCATTGCCAGGGAAACCCAAGCCTCCCTCCTGCTCTCTGTGGCTGTAGCCATCTTGGTTGGGTTTATTTGCATATTCGCTCCTGATTGGCTGGTGGGCGTGGCTTGTGTGTGTGGCTTGTGGGTGTAGCAGAATGATGGTTAATTTGCATATTACTCTTTTATTAGATAGGATATATATATGATTTCACTTATTTGTGGAATCTAAAAAACAAAAAAATGAACAAATAAAATGAAACAGAAACAAACTCATGGACACAGAGAACAAATTGATGGTTGACAGAGGGAAGGGGTTGAGAAGATAGTCACAAAGGGGAATGGATTAATAATGTATACTATAGGAAATATAGTCAATAATACTGTAATAACTTATAGATGGTTACTAGATTTATTATAGACTTAGTGGAGATTTATTGTAGATCATTACTTCATAAGGTATATAAATGTTGAATTACCCCTGAAATTTATATAATGTATGTCAACTATAACTAAAAATAAATTTTAAAAATTTTATATATTTTCCCTGTTATATGTTTTAAGTAATTAGGATAATCAAACAAATTAAATGTTTTACTGTAGCTTAAATATGTAAATAGAGGTAAATATTTAAAAAGACTTTAATCTCTCAATGGTATAAATTAGTTGAAAATAATTTGAAACTAAGGAAAATGACTAATCCCATTTTATAGATAATTACTCGATTAAGTAGGGGAGGGTGGGGTAAGGGGGAGAGATCAACCAAAAGACTTGTATGCATGCATATAAGCCTAACCAAGGAACACAGACAACAAGGGGGTGAGGGCATGAGTGGGAGAGTGGGGGGCTATGGGGGGATAAGGACACATATGTAATACCTTAATCAATAAAGAAAAAGAAAATAAAATTGAAAAAAAAGATTAAATACTCAAAGGAAACTAAATTTAAAGTTTTTAACTATAATAATTGAAATATTAATTAAAACAAAAGTAACAGAAACTATTTCTTCCTGTATAAAAATGCTTCCTTCAGACATAAAAAAAAGACCAAGAAGACTTGAATTACTTAGTTTATCACTTGTTATAATGTGTATTCTTACATTAAATGAATATAATATTTTATCTATTTCATTTTGATGTGAGTAGCTTCAAAGATATCTGACAATATTTAAAAATACTGAGATTTTTCATTGTGATCCTTTTTTTCAACCAAAATCTTCAAATTTATATCTGTGTATAAGAACATACTTAGCTAGCCATAAAATGGAGAGTACTAAACCTTGCTCTGAACCCAGCTAAGTGGTAAATAAAATAGGAAAGACAGAGACATTTTTAAGTTACATATAGTTTTATTAATGCAACTATTATGGATTAAAATGTATTTTAGAATCTTGTTCAATTATACAAAATAAAACTAAATATTTCATAACTAATTCAGGAAGGAAAAATTAAATAAAATTAATTAAATAGTATCTTATTTTATAAGCTTTAGATATTTTACATATAACAACTGATATGTTCATTCTAAGAGAAATGTCATTTTTCCCCTCTCTCCCTCCCTCTTTGTTTTCTTGCTTCCTTTATTCAGTCTGTCCTTCATCCCATCAACTATTTCTCCATCTTTTCTTTCCTCCTTCCTCCTTCTGCATATCCATCCTTATTTCTCCTCATTCCTACTTTCTCTCACTACATGTTCTTATTTCTTTCCAAAAATAATTTTTGTTAATGTACAAAGCATCACATTTTGTATGATCAATTGATTTTCTTATTTTTTTGAATGAATATCTCAATTTCCAAATATTCAAGGTTAGGCGTTAAGATTTATATTGAAGTGCTTACACATAAAGGTATGTTTATTTCTATAACCACTGATTCCACATCAGAAATATCACATCTTTTAAAGTTGAATGCTTTCTCTGATGGAATCCCGCCCCCACCCCCCGCCAACCCCCCACCTCATTTTACATTGTTCCTCTAATATATCACTGTTCACATACTGCCTAGCACTGTGGCTAATTGTTTCCTACATATTTTTGAGAGATCTGTTCTCATTAATTGTCTGCTGATTATACTGTGGAACTGCACGTTTCCATGTGTGCTATTTGATGAGTGGGCACATAAATTAGCTGCCACTGCTAATTCAAAATCCACAGTAGAATCCGTAGATTGACCAGCTGACTTCTTTCCTCCCAGACTGTTAAATTTATTGATAGGTTTTAAGAGAACCGACATGAACTAATCTGTATGAACTTTTAAAACTAAAAAATAGGAGTGCATTAAGGTTTTTTTCTCAACTTTGTCCACCTTCTTATACTCTAATTTGTGAGTATAGACCAAGACAAAACTTGGCAAGCGCATTTCTTTTTGCTGGCTGACTCTTTGGTAGCTTCTACCAACAGGAGGCAGTAGAGGAATAGTGAAACCTGGGAAAGGGAGATACCATAGTTTCCTCTTTGCTCCCTCCATCTGTTTTTGCTCCCAGTTCCTCTTTATGCCCCCTATTCCTTCAGTGTTACCACGGCAACACTTTCTCACTCCCAGGTGAAAGTTTGTCCAAAAGCAGCATTTGATTCTAGTTTGCAGTTTTTTCAATACTCAGAGAAGGAGACCCAGCACACACTGTCAGGGACAAGGCACCCTCGGGTTCCCAAGGCCCGTAGGGACCTTCACCCGGTCTGAGCAGTCAGTGGTAAGGGAGCAACATCTCCCTCTCATAGAAGTAAGTTCCTGCTTTCCGGACTCCTCCCTAAAAACATCTAGGTTTTAATAATTTCCATCTTTTTCCTTTGTCCCCACATCCCTAAGGGAATACTTGTTTTCTATAGTTGCTGTTGTTGTAATTTCTTAGTGTTTCATTTTTACCTTTCAAGTTATCTAATATCTGGTTAACAATTCTTTATAGTAAATTATTTTGTATTTTAATAACTGATATGATATAAAATGTCTTTAAAATGAGCATATAGACAGCAGTTCCTCATAGTTTCACTTACTCCTAATTGCCTTAAATCCAGATAACTTATTTCTGCATCTGGTAGCACTTGGTTTATAATGCATATTTAAAGATTTCTACAACCACTTCAACACTTGAAGTTGTTGAACCTTTATAATTGTACAAATGTCTAATGAACATAATTGAAAATGTATTGTTCTTAAAAAAATCAATAAAACTTGTCTCAAAAATACTATCCATACAACAAAATACAGCTAGTTTTCTACATGACTCTGAATAGGAACTCATTTCCTTAGATTTCCTTAACAAAGATGTGCCTTTATTTTGGGTTACAATATAAAAGTAAAATTTATTTAAGAAAAAAATTAAAATTATTTTAAATTATTCTCCATGATGCCAATGTGCCTAGCATAATTATTTATAAAAATCTATTCTTTAGTTCTGCTCATGGTTATTAATTTTAACTGTATGCCAGTCCCTATACAAAGAACAAGAATTAGATATGTCTTGATCCTTAGGAACTTACTAAAATTTATTTTATACTTAAAAGTAATCTAAAATAGATATAGAGTCTGTTATGTTATAATTCAACAGGGTCATGTTATAATTCATCCCTTTAGTATAGCCTAAGTGGGATAAACAATTCAGGATTATCTTTTATTTCCACAAAAACCCACAGCAAGACCTGTTTTGGCAAGTAGCTTGTTATGCCATCTATCTATTTAATTGTCTGTCTGTCTATCTTTTTGTTTAGAGAGAGAAGGTGATGGAGCAATACTGAGACCACTGGATTAGGGAGAACTCTATCAAGATATTAAGTACAAAAAATATCTTCAAATTAGATATCAAAATGGATGTTCAATTTATAATCCAAGAAAACTTAGTAGAAAGACATGGGGGAGTGCTCAAACATCTTTTTACCCCCTCTCCTATTCACTAGTACATGTACGGAGGTGGCTAGTGAAATGGAATTTTTGGACTGGAACCCGGATTCTTTGTCCACTGGAATCGAAAAATGAATCCACGGGCAGAAAGTGGTATAGCAAAGGTGGAGATTTATTGAAGAACAAGTACAGAGTCCCACATGAGAGGGAAAGAGTCCCACAGAACGGACTTCCACGTAGGGAGCGGGAAAGGGTCCCATTGAGTTCCTTTTCCCTATGGCTTATAAAGGCTGCAGATCCTGGTGCCTTGATAGCCCCTTTGATTGGTCACTGTTCCCTTAGACTGGTTACTATAGCAACTCCTGAGCTCAAAGGTTGAACCTCACATGTCCCCTCTCCTACCTTATTGTTTTCCTATTCCCCCTGGGCTTTCTTCTTCTCCTTCTGGATGAAGGGCTTCCTTCTCTTTATTTTGTAAATATAGACTTTTTGCTGTTCCCAGCTCCCTCATTCTATGGGAATGTACCTGTTGCAGCTTTTCAGCTCCCCTATTCTATGGAAATATATCTTCTGCTGCTCTGCAGCTCTGTGCTTCCTCCAAGGTTCCCTTAATTTCTAAAATTTCTAAAATTCCTAAACCTGTCCTATTTTAAACCCAAAATTCCTGTTTCACTAGTGTTCAGTTGTAAGCAACCTCCTTCTTGTATCTCCATGGGTAAAGGAATCTTTCATACACCAGCTCAGAGATTTCAGAAGAGGACACAATATAGTTCTGGTAATACCTACCATTATAGTAGAGGTAAAAGATAGGGGAAAGTGCAACCTGATGAATGGGTCCTCAAATTTGTTTTAAAATATAAAAAAAATTTCTAATTCAAGGACTGCAACTCTGGTTATTATTATTCCTAAATTGGAAGGGCCTCAGGCATCAAGATATTAATATATGTCATTTTCATTTAAAAGCAGTCTAAAAACGTGAAGGCAAGTATGTAGAATCAAGTTTACAGTTTGATGATACCTAGCAAAGAAAAAAAGAGCCAATGTTTATAGAGTATCCATTCCATGTTGAGTGCTGAGCTAGGTTCTGTAAGAAGCATGCCTCTGATTCATCTTCATAGAAAAGAAACAGCATGTGGCCAGGCGGTTACTGAATTTCCCAAGAGCAACAGGATGTGGAGGGTAGGGAGAGGGCATGAGAGCTGTGTTCATGGCTGATAGCACATTTTCCAGGAAGATTCCCCTAACAAAGGGGGGTGGAGACAGCTAGAAAGTTCTCAGCCCAATATTTTAACGGCCCACTGGTAAGGTGACCAGACGTCCCGCTTTTGGCGGGACAGTCCCGATTTTTAACAATTTGTCCCACGTCCCGCGGCGTTTTAAAAAAGTCCCGATTTTTTGAAAGAATCCATGACAATCTAGGGAACGGCGGGAGAACCGAAGGGAATATACAGTTTTTGGCAGCCATGTGGCTATTTAGCCAGGATATGAGTTTTATATTATTTTTGTTAATTTTATAATGTTAAACTTTAATAATAACAAATAATTGTTGAGAACTGATTATCGAGAACTGCTTATCAAAGTTTGCGTTGTTGATCAGTTGTTAGAATTCGACCACCATTGTTTGGACTTAATGACCAATGGCATTTTTGGGGATTGGCAACGATGAAAACATTTTGTAACTGTCTCTCAGACGATACACATCGTACTGCGTGCTAGTAAGCTAGTTAAACAAGTGATGTCATTACAAATCAGCTATTCAGATAATTTAGGTAAGTAATTTATTTATTTATTTCATAAATACATAAATTCTCTTGAATTTAGCAGACAGTACTCGTATTATTTATATTTTATAGTGGCGGCAAAAAGTCTAGCGCCGGCCTTGAAAGTGACACTTACGACTTACCTTACAGAAAATTCATGACCTTTTAAACAACGACAGCAATCTACTAAAAAATATTCACTCAAATGAGAAATATGCCAAAGAATAAAATAATACTATACATAATTTTTTATTTATTATATTTATAAATTGTACTTATGTTGAAATTTAAAAAATATATTACAATACTATTTTTGCGTTCTATGAAAATTTTTGTTGCTCCATATAGACCAAATTTTTAATCAAGAACCACCCCCCCACCCCCACCCCCCCACCCCTGCTCAATAGTGTCCTGCTTTACCAATGTTAAAATCTGGTCACCTTACCCACTGGGAGACAGCCAGACCTAGGTGATGTATGAGGAAACAGGTGACCTCACAGGACTCAGACAATGAGAAACCAGAGGAGGGACTAAATAAATAGGCTATGTTCCCTGCCCCACTTGTGTTCCTGTACAATGGGCGCCCGCTCTCAAGAGTGTTATTAAAAGTCTCATTTTGCCATGTTTCTGTTTCCCAGTCCGTCACTTGAAATTCAGAGAGGTGAGCCATTTCTCACAGGTTCTTTGAATACATTTTGTTTCATTTACAGATCACGACAACTTAGTGAGGCATGTTATTCTTAATTCACAATTACAGCTGAAGAAACAAAAAAAGTGAAGGGTTCAACTAATTTTGCTAAGGTACACATCACACAAAGTTGGAACTAAAACTAAGGTCAGACTCTAAGCCCAGTCCATGAGTTTTCCATTGTTGTTTGCCAAGCTGTAAAATTAGAAAAAAATAAATTCTAGGTCTTTCCAGCTCTGAAATGCTGATTCTTATTCTTAAAACATTTCAAATAGGTATTAAGAAAGTTCCTAAATCTTTTCCTACACTTGGCACGTTGAATTATTCATATCTTTGAGTATAGAACATAGAAGAGTAGTTCATGAATTGGTCTAGAAAAGGCTATATGTTTCTTATGCATTTTCCCTCAGATTCCTAGACAGGTTTTCACATTGTAGTGAGCAAAGAAATAGGATAGTACATGTAACTTTAACACAGTTTGTCTCTAAAGTTTCCTTTATCTGCAGGGTCCTTTGCTATTAGCAACCTAAACATATATAACTGCTTGGAGAGCCAGGCAACAAAGTAAGTCTTCAATAGCTAGAGGCATACTCCATCATTTATTCTCCATTCACCTTTCCTTTATAGGCACCTATGCACTATGTGTCTCATTTCCCCACTCACAGAAAAGCTGAATGACTCTTAAGAAAACTATAATCTTCTGTGCATTTCCTACATGTCTTTCCTGCATCTCATTTCCCCTTAACCAGTAATTTATTTGTAGTGTCTCACAGATCTCATGTAGAGTTCATACTAGTGCATTATTATTACTCTTAATATTTGGTCTTGGTCTCCATATTTTTTTGTGACACCAGAAAATCTTCTGTCTCTCTCTCTCTCTCTCTCTCTCTCTCTCTCTCTCTCACACACACACACACACACACACACACCAGATTAACCTGCAGGGATATTTTTTTACCAGATTCCTGGTGTACAATTAAAATGAAAATAACACGTTAAAACAAGTGCACATTGCTGACTTCAATCTGCCTCAACAGAAACCATCTGTTAAAGTAAAACACACACTGATGCTCCTAGTTGCGCAAGTTGTTAATGCCTGTGGCAACAGAAGGGAAATCTAAATTCAGAAAGTAATATTGAGTGGGAAACAGTGAAAGTCTTTTGAACAGGTTAACAACCATTTCAGCTTCCTGGCCTAACAATAGATACTCAAGATGTTATGGTACTATTTAAAAGACAACACTGGAAAAAGTTCTTCACTGATTTAAAAGTCAAATGTTTTTAATTTTCTACAAAGACTAAGAAAAAAAAATTCTAGGTATTCATGTGCTATTTTTATATCTCCTAATATGTTTATCTTCCTGAATTGCTCCATAAGGTCACATTGGATGAAAAATTTAAAGTTCTTTCGAAGGTTCCCAATATCCCCTGGGAAAAAAACGGAACATCTATTACTATTTTGTTCATCTCATACTTTGGATGCCTTTGGCACACCCAGACCTCTGTTAATACTTTCTTATTTCTCCATGCTGGAAAGCTCTAGTTCTCTTCTGACCACTCCCAAATGTCCTTTTGTGGGAATGCTTTCTGGCTTCCTAACTAACAAAAATATGCATTATCCATTCTTTTTTTTTTTTTTTTTTTTTGTATTGCCTCTTTCTCTTTGCATACCACCTTGAAAATATGTTGATCCTTATACTTACTTATAAGAATACAGAGCCAAAATTTGTGGTATTATCCCTGGCTTACTTTCTGAGTTCTGACATTTTCAGTAGTAGATATTTCTACCTTATGATAGAACTCGTACCACTAATTATCTAAACTTAATAACGTATGTCAGATTTTTCTTTATAAAGTTAGATGTATAATAATTCCAAATATAACTTGACCTCCAAAATTGTTTGAATGGGCTATACAATGACATCTAAATCTTGGTATTGGCCTTGTCTTTAGCCTGGTAGTTACCAGCTTCAATACTTCTGGACAGAGGAGAGGAAGATGGCGACCGGCAGGAAGGTAGGGAGGGTGAGTGTGTGATTGAGTGAAGGAGTGATAGAGGTGTGTGTGGACGTGTGTGGGTGTGTGTGTGAGTGAAATAGGGACAGTTAGACCCTGCAGTTCATCCAGGGGGCTTCCAATCCAGGCAGTCTTGGTTGGCAAAACCCCGTGGCTGCTGAAAACACTCCAGGGGAGGACACCAGTGGCACAGAGACCCCGCCATCTTTAAGAACGGAACTGCTAGAGACTAGAATCCTAACCTTACCACCACCCAGTCTGGTCTCGGAAGCAAACCTGGTCACTACAGCCACTCTGGTAGAAGACCTGCCACCCCAGCTGCAGATGCGCGAACCCTGAGACCTCCACTTCCAAAAGTGCGCTGCTGAAAGCAGTAAGTACAACCTCCCCCTCCCCAGCGCAGGAACTCAGGATTCACCACATCCCCAGCCCATAGGCACCCAGGCACTCCACTACCCAGGCAGTGCTTGGGAACCACTGAGAGCCCCCGAGGGGGTGATTCTGCACAGTCAATGGTGCGCGGCCCTGCAGTGGAATCTCTGAACTGCCTCTTCCTAAATAACTGCCCACGGACACCCCTGCGGTGCAACTTCAGGGCCAGGGTGCATCAGAGCTTTGCGCCTGTGGGCGCGCCACCGGTTCCCGCACAATCAAGGGCAGGCAAACTCACGGCCACAGCAAGGGAAGGCACCCTGAGCCCATATATCCACAGGGTCCTCTGGGGAGCTGCTTTGAGCCCCTGCTGGGTGTGATTCTGTTCAGCCAAAGACGCACTGCCCCACAGCAGAAACTCTGAATTCCTTTTTCCTGAATAACTTCCCACATACACCCTAGCTGTTTAACTTCAGTGCCAGAGTCTCTCAAAGTGCGTCAGAGCTGTGCCCCTGCAAACACACCTCCACAGAAGCAAATTTACAACAGGCAGGCACCCTGAGCTTATCTACACACAGGGTGCTAGTGGGAGCCACTGGGAGCTCTCCCAACAGACGGTTCCTGGGTGCCACTGTGAGTTCCCACTGGACAAGCGCGATTTCAACTAAGGGCGCAAGACAGCAAAAACTGGGACACTCCATAGCTGCTGACTTTTAGACACCACAGATGTGCCTCTCAAGCTTGCAGGCCTACATCAAGAGAACCCAAGTAGCTCAAGTAGGGAGCTACACTAGATTACCAAGCCCAGGAGAACTGAGAGATTACACCAGTAGCACCATCCCCAAAAGAACCTGGGTAGCAAAGCAAGCGGATCTACAATTAAAACATTACAGGAAAACATGGGGAGAAAAAAAGGAAATTCCCAAAGGGAGGAAAGAGGAATCACTAGAAAGGGAGTTAAATGAACTTGAGGCTAGCAGCTTAACAGAGAAAGAATTCAGAGTATTCGTTATAAGGATGTTTAAATGGATGGATGACAAATACACACAACTCAATGAGAACTATAAGGAGCTGAATGAAAATGTCACCAACATGAAAAGAAACCAAGAGGAGATGAAGAACGACATAGCTGCAATAAAGAACACAATGGAAGGCTTAAAGAGTAGAGTAGAAGAGGCTGAGGACCGCATCAGCGAATTAGAAGACAAGGTAGGAAAAAACACACAAACACAGCAGCAACTGGAAAGAAGACTTAAAAAGCAAGAGGAGAGCCTAAGGGAGCTTTGGGACAACACAAAACGAAACAACCTTCGAATAATAGGGATAAAAGAAGGAGAGGAAGAGAAGCAAGGAATAGAAAACCTGTTAGAAGAAATAATGACAGAAAACTTCCCTGATATTGGCAAGAAAAAAACTATCCAAGTCCAAAAAGTACACAGAGTCCCAAACAAGTTGAACCCCAAAAGACCGACACCAAGACACATCATAATTAAATTGACGAACACCAACGACAAGGCAAGAATCTTAAAGGCTGCCAGAGAGAAACAGAAAGTTACCTACAAGGGATCTCCTATCAGAATATCAACTGATTTCTCAACAGAAACACACCAGGCCAGAAGGGAATGGAATGAAATATACAAAGTGATGCAAAACAAGGGACTGAATCCAAGAATACTATACCCAGCAAGGCTATCATTCAAAATTGAAGGTGGAATCAGAAGCTTCACAGACAAAAAAGGGCTAAGAGAGTTCATCACTACCAAACCAGCAATGCAAGAAATGCTAAAAGGGCTGCTGTAAAAAGAAGAGAAAGGCAAGAAGAAACACAAACACTAAGGAAAAATATGTCAACAAACAGGTACTTATTAATAATAACAGTAAACGTAAATGGATTAAATGCACCAATCAAAAGACATAGGGTAGCTGAATGGATAAGAAAACATGACCCATATATTTGCTGTCTACAAGAGACCCACCTTAGAGCAAAAGACTCACACAGACTGAGAGTGAAGGGATGGAAAAAAAAACATTTTTCAGGCAAATGGAAATGAGAAAAAAGCTGGGGTTGCGATACTTATATCAGATAAAATAGACCTCAAAGTAAAGGCTTTAATAAGAGATAAGGAAGGCCACTACATAATACTAAAGGGAGCAATCCAGCAAGAAGATATAACTCTGGTAAACGTATATGCACCCAACGCAGGAGCGCCTAAATACATAAAAAATCTGCTGGAAGATATCAAGGGAGAGATTGACATCAATACAATCATAGTAGGGGACTTCAATACACCACTGACACCAATGGATAAATCATCTGGACAAAAAATCAGCAAAGAAACAGCAATTCTAAATGACACATTAGATCAGATGGACCTAATTGACATCTTCAGAGTATTTCACCCCAAAGCCATGGAATATACGTTCTTCTCAAGTGCACATGGGACATTCTCAAAAATAGACCATATATTGGGTAACAAGCAAAGTCTCCCCAAATTCAAAAAGATTGAAATCATATCAAGCATTTTCTCAGACCACAATGGCATAATATTAGAAATAAACTACAATAAAAACATTCCAAAAAATTCAAACACTTGGAAACTGAATAGCATGCTACTAAACAATGATTGGGTTTTCAATGAGATCAAAGAAGAAATTAAAAACATCCTGGAGACTAATGACAATAAAAACACAACATTGCAAATCCTATGGGACACAATGAAAGCAGTCCTGAGAGGGAAATGTATAGCTCTACAGGCCTACCTCAAAAAACAAGAAAAAATGGTAATAGATCATCTAACTCAACAACTCAAAAAATTAGAAAGGGAGCAACAAGAAAAGCCCACAGTGAGCAGAAGAAAGGAAATAATAAAGATCAGAGCAGAAATGAATGACATAGAGACCAAAAAAAAACAATACACAAGATCAACAAAACCAAGAGCTGGTTCTTTGAAAGGATAAACAAGATTGATGAACCTCTAGCCAGGCTCACCAAGAAGCAGAGAGAGAGGACCCAAATAAACAAAATCAGAAATGAAAGAGGTGAAATAACAACAGACCCCACAGAAATACAAAGGATTGTCAAAAAATACTATGAACAACTCTACTCCAACAAACTAGACAACCTGGAGGAAATGGATACATTCCTAGAAAAACACAACCTTCCAAAACTTACTCAGGAAGAGACTAAAAATCTCAATAGGCTGATAACTATGGAAGAAATTGAAGCAGTTATCAAAAAGCTTCCAGCAAACAAAATCCCGGGGCCAGACGGCTTCACAGGGGAGTTCTATAAAACATTCAAGGAAGAGCTAAAACCTATCCTCCTCAGACTATTCCAGAAAATTCAAGAAGAAGGAACACTTCCAAGCTCCTTCTATGAAGCCAGCATCACCCTAATACCAAAATCAGATAAAGATAACACAATGAAAGAGAATTACAGGCCAATATCCCTCATGAACATAGATGCCAAAATCCTCAACAAAATTCTAGCAAATTGAATCCAGCAATACATCAGAAAGATCATACACCACGATCAAGTAGGATTTATCCCTGGGATGCAAGGATGGTATAATATTCGCAAATCAATAAACGTGATACATCACATAAACAACTTGAGACATAAAAACCATATAGTCATATCAATTGATGCAGAAAAAGCATTTGACAAAATCCAACACCCTTTCTTGATAAAAACTCTCAACAAGCTGGGAATAGAAGGATCATACCTCAACATAATAAAAGCCATATATGACAAACCCACAGCCAACATCATACTCAATGGGCAAAAACTAAAACCATTTCCCCTAAGAACAGGAACAAGACAGGGATGCCCACTCTCACCACTCCTGTTCAACATAGTGTTGGAAATACTAGCCATTGCAATCAGACACGAAGAAGAAATTAAAGGCATCCAAATTGGAAAAGAAGAAGTAAAACTGTCCTTATTTGCAGATGACATGATACTGTACTTAGAAAACCCTAAAGACTCCATCAAAAAATTACTAGACTTAATAAATGAATTTGGCAGAGTAGCAGGATACAAAATAAATGCTAAGAAATCTATGGCATTTCTATACACCAATAATGAACTTACAGAAAGAGAGACTAAAAAAGCAATCCCATTTGCCATCACACCAAAAAAATTAAGATACCTAGGAATAAACTTAACTAAGGAGGTAAAAGACCGATACGCGGAAAACTGAACCTCACGTCACCCTGCTTGGCCCCGGAGGATGGCTGGTTTGCCAGAGGCGGGTAAGATTCCTCAAGGAAGGAACAACCTAAGACAGGCACAGTCGCAGAGGGGCCATCAGGAGAGAATTTGGGGATCAACAGAGGTGGGGCACAGACCCTCACCCCCCCAACATTGCAGGGGCCTGAATCATAGCCCCTTCTGAGGGAGGTCTCCTGCCCCCATGGCTGCTTCGTGCTTCCCATGCCCAGCTCAGATCAGGACCCAGGTGACCGACAGAGACTTGACCAACAGCAGCTGCCCTCTCACTTCAACAAGAATTGTTTGAGTTGTCTTGTACCCATTGTGCAGGGAAGTGGGTTTACGATATCTAAGTCCAGCCTACCACCAGGTATGCTCAGGACCTACTCAAGAAGGCAAATAATCCCTTCCACCAATATTTACAGGGTAAAATAAGATTGTTGTTAGAGTAATAAATTTGATAGTAAAACAGTAGTCAAGTTTTCAGGCAAATTTAAATTGGCTAGTTGAAACAAGCAAATATTCTAGAAAAATTAATTGTACTGGACAAAAAGGTGTTCCTAAAGTGTTAACTAAAATCTTTATTAAAATCTTCATCTCATGATAAAATTGTGCACCATGTAATGAACCTAAAACAGTAATATTATAGTGCAAAAAATTAAAATTTAAAAGCCATCAAGACTACATTATAAAATTTTCAAAAGCCTCCTAACATTTAAATCAAAAAAGGAGGGGATAGTAGAGGAATATCATGTAAGGAAAAATATCCTGTAAGTAAATTACATCTAGAAAATTAAAACTTTAGAAAATTAATTGTAAGGCTAAAAGCAAGACACCCATGAAAAACACACAAGGTGACAAAACAAGCCAGAGGAAAATCATTTGGGCAAAAAATGAAAAAGGATCCCCAGTCAAATTTATAGAAAATATTCCTTTATTAACTTTTGGTCGAGAATATGTTTGTATATTTTCAGAAAACAACTCCGAGACCATGTGGATTCCAGCAACAGAGAGGAATCGACAGGACTACTCCAGCCATGAAAACAGAAGAGAAGCAGTCCAGAGACGGAAGACGCTGATGTGCCCTTCCCATACTAGCAGTTAACAGCTGTGCATCACTGCAGGTTGCCCAGGACCAAACCAGACAGAGTCGGACCTGCATTACCACCATTTGTCCACCATCCAGAACTGAAATGTCATTGCTGACATGTACACATAAGGAACTGTTGGACATTGAAATTGGGTCTCAAAAGAACTGTTGACCCAGAAAGAAACTCACTACACACTGATTCATTTGCCTGTCACCATAACCATTATTGCTTGTCTCATTTTCGGTTCTTATAAGTGTATTTCTAATAGCACATGATCTCACTCATCTAGGGGAAATAATGAACAACATAGACTGATGAACAAGAACAGACCCAGAAATAAGGAGGCATGGATCAGACTGTCGGGCCTCAGGGGAAGGGTAGGGAAGGGTGAGGGCAAAGGGTAGAGATCAACCAAAGGACTTGTGTGCAAGCACATGAACCTAACTAGCGGTTAAGGACAACAGGGGGGTGGGGGCATGTGTGGGGAGGGGTGAGGGATGGGAATGGGGGGATGAGGACAAATATGTGATACCTCAATCAATAAAGAAATTAAAAAAAAAGAAAAAATAAATAAATAAAAACTATCCATTCACATCCAAAAAACAAAAAAAACAAAAACAAAACAAAACAAAAAAATACTTCTGGACATCATACCTAGTCATGCAATTCTTCACAATAAAGCAAGGTACCAGCTTTTCCTATGATTTTTTTGTAATAAAAACACATAGAATTATTTAAAACAAGCCCTGTAGAAATCCCACCAGTAGATTCCCACTCACTGGTCATAATTGAGACTAATTTTCTTATCTAACCCATTTATCATTAAGGAACATCGATACCCAGGATTGGATGAGGCTAATTGTCTGGGGTTGAATGGAGGCAATAATAACATCCATCACTATATTTTATCCTTTACATCCCACCTGCAAAAATGTCACTAATCTTTCAAAATGAGTGTCTATGAATATGTTCAATGGTTACTACCACATTTTTTGTTGTCCTCACTACCTATAAAACTCATACTTTGCACTGACTTTTAGACTGACATGTCTACATATCTTGGCTAACTTAAATATCCCTTTGCCCTATCCTGTATAATAAAAGCCTAATATGCTAAGTGTCCAGTTGTACATTCAACCAATCAAAGTGCAATATGCTAATGATATGCTAAAGCCACTCAACCGCTTGCTATGATGTGCACTGGCCACCAGGGGGCAGACTCTCCGATCGGTAGGTTAGCTTGCTGCTGGGATCTGGCCAATCGGGACTGAGCAAGACTGGCCAGTCATGCCCTGGAGCCTTCCCCCGGTCCCTCCTTGGCTGGCCAACCTCCCGCATCCCTCCCTGGCCCCAATCATGCACTGGTGGGATCCCTTGGCCTGGCCTGTGTCCTCTTGCAATCTGGTACCCCTCATAAGATTTTGGAGAGCCAGTTTCAGCCCAATCCTGGAGGAGAGGCTGAGGGACCCCACTAGTGCATGAATTCGTGCACCAGGCCTCTAGTTAATTTATAGAAGCCAACTTCACATTGAATTAGACATAAAATCCACTGGGTCCATAGACTCCACCTGCCCTCACTGCAGGCTAATGTTTACTGAACACTCCAATCTCTTTGTGGCCCCACCAGCAGCTGTCATAGATAGTTCATGAGGAACTTCTGCTGTAGCTCTGCTCTTGTCTTTTACATTGTCTGATTGACCAACTCTTCACTCCATAGGCAGGTGACAGTGTTTTCACCAACACAGTTAAACTGACCGCATTACCATAAAAACAAATCCCAAATGATAATGAATAAATCATTTTAAAATATAGAACCTAAATAGATAATATCCAAATATCTAGATTTCATTAGGAATATACTGGGGGAATAATAATCAATGCAGACTATTTAAAGAAAAAGACTATGAGAAATGTTAAAATAAAAAAACACTAACAAATATTTACTTACTTCGTGAGCTATTTAGTCCAGGATGGCAAAGATATATGGCAAAATTTATGTATATTATCTGAGATCTATTATCTTTCTTCAGGCATTTCCACTTTCTGGTAATTCGCATCTTTAAAGAAATACATTTTATTCATTTTTACTTCTGAACATTTTTCTTTAAAAAATCTAGATTGTATAATTAAGGACTCATTTATTTCATATCAAACCACTTGGAAATGAAGATTTGTGAACCTGTATGACTATATATACAAAGTTGTCTGATTTTATGATAGAAAGCAGTATTTTTCAGATGTTAATTACATAAAGCTTACATTATTATAAAATCCTGCTGAAAATCTCTGATAAACTTACTCATTTGCTATGTGCAGATGAAAATTAAATATCTGTCAAAATATCAGCTATATAGACATATATTCAAAGAAAAGAAGTTCTGTGTTTCAATCAAATTTCTTTGTTCTTTTTATGCTAATACAAGTGTTTCTGGGTAGCTTTATTTTTTCAGAATTATAGGCATCTTTTAAACTATGAGTCTTTGAGGAGAAAAATAAGAATACAAAGAAAACCCATCTAGGTTTCTTGTTTCAATTATATCAAAGTATAAACACAAGTGATCACAATGAAAACATAATGTAATATAAACCCAAGTGATTCTCTATTTATAACTTCATTTACACAAAATATGTTGCATTATAGATGGAATAAAAATAAATTATATTTAACTGTTGGAAGTCTTAAAGTTAGGATTTAGGCTCCATTACCTTCTTTATGGAACTCTGGAATTTTCTCAGGCAGTTTATAAGTTTGAGTACATGAGATGACATGGAATTTCAAGGTGGGACATAGAATAAACAGTTAAAAGTCATATGTTCCTCTTTAAGAAACAGAAAACATAAAAAGTCATTTGGGAGAAAATATGAATAATTTACATATAAAGACAGAAACAAAATATGAAAACAAATTGTTCAGATAAATAATCTATAGCTTGATGAAGTGGCTGATTGCCAATATTACAACACTCAGTTTTTCTGGGGTGAGGAGATGAAAAAGATAAAATAGGACAAGACACCATGAACAAGGAATAGTAACCTAACTATTTCAATCAAGACAAACTAAAATTAAAAGTTACACTAGTACAATGAGTTTGATAGAGGAGGGGTATGTAAGAGAAATAGAATCAGAGTTGTTTAATAGGTACTCACTGTAAAGAAGAGATTTCCTTACAGATCTTGGGAAACTGAAGGCTGTGTTACAAGAAGGAGATCAGGCATGAAGATAAGGCAGCCCAGGAGCCCAGATCAGGACAGCACCTGTCTGCAGGGAGGCAGCGCTCCAGGCTAATCTTTATAAAGACAATGAAAGAAGGCCGGCCCTGGGAACTCACTAACTTTAGATTTTTCCCCACCCACTAATCCTCATTTAAAATGAAATGTCACAGCAGTTTTTCAAGGTGCTATGCCTACTGCTCTCTCCTCTTGCCAGCAATTTGAATAAATACTCATGAAAGATTCAACCTTGTCTCTGCTTATTGGCTTAGTGGCAACAGGCAGCAATGGATCCATGGTGTCCGCTATCAATTTCAGGAACTAACCAAAACAGCTCAAACCAGAATGAACCAAAACAGCAACAACAAAAGACTAACAAAAATGCATAAAAATATTTAATAATATATAACTATTATGAATATTGCTACAATAAACATGGGAGTGTAGATATCTTTTCTTTCTTTTTCCAAGGCACAGTGGGAATTTAATAAGTATGGTGAAATACATAATGAAGCCTGTGCTCAATCAAGTATCCATCACTAACAAGCCTGTGGACAGTTCTGCAAATCACGAGTGCTCACCATGCTCACCATTTGTTCTTTTTCTCCATTTCACCAGATTTTCTTTATACACTTGACCTTGTTTCACAAATGAATGACCAGAATAAAGGAAACAGGTTAGGTATCTTTTCTATGTCCTGTTTTCATTTCCTTTGTACACATACCTAGAAGTGGGATTGCAGAATCAGTCAAGATATGTAAACACCTAAGTGTTCATCAACAAATGTATGTATAATAAAGATGTGCCCCTCTCCACCCCTCCCCCCCAAACACACTGGAATACTATTCATTCATGAGAAAGCAGGAGATCCTGCCATTGTGACAACATGGATGGACCTTGAGGGCATTATACTAAATGAAATGTTAGACCCAGATACACAAATGGTGTATAAAAGAGCTAAGCTCGTACAGATAGATTGGAGCAGTAGTTGCTAGGGGATGGAGGATGAAGAAATTGAGGGGATGTTGGTCAGAGGGTACAAACTTTCAGTTAGAAGATGAATGAGTTCTGGGGATCTGATGCAGGGCATTCTGATCACAGTTAACGGGACTGTATTGTATGCTTGAAAATTGCTAAAGGGGTAGATCTGAAAGATTCTCACTACAATAAAAGAAATGATAATTATGTGATGTGATGGAAGTATTAGCTAATGCTATGGTGATAATCATAATGCAATATATAAGTGCATCAAATCAACATGTTTTACACAAACGTACACAACATTATATATCAGTTAGTGGCCTGGTGCATGAAATTCATGCACGGGGGAGGAGGTGGTGTCCCTCAGCCCAGCCTGCACCCTCTCCAATCTGGGACCCCTCAGGGGATGTCCGACTGCCGGTTTAGGCCTGATCCCTGTGGGCCTAAACTGGCAGTCAGACATCCCTCTCGCAATTCGGGACCACTGGCTCCTAAATGCTCACCTGCCTACCTGCATGATCGCCCCTAACCACTCTGCCTGCCAGCCTGCTTGTCCCCAACTGTCCCCCCTGCCGGCCTGCTCACCCCCGACTGCCCCCCCCCCCCCGCTGGCCTGCTCACCCCCAACTGCCCTCCCCTCCTGGCCTGATCGCCCCTAACTGCCTCTACCTTGGCCCCACCACCATGGCTTTGTCCAGAAGGACATCCAGAAGATCTGCTTGTCTAATTAGCATATTACCCTTTTATTAGTATAGATTACAGCTTAAGGTGTCTGTGTGGTGGGGGGACTTTTAGAAGCTTCTCAAAATACTGAATGCTGTATGGTCCAAGTGTATGGAGTGAGTTAGTAACTTTAGCCTCTGGCAGAGAGCAGCCAAAGAAAGCAGTGGGGAAAAAAGAACTTTTAAAAATCTTGTTCTTGCCTTTATTGTTTTCAGTGTCCTAGGGCAGTCATTGCCTTCTCTCACTGCAGGTTGCTATGTGCATAGAAAGAATGAACAAAAGCTGTGCTAGGGTTAAAACAAAACCAGCTATGCTGGGGCATCTAATTCTTTACTGTTTCTTCCAAAAGTTCTATATTATAAATTATAAACTTGAGTGATGACATCCTTTTGGCTAAGATAAAATAATTTAGTACTGAATATATGTATATGTACATATGCAATATCTACATGTATGTATATATTAAATATGTATTTGTATTTATATGTTCAGATTCACAAATAAGCTGAGATTAAATAATGTTGATAGTGAAAAAATATACATAGGCAGATATTCATATTAGTAATGACAATAAACCTTGGCAATAGGGACTTTACTTATCATGCTCTTATCAAGACATAAAGGAAGTTGAGCAACTAAGTTAAACTTAAAAAGAGAATATGAGCCCTAGCTGGTTTAGCTCAGTGAATAGAGCATCAGCCTGCAGACCGAAGGGTCCCAGGTTCAATTCCAGTCAAGGGCACGTACCTCGGTTGCAGGCTTCTCCCCAGCCCGGGCTCTGGTTAGGGCATGTGCTGGAGACAACCAATTGATGTGTTTCTCTCACATTGATATTTTTCTCTGTCTTTCCCTCTCTCTTCCACTCTCTCTGAAAATCAATGGAAAAATATCCTCAGGTGAAGATTTAAAAAAAAAAAAAGAGACTGTGAAACAAAAGTAGGTTGTCTACAGCCATACCACCCTGAACACGCCCGATCTCGTCTGATCTCGGAAGCTAAGCAGGGTCAGGCCTGGTTAGCACTTGGATGGGAGTAGGTGGTAGAACAGTAGTAGGCTTGCTCACCAGATATCAAGACCTGCTGTAAAGCCATAGCAGCACAATAGTGTTGAAATGAAATAAGCACAGGAGAGCAGCCATATGCAGTAAAATAAAAACTTCAGAGGCAGATGTACATATGCATGAAAACAATAAAACATAAAATGGACACTATAAATTAACAGAAAAATGATGGGTTCCTTAATAGATAACATTGGATTATTGATTCATTACTGAGAAAAAAATACAAAACAAGATCTTATATGGAATTATGAACTACTCAATATTAACTGTTTAGTAAAATTAAAATATTCTCATTTAATTCTACTATGAAAAAGTATGAGATTTTATATCAATGACCAAGAATGAGGAATAACTTTTAAAATATTTTCTATAATAAGAACACCAAGGACAAAATTAAGCAGGTTACAGAAAAGAAGAATATACTTGTAATGTATAAAGTCAACAAGGGATTCATTATTATCTATAATACACAACTTATTTAAATCGACAAGAACAAGACAGAAACCTCCAAAGAAAATGGACAGAGTATATAAACAAGTAGTTTATAAAACATGAATCCCCAAAGCCAGCAAAAGATGTCAAATTTTCTTAGCAATAAGAGAAATGCAAACTAGAAGTTAGCTTTTATTTTACACACTTTAGATAATTAAACCTTAGAAAACATATAATATCAAGTGTTGGTTATTTTGGAGAATTGAGATGTCCACACATCCTATTGATGGCAACCACTCTGGAGAGGAAACAAGCACCACTTACTTAATCAATTTTAGTATATTAATGCACTGTGAAGCCCAATTCTATACTTGGATACACAGCACAAAGAAATTTTACACTGATCCATAAGGGGAAATGTAGAAGCATGTTCATGATTCCATATTACAAGGAGTGTGTAGAGTCATATCATGGAGTATTATGAAGCAATTAAGTGCAACAGATATATGCAATATAGCCAAATAAACTATACTAAACCATAGATTAAAATAAAAAACGTAAAACTCAGGCCAGAAATGTAAAACTCAGACCAGAAAGTAAGATAAAATCAAAAGTAGGATTATATACAACAAATTGAGTAAAAAGTAAATTATTCTTATTTATTATTAGTGGAATATATATTGGTCTACAAGTGTAAAGAAAAAAATCAACTATGCAATTATACACTCATACAATAAAAATAAAGGTAAATTACTCCTGAGAATTGATACTTATTCTGGAACTGGGGCAGAAAGCTATTTCACATACTCATCCTCATAAAGAAAATAATGTAATGTGACAAAAAAATAACATCATGATCCATACATTATTGAGTTGCAAATGTTTGTATTTTATGAAGAACTTATCTTAGTCAATAAGCTAACATCAATGGAATTTCAAAGTAAAGCAGGTCAATCTGCTATGAGGACTATCATGGATTCAACCAAGATGGATATAGGTTTATTCCATGTTAGTTTTTGGCACTCATTAGAGGAATGATTAGAATACACAATCTTAGAAAAACACACCCTAATACAAGGTGCCGGGAGAAAATTTGACTTTGGGCGGTGGGCATATGGTGCCATATACAGATCTTGTAACATAGAAACCCATACCTGAAACCTATATGTTCAAGTTGACCAATGTCACCTCAATCAATTTAATAAATATTTAAAAAAGAAAGCCTCTATCCACATAGTTTTCCCTCTCTCCTAGACATTTAATATATATTGAATTTCAGTGAGATCAAAAGTTGAAAATAAGAGTAGCACTCATCTATATATATAAAACTCTAATATGCAAATAGACCAAATGGCAGAACAACCGAACAACCAGTCACTATGACATGCACTGACCACTAGGGGGCACACGTGGAACATGGTGGGCATCAGCTGCGGCGGGATGGTGGAGCAGGTGAGCAGGGGTGCCAGACCAAGGTGGGGTGCCTGTTGCTGTCATCAGGACAAGCCTCTGGTGGTTACTGAAAATTCTTTGCTCCCGCGTGCCGCTGTTCCACCAGGCGCTCACACCTGCTGCCAGCACCTGCACCTGCTGCCAGTGCTGGACCCGCTTGCACCCACTGCCAGCGCCCATCACTGGTCCCAATTGCTCGGCGCTGTTGGCGGGTGCGAGTGGCAGCTGCTGGCCTCAATCACCCCTGAGGGCCTCTCCACCTCCCCCTGTTCCTAAGGGGCAATCGGAGCAGTGTCAGTGGAAGCGGAGCTGCTGGCAGACAGGGGACCTAGGGCTGCAGCAGGAGGGGCTGAGCAGGGGCACAGAGGATGGGCCGAGACCCGCCCCTGTGCCCACCGCAGCCTCATGGCCCACAGTTCCTTTCAAGGTGTATGAATTCGTGCACCGGGCCCCTAGTGTTTTAATATTAGCCAACAAGTGGAGAAGACTTGATATTATGTTTTGAAGATTGAAAGCCCAGATAATGTTATCTCTCAAATGGAACATAGCATTGATAACTACCGACTCCCCAAAAGGTCATCAGAAAAACTTGCTGAAAAGTTAAAGATAGGCCCATCAATCCTACCACAGCCAGAAAAAACCCACCATGTTTTCAAAATACAGCAATTTTCATTAATTCATAGTCTGATCTTTAAGAATAACTATGTCCTAGAAAAAATAGCTAATATGTATTCTCAATGTTATTCAACACAGAAACAAAAATGTATAGCCAGTCCAAGTATAGTCTAAACTAATGATAGGGATTTGTATTTGTTTCTGTTCCAATAACTCTGCTCCAAACTTTGTCAATGGAGTACAAAGGAAAAAATGCAGAATCATTTTAGGAAGTAAATTTGTTTTGTATTTTAATGAATAAAAGTATCTAAATTGAAACAAGGAAGTACCACTACACACCTATTAGAATGGCTAAAACTCAAAAGCTGATAATAAGCCATTCCTTGAGATTATATGAGACAGAAAAACAACAACAATAAACAAACTGCTATATATTGCTTTTGGGAATGAACAATGAGATAGTTCTTTAGAAGTTTCTTACAAAGTTAAACATAGTCTTACCATGAATTCAGCAATTACTTTTCTAGGTATTTTTACAATTTATTTGAAAATGTATGTATATACAGGAACCTGCATGCCATAATTATAGATGCCTTATTCATAGTCACCACAACCCAGTAACCAAGATATCCTTCTATATGTGAACAGATAAACTGGTGAACCCTTATAATGGAATAGTGTTTTGAAATAAAATAGAAATAGAAACTGACTTCCAGTTTCTGGTTCTGCATGTAAGGAGCTTGGAAGTTGACACAGGAAAAGGTGAACATACTGAAAAATCAACAACTCTTTTTTGAATCCAAAAGAGTGAAGACATCAAGCAAACCACTGTGTCTAGACTGGAGAGACACATAGGTAAGAACATGAGGAACAGCTTACCTCCGAAGAGAGATTCTGAGCAGAAACTGCATAGGAACTAGCCTCCCAGTAGGAAAATCTAAACTGTAATGGATAAATTGCTGGGTGCTTAAAAACTCTAAGAAATCCAGCCATAAGGTGACTCCAACAATTTTTTGAGATTTACCTCCAGGAGCTCAACCAAGTTCTCACAATAAATGATTGAGATAAAGCCCCTTGTGCTTCCAACAAGAGAGGGGAAAGGATACCATTTTGATTTATGAGAGAACACTCTGTTCTTTCTGACAAGCCTGCTCTCAGGGGATCTTGGTTAACCAGAGCCTAATCTGTTGAAGTATTATCATAGTCTAAATAACCGTGGGGAAAGGAAATACCAACTTCATAAGTCTCTTGGCCATCTGTATGTCCCCTTTGGAGAAGTATCTATTTAGGCCCTTTGCACATTTTTAATTGGATTTTTTGTCTTCTTTTTGTTAAGTTGTATGTGAGTTCCTTATATATTTTTTATATTAACCCTTTATCAGATGTATGTTCTCCCATACAGTGGGTTCCCTTTTCATATTGTTGATGATTTCTTTTTCTGTGCAGAGCTTTTTAAAAATGGGCAAAGGGCCTAAATAGACACTTCTCCAAAGGGGGCATGCAGATAGCCGAGAGACATATGAAAAAATGTTCAAAGTCACTGATCATCAGAGAGATGCAAATTAAAATGACAATGAGGTATCAATTCACACCTATGAGAATGGCTACCATCAACAAATCAACAAATGACAAATGATGGCAAGGATGTAGAGAAAAGGAAACTCTTATACACTGCTGGTGGGAATGCAGACTGATGCAGCCATTATGAAAAATAGTATGGAGTTTCCTCAAAAAATTAAAAATGGAACTCCCATTTGACCCAGTGATCCCACTTCTAGGACTATATCCCAAGAAACCCAAAACACCAATCAGAAAAAATGTATGCACCCCTATGTTCCTAGCAGTGCAATTTACCATAGCTAAGATTTGGAAACAGCCCAAGTGCCCATCAGTAGAAGAGTGAATAAAAAAAACCTGTGGTACACTTACAGCATGTAATACTATGCAGCAATAAAAAACAAGGATCTCTTAACCTTTGAGACACCATGGAGGGACCTGGAGAATATTATGGTAAGTGAAATAAGCCAAGCAGAGAAAGACAAATATCACATAATCTAACTCATATGTGGTATCTAATGAACAGAATAAACCGATGAATAAAAACCAAGACCCAACTATATGTTGTCTATAAAAACCCACTTTAAAAATAAAGATTCTGTAAATAAAAAGTGAATAGATAGAGAAAAATATGTTATGCTAAAACTAATTTTAAAGCAGGAAAATATATTAATTTCAATCAGAGCCTACTTTAAATCAAGAAAAGTTATCATTGATAAAGAAGGGCATGACATAATGAAAAGAAATAAATTCTCCAAAAAGACATAACAATTTCAATGTTTATGAACTTAATAACAGTATATCAAACTATGTGTGGCAAAAAGTAATAGAATTGCAAAAAGCAGTAGATTAATTCTCTACACAGTTCAACATGTCTCTATCAAAAATATACATCAAAAAGGCAGAAAATCAGTAAGGATGTAGTTGAACTCAATAACAAAATTAATCAACTGGATATAATTTACATCCATAAACAAACTTATCCAACAAAAATGCTTCTCAAGCTCACAAGGAGATTTCTCAAAGATAGACCACAGTCTGGGCCATCAAACACACTAATTCAAATAAAGATAAACCATACAATATCTGCTCTAAAGGCTACAATGGAATTAAACAGAAATCAATAATAGAAAGATAAATGACAATTTCTGAAAAACACAGAGCTTAAATAACACCCTTCTAAATAACACATGGGTCAAGAAGAAATTATAAGATAAATTAAAAATACTGTGAACTATATGAAAATGAAAATACAGCATATCAAAATTTGTGAAATGCAGAGAAAAACATGCTCAGAGGGAAATTTATAGCTTTGAAAGTACATACTAGACCAAAAAAAGTCAAGAGAATAAGAAGATAAGCCATAGACTGGTAGAAAAGACACATCTGATAAAGGACAATTATCTAAAATACACAAAGAACTCTTAAAACTCAACAAAAAGAAAACAAGCAACCTGATTAATAAACAGATCAAAGATCCTAACAGCCATCTCACCAAAGATCTACAGATGGCAAATAAGCATATGAAAAGATGTTCCACATCATATGTCATCAGGGAAATGTAAATGAAAACTTCAATGAGATATCACTACACACCTCCTTGAACCATCAAATCTACAACACTGATAGCAGCAACTTCTGGCATAGATAAAGAACAAGAGGAACTTCATTCATTGCTGGTGGAAACTCACAATAGTACAGCCACTTTGGAAGAAAGTTGATGGCTTCTTACAAAATATAACATACTCTTACTATGCAACCTAGCAATCACACTCCTTGGTATTTTCCCAAAGGAGCTAAAAACTTACATCCAAACAAAAACCTGCACAAGAACATCCTATCTAATAAAAGAGTAATATGCAAATTGACCATCACTCCAACACACAAGATGGCTGCCCCCATGTGGTCAAAGATGGCTGCCCCCCATCTGGACACAAGATGGCAGCCACAAAGATGGCCAGCAGGGAAGGACAGTTGGGAGGGACCAGGCCTGCAAGGGAGGGCAGTTGTGGGCAATCAGGCCAGCAGGGGAGGGCAGTTGGGGGGTGATCAGGCCTGCAGGCAGAAGTGGTTAGGGGCAATCAGGAAGGCAGGCAAGCGAGCAGTTGGGAGCCAGCAGTCCTGGATTGTGAGAGGGATGTCCGACTGCCTGTTTTAGGCCCGATCCTACTGGGATTGGGCCTAAACAGGCAGTCAGACATCCCACGAGGGGTCCCAGATTGCAGAGGGTGCAAGCTGGGCTGAGGGCCACCCCCCCCCATGCACGAATTTCATGCACTGGGCCTCTAGTTTATATACAACAGGAATGTTGCATAACAAGAATGTTGCTTAGAATTTCCAATACTTGGAAGCAACTAAGAGTGGGTGAATAAATAAAAAAAAAAACTGTAGTACATCCAAACAATGAAACATTGTTCCTCACCGAAAAGAAATGAGCTATGGAGCCATGGAAAGACACAGAGGAGCCTTAAATGTATATTACTAAGTGAAAGAATACAATCTGAAAGACTACATACTGTACCAACTACTATATGCCTTTTTGGAAAAGGCAAAAAGGCGGGGACAGTATAAAGTTCAGTGGATGCACAGATTTTCCGGGTGGTAAAAATACTCTCTGTGACATAATAATGATAGGAAACAGTCATTATACACTTTTCCAAACCCATAGAATGTACAATATTATAAGTGAAACCTAAGGTAAACAAGGGCTATGGGTGATTATGATGGATCAATTTAAGTTCATCCTTGGTTAACATTTGAAGTGGAACATCTTTTCATATGCTTATTTGCCACCTGTAGATCTTTGGTGAGATGGCTGTTAAGATCTTTGATTTATTTATTAATCAGGTTGTGTGTTTTCTTTTCAAATTCTTATGGAACCATGAAAAACCATAATAATAATAATGATAATAAAAATTAAAATTTCCATTCTGTTAAATGTAGTTGATATAGGGGAGGCTCTGCTTGTGTGGGGGCAGAGAGTACATAGAATATATTTGTATCTTCCCCACAATTTTGCTGTGAACGTAAAAATTTGTCTAAAAATATAAAGTCTAGCCCTGACCGGTTTGGCTCAGTGCATAGAGCATCGGCCTGTGGACTCAAGGGTCCCAGGTTCCATTCTGGTCAAGGGCATGTACCTTGGTTGCGGGCACATCCCCAGTGGGGGGCGTGCAGGAGGCAGCTGATCAGTGTTTCTCTCTCATTGGTGTTTCTAACTCTCTTTATCTTTCCCTTCCTCTCTGTAAAAAATCAATGAAATATATTAAAAACAAACATTATTAAAAAAATAATAAAATAAAAATATAAAGTCTAAACAAAAAAAAAAAAAAAAATAAGCTGATAAGCCATGAAAATACATGGATGAAATTTTAATATATCTTGCTAATCAAAAAAGCCAATCTGAACAGGCTATAAAATGTATGCTACCATTTACAAGACATTAAGGAGAAAAATTAAAAAAATGGAGATATATCAAATACTTAGTGGTTGTCAAGGGATTGGGTAGAAAGAAAATGTTTGAATAGACAGAGCATAGCGATATATATTTTTTGTTCATATTGTAATGATGGTTATGTGACTCCATGCATTTGTCAAAAGTCATAGAACTTAAGAGCTGACCATTTGCTATACAAATAAATTTTGAAATTTTGACATTCCCTAGTTACAGTATTTCAGGTAACTGAATTCTGTTAAATATAAAGATTATATTATCATAATTCTTTGAATTCATTTTTACAACACCTTTTACACATATCTTTTTATTTTTCAATTGCATTCATGCTGTCAATGCATACTCAATTTTTATCAATCTGTGGGATAAGATATTTTTTAATGGCCTAAACACCTCTTTCCCCTATTATTTATGTATCAAGTGTCTTACCCAGAAAAACATTTTTATGTTCTATATTTATAAACACATTATTAAAAAATAAGTTCAGAGAACTTGAAAATCCATATATTTGAATAGAAAATGTTGTATATTTAAACCAATTCAACATCAGATGTATATTTTTAGATGTTCCTATTCTGTTGTCAGCTAATGTTTTAATTGCAGGAGCCTCATTAAATATGGTTGTCTAAGTCTGCTCAGGCTGCCATAAAAACAAACAAACAACAAAACAAAAAAACACACACGAATAAAACACCATAGACTGGGTGGTTTAAGCAATGTAAATGCATTTTCTCACAGGTCTGGAGACTAGAAACCCAAGGTTAAGGTGCCAGCATGGTCGATTTCTGGTAAGAGCATTTTTTCTGGGGTGTAGATGGCTACTTTCTCATTGCATGATCACATGGGAGGGAAAAGAGAAAGACAGCAAGCTCTCTGGTCTCCTTTTCTTATAAGGGCACTAATCCCATCATAAAGACCCTGCCCTTAAGACCTCATTTAAATCTAATTATCTCTCAAAGATTGGTCTTCAAATATGATCACATTCAGGGTAGGGTTTTAGCATGGATTTGTGGTGACACAATTCAGTCCAGAGCAATGAGTATTATAGAATTTGTGGTAGATGCTTTAAAAGCTTTTCCTGTTTTAACTTTGTACCTCAGGTGGTCATTTCCTTTAAATGATACCTTGTGCTTTTTCATTATTCATTTCCCATTTTATTTGCCATACTTCTAAAGTAAAAGTACTCCAGGGTTCTACAGAAAACAATTTTATATGCACTTCATGAATTATTGAGAACTTTTAGTTCATATTCTCATTTTAATTGCATGGATACACAAGGGTGTACAACTATTGATAAACTGCAACGGATTTATTAATAAACTGGGACCCTAGCCGGGTAGCTCAATTGGTTGGAGACACCAAAAGGTTGCAGGTTTGATTCCCAGTAAGGGCACATATCCAGGTAGAGGATTCGATCCCCAGTTGAGGGTAGGTAAGGGAGGTAACCATTAATGTTTCTCTCACATCAATGTTTCTCTCTAAAAATCAATAAATATATCCATAAGTGAGGCTAAAAAATATAAATAAATAAATTATGTGAAGAAACTAAGTAGTATTTATAACTTAAAGCATTCTGATTTTAAACTGACTTCAATTCTCCATTCTAAGTGCATGGGCTTTCAGATGATATGCTATAAATTTATAAATGTACACATGAAAGACATAAATTAAAATACAAAAAAAAATAGAAAAAATCTTCCTTAAACATGCATTTTTTACTGAATTTATTGGGGTGACATTGGTTCACAAAACCATACAGGTTTCAAGTGTACACCTCAACAAAACATCACCTGCACACTGTATCATGCACCCATGGGCTCAAGTAAAGTCTCTTTCCCTCCTCATTCTCCCCCACTTTGCCCACCTCCACCTACCCCAACCCCATGCAATCTTTTGACTTGCTAACCTAGAGTTCAATTATATAATTGGATATTAATCACACAACATTAAAATTTCCTTTATATATTAAACATGGAAAGCTCTTTTTACATTTTGTTCAAAGCTAGAGCAGATGCACACACATTTATACTGACAAATGTTTAAGAAGACACCATTTGACAACTGAAGCCATTAATGCCATAAAGATGAATTAAAAATAAAGTTCAGGAATTGTTATGTGGTGATGTTGCTAAGGCTCACTTGATTCCTTACAAAAATAAGCAATAAAGAGGAAAATATCTCCCCAAGATAATGTAATCCAAAGTTAAGAATAAGAAAATGGCAGAATAAGAACATTCTATATGGCAGACTCAATTTCAGTTAACATTTACATATCTATATTTTTAAAATATACTTTCCACTTTTTTCAAGTTATGCACTATTACTTCAGCATTGCAGAGTAAGCAAAAAAGTGTTTTCATTCATGAGATTTCTATAACTTCTTCAAAAGTAACAATCTAAAGAAACATATCTGTAAAGCGTAAGTTTAACAATAAATCCCTGGGTTTTTTTTACATTTAAATGTTATGGAAGTATATAACAATTCTCAATGCAATTAAAAGTAAACAGTATAGCCAAGTAGAACTACAATTGTATGTAATATGGCTTCATAACATCTTTGAGAAAATCTCTGCAGTCTTTCAAATTCACTATGGGCATTTTCACCTTTGGGACATATTGTTTTTCCTGTCTGGAACATTCTTCTGCTCTTGTCTGCCCAATAACTGCTATTACTTGAATTTCTTTGAAAGTGAGGTCTCCTTTTGATGAAGTTTGGAGATGTCCTCGGTAACTGTTCACAGGGATAGAAAGGCAGGTGCCCTTGCCTCAATAGAGAAGAGCTCTGGGAAGCAGTTTACACATTTTACCTGAGAACACAATTTTGTTCAACTCCTTTCCTTTCTCTACTCTGCTGTAATTTCCCAAAAGATCAAAAGCACCGGAATTATTACCTCAGTCTTTTATTTTTTAAATAAAGAATCTGACCCATTATAGTTTAACTTTGCTCAAGAATTAAGCAAACTTCTGTTTTCTAGCTCTTTACCACCTACCTTTAGTTTCAGAGGCAGGTGCTTATTATTGATGAGATCTGTGATACGATTTAATACAGTTCCTTGTTTTCCTCTCTGCCAGATAAAGATTTGTGTTTATGATTCTCCTTAGTCCATTTGCTGTGAAGCTTCCCAAATGCCACCATTGTCGTTTTCTTGTTCTCGATGTCTTTGTAGCAAACTGCCTTAAAAATTACTTCCCTGCTATTATGTTAGATTTTCAGAAGGCAACCAAAGTAGATGTGTGTTCAGTGTGACATTTTTATTCATTTACTTCTTTATAAACATAAAACAATTGAATTTTATTTTGTTATGTATTTATAGTGTGAGTGTATAAATTTTAGGTAAAAGGGACTATTTCCACATTAAATTCACAGTTTTATGTAAAATCCAATGTTACAGGGTTGGAAATATATTTTTTGACATGAAATTTGAATGATAATTAAACTGACTATAGAATTCAGGTTAACAGTTTTTAGCTCCTCTACCTTTTATATTTCTAACATTTATATCTGCTGTTGTCACTGTTCACAGGCTGTATGTATATGCCTGGAGGTGGAAGGGACAGTGGAGAAGGGGATTGGGTATGTGTGACAAGTACAGTTAAAAGGTTTATCTTTTTACCTAATTATGGTAAATATTTATACCCATATTTAAAGGGCTAGTGTGTTAGTCAGGCACAACCAGATAATTTCTTTATTTTAAGGTCACCTGAATTATGACCTTAATTACATCTGTAAAGGCCCTTTACATCAATACCTAGATTTGTGGTTGAATAACTGGCACAATCTGGCCAATACTTGTCATTTGTGGATTTATTGATAATAGTCACTCTGACTGGTGCTGGTGTGAGGTATTTCATTGTAGACCCACTTAAGCTTGTGTGAGCAAAAGGGATCTTACAAGGGGCTTCACGAAAGGGGCCAGAAGATCAGAGCAGCAGGCTTGGGGTTTAGTGGCAGGCCACAGCACCCAACTACACGTCAGGGAGCTTTAGCAGTGATCCCTGCCCTGTCCATGTCCCAGCCCCCAGCCCTCATAACAGCACATTCGGCTTCTGTGAGGGGAGCTCTGCTCAGTGAGCCCAGGGGGAGGGAGTCATCTCCTTCAAAGTCAGGTCAGGGGGAGTCGACTTGATCTGAGGCTGCCAGGTGAGGTCATGGTCAGGGACATGTCTCTTGTCTACCCAGAAATGGGCCTCTCAAGCTGAGAACGTAAGTCTTTGAGGTGGGCACTCACTAGGTTTTCCCTGGAAGAAGAGAGAGTGACCCTGATAATTGGGGGAACAAGAGATAGGAGGAGTAGAACATTGTGAATGTTAGCCTTTTAACTGATTTTAAGATAAGCCACAGACTCGGAGAAGGTGTTTTCAAAACACATATCTGATCCTTTTAATCCTCAAAAGTAAGAAAATGAACAACTCAATTAAAAAATGTGCACAAGCGCCGGACAGACACCTCACCACAGAAGATATACAGATGCCAGGGGATCCAAGATGGTGAAGGAATATGCGGAAGTTACTCTCATCCCCTCCCAGAACCAAATGCAAATGACAACAAAATTATAGAACAATCATCCTGAATAACCAACTGAAGACTAGCTGCACAGAAGCCTTTTAGCCAAGGATTCCAGAAGGAGCCACATCCGGAAGGAAAGAAGGACAGAGAGGTGAAAAGGCCTGGCTCCACACCCTTGTGCGGTGGTAGAGAATTCACAGGGATATCTCAGTTGCAGAGTTGCCCTCTGAAAAGTGAGGGGTCTCAGCTCCATGCCGGGCTCCCCAAGACTGGGCACCAGAACCAAAATGAGGTGCACACATAACAACTGGTTATGTAGTTCAGTGGGGATTCTATTCACAACAGAGTGACAGGCATCTGGTGGAAAATGAGCTACCCTCTTAAAGCACCAGTGCACAAAATTTTGAACACAGGCATTTATTCAAGGCTTCAGCTTTAAGGATGACAGCACAGAGCCAACTGGAGTCACAATGGTAGAAGGCTGGAAGGACAGCTGTCAAGGTCCCTGTGTTGAGTCCATCTCCCACATAACTTATAAATTTTTCTTTTTTTAATATATTTTATTGATTTTTTTACAGAGAGGAAGGGAGAAGGATAGAGAGTTAGAAACATTGATGGGAGAGAAACATCGATCAGCTGCCTCTTGCACACTCCCTATTGGGTATGTGCCAGCAACCAAGGTACATGCCCTTGACCAGAATCGAACCTGGGACCCTTGAGTCCGCAGGCCAACGCTCTATCCACTGAGCTAAACTGTTTAGGGCTAGACACATTTTTCCTGGGCCAAGCACCCCCTTCATGGGGCATCAGCCTCAGCGTAAGTGCTGGCCCCACACTCCCTCCATTTAGCCCCATCCTGTCAAACTGGAGCTCCAAGGATGAGTCTGTTAGATGCAGCCAGCCTGGTCATAGTGCAGACATTCTTGAAAGGCTCTTGAGGCAATCCAGGCAGACACAGGGTATGGAGAGACAGACAGAGAGAGATAGTTTTGTGGCTCTAGAGTGAGGGTCATTATCTCCTCACACACCTGACCAGCACCACCATTCCTTTCCCCACATGGCTAAATCTTAATTTGTTAAAACCTGATGAACTCTGCTGGCCTCACTGATGGGTCCCTGAGACCCTGCACCACATTAAAGGCCCGTAGGCCCAAACAGGTGGTGAACGGCCTTAATTTTCCCTGAGACTTTTGCTAAGTGGCCTCAGGCCAAGCACTTGCACCCAGTTTGAAGCTGTGAACATCACTGGAAACTAACCAGTGACTTACTGAGAACCTATTCATGCAACTCATATACCGACAGAGGCTTTTCTAGTTACTGAGTATAAAAGGCAGCTGGCAAGTAGAGGTGGATCTCTGGGTGCCTTTAAACTTTTGCAAAGAAGCATAGAACAGACTGTCAAACTAAAGCGGGAAGGTAGGGGAGGGGGGGTAAGAGATTAACTGAAGGACTTGTATGCATGCATATAAGCACAACCAACAGACTCAAGACACTGCGGGCAGGGGGACAAGGGCAAGTGATAGGGGGTAGGGGAGGCCAGGGGGAGGTCAGTGGGGAAAAAAAAGAGACATATGTACTACTATTTGTAATACCTTAAACAATAAAATTTTAAAAAATAAATTAAAAAAAAAAAAACTTTTGCAGACTTACCTTTGTGCTTGGTACTGGTGGAAACCAGCCTTGGTATGCAGCTTGGTCCTCCCACATATAACCAGGCCCAGCAGATTCAGCCATGAACTGTGGATTTCTTTGTAGATACAAAAAGGTAGGCCAGGGCTGGGCACAAGCAGCATCTGACATTGACCTGGACCACAGTCCCTCCCAAGAGGCCCCAGAGCCAACCTACTGGTGGGCTTCAGAACCATATCAGAGCATGACCCAAGTAGGTCCACAAGTGGCACACTCAAAGGGACAACTTGGCAGGCACCAGACCCTGTTTTACCAAATTCGGCTTTGTGAGGTCAGCCCCAGCACAGCAGCTTGGACACTGTGGTCAGGGTCGATCCTCATACTCAGTCTGCCTTAGGGTCCTCTTCACTCAAGGATGGGCCAACTGCAATGGAGACTCAACTACAATTTAAGGGTTTGCATAACCCACACAAGGGACATTCCTGGAGCACCTTGCCCTGTGCCCCACAAGACACCTACTATGTAAGGCCACCATACCAGGACTGGGAAGCATGGTACATCTACCTAATAGACAGAAACAAATACATAGAAGCAGCCAAAATTGGGAGACAAAGCAAAACGCCCCAAATGAGAGAAAATGAGGAATCCCCCCCAAAAAAAATGCTAAATGAAAGGGAGGCAAACAATCTACAAGATACTGAGTTCTAAACAATGATTATAAAGGTGCTTAAGGAACTTAGGAAGAATGGATAAACTAAATGAGAACTTAAAGAGATAATAAGCATAAAAAAGGTCATAGAAAAAATCAAAAAGAAAAAGTCAGAATGGAAGAATACACTATCTGATACAAAGAATATACTAGAAGGAATCAACCACTGACTAGATGAAGCAGAGACTATGAATCAGTTATTTGGAAGACAAGGTAGCAACAAATACCCAATCAGAGCAGAAAACAAGAATGAAAAAAAATAAAATATGACAATGGTTTGAGGGAACTCTGGGACAGCATCAAGTATGACAACACTCATGTCACAGGAATAGCAGAAGGAGAAGAAAGTGACAGCAAATGATTGAGGACATATTCAAAACAATAATGACTAAACACTTCTTTAACCTGGTAAAGAAAATAGACATACAGATCCAGGAAGCACAGTCACAAAGAAGATGAACCCAAATAGGTCTATAACAAGACACATCGTGATTAAAATGGCAAAAGCTAAAGACAAGAGAATGGTAGTTAGTTACCTACAAGGGATCTCCCAGGAGGATCTCAGCTGATGGCTCAACAGAAAAATTTCAGGCCAGAAGGGATTGGCATAAAATATTGAAAGTGATAAAAGCAAGGACCTACAACTAATATTACTCTACCCAACAAACTATCATTTAAAATTGAAGTTGAAATAGAGAACTTCCCAGACAAAAACAAACAAACAAACAAAAACTAAAGGAGTTTATTACCACACAACCAGTATTACAAGAAATGTAAAGTGTCTTCTCCCCTACCTCAAGGTCTCCTCAGAAAAAAGCAATGACTTCACTTTTCACTCCTGACAAGGGCAGAGACCTCGCTACACAGAGCAGTGAACTCACTACCTGGCGAAAGATCCAAACAGAACTTGGAACCCTGGTAACCAGGCAGCCACGTTCTAAAACAGCCCCTCCAGATAACTTGGATAGGGACATTTTTTACTGGCAGGATTTTTTGTTGTATGCACAAGTCCCAAGGCAGTAGCTTCCAAAAAAATCAACCATGACAGTATTTTCCACCGCTGCTGCTGCTGCTGGGATCCGGACTCAGCCCAGAAGCCTGTGGCCCTTTCCACCAGGGGATCCAGAGGTAACACAGGGAGGCACAGAGTAGTTTTGTTCTGGCAAGGGCACCTCCTGAGCAGCCCAATTACCTCTCCCTGTGTGTGTATGTGTGTGTGAAAGGGTGATTCATGTGAGGAGGGCCTATCTAAAGCAAGAATAGGCTAAGGAGAGGGGAGTCAGAAGTCTGGTTGATCTGTCATGTTCACACCCCAGGTCAAGGCTGGCTGGGTGGGCATGGAGCGTGGGTGGTGTCCTCTGCCTGACGTTTATCCTGAGCCCTGGAGGTAAATCTCATTTTCCCTGGGCCTGATCTGGGGAGCATAAGTTCTAGTGGGCAGAAGCAGCAGCAAGTAGGACCAGGCAGGGCTTGAGGCTGCCATTTGGCTGTCAGTCACTGCCATTGCAGAGCTCACTACAGGACTTTGGGGAGCCAGTGGTTGACAGAGACCCCCATCCAGTCTCCACCAGTGGGGGGCAGGTGTGCCACACTACTGAGAGCCACAGCAGGAGTGAGTGTGGCCACTTGGGGGCTGGGGAACCAGTGCCTATGGATGGTTAGAGAAGGACTCCTCCCCCAAAGCCTCCCAGGCTCCACAGGCAGCTCTCGATTTCCAACTCCAACCTGGAACACCAGGCCCATGTTAAACAAATTGGGCCAGAGGACCTGGAGCCATAAAAAGTTCATTACAGGTTTAAGATTTAGATCCCACAAGCACATATTGAGTACCTCTTGTAAGCCAGTTTACTCAAATATTCTGCATCACATCCAATCCTTACATCAATCTATGAAGTAGCTGTTGCTAACTCAATTTTACCATTAAAGAAACTAAACCTTGAGAACCATAAAAGAGCAGCACTTTATCCAGCTTGCAAATATGAAAATCAAACACAAGTATTTTGAATCTTCTCTCCATGCCACAAAATGTTAAGTCCATGCTAATAATTCCTGAATTCTGTGAGACCAGAAACAAAAGCTTTTTAATTCAATAAATGGCTCTTTTATCACTTTCCCTATGGCAAAACTATTGAATCCGATGCTCCACTGTGCTAAATTAAAACAACCTAAACTTTTCCATCATACATTTAAAGAACAGTTAGTGTAATTTATTTTAGAAATCATTTAGCTTTATTTTTCTCTCTGAAGTTAAATCGAATGGAACTGAAACTTGCTATGCCATAAATGTGCAGTATGGTGGATTTAAGATAGCACAGATCTTTTTTCTTTAATAGAAGAAGAATCATTCCTTTTTTTTTCTTTCAAAGAGCTGTGTCTGATAGTCTTTAGATAGTACTAGACTAAAGAAGGTCAGCTTTCTTACCAGACTTTTTCAAAGCAGCGTCTTAAACTGCTCAGAAGCAATTTTGGTAAACATGGCATCTTAATGCTGTAGTCCTTGTTGGCTCAATACAGGAAAGATTCACAGATTGAAACAATCAATAGAAAGCAGCAAGCTAGTCTAGTCGCCGCTAATGCCCACCCTCCTTCTAAGCCCCATTAAAAGCTGACATCAGCAAAGAAAGTCATGACAACAGAAAAATCAAAACTAAAATGGCAATCTTCTGCTCTTAGAGTATCTAAAGCCACTTAATGATCTAGTTAAATCTCTCCAGACTCCATGTGGCCCTTGATTATTGCTCTCAAGTTTTGGGGACTATTTTCTATTTTATCCACTGAGCTGATATTGACTTATATTGATAGAACATCTTCTAATCTTGTTTCCATTTTTCAAAATAGTCTAAAAATATCCTAGTATCATTTGCTAAGATAAAATAGGACAGAGTGACTCTGGTCTGGGAACAAGACTCAGTTCTCACATTCAGAAAGAAAATAACCATCTTTATCCCTGCAATGAATAAAGAAAGTGCTTTGCCATGATGATTAACTAAATCTCATATAACCATAGTATTAGGCTTGTGAAAACTATGGCAACGATAATAAGATATAATCTTTTTGCTATTTCTACTTTTAAAATTTTCACTTGAGATTCAGCGGGTTGTAATTTCTCTAAGAAGATACAATAAATCAGTCAAATAGAAAAGGTATTATTTTCCCCTCCAGCCTGTCACATGGAGAGATGTGAGACTGGAAAAGGAGAAGGCAATAAACATTAATTATTGGTCATTAACTTAAATCAGGTTGTGTTCTAGACACTTTTATTATGCCACCCAAGAAATCCTCATGGCTTTCACAAGTGCTAGGTGTTAATATTATCCCCAATTTATAGATGAGAAAATAAAGTATGGATGACTAAGAACAATGGTCAACTTACCCAGCAGCAAGAAGAACAATTGAAACTCCTCTGACTTCCGTTTGTTCATCTCAGTAAATTTCAATGGATTGCTGCTGGTAACTTCTTTATGTTTAAACAACTCCTGTGTGGGGGAACAGGGAGATGGGGAAAGACTTTGGTTGATTTGTGTATAGATCTAGAGAAACCACTGACTACATCAATATATAATTTGTGACATTTTTTACATGAGCATATAATAATCTTATCTGTCTGATGACTGTGGTTCCCTCTGGCTAGAATAACATTTGCAGAAAATGTGAAATTATATCTTCTGGATTTTTCAAGCTGTATATTATTTTTCTATTACACTATATAAAATTATATTACTATGTAATTTACTATAGAATCACTATATTTCACTACATATGAGTTCATACTGGTATCTTTATCATTAATCCAGGCTGATATAGTTCATTCTTGACTGTCCACCTTGTTTATCTGTAACTTCCCACTACAGTGATGAGAAACCTGGCTTCTACCATCTGCCATCAATTTTCTTAATAGCTGCATCCACTATGCATATATAGTTGTTTCAGACTTTTTAACTCCGGCCTCATGAAAAATAGTTTTTCACAGTAGAGCACAGTGACTATGTATAGTTTGTTTGTTTGTTTTTACTTTAGTTTTACACTCTCCATTTATTTAAAGGTTACTTAGGTTAACACTTCTCCCCTCACACTCCTTTCAGTTAGGTTGTGTACAATAATAGAAAAAAATATATATGCTGGTCTCTGCCCCCAGCTCCTGGCCCAGAATTAGTAAAAGCCTTGGAATTCCCTAGGTGAAACGAGTGTCTTTTGTTCTAATGGGGAGACCCTTGGTGAGCTCCTGTATAGTTTCAGAATGGGGGTGGGCCACCAGAAAGACCAAGCCATGGAACTTTCTAACCCCCCTTTTGCTCTCCATGGAGGGGAGAAGACTGGACCTGAGGTAATGATCAATCACGCCTATGTAATGAAGCTTCCATAAAAATCTCATAAGTACAGTGTTTGGAGAGCTTCCAGGTGGCTGAACACATGAGAGGGTGGTGGCCTGGTGAAGTGTGAAAGCTCTGCGCTTTTCCTCCATACCTCACCACATGCATCCCCTCCATGTGGATATTCACCTTATCCTCTAATGTATCCTTTTATAATAAAACAGTAGGCTTAAGTAAGTGTTTCCATGAGCTCTGTGAGTCTTTCTGGTAAGTCATCAAAACCAAGAAAGGGTATAAAACTGAAAGCAACAAATGAAACAAACAAGACAAACAAACAAGCAAAAATCATAGACACAGATAACAGCATGGTGGATACCAGAGGGAAAGGGGGTGGTGGAGAGGTAATAAAGGTAAAGGGGGTCAAATATATGGTGATTTAACTTGGGTGGTAAACACACAATACAATGTGCAGATGATGTATTACAGAATTGTACACTTGAAACATATAGTTTTATTAACAGTGTTACACCAATAAATTTAATAAAAAATAAAAAGAGAAATACCAAAAAAGGAGTCATGGGAACCCTGATCAGACAGAAGTACATATGACAACTGGGTTTGCAATTTGGAGAGAGAGAGAGAGAGAGAGAGAGAGAGAGAGAGAGAGAGAGAGAGAGAAAGAGGTGGGGGGTATAGTCTTGTGGGACTGAGCCCTTAAGGCAGTGGTTGGCAAACTGCAGCTGCCACATGTGGCTCGCGAGCCGCAGTTTGCCACTCTGTTGACTAATGAGTTTGCTGACCACTGACCTAGACTCTTGATTCCAATAATTACAGGCTGTTGTTGTTCCTTGTGATTAAGCCCCTAAGGTATAGGATATGATGCTATTCCAGGTAGTGTCAGAGTTGAGTTAAATAGGACACTCAGCTGGTGTGGCAAAATACTGATTGCTGGGGGGAAAAATCCACACATTTGGTGTCAGAGGCATTGTGTGTGAGTAAAGAAGAAACACACAGGAGTATTCTTTTTGCTACATAGGTTGCATTATACATGTGTAATATGGTTAGATTCCCTTCTCACAGCCTGTACTGGGAATCCCCTGGTATGCACAGTCTACATTGGGAATCAGTGTGACTCCCCTGACATACTATATAATTTTTTAAAAATTAGTAAACAGTAAAGTTCACTCTTTGTGCTGTAAAGTTCTTCAAAACTTAAGGAATGTATCCAACACTATCATACATTTTAAGTTTACTAGAGGCCCAGTGCATGAAATTCGTTAATGGAGGGGGGTTCCCTCAGCTCAGCCTGCACCCTCTCCAATTGGGGACTCCTTGGGGGATGTCCAACTGCTGATCCAGGGTTCAGGCCTAAACTGGCAGTCGGACATCCCTCTTGCAATCTGGGACCGCTGGCTCCTAACTGCTCACCTGCCTGTCTGCCTGATCACCCCTAACTGCCCTCCCCTGCCAGCCTGGTTGCTCCTAACTGCCTATGCCTGCCTGCCTGCCTGATCGGCCCTAACTGCCCTCCCCTGCCAGCCTGGTTGCTCCTAACTGCCCGCCCCTGCCAGCCTGGTTGCCCCCAACTTCCCTCCCCTCCCAGCCTGGTTGCCCCCAACTGCTCTCCCCTGCCAGCCTGATCTCTTCCCCATCTGCCTTCCTCTGCTGGCCAATTTGGTTCTGATTGGTTGGTTTCCATGCCAGTCAACTTCAAAAGCTGTGCCTCCTAGGCAGCCATTGGCTCCCCACAGCACCCAGATTTGGTTCTGGTTGATCGGTTTCTATGCAAGTCAGCGTCAAAAACTTTGCCTCCTAGGCAGCCATTGGCTCCCCACAGCACCCAGATTTGGTTCTGATTGGTCAGTTTCTATGCCAGTCAGTGTCACAAGCTCTGCCTCCTAGGCAGCCATTGGCTCCCCACAGCACCCAGATTTGGTTCTGATTGGTTGATGTCTATGCCAGTCAGCATCAGAAGCTCTACCTCCTAGGCAGCCATTGGTTCTTCACAGCACCCACATTTGGTTCTGATTAAAAGGTTCCTCTGCCAGTCAGCGTCTCTGGGTCTATCATCGGGGCCTGATTAGAAAGGCGGGGCTGATCAGCAGCCCCAGTGGAGGCCTGGAGAGAAATGGAGGTGCGGCTGCTGGCCAGACTGGCAGAGAAAGAGAGAGGCAAGTGCTGATCAAAAGCTGCCACAGAGGCAATGGATCAGTCCCTGCTTCTCTCTTCAAGCCTCTCTCTGGCCCTGATTCGCAGCCCCCTCAGTAATCAGTGCTGGGGCACCACACCTGCAGCAGAAGCCGTGTGCAGGACTGACTTCCAGTTGGTCGAGCCTTGGTTGTTACTGGTCGTTACAACCCAGGGTTTTTATATATTAGTATTGCTCTAAAATATTGCCTATTCTACATTTATTCAACCTTTTACTTCTCTCAAACCCCAGGCAACTACTTTTTTTTACCATCTCTCAACTTTTTTCAAAATGTCATACAAATCAAACCATGTAGTACAAAATCTTTTTACAGCTGCCTTCTTTTGTAGTTAGCATATGCATTTAATGTTAATCCATGTAGTTGTGTGTTTTTTTTGTTTCAGTTGTGTGTTTTTTGATAACTCTTTTTATGTCTGAGTAGCATTTTATTTAGTGTATGTACCATGGTTTGTTTATTCATTCATCTATTGAGGTCACTTCCAGCTTTTGGCAATTATAAATGAAACTATTATAAATATTAATGGCCAGTTTTTGTGTGGATATAAGTTTTGTAATTATTTGGGTAAATATGTGGATGCATACTAGCTGAATCATAAGGTTAAACTGTGCTTGGTTTTATAAGAATATGCTGAAGGGTCTTCCAAGTGGCTGTACCATTTTGCATTCCTGCTAGCAGTGACAGACTTTTTGTTACTCTGCATCCTAACCCTGAAATTGATATTGTCAGTTTCTTTGGATTTTGACTGTTCTACTAGATGTGTTGTGGAACTTCATTTTTTTCATTATAACTTTTAACTACTTTTTAATACTTTCATGTGTCTGAAAATAATACCTTTACCAAATTCTTTACTTTTAGCTTTGTTGCGTCACTTAAGGTTAGATGTATAATGAATATATTTGGGTCTCAAATTGTGAGTCAAACTGCAAATCATTTTTTTTGTAGTTAAGCCAATTCAATCTTATTCATATGATTAAAACATGTGGTCATAATTGTGTTATTTTATAATTTTGTGTATAATTTTATATTTACTATGCTTGTCTCTATGAGTTTATATGTAACTTTTAAAAATGTATTGTGTTTAGGAAGTTTTTCTTCTTTTTTGTAGTGGCAATTTACACATTTGGATGCCCTTAGACACCTATTCTCTTAACTTTGAAATATGTTGTTTATGTGCTTAATTGTATACTTCTACTACCATATATTTCCTATGCGATAATCTGTGTTTTTACTAATTTTCTTTTCACTTTCCCTTCTCCTCCATTGTTTACTTGCATTATTTCTACTTTTAAATATATTTTTGATACCTCATTCCTCCACCTTTGTCTTCACCTTCCTTTTTAGTCATCTTGATATATAGTTATGTGTTCAGCATAAGTTATTTCTCTGAAACTTGCCTAGTCATATTTGATTGAATGAAGCATAACCTCTAAGAGATTCCATAAAAGATCTCATGGCTATACAATATTGAACAGTAATGCATATTTAAAATTGGCTTTCTATAGAATTGAAGGCGGTCTGACATGAATATAAACGTTTTGTATTGAAACCAAAATGTAGTATTTGGGTCTGAGTTCTTCGTCTCACAAAACCAAAGAATGGATTCACAGACAAAAACGGTTGGTGGAAACAAAGTTTGTTGAGGGACAGACGGACTTCCTGCTTCAGGGAAAAGCAGGAAGGGGGCCCAAAGCTAAGGTGACCAGACGTCCTGCTTTTGGCGGGACAGTCCCGATTTTTAATAATTTATCCCACGTCCCACAGCGTTTTAAAAAAGTCCCGATTTTTGGAAAGAATGCACAACAAGCTAGGGAACAGCGGGAGAATGGGAAGGGAATATACAGTTTTTGGCAGCCATGTGGCTATTTAGCCAGGATATGAGTTTTATATTATTTTTGTTAATTTTATAATGTTAAACTTTAATAATAACAAATAATTGTTGAGAACTGATTATCGAGAACTGCTTATCAAAGTTTGCATTGTTGATCAGTTGTTAGAATTCGACCACCATTGTTTGGACTTAATGACCAATGGCATTTTTTGTGATTGGCAACGACAAAAACATTTTGTAACTGTCTCTCAGACGATACACATCGTACTGCGTGCTAGTAAGCTAGTTAAACAAGTGATGTCATTACAAATCAGCTATTCAGATAATTTAGGTAAGTAATTTATTTATTTATTTCATAAATACATAAATTTTCTTGAATTTAGCAGACAGTACTCGTATTATTTATATTTTATAGTGGCGGCAAAAAGTCTAGCGCCGGCCTTGAAAGTGACACTTACGACTTACGTTACGGAAAATTCAGAGGAAAAATAATACAAGTTAGTATTGTTATTATTTAGAAAGAAATATAGGATTAAAATAATTTTTAAAATATAGTTACTTTATAACAATCAAATTAATTTAATTTATAAACTAACAATAAAATATGTTCATGTAATTATGTACCTACTTACTGTGTTTTTAAGCAATATGTATATAATAATCCTACCTAATAATTGAGTAATATGCAAATTGACCGTACCTTCGCTACACCCACCAGCCACGCCCACCAGCCACACCCACCAGGAAACTGTCGCAGGGACGTTGGGGTGCAGTGGAGCCCAAGGCCGGGAAAGCCTCGGGTGGAGGCTTTATCAGCCTTGGGCACCAGCGGGGAGCCTGCACGGATCGCAGGCAACCACCGGGGGTCAGTTCCTACGATCCTTAGCAGGGCGCTGGGGTGCAGCAGAGCCCAAGGCCGCCGCCCGGGGCCAAGCCCTGACCCTGAAAGAAGGCAGAAGGCGGTAGCCACAGCCAAGGTCTGGGTCCCCGGTGCTGGCAGAAAACTGGTGCAGGCAGCCAGGTGAATGAAGGTCTATTGCACGAATCTTCGTGCAAACGGGCTGCTAGTTTATAATATAATTTTAAATTATTTTTTTTAGATTTTTAACACAATGAGTAAGAAAAGAGGATACAAATTCAACGATGATCTAAGAAGTGAATTTCCTTTTATTAAAAAAGCCAAAAGCGATTACAATATAGACCAAATTTTTAATCAAGAAACGCACCCCCCTCCCCCCCGGGCCGAAACCGGTTTGGCTCAGTGGATAGAGCGTCGGCCTGCGGACTCAAGGGTCCCAGGTTCGATTCCGGTCAAGGGCATGTACCTTGGTTGCGGGCACATCCCCAGTAGGGGGTGTGCAAGAGGCAGCTGATGGATGTTTCTCTCTCATTGATGTTTCTAACTCTCTATCCCTCTCTCTTCCTCTCTGTAAAAAATCAATAAAATATATATATTTTTAAAAAAGACACCCCTTCTCCCCCCCCCCCGCCCCCCTCCCCCCCCCCCCGTCAATGGTGTCCCGCTTTACCAATGTTAAAAGCTGGTCACCTTACCCAAAGCGGGTCAGTGGTGAAGCTTCTTCGTCTCAGATTCCAAAGTCCATGCCCCTTGAGCCAGTCCTGGAAAAGGTGCAGCTGGGGTTCCAAAAGCAGACAGTGTCCAGAGCTTCCAGTCCATGTTGTAGTCAGGGTAGTTCAGTACCAAGCTGATTAAAGTCTATTAGTCCATGTGTGAAGTCTGTGCATCTTGCCTCCAGAGGAGCCCAGTGTGCCAGTGTCTCGCAGAGAGGAGAGAGAGAGAGAGAGAAAGCCTATGCTTTTTGTCTAGAGGTAGATATATGCTTGCTAGCTCCTGGTTGGCCCTTTCAAAGAATTCTGCCTTCGTAACATCCTTGGGATTGATTTATATGCCTTACTATCTTGTGATTGGTTATCTGCAAGCTGCCTGTCTTAGCAACATCCATACGGGTTGCCTTAGCAATTCCACCTAGCTGGGTGTAGTCTTCTCCACCCAGGTGGGTCTAGACCAGTGGTTCCCAATGTGGGGCACACTCCCCACAGGGAGGAAATTTGATTTTTAAGGGGGGCAATTCTAGAATGAGTTATTAACAGTGATTTTTTTTGCATTTCTAATGGTTATAGTGCCATCATATACAGTAAATATGTATTGTGATATATTTATGCATTTCCGTTCTCTATTGTAGTATATGTTTTGAAACTTTATTTGCTATTTTTTCATATCACTTCATATTATTATTATTTAAAACAATTTCTTAGTGATTTTTTCCTCAGTACTTCAACTGATGCTATTTCCAGGTACAGTGTCAGAATTGAGTTAAAATAGGACACTCAGCTGGCTTGGCAAAGTACTGGTTGGTGTGGGGAAAAACCCACACATTTGGTGTCAGAGGCATTGTGTGAGTAAAGAAGAAACACACAGGAGTATTCTTTTTGCTACATAGGTTGCTTTACACATGTGTAATATGGTTAGATTCTCTTCTTACAGTCTATACTGGGAAACCCCTGGTATGCACAGTCTACACTGGGAATCAGTGCGACTCCCCTGACATACCATATAATTTTTAAAAAATTTGTAAACAATAAAGTTCACTATTTGTGCTATAAAGTTCTTCAAAATTTGAGGAATGTATCCACCACTATCATACATTATAAGTTCATTGCTCTAAAATGTTGCCTATTCTACACCTGATTCAACCTTTTACTTCTCTCAAACCCCAAGCAACTACTATTTTTTACCACCTCTCAACTTTTTTCAAAATGTCATATAAATGAAACCATATAGTACAAAATCTTTTTACAGCTGCCTTTTTTTTTCTTTTTGCAGTTAGCATATGCATTTAAGGTTCATCCATGTAGTTGTGTGTTGGTTTTTTTGTTTGTTTAGTTTAGTTTTAGTTGTGTGTTTTGATAACTCTTTTTATGTCTGAGTAGTATTTTTTTTTCTTTTTCATGGATGTCATGTTCTTTGGAAGCTTGTTTAGACCAAGTTAATGGCCTTTTAGGCTTCCTCCATATGAATAGGAGTTCACTTTTTGAATAATAAGAATTATATGTCACGGGGTGGGGAGGGGCATCAGGATTTTAGAGATGCTTAGGTGGGGCATGGCCATAAAAAGGTTGGGAACCACTGGTCTAGTTGTGAGTCATTTTGTCTGTTTCTGTGGTTTTTCTCCACAGGGCTCAGACAGCAAGTTGTATTCTGCTCATGTCTGCAATGCTGCACTTCCCACCCTAGATGGTCCCGTCCCTCTCTAACTAGTCCTTCTAGCTCCTCAGTATCATACTTGCAATCTTTCTTTCGTTATGTGTTTTTAAAAAGGTTGCTTCACTATTGCCTTGCTTTTGGGGGCTCCAAATCAGGGTGGGAGGTCCCTGTGGGGGGGCTGGCAGGCCTGGGTGAGGGGCTGTGGGCGGTTTTCAGGCCAGCCATGCCCCTGGGGTGGGAGTCCCCACTGGGGGGCGGGGCCAGCCTGGGCGAGGGGCCACATGCAATTTGCAGGCCGGCCATGCCCCTGGCTTTGTCAGGAAGGATGTCTGGAATGACATCTGGTCTAATTAGCATATTACCCTTTTATTAGTATAGATTTCCCGTTACGCATGCTGAGATTTAATTTTAATTACTGAGATAGTTTTTTCTAAGATCTCTTAAATCTCTCTACACTGAGGAAGAGCCTACAATGTGTGTTTACACTCATTTTCTGATTTTTTAAAATAACTCGACACATTTTAAAAAATTTACTTTGATTCAGGGTAGTTTACAAGATTTCTAGTTTAAGAGTACTCTTTTTTTTTTTCAGTTTAGCAAAATCTAAATTCTTTAATTGCTTGTTTGTTTGTTTGTTTCTGGTTGTGAAAGGAACTCTATATCCACAGATTTTGTCTCCTTTTTGTCTCCTAGGAGACACTATCTAGCTTTTGCTTCTCTTCCCCTTAACCATGCAGTTGCCAGAGGGTGCTTCCCCTATCTTTTTTCTCTGCCTCAGAATGTATTTGCCACTTCAAATCATTTTTACTTTGAAGTTCCTTTCCTGCATTCCATGCTCTTATCTAGCAGTAAATGTTTTCAGTATTTTTAAAATCACAGTGGGCCTGGCTCCTCTGGTTATGGATCCCCACTTCTCTCTTCCTCGCAGTTTTTCTCAGAGCTCTTCCTCAAGACAAACACTTATGATAGGGTGGGAATATGAGGATTTGGTGTTATTTTTTTTATTTACTGTCAATTATTTCTACATTTGGCATTCTATAATTTTAAGTTATGCTGAGTTAATTCATATGTGTTCTTTTGGTTGTTCTGTATTTTTAGAGGAAATATTAAGAGTTACCAGGAAGCCTCAGACATTATTTTTAAAATTACATTTATGGTATTTGTCTCTGTGTACCCTCTATCAGCTTATATAATAAAGAGCTAATATGCTAATTAGGCTGGATGGCAGAATGACCTTCCAGAATGACCTTCGGAAACAAACCAGTGGGTGGCAGGGGGGTGAGAAGAGGGGGCTGCAGGGCCCTGAGGCAGTGGGCTGCGAGGCAGCTGGGGCAGCCAGGGCCACGAGGGCCGAGGCAGCCGGGGCCACAAGGGGCTACGCTTACATGAATTTCGTGCATTGAGCCTCTAGTCTTCTTATGTATCTCTCTCTTTTCTGTTTGAATACTTTAATAGGGATTATTTTTTCCTTTTGCTCCTACATGTAGTTTCAAAATTTGCTTCTCTCATTACTAAGTATTTTAATGTTTTTCTTGCCTCCAGAAGAATTGTGGGTTTAGTAGTATTCTACTTCATACTAATTATCTTGATATTTGCCACTGTGTCACTAGTTTCATAAATGTAATATACTCTTGAATAAGATGAAAACTTGAATCTGTAATTCCAAATAGAAAGCTTTTATTCTTGCTCTTTAATAAAACTGTTTCTCAGAAGAGAAAAATTTCCCCTTAACCTTTAGTGGTGTTGTTTTCTATTTACCTGCAATATGTTTGATAGTTTTGAGAAATTTCCTCCATGCTTGTTTTCTGTTTATTGTACCTGACTACTCTGGGACACAGTATCACTATGCTTTTCTTATATATTCTGTAACTTTTTGCAATTAGGAGTACCTGGAAAGTCATTATACAAAATCAATTCTTCCCTAATTTTAATTCTAGTATTCAGTGGTGATGGCTGACCCTTTTGCTCAGATTATAAGCATGGAATGAAGAAGGAAGACATTTAGCAACAGTATTTAAGTGACAGCCATTTCTCAGTGGTTAGTTCAGTTTAGAAGGTTTATGTCCTAATATTTCTGACTTGATGAACTGGTTGTCACTGCTGAAATTCAGACACACTTCTAAGCCTAACCCATCCCTGGAAGGGCCCAGAACCATTTGGACCAAAAGCCTCCATTTCCCTTTACTTCTTATAATAAAAGTTCTTACACCCCCTACCCCCCCCCAAAAAAGAAAGTTAGATATTTCAAAACTTTTAACAATACACAAATTATTTCAATATCCTCTTTACAGAACAGTGAGGAAAGTCTACAAAAGTAATTTTTAAAATCTTTTTCTTTTTAAAATTGATTTTAGAGAGAGGAAGGCAGATGGAGAGAGGGACAGAAACATCAATGATGAGAGGGAATCATCAATCAGCTGCTTCCTGCACTCCGAGTCCCTTCTAGGAATCCAACCAGCAACCTAGGCATGTGTCCTGTCTTGGAACCAAACCTTGACCTCCTGGTTCAGAGTCAATGCTCAACCACTGAGCAACACAGGCCAGGCTCTCCAGAAGTAATTTTTAAAGAACAATAAAGTTTTGTCTCAAGGTAATCTTCTTTTCTTGACTATATTATTATATACATGAGTAACCTCTTCTATACAAAAGAAGGAAAAATACATAAATGTGATTTATAATGACACCTCTAACATGTTCAAAGTTATATAATCACTAGAGGCCCAGTGTATGGATTCGTGCACCAGTGGGGTCCCTCGGCCTTGCCTGCAGGGATCAGGCCAAAACTGGCTCTCCAACATCACCCAAGGGATCCCGGATTGGGAAAGGGCAGTTCTCAGGTGACACACCCCGAAATCGGGCTCCTCCTCTCTGGTTCCAGGTGCAGCACCCGAGAACCACAGCTGCCAAGTCACCTCAGCATGGCAGCTTCTGTGTTGAGAGTCTTCCCCCTGGTGGTCATTGTGCATCATAGCTACCAGTCTGACAGTTGAACAGTTGGATGGTCACTTAGGCTTTTATATATATAGACTAGAGACCCGAAGCACAAAATTTGTGCAAGGGTAGGCCTTCGCAGTCCTGGCTGCAGGGGCCCTTGCAGCCCCTGCTGCCTCTTGCCCTCCCGGTCCCAGCTGCCTCCATCTGGAAGGTCATCTGGAAGGTTGTCTGGATGGTTGTTCTGATGTTTGGTCAGTCAGTCGATTTGCATATTACGCTTTTATTATTATAGATAGTTTTGCCATGTATTAAAAAATACTACACTTTTAATAAATAATTTCAGAATAATGATTATTTTCATCCATGAAAAAAAAATATAGTGTTAAAAATACCTTCAATTTGTTTTGTATAAAACTGCCCCAGCCTCTGAGATTCTATTTTCATGATTACAGCATGAAGTAAATTGTTCTGTAAATGTACTTACAATATATATTTACTAATTGAGCATGACTTGTGGTATGACAACATTAGAATAATATAAATCTGTTTTATTTAGTTTTGTATTTTCTGAAGCATTTAAAAATGTAAATTATAAAACACTACGTAGATATTTCAATAAAACTATACCTACCCATGGGAAGTTTTAAAAGACATGTTAGTGTAGGGTACACCATCCTTTTGCAATCTTTTGGCTTTGATTCTATTATTCAGAGAAGCAGATGTGTCCTGAAGAGAAATGTTTTGTGTGTGTGTGTGTGTGTGTGTGTGTGTGTGTGTGTGTGTGTGTGTGTTTTTTTTTTTTTTTAATGCTTGCAACATTCACTGAAAAAACAAAAAGATATCATATCTAGGAATTCCATTATCTCCTCCTCATTCTAGCAGCTGGCACAGGCAGATGTCGCTTTCTTTCTGTCTTTTTTTTTTTTTTTCCAGTCTATGGGAAGGAACAATACAGCTGTAGCTCACTGGGGATTGAGCCTGTGCTTTCTTTTATTTGTTTAACTTATGCAGACGTAAACAATTGAAACCTTAAATTTACCACAAAAATTCAAAATACCAGATGGTTATAAAATTGGATATTTTCTTTCTCCCAGATCAAACCAGTTTTTCTAAAAGGTGAAGATATGAGCTAAAAATATGTGTGCATGTAATATCCAATCTTTGTACTTAAAAGCAGGTAAATGACAACAACAAACACACCTTATTTTACTAATGAGAATTCTGGAAAATTTTACTAAATTAAATTTCATAGTAAATTGTAGTTGTATTGATTTATGCTCAGCCATTTTTTAGTATTTTATACAGCATAATAAATTATAATTGTTGAAATGAAAGGAAAAATATATTTAAATAAATCTTATAGCAGTTCAGGTTCCATAAGAGATAAAAATAGCAATAAAATTAGAAAATTTAGTGAAGGTGTTTTCCCAAACAACACTAGATAATAAAAATGTACATCCCCTAACACTATTCTATCAAATTTAAAGTAATTATATCTGCTATGTACAAGGTTCAACAAGAATTACAAATATGTTATTTTGAGGTTATCCAATTTGTGTTTAGTGATATGCTCAATAATGGCCCCCAAAGTTATCCTAATCCCTAAAACTGTCAATGTTATCCCACATGGCAGAAGGAATTTTGCACGTGTGATTAAGTTAAGGACATTGAGTGGGGAGATGATATGAATGTACCCTAAATGTAATCATGAAATTTATAAGAAGGAGATATACACTATATAACTTTTATGTACTAAAATAAAATTTTACTTTAAGAGTCAAAATAAATAAAGTTACATAAAATTAAATGAATTCATGTATATTTTTTCACCTTTTGGGGAATATTGTATCATTTGATTAGAAAATAATATATAAACATAAGGCAATAATATTAGCTAAAATTTGAAAATCTTTTAATGATTAATAATATCCCATTATTATTGAAAATTGTTTATATCTATTTTGGGTTTTAAATTATAAAGCTACATGCTATATTATAAAACTTCAAATAATTTATCATTTATAAAACTTTTTAAACTTCTTTTGTGAAATGCACTGAATAACCATTTTGCATGTATGAAAGGCTGAAAATTTCTTAAATTGAATCAATTTATAATACCACCTAATGTTCATTTTTCCTAATTTTTCAATGGTGAAGTTAAAATATGTATACATCAAAAATAATTTAAGAACAGATACCATTGATTGCTTATAATATCCCATAGAGTTACATGCGAAGGGTAAAGCTCGCCCCTTTATGTTGCTGCTAGAAGGCTTGCCTAGCTAATTCAAGGTAGGTACTCAGCTATTTGAATTGAATATTTGAATACTGAATATTGAATAATTAAATACTAGCAAATATTCTCTTGACAATAACTTTGCAATTTACACATGGTGGGGCAAAAGTAGGTATACAGTCGTGAGTATGTCAAATAGAATTTATTCTTGTATTTATTAAATATTGTATTGTGTTCCATATGAACAACTGTAAACCTATTTTGCTCAGCCCTGTATATATTTGTACTGATTTGTCTAATTTTAACCACTTTTTTAAATCATTCCTTACAATCTATTGTTATTAGAGTGGGTATTGTGGGTATTTCTTGGACCTCTGTTACCATTCTTGAAAACTAGTTTGACCATCATTTTCATGTTGGGTTACCCACTTTATTGCCTAATCAACAGAAACCAAAACTATGAAGATGGCTAGTGTAGATCAGTTTGATAAAATCTTAGACCAATAGCAGATGAATGGCTCCCCAAAAAGAAAGGTCCTTCAAGACCTTGAGTAAATTTAGTCATTTAACAAAAATTGAATATATTTATTATTATATGACTAGGGGCCCAGTGCATGAATTTGTGCACCTTGAAAGGAACTGTGGGCTGCAAGGCTGCAGTGGGCACAAGGGTGGGTCTCATCCCATCCTCCATTCCCCTGCCCTGCCTCTCCTACCATGGCCCCTGGAAGCACTGGGTGATTGGGGTCAGTGCCAGCAGTGGGTGCAAGTGGCAGGTGCTGCCCCAATCACCTCCCAGGAGCAGGGGGAGGTGGAGAAGCCCTCAGGTGTGATCGGGGCTGACAGCCACCTCTCGCACCCACTACCAGCCCCGCTCGCACCTGCTGCTGGCACTGGAGCCGCCACTCACACTCATTGCTGGCACCCAGCGCCAGTCCCAATCTCTTGGCGCTGTCAGCGGGTGCGAGTGGTGGCTCCAGTGCCAGCATTAGGTTCAAGTGGGGCTGGTAGTGGGTGCGAGAGGTGACTGCTGGCCCTGATGGCCCCTCAGGAGCAGGGGGAGGTGGAGAAGCCCCAAAAGGCAATTGGGGCTGGCAGCTGCCACTCGCATCTGCTGATGGCACTGAGCAATTGGGACCGGTGCCAGGCGCTGGCAGCAGGTGCGAGCAGTGGCTCTGGAGCTGGCTATGGGTGCAAGAGCCAGGTGGGACCGTGGCTACAGAAGCAAAGAATTTTCAGTAACCACCAGAGGCTGGCCCCGATGACAGCCACTGGCATCCTGCCTTGGTCTGGCATCCCCACCCACTTGCTCTACTATCCCACCACAGCCGACGCCTGCCATGTTCTGCACACATCCCCTGGTGGTCAGTGCACATCATAGTGACTAGTTATTTGGTTGGTTGGTTGTTCCGCTGTTTGGTCTATTTGCATTTTAGCCTTTTATTATATAGGATTATTATATAGGATGATAAAAATAATAAAAACATATCTGGAGTTTAAATCTTTTTAAAAAATATATATTTTATTGATTTTTTACAGAGAGGAAGGGAAAGGGATAGAGAGTTAGAAACATCTATGAGAGAGAAACATCGATCAGCTGCCTCCTGCACACCTCCCACTGGGGATGTGCCCACAACCAAGGTATGTGCCCTTGACTGGAATCGAACCTGGGACCTTTCAGTCCGCAGGCTGAAGCTCTACCCACTGAGCCAAACCGGTTTCGGCAGGAGCTTAAATCTTATTGAATAGAGACACAAATAAATAAAAAAATATATAAATAAGTTATATATTGTAGTAGAATACAAGTGCTGGGAAAATTGGATTAGGGTAAGACCAATAAAAAATGTTGGGGGATACTTTAATTTTAAAAATAAATAATTACCCTCTATTAAGAGGTAACACTTGTGCAGAAAAATAAATTATATTTCCAAATGGTTATTCTTTCATGAAGATACACTAGGTTTTCTGGGAGCATGGGGAGGGAGGGAGAGAAGGATAAGTTTGGAAGCTGTGAGTCTGGTTAAGAAAGTAATACTAAAACAATGTTAGAAACAGCAATTGGACCAAGCTTGTAGCAGTGAAGGTATTCAGGTGAGAAGTATTCAGATTCAGGCTTTATTCAAAAGAGAACCTAGAGAATTTTCTGGCAAAATAAGTGTGTGATATAAGCAGAAAGGAAGCATCAAGGATTATTATTAAATATATTTGTTTTGAGCAAGAGAAAGGATGAAATTATTGACTGAGAAAGGGAAAAGTTGGAGGGCGGATCAAGTATTTGAGGGATGTTTGGATGTTAAGTTTGAAATACATATTTGAAGTTCAAGTAAAAATATGAGCAGTTCTTTAGATGTAAGCATCTGTTAGAGGAGAAATCTGGCTGAAATATATGTATACATTATGTATTTTTCACCTTATATGAGGTATATAAAGGCATAAGACTGTAAGAGATGACAAAAAAGTTAAGTAAGTATAGTCAGAGATTCAAAGATTGAGCTTTGGATTCTATAAGATTAAAAGATTGGAGAAAAAAGAGACTAAGAAAAAGACAGTAGAGGGGCTATTTTGCTGGGAGTATAACCATAAGATGTTGGTATCCTGGACATCAAATAAAGAAAGTACATGCAGGAGAAAAGTACAGTACATTCAGTTGTATGAATGCTAAATGCAAAGTTAGAGATTACTGGTGGCACTGAGAGATGAATTGTTTGTTTATCCATCACACAATCTTTTTGATTGTCATACCTGTAATCACCTTTGTATTAATTTCTGAACGATTTTCCATCAGGCAAAATAATATTCCTCAAGGAAATTATCTAGTCTGCAACATATTATCCTTAGTGTGTAAAGTTTGATGCAAAATAATAAGGTAATTGACTAATTACTAATCTACTGATAAGACCACAATAACTGCTGATTCATCAGGCATTCTGAAGCACATGGCCTTATCCCCTCTTCCAGTCTATACTCATTTTTTGATCACATCCTTCAGTTACTTGGCTTTAGTTACCTAACCAAGTGAAAACTACCCAATTCATATTGTCACCCCAGACTTCTCCCATAAATGCCAGGCATATATATCTAAATACCCATTCAATCTTTACTGAAACTTTTAAAAAGATATATTCCTTATTGATTTCAGAGAAGAAGGGAGAGGGATAGAGAGATAGAAACATCAATGAAAGAGAATCATTGATCGGCTTCTGCCTGCACACCCACTTCTGGGATTGAGCCCACAATCCAGGCATGTGTCTTGACCGGGAATCGAACTGTGACCTCCTGGTTCACAGGTTAACGCTCAACCACTGAGCCATGCTGGCTGGATTTTACTGAAACTTTAAAGATTTATCTCAAATTGTTCTGAGATATGTGGTCTGCAATAATTCAAATGAGTTATAAATGTTATTCTAATGTGATTAAGTTAAAACATCCACTGGAGTCCATCAGGATATTTCTTGGATGTTTCTTAAAAAATAATTTTAGTTGGAAAACAGTGAGATCTTCTGAGTATTAAATCTATGAATATAGTTAAAAGTTGGTGAAGTTCAAGATGAAGAAAAATTTAGTTGCTTATGTTTTCCAATAAATCTTATGTTTTAAAGTAAAGTAGAATCATTTGCTTAGATCTGCAGTAGAATTTTAGGCTCAATTTAGATTGTAGAGTGAGACTATTGTACTTGAATGCAAGAGAAAATAAATTTGAAGAAATTATCATGAATAAAGGAAAATATGACAAAAATGATGAAATAGGAGAAATAATGAGAGAGGAAATAGTCCCATTTTATTTTCTTTCTTCCTTTTTGTCATCTATCTATCTATCTATCTATCTATCTATCTATCTATCTATCTAATCTATCACCTATGTATGTATGTATATATGTATCTATCATCTATGTATGTATGTATGTATGTGCAAGTGGCCCACGCTGGGCTGCCAGTTGTGGGTGTCCCCCCCACATCCCGCGTGGTTCAGGGTTCAGGTTCAGGGTTTGGGCTCTGGAGGAGGCTGCACACAAATGAAAGAGACTAGAAAATATTAATTTGGAAATATTGGGGGCCAGGTGGGAGCCCAACTCAAGGGGAAGGACTCCACCCCGCTCTGGCCTCGCTATCCCTTTTATTAAGACTATGGGATACACCCATAGCCTTTAGGCAGGCAATTCCAGTAACAGCCAATCAGCAAGGATTTACATAAGACTAAAAGGTGGAAGTTGCTTCAGCGACCACTGTCTCAACTAGACAGTGGGTGGTTGGCTCTGACCTTTCAGAGCTTCAGGGTTGACCAGCCCTCCGGGTTCCTTGTCCACACCTCTCTGCCGGTGAAGGCAACGGGCGGCTTCCCGCATGTATGTATCTATCTATCTTATCTATCATCTATGTATGCATGCATGTATGTGTGTATGTATGTATGTATCTATCTATCTATCTATCTATCTATCTTATCTATCATCTATGTATGCATGCATGCATGCATGCATGCATGTATGTATCTATCTTATCTATCATCTATGTATGCATGCATGCATGCATGCATGTATGTATGTATCTATCTATCATCTATCATGTATGTATGTATGTATGTATCTATCTATCTATCTATCTATCTATCTATCTGTCTTCTATCATATGTCTTCTATCTACCTATTATTATTTGAACTGATCCTCTGCATCATAAGTTGGAAGCACTACAGTGACTGCAGACATTGAGAAAGCTAGATTCATCCTAATCTAATAAGCCAAGGAGAAGTATGGCAGGGAAATTGAGAGTTTACATATGCAATGACAAATGGAAGAATACATTAGCCTCCTTTCAACAGTAAGCAAATCTGTATGCTGAAAGTATAATGAAGCTTAACTAAGATGAAAGTTAATTTTTTTTTTTTTTTTTACTGTGAAATAAGATTTTTTTTAAGAAGAAAAGGTAAACTTCAAGGTGTTTCTTCTTTAATTTTTCCTTAAAAAAGGCTAAGGTTAATTTTCAATATGTACACAGAACTTCAAAATGAATGATTCCTTTGGTCAGCGTAGCTGTGCACTATAGAACACTGGCCAGGCACTATATCTCTATTGATGTCAGCAATCATTTTATGGTTCAGATCAGTAAGCAGGTTACTAGACACTGACAGGAGCAACTGATTTAACCTTCACTTAACTGCTCTGAGCCACTTGGCCTTTCATCTTTTCCAGTCCTGCTGCAGCTTGCCAAGGAGTTTTGTGTCTGCTATTGGCAGATCTGATTTTTTCTTATGTCAGAGAGGAGAAACAAATGATTGACACCAAAATAACCTTTTGATTCAGGAAAATGCAAGACACTAAACTTTGATAGCAAATGTATTAGACGTATTCAGTCAGCACAGCAGGAAGCAAAAATTATACTTCAGAGCAGCTTTAAATTTAAAACAAAGGAGAATGCCATGTTTTTCATTAGTATAACATCACAAGTATTTCATTTCTGCCAATTGCTCTAATGTGCAAACAATTGAATTCATTGATTGGCATGTTAATGATCATCTTATGATAACCTCAGTTATGTAGGTCTCTCCAGAGAATCATATTTTTCTCTGGTACCTAAGGTAGGAAACACATGTACCTATATTATTCCTGTTTTCTTTTCTCTCTTTTTAAAACATATACGAGGATATAGATGCACAGAGGTTTATGAGGACAGAGAACAGCAGTAGGAGTAGGATACAAATGCAAATGGTAGTGTCATTTGTAGTTTCCACCTGCTTCATTTCTGATTAACATTGTACTAATATATTAATAACCAGAGTTGGAAATTCACTATTTAACTTTTGGATTGGAACCTGGCCTAATGTTATTCTCATCCATGTAAGAAATTGTCTCTGCTAGATTAAAGATAGTCTTTCTGAGTGCTGCCCCTTGACTCTGAGAGTCCACAGCTTTCTTAAAAAGGCCAATATAAAATTTTTAAATCACTTCATGTAAAATATTTCAGGAATATGAACTTGCACAGGATTGGAAAGGGTTTTCTAGCATTTTCACCAATTAGACGAAATAAACATAGGCAAGCTAAGGAGATACCATGAGTGAAATTCATTTGTTCTTAAACATAGACATCAATATAAAAAATAAGTAAAGGTAATTGTGCAGGGAACACTCACAAAGTAAATTTTCCAACATAATCTCTTGCCACCAGTCACTAAAGTAATTGAAATTTTAAGTTCAATTTTAAATCCAATATATATTGTTAAGGTATTAAACAAGAAAAAAATCCTATAAAAGTATGGGGAAATTGTAATTCTTATTTGAGTACACATTACAATAAAAACATCCAATTACTAAGCGTATTTACGTCCTGAATAATGCCGATAGTTAATTATTTGCAACCAATTGGATTGTATAAACTCTGAAGATAGGATATTTAGAAAGATAACGTCAATATCAATTGAGTTCACTGAAGAGAAAAGTCATTACAATATATGAGACAATCTGAATTCAAAACCCCTAATGGGCATTAATAACATTTAGAAATAAAATAAGATCTTAGCTTACACCAATATTGGAATATTGGGAGTCATAAGAATTAACTGTTTATTGAGAAATTATTGTTGTTTAGAACATTATGGTGTTCTTCAATTATACGAGAAGAAAATTTAAAGAGGGGAAATGTGATCTTGGGGTGCACATGTAATTAGTTTTATATCCAAATAAGCATAAGATTTTGATAGCAGAATTTCACACAGTCTGCCACCCAGGGAAACAATCTAATTTTTAAGATTCAGTAGGATATTTCCTGGATATACTCGTACGACTAAGCTTTCCTAAGTTATTATTTTAGAGATTTCTGGAGATAACTCAAAGGATTTACTGAGAATAATGAAAAATAGCTATATATGCTAACTATATAGTCAGCATGCACAATTTTTATATTCATCTATAATAGGACATAAGTTTATAATATAAACTTCCAGTTCTTCTGTGCTAGAAACTAGTATAGCCATTGGTTATAAGTGAATAAGGAATTGTATTTTTTCCTGGTCCAGTTAGAATTTATCCTGCTCACTCATTTTCCCACCAGTATACAACAGGCCATGTCTCTTTAATGAATGCCTTTTTAATTTGTTCAAGTTATATTTAAAATAAACTGTTGATAATATTTCCAAGCAAGCCTCATTTATATGTAAAATGTATGTCACTCATTGCCGTGACAGTTTGGTTTTGTCAATATTCAACTTTATATCTTTGTTCCCTTCAAAATTGTCATTTTATAATGTTTCTGTGTTTTGTTACCAATACTCTACATCAGTGAGGTAAGAGGGCCTAGAGTATAGAAGTGCAGGATCATAGTATCAGCTAAAGGATGAAAGGAAAGCTTCAATGGAATCCAAAGTAGTGATAGGTGCTCGTTTATGATTAAAAACAAAATGAACAAAAACAGAAAAACATACTTCCAGGAATCATTTTCTAGACAATATTAGTAGCCACCCTAATTGTTTGCAGTATTTTAGAATAATATTACTTGAGCATCGTACCAGCTATTGGACATAGTGCTAACACTTCTTTCCCAAATTCTTCTTGTTATGCCATATCTTATATCAAATGTACTTGCAACTACTGCAAGATGTTAATAATGGGGAAAACTGGTTGGGTGGAGGTGGGAGGTGTATGGAAAGTCTGTTCTTTCCAGTCATTTTTTCTGTAAAACTAAAACTGCTCTAAAAAAAATAAAGTCCATTAATTTAAATGATAAAAATTAATTCAAGTATTTCCTGTACAAATAACCTGAAAAATCCTTAGCATATTTAAAATTTTAAGAAATGAAACCAATTTGGTCATAATATTAGAAATCACTTTACAACTAATGAATATTTTATTATTTTATATTATTTTTTGGTTTTTTTAAGGATATCTCATGGTACTTTATAGTTTAACTATTTGAAATACCCAGAAAATGTTGAGGTTTCCATTTCATTTTGAGAGTTCATGAATGTAGAGAAAACTCTTTTATATTATAACTTTCTTTATATGAGATGGTAGCCTTCAACACATCTAAAAGTGGAGAATATGACAATTATCTGAGATGAAATTCAGTTTAAGCATGAGCTGATTTACTGAGAATCTGAACTAAGAAAACTTTCATTGATTTCAAATCCAAAGGATTAAATACGGACACTTTTCTTTACCTGGAAACAATACTCCCCCCCTCCCCCCAACACACACACCTTTTTGAATTTTTTTTTAGTCTTCCTTACTAAATGGGTACCAAAATAGCAGAAAGTTTCTTAAAGTTGTATTGGGAATGTTTAGTTGATTGTATAAGTAGATGTGAATGAAATGATGGCTACTAATTTGTAAATCATGTGTACATTATGTTAAACATAACTTCAATAATTACTTTCTAAAAATGTAATCTAAAATTACACTTGATTTAACAGCTGCCATTTTAATCAGTCAAATATTATTGAGCCCCAGTACATGTACACAATGAAATACTACGCTGCTATCATTTGCAACAGCATAGATGGACCTGGAGAGCATTATGCTTAGCGAAATAAGTAAGTTGGTGAAAGATAAATATGTGATCTCACTCATACGGGGGGTAAAATGAATGAAATATGAACAAAAATAGACCCAGAGACAAAGAAACACCAAATGGACCATCAAACCTCAGAGGGAAGGCAGGGGATGGTGGGTAGGTGGGGGTAAGAGATCAACCAAAAGACTTGTATGCATGCATATTAGCATAACCAATGGACACAGTCACTGGGGCAGTGGGGGCTTGTCCTGGGGGGTGCGAGTAGCCAGTGAGGGGTCAATCAGGGAAAAAGAAGACATATGTAATACTTTAAACAAACAACAACAAAAAAAGCAAGGCTACTTGCCCAACCAGCATGGCTCAGTGGTTGAGCGTCAACCCATGAACCAGGAGGTCAAGGTTTGATTCCCAGTTAGGGCACATGCTTGGGTTGCAGACTCAATCCCCAGTGTGGTGTGTGCAGGAGGCAGCTGATAGATGATTCTCTCTCATCATTGCTGTTTCTGACTCTCTCTCCCTCTCCCTTCCTCTTTGAAATCAATAAAAATATATCTATTAAAAAAAAATTGAATCCTGGCCAGTGTTGCTAAATGATTAGAGCATCAGCCCCATGCACCAAAGGATTGTGGGTTCAATTCTTGGTCAAGATCATATACCTGGGTTGCAGGTTCACTCCCCGCCCCCAGTTGGGGTGCTTGTGGGAGGCAACCAAGTGATATGTCTTACATAGATGTTTCTTGCTCTCTCTTGCGCTCTCATTCTCTCTCTCTCTCTACTCTCTCTGTCCTCTCTCTCATTTCTCTCTCTCATTTCTCTCTCTCTCTGTCTCCTTCCCCTCCATCCCTCCCTTCCACTCTCTCTGAAAAGCAATGGAAAAAAATTGAAATGTTAGCCTCTAACTTATAAGAAAACAGGAAAATTCAGGTTAGTCAACAAATTTATTACAGAAAAAAGGACACTTAAGTGAAATTTCTATGTCAAAATGTTTCATTTTTAGTAAGGACTTATCTGGCATACCTTTAGTGGCACTAAAAAATTACCAACTATTCTTGTCACTCAAATAATCACATTTTATAACGAATGTTCACATGCCACATGATCATCAGAAACAATTTTAATTAATAAAGTTTTCTATTTTTATTTTTCATTCTTGCTTTTCTGAAGAGATTTAACTGTCTACCCCTGGTAGTTTTCCACAGATAGTGTTTCCATCTGTGAAAACCGAAAATATTTGGCTTTCATTCCTTTTATTATATTCATATTCAAACTGTTTGAAAAGCTGTTGGATTTCATTGTCCTCACAGATATTGAAATGCCATTCTGTTGTATCCCCGCCTCTTTTTTGCTCAAATACAACAACTGTGGCATCCCAGCTGTGTATCTGGCTGCAAGAAAGCGTTTTGTGGAAATAATTCAGTTGGCTTTAACTCATCTCAGGAATAACAAAATTGAAAACAAGTAAATAGGAAAAGATCAGGAATACAGTGGCAAAATAAATAAGAACCAGTTAGTAGTACACTATATAGTAAATTACTCTGTTTAATTAAATTCATATTTATTGATCTCCTACTACACACTGTGCTTGGCACAGTGGGTGATCTAAAGATCTATTGGACTGAGAGAAATGTGTGTTTTTTTTAAGTATGGAAAACCAGGTCAATGCTAATAAACACTGTAATTGAGCTATAGACAAAGAGTAAATTAAACAAAAGGATGGGGGAAATTTCATGTAACTGGAAAACTTTGGAATAGTTTCCTGAGGATAGACCATGAAAGATGAATGAAAATTTTGAAAATAGGGAAAGGCAATTGACATCAAATGAACACCAAGAGCAAAATACAGTTAGGCCTCCATATTCGCAGGTTTCACATCTGTGGACTCTACCAATGGGTTTTGCAGACGTGTACCATGGGATTAGGCCTACGATGGTTGTGTCTGTACTGAACATACACAGAATTGGTTTTATTCCCTAAACAATACAGCATAACACATATTTGTTAGGTATTATAAGTAATCTATCACATTATGGGCAAACACAATACTATGCCATTCTAATATATAAAGAGCCAGGGTCTGTCAAGACCTCAACGTCCGGATGGATGACTGAACACCAGGCTAGGGTTGTGGCTGGTGTGGAGGAAGTCGGTCCTGGGTCCCAGTCAGCACGGCAGAAGTTGGTCCTGGGTCCTGGCCGCCCGCGGTGTGGCGGCAGGAGGGAGCTGTGGGAATGGAGCCATGTTGCCATTGGACTGGCCTCTGGGTCACTCCCCCTGCCCGCAGGCTCCAGTGAACCAGAGCCATGCTGCAATCTGGGGATCTTGATCCCTCCCCCCTGCCTGCAGGATCCAGGGAACCGGAGCCATGCTGCGATGGGACTGGACCCTACCTGAGGGGTCCTGGATTGTGAGAGCGTGCAGGCTGGGCTGAGTCCTCCCCAAGTGCATGAATTTTCATGTACCGGGCCTCTAGTTTTATATAAGGGCTTGAACATCCCTGATATTAGTATCCCCAGAGGGCTCTGGAACCCATACCCTTCAGATAATAAGGGACAACTACATGTAGACAGAAAACAACTAAGTTTACTAAATAAACCTAAATAAGATTATTATAAAGATTATTTCTATTGTTTCTTTTCCACCAAAACAGTTTACTGAAAACATTTCTAGCCATACATCTTTGAGAGCTAAATGTGTTTGTTTTGAGAATTATAATCATAGTCCTATTAATTTTTTTACTAATTTACTCAACAAGCATTTATTTAGTTTTAGGGCATACTCAATAGTCGCCTAAGCATAGTAAATGTAAAAACATGAACAAGATGGAATTTGATGTGTTCCCTTATAGGGAAAGCATGAGAGGACAGAAACATATATAACTGATAATGGAGAAATGCTTTACTTATATTTGTTTAGAAAAGTAAATATTTGAGATTTTTACCTTAATTCCAAGCTAATATGATAGTCTGTTACAATTTTATGGATGCTGACAGAAAACACAAAAACCCTGGGTCAGAGATAAAGGACAGTTTGTTACTCATAGCAGTAACAGTAGACAGAGTATCTGGTTACATTTTCTTGAACTGATTCCCTAAGTCCTAATTGTTCCGGAGTGAGCCCAATTGAGCCATGTGACAATTGCACATGTGGTAGGTTACATTGCAGTGGGAGAAACCATAGCTTAGGACACACATCTCTTTTATATTGTTCAGTAAGCACACCTACCCTTTGTTCCAAAGGAAGAAACTATTTTGGTCTAACAGGGCTGTTGGCCATGCAAACATCCTTAAAAATACTAAAAAGCTAAGAGAGTCCGTGCCTCTCTTTGTAGGATGCTCAGAAGTGTAAGGAACCCATGAAGAACTATTTTCCCATAGAACTGAAATAAATACAAGTGAATTACTCTTTCTCACTAGACTTCAGAAGGGAATAATATATCCTGGGCACCTTAACTCTTTAGCTGGCTCTTGACAGTTAAGTAGATAAAATCATACAGAAGAGTATTATATGCAGAAAGACTATAGCCAAAGGTACAGTAATAGCAGTATCAATAGCATCTTGAATGAAAAATAATCTTCTGGGTGATGGGTATATATAGACTGAAATGCAAGTGTATTAATTTGGACAAAATGTGATTTAGTGCCAAGCTATGGAGGTAACCGAATATTCTGCTAAATACTTTGTTCTTTCTATAGAAATAGAGACAGATGTCAAAGAACTTTAAGTAAAGGAAAAATAAATTAATTATCTAACTTACAGGGAAAGTATTGATAGCCTTATGAAGGAGGTCAAGAGATAATTGAGACTAGAGTCATATAAGAAAAGGAGTAAGGAGGTAATTGTGATAAGAGACAAAGGGTCATCTATAAAATGAGAAGGTATTTTGAAAATGTAATTGATGGGGATACTTGTTAACTGGATTAATGCTGTGAGGGTAAAATTGAACATGCTTTTCAAGATCTTAGCTGAGTGAGGCAGAAAATTATAATACTGTCAACCAAAAGAGACAGAAAAACAATAGAAAACAAAAGAATCCAAAAGAGAATTCTATATTAAAGGGAAAATCTAAGCTCTAATTTTAGACACTTTTACATTCATGTGCCTGGGAGACATCCAGGTATAGACATCAAACACATAGTTCCCACTTTAATTTTATCTTGAGTTTAGGGGAAAATGGAGGCTGTAGACAGGACTGGCTCTGTAGGCAGGCATCCTGTGCAAAAAGGGGACTCACACTCTGCTGTGACACTGCAGTCTTGGCATTCTTAACAATATCTGAACAGGGAGCTCTGCTTCTTTTCATTTTGTACGGGTTGTGCGAATCACGTAGCCATTCCTGATTGTAGATTTTAATTTGGAAGGGAACTTGATGACCTGCTTTAAAATGCCATGCTATTTAAAATTAAGAATAGCAATGAAGAAATGACAGAAATTCTTTATGGTCCACTGGGAAACCTGGTTTAAGCAATCTCTACCATGTTATAGGCCTTGGAGAGATTTGTTTCAACTTCCATTGAAATTTGCTTCCTGTGAATAGTGCAGTGATCTCCCCCACCCCCTTTTGTGTGTGTGTCTGTCTTTGGGTTATATTCATGTAGTGAATAAATGTTAAAGTTTAAAAAAAATACTTAAAATACATTTTCTCATTATGATTTAGCAAGTACATTTTAAGAAAATAATAAGGACCCAGGCACTTTAGGACAGAGATGAGTCCTCTAGTTTCTATGAGAAGGAGTGCTTTGGAGTAAGGGGACTCAGGACTGTGCACCTGCATATGGCATAGAAGATGGGAAGAGGATGTAATTGTCTGTCAAAAATAAGAAATCTAAACAAATGGCCACTGAATTCCTCTCCCATATTGAGCAGCTTTTTTGTCATTATTAGTCACTAGACTTTCTCTTCCCAAGAAAATCTAATTTATTGCAAATGAACAAAGCAATAGATTATTATTGTTCTATAGTGGCTAATCATATTTCTAATTTTTTCCCATTCTTTCATAACTGACAGTCCCAGGATTACACAAGGATGGTCCAGAAAAGATGTTATAAATGCAGGGTGATGACCTTTTTTTTTAGTTTATCTCTTTCTCATTTTCCTCTACTAACAAAAAAAGTTAGGGGAGAAAATATCCCAGTACAAATTTCAATGCCTGCGATTAACTTACTAATTATAAGTGGATAAGTGGATAGATTAAAATAGTCTTTGTGTGGTCTCTAATTTGTTTTAAATCGTAAGAATTGCATTGAATAATATTTCACCAGGAATTCTGCAATAAGAATGCAAAAATAAAAAAATAAAAATAATTACCAAGTGCTTACTAAGTGCCAGGCACTCTGCTCTGGATAAAGGATTCTGTACTCCTCACCACACTGCACAGAAACAGAGAGGTAAGCCTGTGAGGATCTGATGTGCATATCTGTATATGTATATTAGCATCTCAGTATATCTTTATTACTATTATATATACATTTTTATAAAAATACTAGTGGCCCAGTGCATGAAATTTGTGCACATTAAAAGGGGATTAATTAGAGGAAATAATTTAACCTTTTGCACTCGGATGTCGAGAGTGACTCGACACGGTTAGCATCGGTAGCAGGAATCGAGAAAAAAGCAAGTGCAAAGGGTTAATATTTCTATTTGCCCTTTCTCTATAATAGAAGTGTCAGAGATTAAAAAAATTAGTAAAATGTATATGAAAACCTTCCTCCTGTCAGAGTCTGGGGCACACCATGGGACCCAGAGTCAAGCCCCCGCCCACCCACATGCGCCTCAAAGTCATGTGAGACCCAGACTGGTTGGCGCCCCCCCATTGGGTTAGAACCAGACCCGGCCAGTCCCACCCTTGTCAAGCCCCGCCGGGCAGGGGGCGTGGCCTGAGGTTCCCCAACCCAAACGGGGGCAGGGGGCATGCCTTGAGGTCCCGTGTCAAGCCCCGCCAGGCGGGGGGTGGGGGGTGCAGCCTCAGGTCCCCTGGCCCAGCATCAGGAGGGGGACACAGCCTCAGGTCCCCCATCAAGCCCTACTGGCAGGGGGGAGCAGCTTCAGGTTCCCCGTCAAGCCCCGCTGGGTGGGGGGCGCGACCTGAGTTCCCCAGACCCAGCACTGGGGGTGCACCTTGAGGTCCCCTGTCAAGCCCTGCTGGGTGGGAGGCATGGCCTGAGGTCCCCTGTCAAGCCCTGCTGGGGGAGGGGGCACGGCCTGAGGTCCCCTGTCAAGCCCAGCCAGGCAGGGGGGGGCGCAGCCTCAGGTCCCCCGGCCCGGTGCTGGGGCGGGGAGCACGGCCTGAGGTCCCCTATCAAACCCCACCAGGCGGGGGGTGCGGTCTGAGGTGCCCCGGCCTGGCACTGGGATGGGGGGAGCAGCCTGAGGTCCCCTACCCCAGCACCAGGACGGGAAGTGCACCTTGAGGTCCCCTGTCAAGCCCTGCCGGGTTGGGGGTGCGGCCTGAGGTCCCCTGTCAAGCCCCACGGGGGTGGGGGAAGGCGTAGCCTCAGGTCCCTGCTGATTGCTTGTTAAGGCTCCTTATGGGAAGTTGGCCTCAGCTGTGGGTGCAGCCATCTTTGTGACCGAGTGATGGTCAATTAGCATATTCCCTCTTTATTAGATAGGATAAAGTTTACCCTAATCTTGTTTGATACAAGTCTACCTCTGACAACAATGGATCCACTTTTGTGGTGCAATTGTAAATGAATTTCTAATCTTACCCAGAACCTCTTAATGTGTGAAATGGAAAATCGTCTTCTGCAACCAATTACTGTTAACTCCAGACAACTCCTAATGACTCCTTCCCAGGCACAATTGTATCCCAGACACTTCACTTGTCTTCAGTTTCCAAGTTGTAAAAACACTCCTCAGAATGAAGCTATAGCCGAAACTGGTTTGGCTCAGTGGATAGAGCATCAGTCTGCAGACTGAAAGGTCCCAGGTTTGATTCCGGTCAAGGGCATGTACCTTGGTTGCGGGCACATCCCCAGTAGGGGGTGTGCAGGAGGCAGCTGGTCAATGTTTCTCTCTCATTGATGTTTCTAGCTCTCTATCTGTCTCCCTTCCTCTCTGTAAAAAATCAATAAAATATATTTTAAAAAAAAAGAATGAAGCTATATAAAAGCCTCTACAGTACAAAATTATTACCGGATTGAAAACTAAAGTCCTCTTTACCAGAATTATCTTTCAATTGACCTTTACTCTCTCAAAATCCTTTTTCAGAGAAGAATATGACTGATAGCACTGAACTTAATTTGCTGTAACTGTAATTTGCTCTACTCTCAGCATCTACTTTCTTCTTTCTGGTTCTCCCTAGTATGGCCTTAGCTGAGTAATCCTAGGCTCATCATCTCATAGGCATGTGGCACATGGTAGGTGACCCTTCACTGTAATTATAATAGAGAGGTACTACAGATCATTGGCAGAGTATGACACATTAAAGGACATACACAATCATATATACAAAGTCAAATAACATACATTCTATTAGAGGGTTATTGAACTCTCAAATAATATGATAATTTAAAAAGACCTGACCTGTAAACCTAACTTTCTTGACAAATGCTAACAAATAAGTGAATTATTTATAATATTAAATCAATATTTAAGACACTGAATTCTTGCTTCCTAGCTAAGCGTTTCTGCAACATCAAAAAGTTTACATCATAGTAATAGTATACCAAATCCATTGGATGATATATTTGAAATTATACATATAAAATAAGAATCTTTATCTTCACATTTTCTTCCTCCAATTTATTTATTTCTATTGTGAATGTGTGTGCATTCAAATTACAAGAAAAAAGCAAAGATGGGGGCATATGAAAGTGACATAAATGTGAAGATAATGATCCTAAAGAGAGGAGGGAGAGAGGGAAAGATATTTGTCTTCTGTTAATTGTCAGATATATTTGAAGTGAAATCAGCATGGGATGCTTAAATAAATATATAAATTTATGTTCTTTTGAAAACACAAATTTGGGGTTAGTTTTGCTGAGAGAGGGAAGAAATTCCACCTGTGAACAACCCTGGTCTGTACCCCTCAGGTTCCATCTACGCATGATCTTCCCTTCCTGAATGCCGACCTCTCGAATTTCAAATTTGGTTAACCAGCCCCTATTTTGATAAATGGCTTTAATTTTTGTACTAGTCCTATCAGGAATACAACATTAAGCTCCCTTTTTATATCTGAGAAAATGAAGATTCAAATATGTTGTGAATTGGTCATGGTCACATAACTGGTAAGCAGCAGACCTGGACTTGAAACCCAGGCCATATGCAAGCCCACCATCTTTATTGCTATACTACTGAGTAACGGAATGAAGAAGAAAGAGCCAAACCATGAAGTACCAAGATAAAGAAGCATCAGAATATATCTTCCAAATTTAGTTACTAAGCATTTACAAAAACAAAAGCAAAATTAAATTTCCAAATCTAAAATGTGCAGCTTTGCTCTTGTGCTACTTGCAGTATTTATTGAGATTTAGACACTTCTGCAATTTCAGTTTAAGATAATAGAGAGCCATTAAGTGTTGTATTAAACTTGGGAAATTCCCAATGTGCTCAATTGTCCCTATGGATCATATAGATTTGGAATGTAAAAGAATGAGAGAATAGTGAGCAAGGGGATACAGCCATAACCCCAAACTGATTGCCTGAACATATTTCTACAATCCTCAACTGGCTGTGTTTCGCAGACCCTATTTCCTTTGCCTACCGCTTTCCTTTCTTTCCCATATTAATGCTGCTCCTTAAGCTCATTTTGAAAACCCTGTGGAAAGTTCTATTACAATGATTTTTATAGTTTGATTTGAAAAATATATCTATTTGTTGGTTTTAGTTGAATGAAATGGTTATGTCTCAGTTTATATCCATTGGCTTTTAATGCTTCCCTTAGCAAATCTAATGTATTCACTTTATATTTGTTGTGCAATTTTGCAGTTCAAATGCATGACCTTCTGTTACTTTCTTGTGGGAAAAGGATCTTAAGATATGTAATACTTATGATTTACACAGTGCTGCATTATTATAATGTTTACAATAGGAGCCAATGAAAATATCAGAACACTTATAAAGTAATTTTATATACATACTATAACTGAAAGGAGATCATGTAGAAATAGCCTAAAATAGTCAACCAGTCTCCAGATGGCAGGGCTAATCTTTTCTGCCCGACACCTATCTGGGTGGGTGAAGCAAGTCATTTGTCTTATGTGGCAGCCCTACAAATATTTCAGAACCATGAAAAATGGGAATAATGGTGATTTTATATATCTACAAAAAGAGAAAAACAACTACATACCTTAACAATAATAGTCTACTATAAATAATATATGAGTCAATCTGGAAACTAGACCAAAAAATTAAAATATATATATTCCAATTTTATTCATGTAAGTGGATATGCTATTGGTGAATTTGGGCTGTTGAGAAAAAGCTGTACAGATTTAGAGCCCATTTTAATGTTTACTTTCAATCCCTTAACGAGAAGCAGGATGGTATTTGTGCCTAGAAGGCTTCATTGAACCTCTTGCAACAGGGATCCCTTTCCTCTTTTTTCATATAATATACATTTCTTAAATACTCAGGAATTCACTAGAACATTACTTTTTCTCTTTCCTAAAGTTATACAAAGACAGGATCAATATTTTTTTCTTCACTCAACAGAGCATTCACTTCCTATGAATTGAATGTTTGGCCCTTGGAGAAGCTATGCTAACCCAGATGTAAAGTATAAATTCCAATTCAATAAAAAAATGTGTGCATAAATGTCTTTTCAAGGAGCTATTCTATGAACTTGCATGTGGTCTGTACTAACTCTGGCATATAGTCTCTACTAACTCTACAGAGTACATCGGTATCTACCAGAGAAGGTTTTTACATGTGCCTGATTAAATAGACATGATTACAGAACAATTAACATAAACATATACAACAAGTGCTTTCCCCACTTATTCTGTTATTCACTCACTCGTCCCATTGAACAAGTGTTTATGAAGGGAATCCTATGTCCCTGGCACTAAGTTAGACACTAGGGATGTGATGAAAACAAAAATTGACACACTCTCTGACTCTAAAAGTTTATAAACTACTCTCTGTTTACTCAGGTAAAGGTAATTGCTGCATTTTATTATCATAATGCAGGTTTTAGGTGGGATATAAGGGAGTAAGAGAAAAACAGGAATAGATGTTAAAATTCTTCCATCATCAAGAAATCATTGCTCTTAACTATCCATTTAAGATTTACTCTTGCTTTACACCCAGATAATTCAATTACATTTTTACACCCAAATAATATAACTTTTTATATCATATAATAAAGCTATTTCTTTTAGCAAATTTTAAAACACTTCTTTAAAACTTTCAGAAAATTTTGGCAAATATTTCTTGAGCACCTACTATATGCCAGGGATAGGATAAAGATACATGTGCATTTTTCGCTTTTCCTAACTGGGTTTACATAATTTTGTTTTACTATGAATGAGAAAAAGAGGAGAGCAGTGTGGAGGGGAATGGCATGAAATGAACAAAGACAAAGAGAGTAAATGGGATTAGATGACTTCTCTCATTTGCAGTTCCTGCTCACAGTATTTTCAGGGAAACCAGATAAATATATATATATATACTAGAAGTCTGTTGCACGAAGTTTCATGCAATAGACCCTCCTTCACCTGGCTGCTGGCGCTAGTTTTCCGCCAGCAACCGTTTTCCTCTGGCCACCTGCCGATCGTAGCTCCTCCTACCAGCGCGATTGGCCACCCCGAGAGGACCTCCGATCGGGAGGGGCTCCGATCGGCGGGTGGCCAGAGGAAAACTGCTGCTGTCGGAAAACTGGTGCTGGCAGCCACGCAATCGGCCACCCCAAGTTCCGCCACCGGCACCTTCCGCCAGCTCCATCAGGTCTTCCCGCAGTGCTGGCCATTGGGGCCTGCGGGAGGAACGGGGGTGGGGACTCGTGAGTCCCTGCCCCCCACTCATCCTGTCAGCCCAATTGGCCACCCCAAGTCCCACCCCCAGCCTGCTGCTGGCCCAATCGTGGGCGTAGCGGAGTGATGGTTATTTGCATACTTCCCTTTTATTAGGTAGGAGATAGATATATATATATTAATTGGAAGTGTAATAAAAGGTTTAGTTTGGCCTTAATGGTAATAATATAAGGACTATCAATATTTGAAATTAAAATATTTTATAACAGTCCATAATTCCAGTTTATCTTGAGTGCTTTCAGAAAATTTTAACAGATATTTCTTGGGCAACTACTATATGCCAGGGATAGGATAAAGATACATGTGTAATTCTTCTTTTTCCTTACTGGGCTTATAGAATTTTGTTTTCCTAAAAGGTAGACGACCCTAGAACCTATTGCCATAAGCATTCTCTCAGTTCATTACATGCCTCCCTCACTCACCCTATTTCACCCACTTAAATCACTTACTTAGTTTCTATTAAGTGTTTCCAAAAGCTTCCATGTAAGAAAAACAAACAACAACAAAAAAGAAATCTCTAGGCTGTTGAATTAACAAGAAGATCTCTAGCTCATCATCTAAAGATTTGGTTCATTGTGTCTAGAATGGTGGTGGACTATGTTTTAGCAAGTGCCCAAAGTGACTCTTTGCAACCAAATTACTTGTGGAAAATGCTATTGTAGACATTTCAGTTTTCAACCCCCAAATGATTAAGAACATGTTATTAACCTCTTATTATGAGTCAGTGATCTCAACACAATATTAACCTGTGGGAGTTTTATAAGTGTATAAATGGAAGTCAAGCTCAGATGTTTTAGGTGTGAAGATACATATATTCTATATAATAAAGAGTTAATATGCAAATTGATCCTCATGCCCTCACATCACAAGATGGCTACCACAGATGGCCGTCCCACATCATCACAAGATGGCCACCCCCACATTGTCACAAGTTGGCCACCCCCATGTCATCACAAGATGGCCGGCAGGGGAGGGTAGTTGGGGGTGACCAGTCCTGCAGGGGAGGGCAGTTAGGGGTGATTGGGCCAGCAGGGGAGCAGTTAAGTGTCAATCATGCTGGCAGGGGAGCGGTTAGGCGTCAATCAGGCTGGCAGGGGAGCAGTTAGGGGTCTATTGGCTGGAAGGCAGAAGCAGTTAGGGGCAATCAGGCAGGCAGGCAGGCGAGTTGTTAGGAGCCAGCAGTCCCGAATTATGAGAGAGACGTCCAACTGCTGGTTTAGGCCCGTTCCCCCTGCGAGGGACGCCTGGGTCCCAGGTGCATGCAGGTGACCAGAGGGAAGCCAACCCAGGTTTCAGGTGCCTGTGGGTGGCTGGAGGGAAGCAAGCCCGTGTCCCAGGTGCCAGAGGGAAGCCGGTGCCGGCAGCCAGGGGAAGGAAGGCCTACTCTTGCATGAATTTTGTGCAATGGGCCTATTGGGCCTCTAGTACATATATATATATGTACTAGAGGACCAGTGCACAAAATTTGTGCATGGGTGGGGGTCCCCTCAGCCCAGATTGCCCCCTTGCGAATCTGGGACCCTTGGGGGATGTCCGACTGCTGGTTTAGTCCCGTACATCCCTCTCACAATCCTGGACTGTTGGCTCCTAATTGCTCACCTGCCTGCCTGCCTGGTCACCCCTTACTGCCTCTGTGTGCTGGCCTTATCACCCCTAACTGCACCCCTGCCAGCCTGGTCACCCCTTACTGCCCCCTGTGCCAGCCTGGTTGCCCCCAACTGCCCTCCCCCGTTGGCCTAGTGAACCTCATTGTCCTCCCTGCCAGCCTAATCGCTCCCAACTGCCTCCTGCCGCCCTTGCCAGCCTAATCACCCCAACTGCCCGCCCCCCCGGTGGCCTGGTCGCCTCTTACTGCCCCCCCCCCCTGCTGGCCTGGTCGTCCTCAACTGCCCCCTTTGCCAGACTGGTCACCCCTAACTGCGCCCCCTGCCAGCCTGATTGCCCCTAACTGACCCCCTGCTGGCCTGGTCACCCCCAACTGCCCCCTTTGCTGGCCTGGTCGCCCCTAACTGCTCCCCCGCCACCAGCCTGGTTGCCTCTTCCTGCCACACCCTGTTGGCCTGGTTGACCCCAACTTTCCCCCCTGCTGGCCTGGTTACCCCTCACGGCCCCTCCATCAGCCTGGTCACCCCACAGAGCCTGCTGTTCAGTCGTTTGGTCATCCCTCTCTAATGCCCCTGCCGGCCTGGTTGTCTCATGCAGCCTGCTTTTTCAGTGGTTTGGTCATCCCTCACTAACCCCCCAGCTGGCCTAGTCATAGGCAGCCATCTTGTGAGGGCGTGATGGTGAATTTGCATATTACCTCTTTATTATATAGGATACACACACACACACACACACACACACACACACACACACACACACACACACACACACATATATATACTAGAGGCCCGGTGCACGAAATTCATGCACAGAGGGGGGTTGTCCCTCAGCCCAGCCTGTACCCTCGCCAATATGGGACCCCTCAAGGGATATCCGACTGAACAGGGATCGGGCCTAAACGCGCAGTCGGACATCCCTCTCACAATCCAGGACTGCTGGCTCCCAACTGCTTACCTGCCTGCCTTCCTGATTGCCCCTAACCGCTTTTGCCTGCCAGCCTGATCACCCCCTAACCACTCTGCTGCCAGCCTGTTTGCCCCCAACTTCCCTCCTCTGCCGGCCTGGTCACCCCTAACTGCCCTCTCCTGCAGGGTTGATCACCTCCAACTGCCCTCCCTTGCAAGGCCTGGTCCTTCTCAACTGCCCTCCCTTGCAGGCCGGGTGCCTCCCAACTGCCCTCTCCTGCTGGCCATCTTGTGGTGGCCATCTTGTGTCCAATGGGGGCAGGATCTTTGACCACATGGGGGCAGCTATATTGTGTGCTGCAGTGATGATCAATCTGCACATTACTCTTTTATTAGATAGGATAGAGGCCTGGTTACAGGGGTGGGGGCTAGCTGGTTTGCCCTGAAGGGTGTCCCGGCTCAGGTAGGGGTTCCCTTGGGGTGTGGGGCGGCCTGAGCAAGGGGCCTGTGGTGGTTTGCAGGCCGGCCACGCCCCCTGGCAACCCAAGCAGAGGCCCTGGTATCTGGAATTTATTCTCCTTCTACAATTGAAACTTTGTAGCCTGGAGTGGAGCCAAGCCTGGGGCTCCCTCCAAGGCCGGCAGCCATTTGTGTTGGGGTTATAATTGAAACTTTGTTGCCTTAAGCGGGTGGGCCCAGCCAGGGTGTGCGGAAAGCTTTGCTTCCCCTGTTGCCGGGGATATAACAGTGTTTTGTGCATCATGATAGCATCCCCTATGATATATAGTTTGAGTTTTTCTGAACTAGGTCAGTACAAAGCATGGCTGAACATTGCTATTAAATAAGCTGGGGAGGGCCAACTTACATCATTCACAAAAATAAACTCAAAATGGATAAAAGAGTTAAACATAAGATGGGAAACCATAAAAATCTTAGAAGAATCCATAGGCAGCAAAATAGCAGACATATGTTACAGCAATATCTTTACTGATACAGCTCCTAGGGAAATGGAAACTAAGGAGAAAATAAACAAATGAGACTACATCAAAATAAAAAGCTTCTGCACAGCAAAAGAAACCATCAACAAAACAATAAGAGAGCCTACTGCATGGGAAAACATATGTGCCAATGTTATCTCCAATAATCTCCAAAATTTATAGGGAACTCATACAACTTAACAAAAGGAAGATAAACAATCCAATAAAAAAATGGGCATCGGACCTAAATAGACCCCTTTCAAAAGAGGACAAACGGAAAGCCAAGAGACATATGCAAACATGCTCAAACTCACTAATCATCCAAGAGCTGCAAATCAAAATGACAATGATGTACCATCTCACACCTGTCAGAATGGCTATCATCAACAAATCAACAAACAACAAGTGCTGGAGAAGATGTGGAGGAAAAGGAACCCTCGTGAACTGCTGGTGGGAATGTAGACTGGTGCAGCCACTGTGGAAAATAGTATGGAGTTTCCTCAAAAAATTAAAAATGGATCTCCCATTTGACCCAGTAATCCTACTCCTGGGAATATATCACAAGAAACCAGAAACACCAATTAGAAGGGACACATGCACCCCTATGTTCATTGCAGCACAATTTACAATAGCAAAGATTTGGAAACAGCCTAAGTGCCTATCAGTAGATGAGTGGATTAGAAAATGGTGGTACATCTATACAATGGAATACTATGCTGCTGTAAAAAAGAAGGAACTCTTACCATTTGCAACAGCATGGATGGAGCTGGAGAGCATTATGCTAAGCGAAACAAGCCAGTCAGAGAAAGATAAATATCACATGATCACACTCATTTGTAGAATATAATGAACAACATATGTTGATGAACAAAAAATAGAACCAGAGTCATAGAAGCATCGAACAGACTGTCCAACCTTTGAGGGAAGGTGGAGGGTGAGGGGATAAGAGATCAACCAAAGGACTTGTATGCATGCATATGAGCATAACCAATGGACACAAACAGTAGGGGGGTGAGAGCATGTGCTGGGGCTGGGGAACAACTAGGGGGAGGTCAATGGGGGACAAAGGAGATATATGTAATACTTTAAACAATAAAGAATAAAAAGAATCAGCTGGGGTGGGGCCCAAATACTCTTAAAATCAAAGGAAAACAAAATTTCTAGATAATTTTAATATGCAAACTGGGCTAGAGTCACTGTTATAGATATAGAGACTTAATTTCCCATCAGTATTGATGAACAATTAATCAGGAATGTGTTAGTGAGTGGTTAACAACCTGTCTCTGACATAAGAGGAAATACTGAGTTATATAATTTGACAATTATCATGTAAATAGTCTCTCCAAGGCTAACTTCCAGCTATAACTGATGTCATTGAATAAGTAGTGGGCAAGGTAAGTGATGTACCCAATCAGCTCTAATGTTATTGCAAGCTAAATCCAGCACATGCATGATTGAATTATCATCTACTATGTTAGATGCTGAGGAAATAGCAATAGCCTTTCTTTCAAGTCTTTTATCATGTCACAACAGTTTTGTATCATAGACATACAAAAATACAAATAAACATAGCCTTTTTCAGTATCAAATGAGGTAGTAAAGATAACAGTAATGATAATCACTATCATTCACTGAACATTTACTCTTCTTTTGAGGAATATGTTAATAGTTAATTACATGTACCCATATTACATTTCTGTACACATACACATATAAAACATAATTAACTAAATACTATATGCTGGACATTATTTCTAGCACTTTACCACATTATGTTAATGATGTGAGTACTATTTTCTCTCCTACAGAAAAGTGAGGTCTGCAAAAAATATATCCAACTGTTGTAGTATCCAACAACTGATAAATGTCGATATGAATCTGCACCCAGGTAATATGACTTCAGAACTAACATCTCTACTATTAACTCCATTGCCATATAGGTACAGAAAATACGTGGTATCAGAGGTTGGGAAAGAGGATACCTAGGCATAGAGGTCAAAGGTGGTTTCATGCTTAAGTAACCTATGAACTCTTGTTCTCATCAAAGTTTATAATTAGTAATTAATGATGTCAATATCTCTGCCAAATCAGAATGAGTCATCTTATTAAAGCATCTCTCAAAATCTATATGAAATCTATTAATTATGATAAGACAAATATATTAACCCACTAGAGTAATAAATCTATATAGAAACTATGATTTGATATTTTGCATAAATTCACAAAATATAGTGACTATAGTCCCTTGAGAACTTTATTATAATAAAATTGTTTTCCCAAATTATAGTAGAAAATAGAAAATACTTCTATTGTTTTCAAACATGTAAAACAAATGGATTCATTGCAAAATCATTGAGTTATTATCTTTAAAACCAAACACATCTTTCTTTAATTGCAAGATGGGCCCTAGTTGGTTTGGCTCTGTGGTTAGAGGGTCAACCCTCAGAATGAAGGGTCCTGAGTTAGATTCAGGTCAAGGGCACATACCTCAGTTACAGGCTCCATCCCTGGCCCAGATGAGTAGCATACAGGAGGCAACCAATTTGTCTCTCTCACATCAATGTTTCCCTCTCTGTGTCTCTCTTTCCACTCTCTCTAAAAATCAATGGGAAAAAATTTCCTTGGGCGATGATTAACAACAACAACTAAAGAAAACAAAACCAAGCAAGCAAATAAAAAATATTCCGAGGATGTTTAAGGGAAGCCTTACTTTTCTCCTCCTAGTGTTAATCTCCCTCTCTTTCTCTTATTTCTCCCCCTGCCTGAAGGCAGATACATTTCTTTATACATTTAATTACAGATATGACTCTAGGGTCTAGACTCTAACAAGGTGTGGGTCACTTTTTATGGATTTTTCCATGAATATATTGTGCACATTAAATCTGTATACTGAGTTGTTTCCCTGTACTGTTTTCTGATAATTTAAGAATATATGTAGAAATAAACGTACTAATAGAATGGGTACTAATAAGCTGCAATGTGTTCCCCACCAAGTCAGGCATCCACATAATAAGAGTGCCCACTGCTTGCATTCTGCATTGATTCTGAGCCTACATTTCCTGAACAGGGAGAATGGATTTTTTGGTGGGAAAATAAGGGACTTTCTTCCACTTCAGTCTTCCTGTATTCTGGCGTGTAAGTAGCACACTCTCTGCTCTTTGTAAAGCCATTCTTTCTCTCTGTATTACAAAGAAAAAATATTTTTTTAGATTTTAGAATTTCTATTAGTATTCCTATATTTTTCTATGATTTTACTCCCTTTTACATGTCTTTACAGTAATTTAAATGAGAAATTGGAAAAAATCTATATCAATTGTTTCAATAAAAATATAATTTTAAAACCCATCCAAGGAGTTCTTAAACTGTTTGGTTCTGTGGTCTATTTCTAAGACACTAGTTCTATCCTGAGGTTCTGTCTCACTTTGGATCCTCTAGGATCATGTTTTTAGTGTGAACCAGGTTTAGTAACTCATATCAGGATTTGCTTAAGAATTTCTGATTTGGATCTTTGAAAAGCCATAGTATTAGGTCTCTGTCTTAGCCCACCACATGGAATAAAAAGAAATTTAGAAACAGTAACTATAGAGCAAATACCTAGTATTCTTCTAAAGAGTATCCATAACCCAGCAGGGTAACTTAGTGGTTGAGCATCTGTCTATGAACCAGGAGGTCAGGGTTTGATTCCCAGGCCAGACAGGGTTGTGGGGTCTATCCCCAGTGGGGAGTGTGAAGGAGGCAGCTAATCGATGTTTCTATCTCTCCATCCTTCTCTTTTCCTTTCTCTAAAATATATATATATATATATATATATATATATATATATATATATATATATATATATATATATATATATATATATACTAGAGGCCCGGTGCACGAAATTCGTGCACGGAGGGGGTTGTCCCTCAGCCCAGCCTGTACCCTCTCCAATCTGGGATCCCTCTCACAATCCAGGACTGCTGGCTCCCAACTGCTTGCCTGCCTGCCTGCCTTCCTGATTGCCCCTAACCGCTTCTGCCTGCCAGCCTGATCACCCCCTAACCACTCTGCTGCCAGCCTGTTTGCCCCCAACTTCCCTCCTCTGCAGGCCTGGTCACCCCTAACTGCCCTCTCCTGCAGGGTTGATCACCTCCAACTGCCCTCCCTTGCAGGCTTGGTCCCTCTCAACTGCCCTCCCTTGCAGGCCAGGTGCCTCCCAACTGCCCTCTCCTGCTGGCCATTTTATGGTGGCCATCTGTGTCCACATGGGGGCAGGATCTTTGACCACATAGGGGCAGCTATATTGTGTGTTGCAGTGATGATCAATCTGCATGTTACTCTTTTATTAGATAGGATAGAGGCCTGGTACAGGGGTGGGGGCCAGCTGGTTTGCCCTGAAGGGTTTCCCGGATCAGGTGGGGGTTCCCTTGGGGTGTGGGGTCGCCTGAGTGAGGGGCCTGTGGTGGTTTGCAGGCCGGCCACGCCCCCTGGCAACCCAAGCAGAGGCCCTGGTATCTGGAATTTATTTTCCTTCTACAATTGAAACTTTGTAGCCTGGAGCGGAGCCAAGCCTGGGGCTCCCTCTGCAGGCAGCCAGTTGTGTTGGGGTTATAATTGAAACTTTGTTGCCTTAAGCAGGTGGGCCCGGCCAGGGTGTGTGGAAAGCTTTGCTTCCCCTGTTGCCGGGGGCAACCCTGGCCTGCTCTCTCAAGCTCCATTCTGCTGCCATTTGTTTGAATTTGTTTACCTTCTATAATTGAAACTTTGTAGCTTGAGTGGAGGCTTAGGCCTGGCCAGGGCAGGTGGAAAGCTTGGCTTCCTCTGTTACCTAGGAAACCTTACTCTCTGTGGCTGTAGCCATCTTGGTTTGGGTTAATTTCCATACTCGCTCTGATTGCATGGTGGGCGTGGCTTGTGGGTGTGTCGGAGGTATGGTCAATTTGCATATTTGTCTATTATTAGATAGGATATTAAGTGGCCAGATTATTATGATCTCTGAACGCATAATAATCTGGCCACTCAGTGTGTGTGTGTGTGTGTGTGTGTGTGTGTGTGTGTATACACACACCACACACATACATATATATATATACATATATATATACATATATATATATATATATATATATATATATATATATATATATATATATATATATATATATACACATATTAGAGGCCCGGTGCATGAATTCGTGCACGGGTGGGGTCTGGCCAGCCTGGCCAGGGGGAGGAGACATGGGCAGTTGGCTGGCCTGCCTGCTGGTCGAACTCTTGGTCAAGGGGACAATTTGCATATTAGCCTTTTATTATATAGGATATACACTGAGTGGTCAGATTATTATGTATTCAGAGATCATAATAATCTGGCCACTCAGTGTGTGTGTGTGTGTATCTATCTATATATATATTTAAAGACTACACCTAATGATTTTATTTAATTCTCATAACAACCCTGATAGTAAGGAACTATAATTATCTCTGTTTTAAAGATGAGGAAGCTGTGGCTTTGGGAGTTTATGTCACCTGCCTGGTAACAAACTGTAAGACACAAAGTCAAATTTAAAACTCAATTTTGTCTGACTCCAAGGCCTCTAATTTAAATTTTCACATGATGAACTGTTTTTTTCTATATAGCTAAAATTATTCAATTTAAATGATTATTCCCTTTTTGGAGATTATATTCTTCTTACTTTTTGTATGTTAAAATGTCTTTTGTATAATAATGATAATTTGATTTTCTGTTTTTATTTCACATCTTTAGCTGACAAAATTAAAAGCTAGAAACACTTAAATACCCCAATTAATTTTATTTTATTTTATTTTTGCTAATTTACTGGTGCTTAAAACTCAGAGCCTTGGAATCACAGCCTCAGGAAAGACCTACCTTTCAGATGACATGTCTCACAATATTGAATTATTGCTTAGCAATTTCCCAAACAAGTTATGTAGCAGGATAAAGGTAAGACTTAAATTATATTAAGTCAGTGTAAAAATTACCTTAATTTCAAGCACCAAATAAATATATTTTTTTTTCTTTTTAAAAGAATATATTTTCAATCAACCCCACGGTTGTTATATCTTTCATTAAAACTATTTATATTGAGAAGGAAAACCCCTATTTTGTAAAACTACTGTTTGGAATTCTCTACTGTTATTTTGGACAGACTCTTATTCTAAAAAAATAACTTTACTTTCTAGCCAGCTTTAGCCTGCTTGAATAATGAGGAAGATAAACTTAGCTGCCTGACCTTGTAGGCCAGACACTAGATATGTCCATAATTTCAATGCCATGCCAGGTGCATTTTTTAATGGATAGAACTGTGTTGTTTTCACGGCCAGCAGCGAGATAACCACTGAGTGCACATAGGGCTGGCTCCTTAATAAAAAGGGAAGTTCTGCTTGTAGCCTTGCTTAGAATTTGAATTCATTTTCTCTAAGCCCACCGCGGTGAATAAAGTGGATCTCCAAAGTCTCCTGCATTGTTTGATTGTTCCAAATCTCTGTAACAATATCAATATCAATAGGATACCAATCTAAAATTATAACACCACTTCTCTGATATCATTACTGTCCTAGGAAAAGCCTCTTGTTACATATATAAGCAGTATTATTGGAGAGCAGAAATCAAGGCAGCTGGGGTCCAAGCAGGCCACTTTGCTGGGTCAGAGTTTTAGTGGCATCACAGGTGGCTGCCAGGCTCAATGTACATTTTGTACCATTTACCTTTATAAATATAAAGTAGTTACATACATTTAAAATGCATGTAAAGTAGTTACATACATTTAAACTGAGAAGAAATACATGTTAGAGGAAAGCATATTTTATGGGTGTTGTGTGTAAGAAAAACTCAAAATTTCATTGAATTATTTTTACATCATTAACTACTTTGAAAAAGAACTCCATATAAACATAAAAATTGGGACAGGCCTTTAAAAAGGCTTACAAAGAGCCATGCAAACTGCAGTATGTCCTTCCATAGTGAACCATTCATCTCCCGCCCCTCAAACTGTTAAAACCAAGAATATATCTAGAAATAAAGGTGGTAATAGGATGGGTACTAATGAGCAGCACTGTGCTTTCCACAATGCCATTTTAAAGTATGTTTCAGAGAAAATGCAAGAATCATCATTGGCATTTTGGGACAGATGAAACTGTTGGGCCCTATTCCTGATTCTATCCTTCTGTGATTTTTCAAACTCGTGCTCCTTCCTATTAGGTTGTTCTTAATATTAGGCCTGGGGAGTGGGCCTAAGCCATCAGTTGGACATCCCCCAAGGACTCCCAGACTGTGAGAGGGCGGAGGCCGGGCTGAGGGAACCCCCCGAGTGCAACAATTTCATGCACCCGGCCTCTAGTATATTTCATAAAAGATTATCAGAGGAGAAACATTTTAGAACTCAAATCCTATTAAAATCTCAAAACACACAAAGGTCAACTTCAATTTGTATGCCACCCATTGCATGTTATGATCAGAGAAAATATTCATGGGAGATAGAAATATACCATGATAACAGTGTTTGTTTGTTTTTTCCTTTAGGAATCAGATTTATGACTGCTTTCATTCCTCATGATAGAAAATCTAATTTCTCAGTCAGTTTCAAAATCCTGCTTTTTCAGCACACTTTACAGAGATAATGTGAATGAACAGGGCCAGCCCCTATGGCAGAATATCTGTGAAATCTATAATTTCAGAATTCATCATATGAAACTTATATGGCTAATTTTATATTTCTTAAAATGAAGGGGGCTTCTATGGTATTGGGCCCCCTAAAACTATAAGGTGCTATTATTTATATTACATATCTGCAGATATTACACATCTGGCTAATGCCTCTTTCCAGAAGCTCATCATGTATATACTCAATTAAAATATTTTAATTCTATACAGAACCTTCATACAAAATGAAAATCAAGTAAAAGAGGCATTCATTAGCTGAATTATGCTGCGGACATTTCATTTAAGAAGCCTGGAAATTGAAATTATAACCTTTTATATTAAAAACATTGAAGCTTTCTTTTAAATTTCTTTATTCTAAACATCACAAAATTTTGCAGTAAATAGTATTGTTTCCTTAAATGTACAGAGGCAATTGTCCTCAGACTCCAACAAAATAAGGATTCAAAATCCAGATCCTTAACATTTTGCTCATGAGTAACATGAAGCAGCTAATTGATGTTTCTCTCTCATCAGTGGTTCTATCTCTGTCTCCCTCTCCCTTCCTCTCTCTCTAGAATTAATATAAAAAAAATTAAAAAATAATAACGCTGAAATAAACTAGTTCAGACAAACAAAAGCTGAGAATATTTTTTGTTGTTTTTTTGTTTCCATTAGATTTTCACTACTAAAAACGCTAATGAAAATTATTCAGAAGAACATTGAATAGAAATTTGGATCAGCAAAAGGAAAAAAGAGCTTTAAAAAGAAAAATTATGGTAATATAGAAATTTTGTTTCATTTATTTATTGTGTTCTTTAAAAGTTAATTTAGTGCCTTGTTATACATATAACAAATTACTGTGGGATTTGTAACATAGGTACAAGTAAAATGTATCACTCCAATGGCATAGATGATAGGGAAGTAAAATAGAAGTACTCTGTTGTAAGGATCCTATATTATAAATGGTATAGTAAGTCTCAAATGTATAAAATCACCAGATGGTAGAATGTATTAAGTTGATGCATCTTTTTAACCCTAGAGCAACCAGTGAGAGAGTAAATCATAGAACCCATAGTAGAGATAAAATGGAATATGAAATATATTTAAGTCAAAAGAAAAGTTAAACAAAAACGGAAAGGATGCCCTAGCTGGTTTGGCTCAGTGGATAAGAGTGTTGGCCTGCGGACTTAAGGATACAAGGTTTGATTCTGGTCAAGGGCCTGGTGGGCTTGGTTCCCAGTGTGGGGCATGCAGAAGGCAGCCAATTAATGATTCTCTCTCATTGTTGATGTTTCTATCTCCCTCTCCCTCTCCCTTCCTCTCTGAAATCAATAAAAATATATTTAAAATATATATATTTTTTTAAATGGAAAGGACAAATAGAAAACAAATAGCAAGATGGCTGATGTAAAGCAACCATGTTAACATATTCATTAAATATGTTTGGTCTAAGAACTTCAGTTAAAAGACAATGATTGTCAGACTAGATGAAAAAATCAATGATATAACTCAGCAATTAAAATGAATGACTACTGGGAAGAGAAAATGGTGGCAGAATAAAGACATGTTCCGAGCCTGGTCCAGGAGCAGAAAGAAAGAACAGCTAAGGTTAGCACGGGGAGTGTTTGTTAGCAAGCTAAGGGACAGCTAAACTCCAAGAGAAGGTGGGAGAGTGCTAGGCAGGGTTCCCCTGACTGTGCAGCACCCACAGTGGCTGGGTCCCCTCCCGGAGCTGCGGGCTCAGAGGGAGAAACCTCGCCACCTTGCAAGGGAAAGAGGATTTTATCGGAAGCCGGATTTTCCACATCAATGGCGAACACTGAACAGCTGTGAGCACCAGAACACCGGTCCCCAATCGGCGCAAACACGCGGATTCAAAGGAACTCCTCACTCCACCACGGAAAGGAGAGTGAGAACTACATAACCAGACATCCGAAGAAAAGAGACCATGGGGAGACAAAGAAACAGCCCCCATAGGAAAGAAAAGCAGGCATCACCAGAAAAGGAAGTAAACAAATTAGAGGCAAGCAATCTATCAGAGAAAGAATTCAGAGAAATGGTCATAAGGTGGCTGAAAAGAATGGAAGACAAATTTGACAATATGAGTAAGAACCAAGAGGAAATGAAGAACCAAGAAGAAATGAAAAACGACATCGCTGCTGTAAAGAACTCAATAGAAAGCATCAAGAGTAGACTAGAAGAAGAGGGAACCGCATCAGTGAGCTAGAAGACAAGATGGAAAAAAATACCCAAGAAGAGCAGCTTCTAGGAAAAAAAATTAAAAAACAGAAGTAGAGCCTAAGGGAACTTTGGGACAACACAAAACAAAACAATATCCAAATAATAGGGGTTCCAGAAGGAAAGGAAACTGAGCAAGGAATAGAAAACCTGTTTGAAGAAATAATGACAGAAAACTTTCCTGATATAGGGAAGAAAAAACCCACACAAATCCAAGAAGCTCACAGAGTCCCAAGCAAAATGAGCCCCAAAAGACCGACGCCAAGGCACATTATAATTAAGTTGGCAAACACCAATGACAAAATAAGAATCTTAAAAGCAGCCAGAGAGAGACAGAAAGTTACATACAAAGGAACCCCCATCAGACTAGCAACTGATTTCTCAACAGAAACTCATCAGGCCAGAAGGGAATGGAATGAAATATACAAAGTCATGCAAAGGAAGGGTCTGAATCCAAGAATACTGTACCCAGCAAGGCTATCAATCAAAATTGAAGGTGAAATCAGGAGCTTCACAGACAAAAAAGGACTAAGGGAATTTATCACCACCAAACCAGCAATGCAAAAAATGCTAAAGGGTCTGCTGTAAAAAAAAAGAAATAGGAAGCAAAAAAGAAACACAGGGGTATAGAATAAAAATGGCGACAAATAAGTACCTATCAATAATAACTTTAAATGTAAATGGATTGAATGCCCCAATCAAAAGACATAGGGTAACGGATTGGATAAGAAAACAAAACCCATATATCTGCTGTCTACAGGAAACCCACCTCAGAAAAAAAGACGCATACAGACTGAGAGTGAAGGGATGGAAAAAGGTTTTCCAGGCGAATGGAAATGAAAAAAAAGCTGGAGTAGCAATGCTTATATCCAACAAATTATATCTCAAAGTGAAGGACATAACAAGAGATATCGAAGGCCACTTCATAATACTAAAGGAATCAATCCAACAAGAAGAAATAACTCTGGTAAACATATACGCACCCAATACAGGAGCACCCAAATACATAAAAAAACTCCTGGAAGATATCAAAGGAGAGATTGACAGCAATACAATCATAGTAGGAGACTTTAATACCCCACTATCACCATTGGACAAATCCTCTAAACAAAAAATCAGCAAAGAAACATTAATCCTAAATGACTCACTAGACCAGATGGAATGAATCGACATCTTCAGAACATTTCACCCCAAAGCCACAGAATATACATTCTTCTCAAGTGCACATGGGTCATTTTCAAAGACTGACCATATGTTAGGACATAGGCAAAGTCTCTCCAAATTCAAGAAGATAGAAATCATATCAAGCATCTTCTCAGATCACAGTGGCATAAAACTGGAAATCAACTACAATAAAAACAATCCAAAGAAATCAAACACATGGAGACTAAACAGCATCCTATTAAACAATGACTGGGTTACCAGAGACATCAAGGAAGAAATAAAAAACATCATGGCAACAAATGACAATGAAAACACAACAATCCAAAATCTATGGGACACAGCGAAAGCAGTCCTGAGAGGGAAGTTCATAGCTCTACAAACCTACTGCAAAAAACAAGAACCAATGGTAATAAATTACCTAACCCTACAACTCAAAGAGTTAGAGAGAGAGCAAAAAGAAAAGCCCAGTGTAAGCAGAAGGAAGGAAATAATAAAGATCAGAGCGGAGATAAACGACATAGAGACCAAAGAAACAATACAAAAGATCAACAAAACCAAGAGCTGGTTCTTTGAAAGCATAAACAAGATTGATGAACCTCTAGCCAGGCTCACCAAGAAGCAGAGAGAGAGGACCCAAATAAACAAAATCAGAAATGAAAGAGGTGAAATAACAACAGACCCCGCCGAAATACAAAGTATTGTTACAAAATACTACGAACAATTCTATTCCAACAAACTGGACAACCTGGAGGAAATGGACATATTCCTAGAAAAATATAACCTTCCAAAACTCAATCAGGAAGAATCTAAACAGCTCAACAAGCTAGTAACTATGGAAGAAATTGAAACAGTCATCAAAAAGCTTCCGGCAAACAAAAGCCCGGGGCCTGACGGCTTCACAGGAGAGTTTTACCAAACATTCAAGGAAGAACTAAAACCTATCCTCCTCAGACTATTCCAAAAAATTCAAGAGGAAGGAACACTTCCAAGCTCCTTCTATGAAGCCAGCATCACCCTAATACCAAAACTAGATAAAGACAACACAATGAAAGAGAATTACAGACCAATATCCCTCATGAACCTTGGGCCAAGAGCTACCCAGATATGTTAATTCTCACATAATTTCAGTTGATTGTGTTTGAACACAAAGGGGGTTGAAGTAGGCGAGACAGACAGCCCTTGTTGTCTGAACATAGATGCCAAAATCCTCAACAAAATTCTAGCAAATCAGATCCAGCAGTACGTCAGAAAGATCATACACCATGACCAAGTAGGATTTATCCCAGGAATGCAAGGATGGTACAATATCCACAAATCAATAAAAGTGATACATCACATAAACAAATTGAGAGATAAAAATCACATATGCATATCAATTGATGCAGAAAAAGCATTTGACAAAATCCAACATCCTTTCTTGATAAAAACTCTCAACAAGGTGGGAATAGAAGGATCATACCTCAACATAATAAAAGCTATATATGATAAACCCACAGCAAACATCACACTCAATGTGCAAAAACTAAAACCATTTCCCCTAAGAACAGGAACAAGACAGGGATGCCCACTCTCACCACTCCTGTTTGACATAGTACTGGAAGTATTAGCTATTGCAATTAGACAAGAAGAAGAAATAAAAGGCATCCAAACTGGAAAAGAAAAAGTAAAGCTGTCCTTATTTGCAGATGACATGATATTGTACATAAAATGAATGACTACTGGTTTATGCAACAACATGGACAAATCTCTAAAGTGTTATGCTGAGTGAAAGAAGCCAAGCAAAAGGCTACATACTCTAGGATTCTACTTGTATGAAAATATAAAACTGTAATATAAAACTATATAAAACTATAAAACTATAAGGACAGAAATATAAAACTATAAGGACAGAAAATGTAAAATTATAAGGACAGAAATCGGATCAGTGGTTTCTGAGACTGGCGGTGGGAGGAGATGATTAGCTACAAAAGAACATTAGAGATGTTTTAAGGAGATGGAAAATTTTGAAACCTTAATTATTTTGGGAATTAAATAATTGTATAATATAATAAAAATCCATGAACTGTGCACATATAAAGGGTGAGATTTATTAGATATAAATTATACCCAATAAGCCTAACTTTAACGTAATGAATTATATGAACATCCAAGTATAGGATCTAAATAAGAAAGACAATTTAATTATAAAAATAATGACAGGTAAAAAGTAAAAACAATATACCATGTAAAACTAACCATAAGACAAATGAAATGGCTGTACTAATATCTGAAGTATCAAGGATAAAGTGGTAAATTGTTTACTAAAAATGCATTCGAATCATCAAAAAGATACAATCCTAAATGTATGTTGATCCAATAACAAAGCTTCAAAATAAAGCAAAAACTTACAAAATAGGATGTATATATAAACATCCATAATTATAGTAGATTTCATAACTCCTCTCTCAAAACTGATAGAAAAATAGCCAGAAATTCAGTAAGACTGTACAAGACTTAAACAACACTATCACAGTGGACCTGGTTGACATTTATAGAATCCCCTGCATGTCAGCAGAATAACATAATGCTTTCAAAAGTATATGAAATAGGCACCTGAATAAATGATCAAAATCATACAGAGATACAGAATATGTGTATGATCTAAAACAGATTATATTAGAAAGCAATTACATAAAAGAATATAGAAATTTTCCAAATATTTGGAAATTAAACAATTCTCTTCTATAAAACCCCTGTGTCAAAGAAAAAAAAATCTAAAAGTATATTAGAAAAATGTTTGAACTGAATGGAAAAGAAAACACAATTTATTACACAAGATGGCTTTGGCTCCATCCATCAGGTGTTGAGAAGACAGTGTAGGTCACATTTCAGATTTTTACCAAGGGTTAAGGGGCTGGAATAATATTACCAAATCCACCATCCTTGGGCCAAGAGCTACCCAGATATGTTAATTCTCACATAATTTCAGTTGATTGTGTTTGAACACAAAGGGGGTTGAAGTAGGCGAGACAGACAGCCCTTGTTTAAAAAATGCTGGTGCCTTGGCTGGGTAGTTCAGTTGGTTAGAGCATTGTCCCAATTTGCCAAGGTTGCGCGTTTTATTTCCAGTCAGGGCACATACAAGAATCAACAATGAATGCATACATAGTGGAATAACAAATTGATGTTTCTCTCTCACAGTTCTTCCTTTCCCTCTCTAAAAAAATCAATAAGATAAAAAGTACCAGGCTGCTGCTGGCAAAGGGAAGTGGAAGCAGAACAGGAGCCTGATGGACAAGAAAAGAGGACTGTGTATAGGTGTATGGAGAGAGCACTGGCACTGTCTGCTCCAAGGTAAAGCTGATAAGAGCAGGCTCAGAAATGGAACTGAGCAAAACTCAGATTGCCATTGGGAAAGAAAAAAGACTGATTACAATGGTAGATAAATGGAAGGGGAATCAAGGAGAACGGATTAAGCCAGGACAAACTTGAGCACCTCTATTTACATCTTAAGGGCAAATGTGTAGAATATTTAGAAAGAAAGCTTGAAGATAGAGGGAGGATGTTTTAACTTCATTGGTGACTCAGGTAAAAATGAAAGTACTGAGATAGCTGGAAGGAAATGGTGACAATAAAGTAGAAAGAAAAAATTGAGGTAATTATTGAGTATTTACTCTGTAGCACACATCATTCCAAGCACTTTAGATGTTCTCAATTTGTTAATCTCCAATCCTTTAAAATAGATATTATTATTCCCACTTTCTAGGTTGAAAATTTAAAAATGAATATAACAGAGCACAAAGAGTTAAAAAGTTGCAGTCTTTGGTTTCCAAGTTCTTCACCATTCTCTATGCTGCCTTTTCAATGAATTCTATTCTACTTTAATGTTTCACTTGGGGACCAGTTCCTAATGAGGAGAAGTCCATGGTGAACCATCCGATTGAGCCATTTGAGTAGATCGCCCCAGTGAGGAGAGGTTAAAAGTCCCAGCAAGTTGGGGGGTCAGAGCAGTGCAAGGCCAAGCTAGATTTCCCTCAGTGGAGCAGTTACTTTGAAACAACTAGCGTTTGAGAGAGGAGAGAAGTCCTGAGAAACTGCCAGGACTGACCAGCAAACCCTGAGATATGGATGAATGGATTACTCTGACACACGATTCTGTGAAAGAGAGGGCTAAGGGACTGTGGCTATAGGGACCAAAACAGCCCCATTCACCTGCCTCCTTAGGCTTTTATTATAACAACTGCTTGAACTGAAATTAACTGTTAGATACTATCAGTAGGGAAGCATCCTTGAGAAGACACATGCATCTGTAGTGTCCTTTAAGCAAGGACGTGTCTAAGGACGTGTCAAAGACTTGTTTGAAAAAGTCAAGGTAGGGACTACAGCCTTCGGCGAGGTCCCCCTAGAGGCCCCCGACCTTTCGGAGAATCCTCCGTACAGGCTTTCCAATCAATTCCTATGCTTCCCCACAAGAAAATGAGGATTTTTACTAGAGCTTGGAGCTAACCTCATTTCTGGTTTGAGTGACATAAGGTTTCTAGAGTGGACAGTTGTTACACGTTGAAGGGGCCTGAGAACACATTGGAAGATATAGTTCACATTGCTTGAATGGATGAACAAAATCTAAAGTACAAGAACAGCAAGAGGCCACAGGTTCTGGGGTGACATTGGTTCACAAAACCATATAGGCTTCAAGTGTATAACTCAACAAAACATCATCTGCACACTGCATCATGTGCCCATCACCCCTAGCAAAGTCTCTTTCTGTCTCAATTGTTTCCCCCTTTGCCCACCTCCACCTTCCCCCACCCCCTTTTTCCTCTGGCTATCACCACAAAGACTACCCTTTCAGGAAGGATTTTAAGGTTAACAGAAGCAATTCCCCTGAACATGATCATAGGAATGATCTTGTTTTTATAATGGTAAGGACTGCTCATTTGTATGGGACACTTCATGTTATTATTCCCATTTTTTATGTCCTACTCCAAACTCCCTGCAGTAGTTTGGTTCCTTGCATTGAAAACATAATCTACTTCTTTATATAAGAGTTAAACTCCAATGTCCTAGGGCCAACTGCTGTTTATTCCTATCCAATTGGTTTTAATCTTTAAATGCCAAACTTAATTGCTTACTTGTACTTTACTTTTTGCCTTCCCCTTCCCCATTGCTGTGGAACATCCAAACTAGAAAAAAGGCCTTTTAAAATATATTTGCCTGCTCACCATCAATGCCCCTCACCATGTAGGAACCGCTAGGGCCCTCTGAGTAGATAAAGCCTTGTTCTTGGAATACCTCTTCAACAGTTACACATCATAACATATCCTAGATATTCAAATTGTTAATGCTATGCTTTATTACATAAAAATGAGCATCTGAATACTAAGAAGCTATAAAGTTAGGGAAAGTAATTTATTGAAATCAAAGGCCATCCATAATGGGAAAGAGATATGATGAAAGCATTCATTTATAATACTTGTGTCCCCACTTCTAGGAATAAAATTAAATAAGGGAGTCAGTGAAACACTTATAATTACAAGTAAGTAACATTCAGCTAAAGGGAGAGCGTACAGAGAAGTGAGATTAATGGTAGGAGAAGGATTCTAGACTGTGAAAATGGGTAACAAAATGCTTGCACATACATTTTCTACTTTTCCTTTTGAAAATTCATAAACAAATAGCAAAATACCAAGCACTGGTACTAAGTAAACAATTTAAAGTTACTTTAAATTGTGGGTCCTGGCCAAGTAGCTCAGTAGAGCATTGTCCCGATACACCAACGTTGTGGGGTCCATCCCCAGTCAGGGCACCTACAAGAAGCAACCAATGAATGCATAAATAAATGGAACAACAACAAATCAATGTCACTTTCCTTCTCTCTCCCTTCTTCTCTCTCTCTAAAAAAAATAAAAATTACTTTAAATTTTAATTAAACATAACAAGGTAAAATTCTCAAGGTATTTCCATAGGTAAATTGAAGCACCAATATGAATCAATTATGTAATATTTAAAATTACATGTATTAGGGATAATTTTAACCCTTTGTACTCGCTTGCTTTTTTCTCGATTCCTTTATTCTACTCGGGATTTAATTTTTTAAATACCCCAGATTTTACAAAGCGCGGCAGTAGAATAAAAAACTGGAGTTTCTTTTCATACAAACTTATTTATTTGGATTTTTTTATATTTCAAATTATTGATACATTCAAAAAGTTTAAAAAGAGCTGCTACTGATGCTAACCGTGTCGAGTCACACTCGACATCTGAGTGCAAAAGGTTAAAATTTATAAGCATGAGTCAATCTAGCTATATAAAAATTTTTAATTAAAAAGTTGATAAAATGTTGAATTAGTGGAAGTTATGAGAGGAAAATATACATGGGTGGTGTCCTGAAACACAGGATTCAGGATTCCAAAAAAAGAGAGAAGTGCAAATCTAAAGAAAAATACAGTGATTAAAAGTGAGTTTTAGCTATTTTTGAGAAATATTTGCAAAATAATCAAATGTGTTCTCAAAGTTCTTAGGGTCTATCACACAATCCCCTAGGAATACCTGAGTCTACAGAAAATCTAACTCTGATCTTATTGTCAAATAAAAGATATTGAATTTAATTAACCCACCTGCTGGGCAATACAGTACTAGTACATATAGGTGACTCTGTCCAATATTTTCATTTCTTCCACAAAATAAATTTATATTTTGGGATCCACATCTCCCTATCTTAGACATCTATTGTACCATTTAACTTGTACATACATATCAACTTGGCTCTACATAAAACCTGAGCCTCTGACATGAATAGGAGGAGGTTTGGAAATGCATTCCTAAGCTGAAAGTGACCTGGAAATCATCTTTGCTGTGTATCATAGATAACAGTTCAAGTCAGGACTAGTATTTAGAGACTACCCCAAAATATATCTACTAACTGTATTTCTTTTTCATAGAAATACCAAAAACCCAAGATGACTGACTTAGTGTGGTGAGTAAATTATGCCCCCCCAAAAGATACATTGAACTTTTAATCCCTGGCGCCTGTAAATGTAATGTTACTTAGAAATATAGTCTTTCCAAATTTAATCATGTTAATACGAGCTCATTCTGGATTAGGGTGGACTCCAAATCCAATGGCTGGGGTCCTTATAAGGAGGGGAAGACAGAGACACAGACACAAAACCTTAGAGAGCTATTTGAAGACAGGTAGAAATTGGAGGAATGCCAGCAACTACTAGAAGCTTGGAAGAAGCAAGGGAACACATTTTCAAGAAACTCTATAGGTCCATGGTCCTGCCAACACCTTGCTTTCAGATTTCTGGCCCCAATACTGTGGAAAAATGAATTTCTGTATTTCTAAGTCAGCTCACTTGTGGTAATTTGGTATGTAAACCCTAGGAAACTAACACACTTGTGACAGACATCTCATATTTCTTCATATTTTCACCAAAAAACTCTGATGAGGTCAGAACTTTACTGTGATTTTTTTTTTTTAATGTAAAGGAGACAATAGTAGAAAGGAAATAGATCCCAGAGTTTGACACACCTAAATTTGGTACTTCTGAGTCTGAATGACAACTTGGGCACTTGGCCATTTTTTTGACCTTTGATACCATAAAGCCTCTGTTTCTCTATGTAAAAATGGGGTTAATAAAGTATTATTCACAGAATTATTATCATCATTTATTATAATATGTGGTGTATAACTGGTTCTTATATCATATCATTCTTTGTCTTTAATGGGTTACCTTCTCCCTTAAATACGGTTATCCAGATAAGTATATAGGAGTATGACAATGGGTAGAATTGAACACTGATTCAGAGGGTAGTATAAATTGCCAAAATAATTTCACCTTCATTTATTGTTCTCTAGGCTCTGTGAGCTCAATTTGAGGTTCAATTGAAGACTGTGATTACTACCTTTAATTATTGAAGGAAATAGAAATCTTTATTTTAACAACTCATTCTCACTTGGACTTCCTATATAGCCTTTAGACAAAGGTACAAGAAGAAACAAGAGTAATGCATTATTAGAAATGCTTCACAATTAGTTCATTATAAAAGCAAGAATAAAAGGAATGAAAGGGAAAAATTTCAGAGCAATTAAAATAAATTTAATGGGTATGTATACCTACACTTTGAACACTGCTCTCTTATCATCGTGTTACTATTGCCATGTATTTTAAATCTAAGTCTACTTTACATAACGAAAATGTATTTATTTTGTACATTCATTTTTGATTTATATTTGCCTACACATTTACCTTGTTTATAGCTTTTGATTATTTCCTGCATATCTATGCTTTTGTCAGACATAGATTTCTTTAGTCTGAAGAACTGCAACCACATTTTATCATATATACGTAGATTGGCAACAAATGTCTCTACATTTGCTTATTTTTAGACATAATTTTTACTTAAACAATAGAAGTGTATTTTAACTGAGTATGTAAATCTAGGATCATTTTTCTTTTTAGTCATGTAGAGATTTTATTTCATTATTTTGAAGCTTCCATGGTTTACATTAAAATGTCAATCTAATTGCAGCAGCTCTGAAGGTAGCTGGCTGATGTTAATGTGTACTTTTGTGCTTTGATGTTCTTGCTGACTTCTCCAAACAGTGTTTCCTTTTGTTGTTATTAAGCAGGTAGAGTGGAGGCTGAACATTTTAATCCTACTCAAGAACCTGAGACTGCTCAAGGCTGAGTTGCAGCTTTAGTCATGTTGACATCTGGTGTGCACCTTGAGCACAGCCCTAGTATTTCAGCTAAGGGCCTGTCATAACACAGGGCCTCTCACCAGTTAGGTTCTAAATTTTAACCTTTTATTTGTTTGTTTGTTTGTTTATCTGTTTATTCACTCTTTTCTTCTTACAGGATCACCTGCCTCCCTATGTCTCTCTATTCCTGTGAACCAGCAAAAGCTATGCAGGTCTCTGCTTCTTAGTAGTTGCCATCTGATGGGTGTTTTGCCAGGATCTTTAAATCACTTGCCCTTATTCTAGAACTGATATGTGTTTTGTTAGGGAAAATATAGCTGTAGAATGCAATTTTCTTCCCTTGACATCTCCCTTCTCTTACTTGTTTTCCTTGAAGTCTTAGTGCGTCAACTGTTTTTAATGCTTTCACATAATATATAGGCAAAATTCAATTTATTGAGTTTCTCTTTATTACACTTCACAGGTGTTGCATTTTTTACAAATGAAAGGCAAGATCTCCCACCAGTAAAGATAATGATGCTTTATCGTGTTACTACTTTATTATAGTGGCCTGGAAACAAAACTGCAATAACTTCAGGTGTGCCTTAGAGAACCATTTTATAGTTTTGTTATTTCACATTCTCTTTCAACAAGAGTTTTGGTCAGCCCAAAGCTTCTTCATCATTCTCAGAAACAGGACTCACATGGAGAGTTGATTGAGAGCTACACAAATTGTTTGAGAGGAGATTAACAATTGGGACTTATAGAGCATGAATGTGTAGAAAACAGAGGTAAAGTAACTACTAATGATACACAAAGAGCTATACTTTTTGTTTTTGCTGAAGTTAACTATTCTCAAAGCTTCTGTTGGATGTAAAACTGATAATCTTGATATGACATGATATATTATAAGGCTTCCAAAAGGAAATAAATAGTGGTGTCCATAATTGACACTCATCCCAAAAAATATTTCAATTATGATTTTGTAACTCATTATATACATTTTTCAAATATGTTATAATACCTTGCACTTTTTAATAATTTCATAATTGACTTTTTCTAAGAAGATTTTTTTTCTTCCCTAATATATGTTGGGTGAATAGCTGTATAAGAAAGGGTCACCAAAACTGTAATAACTATTATACCAACATAAAATGCACAAGTTTATTTTCTTGGCCATTTAACTGTCTGTGTCAGCAAGGAGTTCCTTATTGGCTCTCCTCTATGTGATGATTTATTTACAGAGGCTTCTTTCCTCAGAAGACTTCATCATCTCTTAGAGTTTATAATCATAAGGTTGATGGAGAAAGAGAATGTGAAGACAGAAAACAAATGTTTAAAAGCCCTGGAAAGACCCACACCAATTTCTCTAATACCATTTAGCTAGAACTCAATTCATATTGTCATATTTACCTATGAGACTAAGAACTGTAGGCTATGTCTATGCTCAGGAAGGAGAAACAACATGGTTACTTGGTGAAGAGCAGTCTCTGACACAATGGTGACAATAAATAGCTCAGAGAATGCTAAGTGAAGTTTGGAAACATGATGTGGTACTTCTTATATAGACAAAATTCTAAACAATGTATATTCAAGCATATATTGAGTTCTGCCATGATATGAGTTCAGAGCCAGCAGTGGCTGAAAGAACCCATATATGATATTTTGTATTATTTGCTTCATATTCCATAGTATGTTTTATCAGTAAAAACTAATGTTATTCTGATTATAAAAGTAACATGTGTTCATTTTAGAAATTGGATACAACACCAAGCAAAATATATTTTTAAATTATCCTTCATTTCACAATGATACAACCATTGCTAATATTCTTTTTTATTACCTTTCACAAAATTTTTATGCACAAATACATTCTGTTTATGTTTTACATTAGAATTGAAAGGGAAACATATATTAGGGTAAACCATAAGAAAATGTTGATATTTAACATTTTTAAATTATGTGTTATCATAGAAAAGTGTGGATGATCTTTCTCCGTTGCTAGTGGGAGTGGGATTCTTGGGGTACTGTTGGAATACACATTTCTGTAAGCCCCCATGGGAGGATGAGATGTGGTCAAAAACTTTATTTTTATGGAATTGCATCTCGGGTTCCTAAAGTCCCATTTTCCTTAATCGAGTCCTGGAAGAGGTGCAGCTGCGGATTCGGTAAAGCAAGAAGCAAAGCCAGTGTCCAGGGTGGAGCTAGGTCTGGTTTAGCACTAAGGCAGCTGCAGTCTATTAGTCCACTGTGTGGGGTTCATGAGACCCCATAGTCAAACTTAACACGCCAAGAGGCAAGAGTGCAAGACAGCAAGAGTGCAAGAGCACAAGAGCGTGCACCAACAGAGTGTACTTCTTTGTTTAGGAGATTAAATATCTCAAATCTTCCTGTGCTTGCAGTAACCACACCTACTCTGGCCAATGGCCTGTTCCCAGGTGTGACTGACAGACAAGTATCTTTCCATGTTACCCAGACTTTAATGGGCATGTATCTATTCTTCCTCTGTCCAGTCCCTTCCCACAATGATCTGTGGGGAATAGACCTAGGGAGTGTTAAACTGCAGCTTCCTGGCAAAGCTGCACAAATGACATGCCTTTAATATTTGGCCTTTCCTTTGCCCCTTTCCAGTTATTCATAATAAGATTATTTTACAACAGTAACAAAAGAAGGGTGATTAATATGGTTTAAAGTAACAAAGGATAAAAATAAAAAGTAAAATATGTTTTATCAGTCAGAAAATTAAACTTATATCATATTTAAAACATCTAGTATAGAAATGATTAGCCTCTGATAATTTATATTTTATATAAACAAGTTTTCTGAGATCATGCAATAGCATTAGGCGATAAAGAAATTAGTAAGCCTGCTTCTTTAAATCTCCTTTCATTAAAGTTCTTGAAAATAAATGTAATAATTATTAAAATGCTTGGAAAACAATACTCGGATGAGAAGACCACACAGATAAGCAAGTAGTTTTTTTTTAATATCAAAGGTATTTATAATAAACAAAAATCATATTTTTAACTGAAAGTAGAGAATAAACCTTCAAAAATAGCTATTTTACAGGTAATTATGTTTTGATGTAATGAACATGTTGAAATGTCAAGTTTATGGCAGTTGAGCTAATGCCTATATTAAAATTGTAGCTTAACCAAAAAATTAGTGATGTTTAAATTTGACAAAGGTAGCTGTTTCATTAAATGTCTAATATTTTCCTAATTTTATGGTATATTATGGAACTATATGAGATAAATTTTTTCTATAATGAACCAAAACATACAGCAAATTACTACCTTAAATAGCCTTTTGTATACTACCTAATTCACTGAATTAATTTTATTTTATTTGAAAAGAGTAAGGATGCTTTAACCAGACATACACTTTACTGAAATTTTATTGAGCCTGCTTCTCTTTCTTAAATTTCTTTATATTTAAATTATTGTAGTGAAAATTTCACATCTTGGTGATTTTTCCAGTCTCTCCTATCATTTCCTGTTCTAAAAAATTATACTTTTAAAGTCATTAAACTGACAATGAAATATAGCACAAACATCTATCAAAATGTGAAGTTCTGTGTTTTTATCATAAGCATTGATAATACATATTAATCCTATAAAGACAAAAAATGCATTAGACTACATATTGAATGATTTGGTAAATAAAGGAAGCATTGTTTATTTACTGACTATGCAAATTATTTTGAAATCTATTTTTAGAAATTTTAGAGGCCTAAAGAAGTCTAACTTTTCATTTAACAAATGAAAGTACTGTGCACTGTAGAGTTTCAGTGACGTGATTGAGTTCTATTTCTTTGTTACTAGTTTTCCCTGCTCTTTCTTGGCTTTCCATTTCTGGAATTTTATTGACTTAGGTTTCTTCATGTCTTCAGCTTTTTGATAAGCAGTATAAAAATGATTATTTTGTGGTTTGTCCAGTTTGTTCTTCTTAATTCAGGAATGACAGTTCTCTGTGTCTTTCTCTAAACTACCTAAAAATGGAAGCATACCAACTATGCTGTCATATAAATAAAAGTCCTTGTTTATTTTTTAATAGCAAACATAAAATCACACAGTGAAAAAGTATTAACAATAGGATAAGGCATAAATTGCAAATGTTAGTTCTTAACATTCTGAAATGTCATGTTGTTACTGAGATGTCTAAAGTTGGTTTACTTAACCTAATAAGAAGGACATTTTATTCTTATAGGAAAGCCCATTAGATGTTGAAGCGTGGGAACATGCCAGCTTTGCTATTGCTCCTTGAATTTAAATACCATTTGTACAGCATCAGTCATTCTCACTCATAAACTTAAAAGCAGAGCATGAAATTGATATCTGTAATTTTGAGTCCCTGAATTTTTGTTTGCCATTGGAGGTGAGGGGCCTAGAAAAAGGGGAATTTCTTTGTCTCTTCCTTTTAAATTTCTACTTCCTTTTAAGATCCTTTCCTCTTTTCTCTCATTCTTTCATTGGTTTATGTCGCTTAGCTTATCTTTATTGTTAGGGATAGTCTGAGTTTTTTGTCAGTTGTCCTTGCATTTATGATTGTTCCAAGGGGCCTTAGCATGATGATATCATAAAGGAACTGGTGGGGAAATCTACTCTTTGGGTTTTTATTATTTTTATGTTGAGCTGCCTTCTGATTCCTTAGTCTGGTTCTCTACCAGCACAAATATGTTCCCATAACTTTGAGGATTTTGCCTCCTAAAGATGTATCCATTTGGGGAGGAGACATGGATTATGTGCTGACCCAAGTGCAGCTGTCTTGCACTGCTAGTTTTAGAAACTATTATATAAAACTAGAGGCCCATTGCAAGAATATTCCTGCAAGAATAGGGCTTCCTGCGGCTATCTCCGCCTCCCCGCCTGCTTCCCTCCCATCTCCACCGCCCCACTTGCTTCTCCACAGCTTTGCTCCCTTCTGCAGCGCTTGGCTTCCTTCTACGCTGTCTTCAGTCTTCGCTCTGCGCCTGGACATGCAAATTAACCACCATCTTGGTTGGGTTAATTCGCATACTTGCTCCTGATTGGCTGGTGGGCGTAGCTGAGGTACGGTCAATTTGCATGTTTCTCTTTTATTAAATCGGATTGGACCTCTTTGTTGTTTTCTGTTGTTTAAAATTTGCTCTTCATTTGTTTATATTTAGTTACTGTAAAACAAATATGCTATTTTTGGACTTCATTATCTTACCTTGATATTATGCATATTACTTTGGGGTTTTACAATTAAAATGTCATTCAATCATATATTAAAGGCAACTTAGTTTTCTTAAAATGATTCATGTGTTCATTTACCAACATTTTAAATTATATCTTTAGTATTACATTTGGCTTATGAGTCCTTTAACTGCTGAGTTGAGACGATACAGTCATTAGTGTACATCTATATTTTCATTAGCCTTTTACTCCACTTGCCATTTCTTCTTGTGTTTCTTTTTATTTATATTAATAGATATTCCTATCTTTGTCAGGATGTCTGCTAAAGTCACTTTTCATAATGGCAAGTACTTTATATATGCTTCAATTTCTTTCCTGTGGTGGCAGGTCAGAATAAGACTACACATATTTGTGATTCATTCTCTATCACTGTTATGTTGTGTATCCTTTAAAATTAAAACTACATTTTATTCTCTCTCTGGTTATTTCTTTAATATGTAATAGTATGCATTCTGTGCTGAGCTCTAGTTAACACAGGTGGTTAATTTTTCAGATTTAATGTCTCAAATCTCCAGCAGAGTGCATGGGAAAGCTTCAGAAGCATAGTTAGTTGAATAATTGAACCAACTCTACAAACTGCTAAACTCTACAAACTGTTATCCTCAGGTGAGGATTATCAACAACAAAAAATAACAGTGGGGGAAATTCCTATTGCATCTGGTGAAAATTCTTGCAACTGCACTTTAGACTGAAAATGCAGAACTTGCTTAGATACAAAAGAAATCCCCAGTCCTTAATATTCCTTTGATTCTCTATAGCAAGAACATAAGTGAATTTGAAAATAGTCTTCATAAAGTAATTGATTTATTACTAAACATATACAATTCTCTCCCAAACAATGGATAAAGATAAATTATATATTGAGAATCACAATCATACCAAAATAAATTTTTCATAACACTTTTGACATTTCTTACCTACTACAATATTCAAACTGATTTTATATTGTATGTGAAGTCTGTATACTAAAACATACACATTTGGAAAATAAAACTGTGATCCATTTTTAATATTTGTACTTAAAAATAATTATAATTTGTTTTTATTAATTGAAACCTATATTCATTGATCAATAAAAGTGAAATATGATTTGAGTTGTATAAAAACATTTTTGTAATGTTTCAAAAGTGTCATGGATAGAGCAAAGCTAATTTTCTAGAAGATAATGTTAGCGTAGGTAGCTAGTTAGTTATTACTAAAGGAAGGGAGCAAATGGATTCAGAATTTAAGCCTAATTAACTAGGAAGCTGAATCAGATGTTAAGGCTGATTTCCCAGGAAGCTGCACATGCTCCCCAGGAGGCAGCTGCACTGCCACCAAGGGGATTAGCATCCCTTCCTTCCAAGTAGTGAGTCTGGACAGGCTTTCCAATGTCCCCAGGAACAGCAGGAATACAACAGTGGCAGGTACGCTCAGTGGTTAGAGTGCCAGCCCATGCACCAAAGGGTTGTGGGCTCAATTCCTAGTCAAGGGCATCTATCTGGATTGCAGGTTTGATCCCTGGCCCTGGTCTGGGCACCTGCAGGAGGCAACCAACCAAAGTGTCTCTTTCACATCCATGCTTCTCTTCTTCTCCCTCTCTTTCCCCCTCCCTACATCTCTTCCACTCTCTCTAAGAAGCAGTGGAAAAAATATCCTCAGGTGAGGATCAACAACAACAAAATAACAGTGGGGGAAATTCCTTTGCTGAGCACATGCACAGTAGAAGCCATAATGGCAAAGGGGAGGTAGGCACATGCACAGTAGAAACCAGATTACAAGGCAAAACTTTGAGGCATATGCAGTAGGAGCCAAATGGTGCCATAAAGTGGAGGAGCCTAGCCTGGGAAAATCTGAGGAAAGAATTGGATAGAATAAGGGCAAACCCAGAAGATGCAAGAAAGGGATTGGATAGGGCAAGGCCCAGTACAAGCCTGAAAAAATCCAGAAGTAGGCTGGATAGTTTGAAAGAAAGCCTGCTTGTTCTCAAAAACCAGAAAATAGATGGACAATTATTAAGGACCTCAGAGCAGTTCCTATTAGAGCCTGCCCACCCTCTACATCTGGGTAAGTTTACCCAGTGACAAATAATTACTAGAAATAGTGAAGTGATCGCATTGTAAGGTACAAATATATCAACTCAATATATTGTAAAACTGAAACTAATATAATTAATGTAACATTGTATAACAACTATAGTTAAAAAAATAAAAAAGCACATGTACCTTAATACATAAAAACAAATATATATTTAAATTACCTGACTTCTACTTCAAAGATCAAATATTTCTTTATTCTCTTATTCATAAAACTAGAGGCCCGGTGCACGAAATTTGTGCATGTGTGTGGGGGGTCCCCTCAGCCCAGCCTGCACCCTCTTCAATCTGGGACCCCTCAGGGGATGTCCGACTGCTGGTTTAGGCCTGTTCCCCAGGATCAGGCCTAAAATGGCAGCTGGACATACCTCTCAAAATCTGGGACCACTGGCTCCTAACTGCTCACCTGCCTGCCTGCCTGATTGCCCCCCTGCTGGCCTGGTCACCCCCAACATCCCCCCTGCCAGTCTAGTCCCCCCTTGGCCCAGTGGCCTGGTTGCCCCTAACTGGCCCCCCTACTGACCTAGTTGCCTCCAACTGCCCCCCCCCCTGCTGGCCTGGTTGCCCCAACTGCCCCCCTCTAGTCTGGTTGCCCCTTACGGCCCCCCTTGCCAGCCTGGTTTCCCCCCAACTGCTCCCCCCGCCAGCCTAGTTGCCCCCAACTGCTCCCCCTGGTGGCCTAGTCACCCCCAACTGCCCCCTGGCCCGGCGGCCTGGCTGCCCCTAACTATCCCCCCCACCAGCCTAGTTGTCCCTTACTTCTCCCCCCTGCTGGCCTGGTCACCCCTCATTGCTGCCCCCGCCGGCCTGGTCACCCCCAACTGCCCCCCGTGGGCCTGGTCGCCCCACGCAGCCTGTTAGGTCGTCCGTTCGGTTGCGATGGTCACTTAGGCTTTTATATATATAGATATTTAATTAATTGTTATTATTGTTAGATAGTATGCTTGTTTTGGGATACACACACACAAAAAAAAAGAGAAAAAGATGGCCTTGACATTATAAAGCTAATGGTATATTTTAGAGTTGACTGACAATTAGTAATTACACTATGGTATACTACATTCTAAGGTAGAGGAACTACAGCATGCTAAGGTGGCACACAGAAGATATAGCCTATAGCCTATAAAATGAAGAGACACAGGGATTCCAGAAGAAGTAATACATAAGTAATGGAGCAGGATTGAGAGAAATGAGTGTTATCCATTTTTAATATTTGTGATGCACTGAGAGATTTTAAGAACATTTAGTATGATTCCATTTTGTAGAAGAGATAATGGGTTAGAGAGAAACTGGGAAGATTAAAAAAAAAAGTAGATAAAACCTTACAAACTATCAATAGGATTTGTGGATTTTACCTTAAGCTCAGTGGGAGAATCATTTTAAAGATTTATGGAGCAGAGTGACCTGGTTATATTTGCATTGCAAAGATCATTCTGATCTCAGTGCAAAGTGTGGATTAGAGGGAAGCAAAACTGGAGATAATGGGATTATTCAGAAAGCTGTTTAGTTAATCCAGGGAATGAGTATCCTGTTTTCAGAAAAATGTATGTGTTGAATAAGTGGGACTTTGTAATTTATTAATAAACTAGAGGCCTGGTGCACAAAACTCATGCATGGGGGTGGAGGGGGTCCCCTTAGCCCAACTTGCACCCTCTCCAATCTGGGACCCATCGAGGGATGTCCGACTGCTGGTTTAGGCCCGATCTCAGGGATTGGGCCTGAACCAGCAGTCGGACATCCCTCTCACAATCCAGGACTGCTGGCTCCTAACTGCTCACCTGCCTGCCTGCCTGATTGCCCCTAACTTACCCCCCCCCCCGCTGGCCTGCTCACCCCTTACTGCCCTCCCTGCCAGCCTGATCACCCCTAACTGCCCCCCCCCCTGCTGGTCTGGTTGCCCTTTACTGGCCCCCCATCAGCCTGGTCTCCCCCAACTGTCCCCCTCTGCTGACCTGGTTGCCCCTAACTGTCCCCCACCCCCCCCCCCACGCTGGCCTGGTCGCCGCATGCAGCCTGCTGTTCAGTCATTCAGTTTATCCCTCACTAACCCCCCAGCTGGCCTAGTTGCCCCCACGCAGCCTGCTGTTCGGTCATCCATCAGGTTGTTTTGGTCGTGATGGCCCCTGGCTTTTTATATATTAGGATTATGATAGAAAAGGCTCGTGTAAATGATAATGATAGAAAGATGGTATTCAAGCCTGGCCTAAGTGGCTTAGGGGCTGAATGTCAAATGCATGCACCAAGTGGTCACTGATTAGATTCCAGGTCAGGGCACATGCCTGGGTGTCTGGTTTAATCTCCAGTAGAGGGCCTGCAGGAGTTAGCAGAAAGGAAAATTGCAATCATTATTGAACAACCTAGGTTACAATTCTTTTTATTTCTCCATTTAGCTTTTATCTTTCTATACTTGAGAGGCAAGAAAAATGAAAAATCATTAGGCCAACATACAGGTAAATGCAGCCTAGTCTAGGGCTGTCTGAGAAACTGACTGCCATACTGTGTGCCAAGGCTTCAAAGTTCCATGCCCTCTTTTCCTTATTGGTAAAAGGGCAGCAGCTGGAGGGAATGTTCTATGTACAGTTTTATATAGCACAACATATTTTGGGGGCTAAGCCCACTTTTAAACTTAGAAGTCTAATTCATCATAATTGTGAACTAAAAGATACACAACTTTACCAACTATGGCATTTGTTCCTCTCTGATTTATTTTACTTAGCTCCCTGTCTTCATTGCAACATTATTTACAATTCCCAAAGAAGCTGATTCTTTTAGCTTCCATTCTTTTCCTTGGTTCTAGAAACTATATAGAAATAACTGGATGACAAGAAGAGTCCTCAATATATCATCTATATTATAAAAGGCCAGTGGCCGTAACACTGTAACACCATAATGACCAAATGGCTGGTCACCAGGAAGTGCATGGAGCACCTCTCAGTCTCTCCCCCCTGGACCATGAGCCACTCGCAGTGGCAGGGCAGGATTCGCGGCTCACGTGGCATGGCGGGACTCACAGCTCGCACGATGTAGTTAGGTTCACGGCTTGCGTGGTGCTGTGGGGTGGGGCTAGCGACTCTTGTAACTCGAGGCTTGTGTAGCGAGGTGGGGCTCGTGGCTCACATGGTGTGGTGGCTCACAGTAGCGAGCTACTCACACACACAAGGCGGGTCTTGGGTCCCACCGGCTGATCTGGGTCGCGCACAATTACCTGGGCTGGGCCTCTAGTGTTTTATATAAAAAAGCACACATCAACAAAAATCAAATGTTACTAATTCCATATCAAAGGTGAGGAACAAAAATGTTCATATACCTATTATATGGAATTACAGATTCTTGGTAGGACTTGCAGTATATTAATATTCTACAAAGTATTTCATTTTACCAGAGAATTTAGAAATGATTTTATAGTTTAGTATATTTCTATTACCAAAAATAGCAGTCAAATTATACTCAACAGGTTTCTGTTAAGTTTGCAAGCATTTTTTTTTGCCTTTTCTGTCTCCATTCTCTGCCTATGTGTGCATACCCATGTTCTCATTTAAATTTAAAGCACTGTTTGAATTTATTTTTGCATTTTTCCTGTCAATAATTGTGAAGGAACTGCAAGTAGTGGACACTATATTATTTTTAATATATATATATAGTAATAATATATATGTGTGTGTGTGTATAATCTTTCTAATAGGTAATATTTATTATTATCTATATTCTAATAGATAAACATTTCACAGCAAGCTATTACCTCTTTTAAATTATTTGACACTATTTTTAATATTTGACACTAAAATGGATGATCATATTAAACAAATACATTTTCAGCAGTAAAAAAAATGTTGGAAAATAAATACAAGAACTATGATGCTTACATTCCTAAATTAGTCATAGAAAACTGGGACTATTTCACAATATTATATATAGATAAAATCATATGCTTATTTTAAAAAAAACAATGTTTTAGTTTTAATCCTGACATTTAAAAAAAGTGCTAACAGATATGTTTGCTCCCATTGCTAGTCTTGCTTTTGTGAATATGTTTAGAATGAGGAGGTCTCTTTCAGCAGATGGTAATGTATTCCTTTTGAGGAATGCTGTAAATAGGTTGCCTTGGGAAGTAGTTAGTCTTATTGAATAATATGTCAATGCCAGATATCTCTTATTAAAAAACTTGATTTCTCTGGGAAATGTGTTCATTTGTGTGGCTTTTAGATAAATCAATTTGGAGAAAGGTCAGGAGGCATTTCAGCTCTTTTTCATTGCTTTTATTGAAAGTGATATGGGCAACCAGGATTTCACTGGGAACTTTAGATGAATCAGACAGTTGAAAGGTTTCTGAAAATATACCTAAATCCCTTAGTGCAGATAGTGGAAACCTATAAAATACTCAGAAAAAATATAATATAATAAATTAATTTCTAAAATGAGTTAACTAATACTAAAAGGGGAGTAACTAAAACATGTATGTAGATTTTTAGTACAAATAAAGTACTTAAGGAGTCCAGAAAACATACCTACCAAACATCTACCCTCAATTACATCCTCCTTAACAGTCAGAAACATATGCCTGGGAGCAGAGTGAGAGGAGAGGAGATTTTATGCACAATTAATAAAACACCAAAAATCCACTTTAAAGTATAGTCATGTGTCACATAATGATGATGTTTCAGTTAGTGGCAGATTTCATGTAGGATGGTGGTGCCTTAAGACTACAATGAAGCTGAACAATTCCTGTCACCCAGTGATGTCATAGCTGTCATGACAGATGGGGGGATACATTATTCATGTGTTTGTGGTGATGCTGGTGGAAACAAACCTGTGCTCACAATTGTATAAAAGTATATCACATATAATTATGGACAGCACGTGATATTGAAAATGATAAATGACTATGTTACTGGCTTAGGTACTTACTATACTATACATTTTATTGTTATTTCAGAGTGTACTCATTCCATCTATAAAAAAAGTTTGCTGTAAAACAGTATGCTGTGTTAGACAGGCAGCTCTTCATACATCTTATGTTCATCATGTGCTGATTGCATTATTTTTTCTTCTGCTTGATTTTGTCTTATTTTTTTTGTTTTTTGTTTTTATTTTTGTGCAGTAACACGCCACATAAGCTAGCAGCCAAGGATTGATGATTATACCACATAGGCCAGGTGTGTAGTTGAATACATAATCAAGGCTTGTGTAAGTGCACTCTATGACCTTAACACAAGACAAAATCTCCTAATGATCCATTTTTCAGAACAAGTTTTTGTCATTAAGTAGCACATGACTATATAAAAACATGCAATCAATGAAATAAGATCAACATCAGAATAAAAAGATTAACACAACTAATAATAAACGAACACAGAAGACAAAGAGAAGATATTATAATAAACTAGAGGCCCGATGCACGAAATTTGTGCAAGGGGCTTGGCCCGTGCAGCTGTGGCATCTTGCCTCGGCCCTCGCAGCCCCAGCTTCATCTGGAAGGTCGTCTGGAAGGATGTCCAGAAGGTCGTTAGGCTGTCTGGTTTAATTAGCATATTGTGCTTTTATTATTATCGATTAGTATAACCTACCAGGGATCATTGCTCTGAGGAAGAAGCATAATAGACCAGTTCATCCAGTCACTGGATAACAGCATAAAACACAATTCACCCAACTGTTACATCTATTATAAAACTGAATTGATCTGGATCTGTTTTTTTGTTTGTTCCATTTTTATTTTCTTCTGGTAAATAAATGTAATTAGCATAAAAAAGAAACAAAATATAATTATTGTTGAAGCAATCCAAGTGTCCATGCACAGATTAATAAACAAAATGTTAATATACACATAATAAAATATTATTCAGCCTTACAAATGTAGGAAATTCTGTCATATACTAAAACATGCATGAACCTTGAAAAATTACCTAAGTGAAATAAGCCTCACACAAAACATACAAATACTATCTGATTCCACTTCTAAGAGATAACTAATGTAGTCAAAATCATAGGATAGAAAGTAGAATGATGGCTGCCAGTGCCTAGGTAAAAGGGAGATTTAGGATTTCCCATTTAATGGTTATAAAATTCAGTTTTAGAAGATGAAAAAAATGTTCTTAAGAGGAATATTGGTGATGGTTACACAACAATGTGAATGTATTTAATGCCACTAAGCTGTATATTTCAAAATGGTTAAAATAATATATTTTATTTATGTATTTTTTTACCTAGTTGAATAAAATAATTATAGGCATTAAATAAAAGCAACCTCATAATTTCTGAATTAAAAATATATTGTATGATAACATTTATATAAAATGTTCAGAATAAGGAAACCTATAGATACAGGAAGTACATTAATGTTTGCCTAGGGCTGAGGATGGGGAAAGTGGAAAGTGACTGCTAACAGAATAGGTATAATATTTTAGGGCTTATATACATGTTCTAAAATTAAATTGTAATGTTTGCACAATCTGTATATATTAAAAACTGTGAAGCTGTATATTTTATTTTTTTATTTATAAATTTCTTCCTGCTTTATTTCAGTATATTTAACAAATAAGATTGTATATATTTGTGGTGTACAACATTATATTTTGATAGACATATGCATTGTAAATGATTATCATAATCAAGCTAATTAACATTTCCATTACCTCACAAGGTATGTCTTTTGTGTGTGGTAGGAACACTTAAAATCTACTCTCCTAGCAATTTTCAAGTATACAATACTGTATTATTAACTATAATTACCATGATGTACACTAAATAGTATACTTTCCATGGCTGAATTTCATAGTTTGTAAATATATTTCTGTAAAAATTATTAAAAATATAAGCCATATCTGCAGTCCTTCTTACCCTGATTTAGTTGATTTTTAATACTTTCATTAAAAATATTTATTTTGTTTAATATCTATCTCACACTACTAGAATAAACTAAATGGGGGTAGAAATTTGTATGTATATATTATGCATTGCTCTACCTCCAATGTGTGGAAATGTGTCTAGGGTACAATAAATGTGTTAAATATGTAAATTAGGGTTAAAACTTAAAATAACAATATATAACACCAGCAAACCACCTAAAATCTGAGTTAAAATACATTAATAAAATCAAATGCAGAAAATATGATATATTAATTTTATACTGTGAAAAAATGACTGATAAAATATGTGTATATACAGGGTATAACAATATTTACTACAATCACTCTAATTAGGATATTCCCAAAATTAAATTAAAAGTGATTTTTAATGTAAAGTCTCTACAGAGGCCCAGACAGATTCACTAGTGAATTCTATCAACATTTGAACAATAAATTATATCAAATATCTATAATCTCTTTCAGAACATAGGTACACACAGAATACTTTCTACCTATTCTATGAGATCAGTATCACCCTAATATCAAAACTAAGTAAAGACATTATAAGAAAAGAAAACTACATCAATGTATTTCAGGAAATAGATATAAAACTCTATAACAAAATATTAGCAGATAGAGTAAAAAACAAACAAATGCATAGATAGAATTATACAACATGACCAAGTAAGATTTACTCTAGGTATGCAAGACTGATTCAACATTTGAAAACCAATTAATGTCATAAATTACACCAATAGGCTAAGTTACATGATCATTTCAATAGAAGCAAAAAAGCATTTGACAAAACCCAATACTCGTTTATGATAAAAACACTCAGTAAAGTAGGACTAGAGCGTAAGTTTCTCAACTTGATAAAAACTACCTACAAAAAATCTACAGCTAATATTATATTTAATCTTGAGAAACTTGAAGATTTCCCACTAAGATGAGGTATAAGGCAGGATATTTTCTCTCTATCATTGTCAGTTCTCCCCAACTTGATCAACATTTTCAATGCAATCCCAATTGAAATCCCAGGAAGTTATGTTGCAGATATTATCCAACTGATTCCAAAGTTTAGAGAGCCAAAAGACCCAGAATATACAAGAAAATATTGAAAGAAATGAGCAAATTTGGAAGATTGATACTATCTAAATTCAAGACTAAATATAAAGCTACAGTAATCAGGATCATGTAGTGTTGGGAAAAGAATGAACAAAGAGATCATCAGTATGGAGACCTCAGAAATAACCCATATAAATATAGTCAAAATCTTTGATGAAAAACCAAAGTTAATGCAATTGAAGGAAAAAAAATTATCTCGTCAAAAAATGGAGCTTAAACATCTGGACATCCATATCCCAAAAGATGACTGCCACAGTTCATCTTAGACTCTTCAGAAATATAAACTCAATGGATCTCCTAGAAGACAACATAGGAGAAAAACATACGACCTTGGGTATAACAATGGCGTTTTAGATACCAAAGCCACATTCCATAAAAGAAATCACTGATAGTGGATTTAATTAAAATTAAAATTTCTGCTTTGGGTAAGACAATGTCAAGGTATGAGAAGACAATCCACAGACTAGAAGAAAATATTTTCAAAAGGCACATCAGATAAAGAACAGTTAACCAAAATATGCGCAGTACTCTTAAAAATTCAATAATAAGGAAACAACAACCTGATTAAAAAATGAGCCCAAAATATTAACAGACACCTCATTAAAGAAGAAATACATGAGATAGCAAATAATCAGCTGGTAAGATGTGCCTAATTATGCCATCAAGAAATGCAAATAAAACAACAATAAGATATTACTACGTACCTATTAAAATGGCCATAATCTGGAACACTAACAACATCAAATTATGGTGAGGCTGTGGAGAAACATGAAAACTCTCTTATATTGCTGATAGGAATGCAAAATGGTTTACTCCCTCTCTGGAAGACAATTTGGTGGTTTCTTAAAAACTGAACATACTTTTACCATAGACTCCAGCAATTGCATGCCTTAGTATTTAGCCAAAGGAGTAAAAAAAAATTACATCACACAAAAATCTACACATGGATGTTATAAACTATAAGTAGCTTTATTAGTAATTGCCCCACTTTAGAAGCAGCCAAGATGTTCTTCAGTAGTGAAAGGATTGACAAATTGTAATTATACACTGAGTGGCCAGATTATTATGATCTCTGAACGCATAATAATCTGGCCACTCAGTGTATATCCTATATAATAAAAGGCTAATATGCAAATTGTCCCCTCGACCAGGAGTTTGACCAACAGGCAGGCCAGCCAACTGCCTATGTCCCTTCCCCCTGACCAGGCTAGCCAGACCCCACCCATGCACGAATTCATGCACCAGGCCCCTCTAACACACACACACACACACACACACACACACACACACACACACACACACACACGGGAATGGCCAGATTATTATGCGTTCAGAGATCATAATAATCTGGCCACTCAGTGTAAACAGACAAATATTATTCAGCTATAAAAAAGAAATGAGTCATCAAGCCATAAAAATACAGGGGGAACTTTAAATACATATTACTAAGTGAAGAAAACCAATCTGAAAAGGGTATGAACTGTATGAGTCCAGGTATACAAGGTATGCATTTTGGAAAAGGCAAAACTATTGAGAAAGTAAAAAGATCAATGGTTGGTAGTGTTGGGGTACAGGAAGAGTGATGAACAGGCATAGCACACAGGAGTTTTAGGGCAGTGGAAATAGTCTGTGTGATACCATGATGATAGATACATGTCATTATTATTTCCCCCAAACCCATATAATGTATAACATCTAGAGTGAACAGTAATGTGAACTTTGTGTGATTATGATGTATCACAGTAAATTCATCAGTTGTAAAAAAAAAAAAAAAAAAAAAAAAAAAAAAAAGTGCCATGATGATAGGGGATGTTGATAATGTGGGAGTGCAGGGGTACATGGGAAATTTTGCTGTGAATTTAAAACTGCTCTAAAAAATAAAGACAATAACTCCCCCACCCCCAAAATCCAAAATAGATACACTTGCTCTTAGATACAGAGTTCAATTATTGGCCAGATCAATTAGAGAAAACAATAATATAATTTTTACTTAAATTATACTATTTATAAGATAAGATTAACACTATGAAGTTGAATAAATTAAAATAGAGAATACTCTTTGAAACATTATTCTCAATGTATGTCATCTTTATAGCTTTAGTGTCAATTTAAAAAATAATAAAAACTCCCATTATTTAATATTAATTCTTTGCCAGGCACATAGGTATAATTTATATGTGCCCTTTAATCATTTCAGCAAGTTAGAGAATACGATTTGCAAGTATTTTATAGTAACTTGTGCAAGCCCTGAGCTAGCCGGAGGCAGAGACAGCAGAACAACTGGTCTAAGCAACTCCTAATCCCACAGTGTTCACCACCATTGTCGTGTTCTAGCATCCAAAGATTTTATTATCTGAATTTAGTATAATAAAATAATTAGTGCACAAAGGAAACTTGAAAATAATCTACTATATGAGAGCTAGCTCACCAGTCATTAGACATACAGTTCAATTCAAAGCCTTGAAAGCAAATAACCAAAGCATTACTGAAAAGAAAATATACTGACGTTAATGGTCTTCTTAATAATGAAAGGAGTTACTTGTTGCACTAACAATACATTTTGACCATATAGAAAAAAATATATCAAAAGTTAAAAAGAAAATGGTAAGTTATTTAGAAAAGAAAAGTGAAATAAAAGTAATCATTACAAATGGTTACATTATTTGGTAAATTCTCCAAGATTTCAGGAAAAAAATTCAACATAGAATTTAAAAAGAGAATTAACTGGTAAAGTACATACAATAATGGTGATATATAAGAGTATTATACACCATTATTTGAAAATATATTCAATCTTCAAGAAAAAATAAAGGTGATTAATTAGACATCAATCTAGAGTTTATGAACAGGAGAGGGGCCAATTTCAAACTGCAAGAACCTAAAATACACTTTAAAAAACCATGTAAGATGTTTACTTTTTCACAAAATTTCTATTATAAAAGATCAGTATTTAAGTAACCTGCATAGATTCACATTTTTAGACAATTTCCACCTATATAATTGGGGGGAAATTGGTCAGAGGGGACAAATATCAATTTAAATTCAGAGATGACATAGCTCTCAAATAGTACAAATAAAATGTTAAGAGATGTTTGAAATTAATTAATGCTGTTTTCTATCAATACCACTTGGGATAGAAATCAGTGAGTTTTAATATTAAGGACTACATCTTTGTTGGTGAAGATGTGTTAGGGGTGTGCACAAAAGGAAAAGTCTGATCTCCACCACAAAATAAACCACCAACACAACTTTCAAGGGCCAGTGACAGAATGGGGGCAGCTATGGTATGAGTGAGTAAAATCCTATACAGTTGTTGGTGACTGGTAAAGCACTAATTCTGTGTTAGTTCTCAAGTTTAATGACAAAAGAGCCCCTACCAGCACAGTTATAAGGAGGGGAAATAAGAAATCAACTGCAAGTTAACTTAATCTACCAGTAATCTTGAAACAAAATGGAGGACCTTAGAGATCCACAGTACAGAGCTATTAGGTCAAATTATAAAGCCTGAAGTTGAATAGATGGATGCTTTGTCCTTATCCTTTGATGTTTGCCTCAGAAAGTCAAGGTGTTATTCTGGAGAAGGTGATAATCTCATATAATAATTATTAGAGATGAGCTTCTGTGCTAATATTTATGAAAGAAAAGATCATGTTTTGAAGAATCAGATATTTGTCAGTTCAAAACAATTGTCATTTACTTAGCTGGATGAAATCCAAAGATATCCTATCTAATAAAAGGGTAATATGCAAATTATCCTATCTAATAAAAGGATAATATGCAAATTAACCATCACTCTGCTACAAAGATGGTGGCACCCATAGTGGCCGGGGTGGGACGCTGGCATTGTAGCCCTGGCAATGAGGCCAGCTTCCCAAGCTGGGCTGCAGAGTGAGGGAGGGCCTCTGGACAGTGGGTACATACCAGGGGTGGGAGCAGCTCGGATCATGGCTTCACCCCAGAAGACAGGGCTCAGCAGCCAGCAAGCAGTGGAGAGCTACCAGCGGTGGTGGGTGTGGTGGCTCAGCTGCTGGGAGGCCGGCTTTCGGCTGTTGGGGCCTGCACTGAGGCGACTGGTGGTGCGGGCAACTGCAGAAGCTTGCCCGAGGTTGGGGCGCTGGGAGACGTGGGACTGCAGCCCAGGAGGCAAGGCTCTAGAGGACCTGGCCACTGCCAATGCCCTGGCACTGAAGCCGCCTCCAACGAGATGTAGCCTAGCCTAGGTGTGCGGGAAGCGGGTTCAGGAACCTCTCCCTTTGCAGTACCTAGAGCCCAGGCTGGCCAGCACCCCAGAGGAGACCCCCATCAGGATCAGGGGGCCCGTCCAGCCTCCAAATCATGGGTGGCCATTAGCCCAGGCTGGCCAGCACCCCAGAGGAGACCCCTGCCAGGATCGGGGGTGTGACTAGCCTCCAAACTGCGGGCGGCCATTAGCCCAGGCTGGCCAGCACCCCAGAGGAGACCCCTACCAGTATTGGGGGCATGACCGGCCTCAAAACCGCCAGTGATGCTAGTACAGGCTGGCCAGCACCACAGAAGAGACCCTCGCCAGGATCGGGGGTGTGACCATCCTCCAAACTGCCAGTGACCCTAGCCCATGCTGGCCAGTGCCCCAGAGGAGACCCCTGCCAGGATCGAGGTCATGGTCGGCCTTCAAACTGTGGTGGCCCCTAGCCAGAGAAGGCCTCCTGGCCGAGGACACCCGAGTCTGTTCTTGACCTAGGGCCAGGCTCTCCCCGCGAGGGACTCAGAAGCCACCAGAGTCTAACTGCCAGTCTCTGAGAGGTGGGAGTGCATCCACTGTCCACCAAAAAGGAGGACCATCAAACCGTTCAGTCTCAGTACAGACACAGATCTGTGGCTGATGGGGTGGAGGCCAGACCTAAACAAAACAGCAGAAACACCCTGCCCACCTGGCGGGTACAGCTGCAGTCCACGTGGCCTGGGAAGTGTAGAAAACGCTACCTTCTCCCGGGTCCTGTGCTGGCACCACTGCCTTGCTCACCCTCAAGTCCCCCTGAGTCCTGACAGGATGTAGAGCATCCTGAAGGAGTTGTACCATTCTGGGTTCTTTTGCCCAAAGACACCCTTTGGGATGAATTCAGAGCCACATCTCACTTCCCATGAGACTGGAAGAACCATGTAAAAGGATTTCGACAAAAGCTTTCCACATCTCTGTTTATTCTTGTGAATCCATAAAACGACCTTAAAAAGAGCATTCAGGCCACCTAAGAGAGAATGCACTTTCTGGCCAGAGCACGCAGGATTCTTTTGCCCAACAGGTTAAAGGAAGCAGTGAGCTGGCACAGTGGAAATGGTCCTGGTGCCCTATGAGGAGACCGGGGGAATGGGGTTGCAGAAATTCCCTAAGACTCTTGCCACCTTCTCCTTCACAAACCACACATTCCAGATCCACCAGGACTGGAGGCAACTGGGAGTCACAGCTGTGATTTGGGATGCGGTAAGCAAATCTTGGGGGGCCTCTGAAAACATCTGCAATTGATTATAAGACTGGTCTTTATTTAAAAAGAAATAAAAGAACAGCTTTGTTGAGATTTAATTCATATACTGTACATGTCACCCAAAGTGTACAATGAACTGTTTTTTGTTGGTTTTTTTGTTTGTTCTTTTTAAATATTTTACTAGAGGCCCGGTGCACGAAATTCATGCATGGAGGGGGGGGGTTGTGTCCCTCAGCCCAGCCTGCATCCTCTCCAATCTGGGGCCCCCCAGTGGGATCGGGCCTAAACGGGCAGTCGGACATCCCTCTCACAATCCAGGACTGCTGGATCCCAACTGCTCGCCTGCCTGCCTTCCTGATTGCCCCTAACCACTTCTGCCTGCCAGCCTGATTACCCCCTAACTACTCCCCTGCCAGCCTGATTGATGCGTAACTGCTCCCCTGACAGCCTGTTTGCCCCTAACTGCCCTCCCCTGCAGGCCTGGTCACCCCTACCTGCCCTGCCCTGCAGGCCTGGTCCCCCCCAACTGTTCTCCCCTGTAGGCCTGGGTCCCTCCCAAATGCCCTTCCCTGCAGGCCTGGTTGCCCCCAACTTCCCTCCTCTGCCAGCTTGATCAACCCTAACTGCCCTCCCTTGCAGGCCTGGTCACTCCCAACTGCCCTCTCCTACTGGCCATCTTGTGGGGGCCATCTTGTGTCCACATGGGGGCAGGATCTTTGACCACATGGGAGCAGCCATCTTGTGTGTTGGAGTGATGGTCAATCTGCATATTACTCTTGTATTAGATTATTAGATAGGATAGAGGCCTGGTGCATGGGTGGGGACTAGCTGGTTTGCCCTGAAGGATGTCCCGGATCAGGGTGGGGGTTCCCTGGGGGTGTGGGGTGGCCTGGGTGAGGGGCCTGTGTTGGTTTTCAGGCTGGCCACGCCCCCTGGTGACCCAGCGGAGGCCCTGGTATCTGGGGTTTATTTATCTTCTATAATTGAAACGTTGTAGCCTAGAGCAGAGCCAAGCCTTCTGCTCGCTCCATGGTAGCAGCCATTTCTGTTGGGGTTTATGTATCTTCTATAATTGAAACTTTGTAGCCTTAAGCCGAGGCCTGCGCTGGCCAGGGTGTGCGGAAAGCTTGGCTTCCTCCATTGCCGGGGCAACCCTAGCCTCCTGCTCTTTCCAGCTCCGTGGCTGCCGCCATTTCTGTTTGGATTTATGTATCTTCTATCATTGAAACTTTGTAGCCTTGAGTGGAGGCCTAGGCCGGCAAGGGCAGGTGGAAAGCTTAGCTTCATCCATTGCCTGGGAAACCCAAGCCTCCCTCCTGCTCTCTGTGGCCGTAGCCATCTTGATTGGGTTTATTTGCATATTTGCTCCTGATGGGCCGGTGGGCGTGGCTTGTGGGTGTAGCAGAGTGATGGTTAATTTGCATATTACTTTTTTATTAGATAGGATTGATTTTTTACAGAGAGGAAGGGAGAAGGATAGAGAGTCAGAAACATCAATGGGAGAGAAACATCAATCAGCCGCCTCCTGCACACCTCCTACTCGGGATATGCCTGCAACCAAGGTACATGCCATTAACCAGAATTGAACCGGGGACCTTTCAGTCTGCCGACGCTCTATCCACTGAGCCAATTCAGTTAGGGCATGAACTGTTTTTTATTATTTATTTTTTAAAATATATTTTATTGATTTTTTACAGAGAGGAAGGGAGAGGGAGAGAGATTTAGAAACATCAATGAGAGAGAAACATCGATCAGCTGCCTCCTACACCACCCCCACCGGGGATATGCTGCAACCAAGGTACATGCCCTTAACCAAAATTGAACCTGGGACCCTTCAATCCGCAGGCTGATGCTCTATGCACTGAGCCAAACTGGTCAGGGAGAACTGGTTTTTTAAAGTAAATTCAGAGTGGTACAACCATCACCATGCTCAATTTTTAAATATCTTCATGACCCCATCCCCTCCAAAAAAACTTTCTACCCACTAGAATCACTTTCCTGATCATCCTCCCCAAAATACCTTGCATTTTAAGGGTGGGTAAAGGAAAGTTCAGGGAAGTTAAAATACTGCACAAAGGATATTGTAAAATGACAAAGCCCAAAGTGAAGATCATGTGTTTTCTTTAAATTTTTTTTTTCAGAGAGAAAGGAAGAGGGAGAGAGAGATAGAAACATCCTCTCTAATAAAATGGTAATATGCAAATTAACCATCACTCTGCTACATAAGCCACGCCCACCAGCCAAGCCACGCCCACCAGCCAATCAGGGCGAGTATGCAAATTAACCCCAGCCAAGATGGCTACAGCCACAGAGAGCAAGGTTTCCCAGGTAACAGAGCAAGCCAAGCTTTCCATAGCCATTGCAGGCCTAAGCCTCCACTCAAGCTACAAAGTTTCAATTATAGAAGGTAAACAAATTCAAACAGAAATGGGGACAGAACGGAGCTTGAAAGAGCAAGCCAGGGTTGCCGGCGGCAACAGGGGAAGCAAAGCTTTCTGCACACCCTGGCCGGGCTCACCCACTTAAGGCTACAAAGTTTCAATTGTAGAAGGTGAATTAACTGCCACAGAAATGGCTGCCGCCCCGGAGGGAGCAGCCGGCTTGGCTCCGCTCTAGGCTACAAAGTTTCAATTGTAGAAGGAAAATAAATTCCAGATACCAGGGCCTCCGCTTGGGTTGCAAGGGGGCGTGGCTGGCCTGCAAACCACCACAGGCCCCTCGCTCAGGCCACCCCACGCCCCAAGGGAACCCCATCCTGATCCGGGAAACCCTTCAGGGCAAACCAGCTGGCCCCACTCCTGCACCAGGCCTTTATCTTATCTAATAAAAGAGTAATATGCAGATTGACCATCACTCCAACACACAATATTTCTGCCCCCATGTGGTCAAAGATCCTGCCCCATGTGGACACAAGATGGCCACCACAAGATGGCCAGCAGGAGAGGGCAGTTGGGAGGCACCCGGCCTGCAAGGGAGGGCAGTTGAGAGGGACCAGGCTTGCAAGGGAGGGCAGTTGGAGGTGATCAACCCTGCAGGAGAGGGCAGTTGGGGTGACCAGGCCAGCAGAGGGGGGAAGTTGGGGGCAAACAGGCTGGCAGGGGAGCAGTTAAGCATCAACCAGGCTGGCAGCAGAGTGGTTAGGGGGTGATCAGGCTGGCAGACAGAAGCGGTTAGGGGCAATCAGGAAGGCAGGCAGGTGAGCAGTTGGGAGCCAGCAGTCCTGCATTGTGAGAGGGATGTCCGACTGCCCGTTTAGGCCCGATTCCACCAGGATTGGGCCTAAACGGGCAGTCGGACATCCCTCCAGGAGTCCCAGATTGGAGAGGGTACAGGCTGGGCTGAGGGACAATCCCCCTCCGTACACGAATTTCGTGCACCGGGCTTCTAGTCAATGATAAGAATCACTGATCAGCTGCCTCCCACAGACCCACTACTGGAATTGAGCCCACAACCCAGGCATGTGCCCCTGACCAGAATCAAACCTGGGACCCTTCAGTCCACAGGCCAATGCTCTCTCCATTAAGCCAAACCAGCCAGGGCCATGTGTTTTATTTAAGTTCTGCATGGTTGTAATGGTCCCCAAATCTATACTAATAAAAGGGCAATATGCTAATTAGAGTGGTTGTCTTCTGGACATCCTTCCAGACAAAACCTCAGCGGCTGCAAGGGCCGAGGCTCAGGCCAGCAGTGGCAGCAGCAGCGGGATAATGGGGCGGTGCCTCAGAGGGAGGCCAGACTGGGGGCCAAGACACAGGCAGTTTGGAGTGATCAGGCCAATAGGGGAGGGCAGTTGGGGACTATCGGGCCAGCAGGGGAGGGCAAGGTAGGGCTGATCAGCCTGGCAGGGGGGCAAGGCAGGGGCGATCAGGCTGGCAGGCAGAGGGTTTAGTGGCAATCAGGCAGGCAGGCAGGCAGGCGAGTGATTAGGAGCCAGCAGTTCTGGATTGAGAGAGGGATGTCTGACTGCCGGAAGTTGGACATCCTCTGAGGGGTCCCAGATTGGAGAGGTTGCAGATTGGGCTGAGGGGCACACCCCAGTGCACAAATTTCGTGCACCGGGCCTCTAGTCTATACATATAAAAGCCTAATCAACCGTTCGACCATTGGACTATTCGACTGATGGCTATGATGTGCACTGACCACCAGGGGGAAGATTCTCAATGCATAGGCATGGAAACATAAAACTAACTGATGAATTTCAGAGGGAAGGGGGAGAGAACAGGGCGGGAAGAGATTAACCAAAGGTCTTATATGCATACTAGAGGCCCAATGCATGGATTCATGCAGTGGTGGGGTCCCTCAGCTTTGTAATAGTATATATTCATTCAGATATACTCTATTTGTGATTGGCATCCAGATCCCAGAAGTTCTTTTTTGAGAATTTTCTTATGAATTTACTTGAGCCAAACATAAGACAATTGCCTAGAAGCAAGATCTGAAAATTTCCCCAGATATCAGAATTTCTGTTTAGCTAGTTTCACAAGCTCACCTAGGTTATTTCTTAACCTCAAAATAGTATGACTTCTCATTTCATATAGCAGTATTTTTGTTTTGCATCCTATTGTTTGGTTACCTACTGGTTGGTAAGTATCACAAAAGTTGGGGTTGGAAATAACAAATCTTTTATTATCACTTATAATTTTATGTATTGGCTAGATTAGCTAAGGAAATCTGCTTTCCTTTTTTTTAAATTGATTTAAATTTTTTTTAATTGATTTTTTTTTACAGAGAGGAAGGGAGAGGGATACAGAGTTAGAAACATCGATAAGAGAGAAACATTGATTAGCCGCTTCTGGCACACCTCCTACTGGGGATGTTCCCACAACCAAGGTACATGCCCTTGACCGGAATCGAACCTGGGAACTTTCAGTCCACAGGCCAATGCTCTATCCACTGAGCCAAACCAGTTAGGGCGGAAATCTGCTTTCTTACTTGGGATCTCCTAACTGGTTGCAGTCAGATGGCCTCTGGTTCATGTGGAGGCTGGGTAGGATGCTACAGTGTTTGGTCTTCCATCTCTCTTGTTCTCTCTCCATGTAGGTTCTTTCTCTTTCCATCTGACCTTTAGAAACGGTCTCTGCAGGAATGTAGCTTGACTTCTTATACATGTACCATTCTCACGTATCTCCAAAGTGAGGAGCCTAGTAAGCAGAAGCTAACAACTCTCATAAAGGCAAATTTGGAATGAAAATCACCTTCCTTTCTAACACATTATCTCATCACATGGTCAGTCTAGGTTCAACATGGGAGGGACTATACCATGAATGATGGAAAATGCGGCATATGGTAGGGTCATATTTGAAGACTAACTACCATACCTACTTTGTAGTTAAAATGAGAAATTACTCTATTCTTTATAAATAATTTAAAAAATAGTGTGTGTGGTGGGGGCACAGAGGTATTTTCACATTGCATAATACAAACAGAAATAACTCTGAAAAGACAAGCTTAACAACTGGTTTCTGACTTTTCCTCTAGTCTCAGAAACACCTGAGGAGTTAATTTCTGAAAACTGTCCTTGAAACACTCACTCAAAAAATTTATGGGTGTGTACCAGATCCCAGATTCATGAGGATTCAATATGAATAACTAGTGAAACAAGCACCTACACCTTAATGTCAAAACTGCTTATTTAGTAACTAGAGGCCAGCCTGCACCCTCTCACAATCCGGGACTGCTGGCTCCTAACCGCCTCTTCCTGCCTGCCTCATCACCCCTAACCACTCGCTTGCCTGCCTGATTGCTCCTAACCACACTGCCTGCCTGCCTGTTCACCCCTAACCCCTCTGCCTGCCTGCCTGATTGCCCCTAACTATTCACCTGCCTGCCTGATCGCCCCTAACTGCCTCTGCCTTGGCCCCAACCACTGCAGCTCCATCCGGAAGGATGTCTGGAAGGTCGTTTGGCTGTCTGGTATAATTAGCATATTACGTTTTTATTATTATAGATAAGTAACTGGTCTTAATAAGATCCCATTACACCCAAGAATAGAAGGTACTCATGAGCTGAGGGGGCTTCAAAAAATAGAAAGTTATAAAAGCTGATAGTATCTTGGAACTGATGACTTCCCTGAACTGATGTAATCTCTGGCCACCCAGTCTCACTTTTCATAACCATGAGTGAGGAGTGCCTGGGACAACAGGAAAAGTGCCTGGAAGTTGTGGGATTTTTTTACACTCTGCTGTTATGTTCCTGCTTTGTTTCTGTGTTTTGTCAGCCCTATATTCATTTTCAAACTAAGTAACACTGGTGTCTGGAAGAAGCCTGCTACATTCTGTAGCTTTGTTGTCAATGTGATACCAAGATCACAATTGCTAGCTGAGTGTGTGTTTGCAAAATTCCAACTGTTTTCACCCCTCCCCTCACTTTATATTCTTACTCTTGGACACAAGGCAAGTAACTAGCTCATTAGGTCATTAGGTGGGACCCTGTTCCTTCAGATGTATAGAACGGATAGATTCAGTGTCACTAAATCCTCTTGGATAGTGGGATGACTGCACTACTTTGAGAGAGTGTGAGTATTGGAGGCGAAAGGAGTGGCCTTCTACATTGTCCACTGTCCCTGTCACCTCGAATGAGGCCTATGTCCCATCAGAAGCAGGAAAACTAATCTGGAGCTTATTTACTTTCTATTCTGGAGCTAATCAGCACTGTGAAGCATCTAAAAACTACCAACTCAAAAACCATATTTTAGGAATAATTACAACAGGTGTATCCTTGGAGATTTTAAAAGGAGGTATTCCTGGATATTTCAAACAGTCTCTTAATACAAATTTCTATGTTTTTGAAAATGTTATTGTCACAGCATATTCATCCTAGACAAAATAATAAAACCATGGATGCTTGGAAACCACTCCAATGTTGGAGAAAGAAATCTCAATTAGCAAACTAAACATTAATTTCAGTACATGTCTGTTATAGAAACAATGGGGGAGGGAAACCAGAAACAGCTCTACACATTTACATCTTTGGAGTTTGCACATATGGAAGAGATAGCTCTTCTAACTCTTGTAAGTATGTTGAGAAAAGAGCATATTCAATATCAACTCATTCATTGGCCCACTATCCATGAAATAATTTTTGTTTGGAACTAGTACAGTAAACTAAGCATTCCAATGTATGGTGAAAAATTTTTTTCAATGTTGAGACATTAGTACAATTATATAGAGCAACATTTGAATAAGTTGGATAATTATTATCTTGAATGGCTTGGTTAATACGCTGGTACATCCTTTCATATATCTTATATCTCAATACATAGTGAAGAAAAGTAGTAGGAACAAAAATTGACCTATTTGAATGATCTTAAATATCACCTTCCAAAGCATTAGATTCATTTACTGTAAGAACATGTTTAGTATCCATACTGATCACTGTAGATTTCATGCCACTAATGAATGACATTGAGGTTCAGTTTGTTCAAATGTACTATGATTCTAGTGTCTTATAATTATTACAAACCTTTAAATTAATTTACTCATTCTTAATCCACAACTTCAGTAAACTGTTGCAATTTGAGGATGCTGTTCCAGTTTTGGCATATTATGCATTTGTAAAATGCAATTTTCAAAATCTTTATGGAAAATATTTCAGTTATTGAATATAATATATATTTCTCCTTTTTAATACTATGAATGTAAATAATTATTCCGTAATGCTAAATACCCTTCCATATTGTTAATTAAGACAATATTACATGCTATTATTTTGCACATTTTCCTTAACATTTTAGCACACTTACTAAATAGTATGCCTACATTTCTAACAACTGAGAGAATCTATTATGTTTATGTATAGCTCTAACTATTTACCTAACATAAAATTACCCATTTTAAAGCCTACAATTACATGGAGTTAGTACATTTACACTGTTATAGTACCATAACCACTGTGTAGTTCCAAAACATTTTTATGGCCCCAAAGAAAAACCTGTATCTATTAGTAACTTCCATTCCCTGCTCCCTTAAGTCCTTAGAAAACCCTAATCTGCTTCTTATCTCTATGAATTTGCATATTCTGGGTATTTCATATAAATGGAAAGATAGGATATGTGGCATTTTAAATCTGGCTTCTATTATTTAGCATTTAAAAAATATATTTTTATTGATTTCAAAGAGAAAGAGAGAGGGAGAGAGAGAAAAAAAAAATCAATGATGAGAGAGAATCATTGATCAGCTGCCTTCTGCATGCCCCTCCCTGGGATTGAGTCCAAAACTCAGGCCTGTGCCCTGACTGGGAATCAAACCGTGACCTACTGCTTTATAGGTCAATGCTCAATACTGAGTTATGCTGGCTGGGCTAGAATTTTTTTTTTTTTTTTTTTTTAAGCAAACAAACAAAAAGAGACAATGTGATGTTCACTGTTGAAATTAAAACATATTTTTTGAAAAAGTAAATTTGGGTGCTGAGAAAATTAATATATATAACACTGTCAGTAGATATAAAAATATACTTACTATAACATCATTTTGTGTGTGTGAGAAAGAACAGTTTTGATTTTGTTTCTAGTATATTATAACAAATGTCCTTGCTGTCAATGTCATCTTGGAATTAATTTACTATTTCTTCTTTTATTCATTCTCACTTTTATACATAGTAGGCAATCAGAAAAAGGCAATTCACTCTCAGATGGCTTACCTGCTAGACATTTTGTAATATTCCACCCATTCAGAGAGCCATACTTATGAGCCATTCACATTTTAAGATATATAAATAAGCTGTTACAAAGTGTAAATAAATGACTGATAATGTAACTTCCAGATAATTGTAGAAGAAAATGCCTCAGAAGATAAAAAATACAGCTCTGTATTTATAAAACTTTGGATAGCATCTTTTATGACACCACTTAATCTATGAAGAAGTACAGTAGTATTTTTTTATGTCAAAGAAGTTTGGAAAGCTTTGCATCGTTATTTTATTTTATTTATTTGTTTTTATAGCTTATCTAAAAGCTTACTATTTTTATACTCTTGTTAAGATTTATAACAAAAACAATAAATTTAAAGTGATAATTACCTTTTCACTTTGGAAGGTTACATTATATAATTAAAATGTTTCAAAAGCATCAATATGAGAATAAAATTAAAAATGAGTTTAATGTTCTCTATATTCTCACCCCTAAGTCTCCTGAAGCTAAAATGAAAATGTTAAGTATATTTGTTATTTTTGAAACACAAAATTATAACAATAAATATAATAAAATATGAGGGGTGATTTCAAAAAGGCACAAAAGAGCACCCATTTAATTTAAAGATACATTTATTCCTTTAGAAGCAAATTAACTAAATCAAAGTATAGTAATCCAATAAATTTACCTTAATTTATTAAAATTAATGTAAATGAGAAAGGATATTTCAAAAATCAAAAGTACAGTAAAATATTTATAAATAACTAAATTAACTTGCTTCCAACACTTGTTTAGGTGAAACTACTCTCTAATAAATTGTATCATCAAATCTTTGGAACTCATTCCAACATGATAATAGTTTTAAAGCAAAAGTCTTAGATAGGGAGGAATCCTATTAGTTTTCATTACCAGTAATATTTTAAAATAAGATGCTAATATATGGAAGTATTGCAATTTGTCTTAAAAATTCATTCTATTGTGAGAAAAGTTTTAGCAGGACTTGTTAGCATCCAAATGAAATATTAATCAAAATAACCTGGATCTGTGTTTTCTAGCTTCTTGCTTACTGAACAATAGTTTGGTTGTCTAACACTCTTACATTTTCATATTAAGTTAGTCGGTTATAAAATTCAATGATGATTTCTTAAATCTGGTGTGGACATGTGTGCTACAGTTCCTTTAATAATTCTATCGGAATTGTCATGTTTCCAAGTTTTAGGTGGAGATTGTTTCTCTTCCCTGATCTGGAAACAGCTCAAGTGCTCATCAGTAGATGAGTGGATAAAAAAGCTGCAGAATATTTACACCGTGGAATACTATACAACAGTAAAAAGAAGGATATTTTACCCTTTGAGACAGCATGGAGAGACCCGGAGAATATTATGGTAAACAAAATAAGCTGATCAGAGAAAGAGAAGTATCACATGATCTCATCATAAGTGTATTGTAATGAACAAAATAAACTGATGAACTAAATAGATCCATAGACATAGAAACATGGAATAGATTGTGGAATCTCAGAGGGAAGGAGGTGGTGAATGGGAGGAGATCAACCAAAGAACTTGTATGCATATATGCATAACCCATGGACACAGACAATAGGGTGATGAAGGCCTGGGGTGGAGGGTGAGGGCAGGCTAGAAGGGGTTAAGAGGGAAAAAAGAGACATATGCAATACATTCAACAACAAATATTTTTAAAAATAATTTATCCTACCTAATAATAGACAAATATGCAAATTGACCACACCTCCGACACACCCACAAGACACGCCCACAAGACATGCCCACCATCCAGTCAGAGCAAGCATGCAAATTAATCCAAACCAAGATGGCTACAGCAACAGAGAGCAAGGTTTCCTAGGTAACAGAGGAAGCCAAACTTGCCGCCTGCCCTTGCCAGGCCTAAGCCTCCACTCAAGCTACAAAGTTTCAATTATAGAAGGTAAACAAATTCAAACAAATGGCGGCAGAATGGAGCTTGAGAGAGCAGGCCAGGGTTGCCGCCGGCAACAGGGGAAGCAAAGCTTTCCACACACCCTGGCCGGGCCCACCTGCTTAAGGCAACAAAGTTTCAATTATAACCCCAACACAAATGGCTGCCGGCCTCGGAGGGAGCCCTAGGCTTGGCTCCGCTCCAGGCTACAAAGTTTCAATTGTAGAAGGAAAATAAATTCCAGATACCAGGGCCTCTGCTTGGGTTGCCAGGGGGCGTGGCCGGCCTGAAAACCACCACAGGCCCCTCGCTCAGGCCACCCCACGCCCCAAGAGAACCCCACCCTGATCCGGGAAACCCTTCAGGGCAAACCAGCTGGCCCCCACCCATGCACCAGGCCTCTATCCTATCTAATAAAAGAGTAACATGCAGATTGATCATCACTGCAACACACAATATAGCTGCCCCTATGTGGTCAAAGATCCTGCCCCCATGTGGACACAAGATGGCCACCACAAGATGGCCAACAGGAGAGGGCAGTTGGGAGGCACCCGGCCTGCAAGGGAGGGCAGTTGAGAGGGACCAGGCTTGCAAGGGAGGGCAGTTGGAGGTGATCAACCCTGCAGGAGAGGGCAGTTAGTGGTGACCAGGCCGGCAGAGGAGGGAAGTTGGGGGCAAACAGGCTGGCAGCAGAGTGGTTAGGGGGTGATCAGGCTGGCAGGCAGAAGCGGTTAGGGGCAATCAGGAAGGCAGGCAGGCAGGCAAGCAGTTGGGAGCCAGCAGTCCTGGATTGTGAGAGATATCGGGCCTAAACGGGGAGTTGGACATCCCTTGAGGGGTCCCATATTGGAGAGGGTACAGGCTGGGCTGAGGGGCAACTCCCCTTTGTACACGAATTTCATGCACCGGGCCTCTAGTATATATATAAAAGCCCAGTGACCCTTACGGTAGAATGACCGGAACAACCAGAATGACCAGTCACACTGACCACCAGGGGCAGACGCTCAACGCAGGAGCTGCCCCCTGGTGGTCAGTGCACTCCCATAGAGGGAGTGCCACTCAGCCAGAAGCTGGACTCATGGCTGGCGAGTGCAGTGGCAGCACTAAGGAGCGGTGAGCCAAGCGGTAAGAAATGAGCAGGTGAGTGGTAAGGAGAGGTGAGCCAAGTGGTAAGGAATGAGCAGGTGAGTGGTAAGGAGAGGTGAGCCAAGTGGTAAGGAATGAGCAGGTGAGTGGTAAGGAGCGGTGAGCCAAGTTGTAAGGAATGAGCAGGTGAGTGGTAAGGAGAGGTGAGCCAAGTGGTAAGGAATGAGCAGGTGAGTGGTAAGGAGAGGTGAGCCAAGTGGTAAGGAATGAGCAGGTGAGTGGTAAGGAGAGGTGAGCCAAGTGGTAAGGAATGAGCAGGTGAGTGGTAAGGAGCAGTGAGCCAAGCGGTAAGGAATGAGCAGGTGAGTGGTAAGAAGTGAGCAGGCGGGTGTTAGAAGAAAGCAGGTGGGCAGTTAGAAGTGAGGGGTCCTGGACTGTGAGAGGGTGTGTGCAGGATCTGATGCCCCTAGTTACTACACTCAGCAGATGAATTAGACAATCAAATCAGAAATTTAGAGGACAAAGTAACAGAAAATACCCAAGAAGAACAGCAACATGAAAAAAAAAAAAAAAGAATTTCAAAAAATAAAGAAAGTCTAAGGAACCTCTAGTACAACATTAAGCATAACAGCATCCACGTCATAGAGGTACCAGAAGGAAAAGAGTGAGCAAGAAATAAATAACCTGTTTGAAGAAATAATGGCTGGAAATTTTCCCAACTTGGTGAATGAAAATGTCACACAAGTACAGGAAGCACATAGAGTCCCAAACACGATGAACCCAAGGAGGACACCAAGGCACATCATAATTAAAATGACAAAGAGAATCTTAGGTGCAGCAAGAGAAAGACAGTTAAAACCCATATGGCCGTCAGCTGATTTATCAACAGAAACACTTCAGGTTAGAAGAGATTGGCATGAAGTATCTAAATTGATGAAAAGAGATCTACAATAATGACTATTCTATTCAGCAAGGCTAAGACTTAAAATTGAAGGCAAAATGAAGTGTTTCCCAGACAAAAATAAAATAAAATAAGGGAGTCCATTACCACCAGATCAATATTGCAATACATGTTATAGGGTCTGCTAGGAGAAGGAGAAGGAGAAGGAGAAGGAGGAGGAGGAGGAGGAGGAGGAGGAGGAGGAGGAGGAGGAGGAGGAGGAGGAGGAGGAGAAGAGGAGGAGAAGAAGAAGAAGGAGAAGGAGAAGGAGAAGGAGAAGGAGAAGGAGAAGGAGAAGGAGAAGGAGAAGGAGAAGGAGAAGGAGAAGGAGAAGGAGAAGGAGAAGGAGAAGGAGAAGGAGAAGGAGAAGGAGAAGGAGAAGGAGAAGGAGAAGGAGAAGGAGAAGGAGAAAGAGAAGGAGAAGGAGAAGAGAGAAGGAGAAGGAGAAGGAGGATATATATATATATATATATATATATATATATATATATATATATAGAGAGAGAGAGAGAGAGAGAGAGAGAGAGAGAGAGAGAGGAACATAAGAATACAGAATAAAATGACAATAAGTAAGTACCTATCAATAATAACCTTAAATGTAAATGCTCTATTCAAAGACATAGGATAGCTGAATAGATAAAACATGACTGATATATATATGCTGTCTACAAGAGATTCACCTCAAAACAAAAGACTCACACAGGCTGAAAGTGAAGAAATGAAAAAAATATATACCACGCAAATAGAAACAAAACAAAAAAATCTGGGTTAGCAATACTTATATCAGACAAAATAGCCTTAAAAACAAAAGCCATAGGAGATGAAGGTCACTACATAATACTAAAGAGATTGATACAACAGGGGGATCTAAACCTTGTAAACATACATTTGCCCAATGTAGCAGCACCTAAATATATAAAGAAAATCTTGGTAGACTTTAAGGGAGAGTGCAATATCAATAGTCATAACCAGGGTTTTTAACAAACCGCTGTCATCAATAGATTGATCTTCCAGACAAAAAAATCAACACCTTTAAAGGACCCATAGGATCAGATGGATTTAATTGATATTTATATAACATTTTATCCTAAAGCATCAAAATATACATTATTCTCAAGTGGACATGGAACATTCTCAAAGATAGACCACATGTTGGAAGACAAAATAAGTCTTAATAAATTCAATAAGATTGAAATTATATCAAGCATCTTCTCTGATCACAATGGTATGACACTAGAAAATAATTACCATTAAAAAACTTGAAAAACATTCAAACACATGGAGGCTAAATAACATGTTATTATAGAATAAATGGGTTAATGATGAGAGCAAGAAGGAAATCAAGTTACCTAGAAACAAATGAAAATGAACACACAACAGCCTCAAATCTATGGGGCCTAGCAAAAGCAGTCCTGAGAAGAAAGTTCATAGTCTTACAAGCCTACCACAAGAAATAAGAAAAATCTCAAAAATCTAACCTTACACCTAAAAGAACTAAAAAATAACAATAAACAAATCCTAGAGTAAGTAGGATGGAAATAATAATGTGTGCAGTGAAAATAAATGGCATAGAGTCTTGAAAAAAATACAAAAGATCAATGAAACCAAGAGCTGGTTCTTTGAAAAGATAAGCAATATTGATGAACTTTTAACTATATTCATCAAGGAAAAAAAAGAGAGAACACCCAAATAAATAAAATCAGAAATGAAATAGGAGAAGTAACAACTGGCACCACAGGAATATGAAAAATTGTAAGAAAATATTATGAACTATATGCCAAAAAATTAGACAGCCTGGGAAAAAATGGATAAATTCCTAGAAACATACAACTTCCAAAACTGAATCAGGAAGATTCAGAAAATATGAATAGATAAACTACAACTAATTAAATTGAAACAGTCTCACTTATTTGTGGAATCTAATGAACAAAATGAATTAACCAACAAAATAAGAGCCGAAGTAGGTAGGCATTGATATACCTTGATGTGGGCTTGGGGGGACAAGAAGAGATAAAACAAAGAACTTATATACTTATATGCTTAGCCCATAGACACAGGCAATAGGGTAGTGAAGTCCTGGGGGTGATGGGGGTGGGGGTGAGTAGGGGTTGGGAGGAAGGGGGAAAGGAGAAGAAAATGAGAGATATCTTTAATATTATCAACAATTAAAAATATATTTAAAAAATAAATAAGTGGACCAGTCTTATATGGAGGCTATATTGAAAAAAAAAAAAAAGAACGTTAGAAAAATAAATAATTTCAAGCAGTAATAAAATAAATAAATAAAAACTCCCGGAAAACAAAAGTCCTGGATCAGACTATTTCATACGAGAATTTTACCAAACATTCAAGAAGGAACTCACACCTGTCTTTCTCAAACTATTAACCTTTTGCACTTGGATGTCAAGTGTGACTCGACACGGTTAGCATTAGAATAAAGGAATCGAGAAAAAAGCAAGCGAGTGCAAAGGGTTAAAAAAAAGAAAACTCAAAAGGGAAGCCTTCCAGACTCTTTTTTTATGAAGCCAGCATTATCTTAATTTAAAGCCAGATAAAGACAGTATAAAGAAAAAATACATAGGCTAACATCTCTGGTAAACATAGATGCTAAAATCCTCAACAATCTGCAAATTGGATCTAGCAATACATTAAAAAAATCATATGCCATCATCAAGTGTGTTTTAGTCTGGAGATGATAGTTTGATACAATATTCACACATCAACAGATCTGATAGATCACATAAACAACATGAAGGAAAAAAATAACATGCAGAAAAAGCATTTAATAAAAGAGTAATATGCAAATTAACCATCACTCTGCCACACCCATGAGCCACACCCACAAGCCACGCCCACCAGCCAATCAAGAGCATATATGCCAATAAACCCAACCAAGATGGCTACAGCCACAGAGAGCAGGAGGGAGGCTTGGGTTTCCCAGGCAATAGAGGAAGCCAAGCTTTCCGCCTGCCCTTGCTGGCCTAGGCCTCCACTCAAGGCTACAAAGTTTCAATTATAGAAGGTAAACAAATCCAAACAGAAATGGCAGCAGCCACAGAACTGGAAAGAGCGGGAGGCTAAGGTTGCCCCGGGCAATGGAGGAAGCCAAGCTTTCTGCACACCCTGGCCTGCCCAGGCCTCGGCTTAAGGCTACAAAGTTTCAATTATAGAAGATACACAAACCGCAACAGAAATGGCTGCTGCCGCTGAGCAAGCAGAAGGCTTGGCTCTGCTCCAGGCTACAAAGTTTCAATTGTAGAAGATAAATAAACCCCAGATACCAGGGCCTCCACTTGGGTCTCCAGGGGGCGTGGCTGGCCTGCAAACCACCACAGGCTCCTCACCCAGGTGGCCCCACACCCCAAGGGAACCCCGACCCTGATCCGGGACACACTTCAGGGCAAACCAACCGGCCCCCACCTGAGCACCAGGCCTCTATCCTAGCTAATAAAAGAGTAATATGCAGATTGACCATCACTCCAACACACAAGATGGCTGCCCCCATGTGGTCAAAGATCCTGCCCCCATGTGGACACAAGATGGCCACCATAAGATGACCAGCAGGAGAGGGCAGTTGGGAGGGACCAGGCTGGCAGAGGAGGGAAGTTGGGGGCAACTGGGCATGCAGGTAAGGGCAGATGGGGGGGACCCAGGCCTGCAGTGGAAAGCAGTTGGGGGGGACCAGGCTTGTAGGGGAGGGCAGTTAGGGGTGACCAGGCCTGCAGGGGATGGCAGTTATGGGCAAACAGGCTGACAGGGGAGCAGTTAGGCATCCATCAGGCTGGCAGGGGAGTGGCTAGGGGGTGATCAGGCTGGCAGGCAGAAGCAGTTGGAGGCAATCAGGAAGGCAGGCAGGCGAGCAGTTGGGATCCAGCAGTCCTGGATTGTGAGAGGGATGTCCGACTGCCCGTTTAGTGGGATCGTGCCTAAACGGGCAGTCTGACATCCCTCGAGGGGTCCCAGATTGGAGAGGGTGCAGGCTGGGCTGAGGGACACCCCCCATGCACGAATTTCGTGCACCAGGCCTCTAGTCTATATATATAAAGCTTAAGTGACCGAATGACCAAACGACCGAATGACTGGAATGATCAGAATGACCGGTCGTTATGATGCACACTGACCACCAGGGGGCAGACACTCAATGCAGGAGCTGCCCCCTGGTGGTCAGTGTGCTCCCACAGTGGGAGTGCCACTCAGCTGAGACCTGTCTTGGGAATGGAGGGAACATACCTCAACATAATAAAGGCAACATGGGACAAACACACAGTCAACATCATACTCAATGGGCAAAAACCAAAAACATTTCCCTTAAGACCAGGAAGACAGGGATATCTGCTTTCACCACTCTTACTCAACATAGCACTGGAAGTCCCAGCCACAATAATCAGACTAGAAAAAGAAATAAAAGGCATGCAAATTGGAAAGAGGAAGTAAAACTGATTATTTTCAGGTGACATGATATTGTATATAGAGAATCCTAAAGACTCCACAAAAAAGCTACTAGATGTAGTAAGTGAATTTGGCAAAGTAGTAGGATACAAAATTAATATTCAGAAATTGGTGGCATTTTACACACCAATAATAACTATCAGAAAGAGAAATGAAGAAAACAATTCAAGTTACTATTGCAACCACAATAAAAATAAGGTATATAGGAATAAATTTAACCAAGGAAGTTAAAGACCTGTATTCAGAACATATAAAATACTGAAGAAAAAAAATCAGGAAGATACAAGTAAGTGGAAGCATATAGCATACAGGAAAATTTAACATAATTAAAATGTACAAATGACATAAAGTAATCTACTGATTCAACACATATCCTATTTAAATACCATCCGTATATTTCACAGATCTAAATTTTTAGTTCCAAAAATTTATATGGATCTAAAAAAAGACACCAAATAGCCTCAGCAATCTTAACAAAAACTAAGTTGGAGGTATCGCACTCCCTGATATCAAACTCCTTTGATTACAAAGCCATAGTAATAAAAAAAAAGCATGGTATTGGCACAACAAGGCATATACATCAATGGAACAGAATAGAGACCCCAGAAATAAACCCATGCCTTTTGGTCAATTGATACTGGACAAAGAAGGCAAGAACGTGCAATGGGTTAAAGACCGTCTCTTCAATAAATGGTGTTGAGAAAATTGGATAGATACACAAAGTAAAATGAAACTAGACCACCAGCCTACACCATATACAAGAATAAACTCAAAACGATTTAAAGATTTATCTGTAATTCATTAAACCATAAAAATTCTAGAAAAAAAACAACATAGGCACTAAAGTCTTAGACATCTCCTGTTGATATATTTGTGGATATATCTCCTGTGGCAAGGGAAACAAAAGAAAAAATAAACATTAAATTAAAAAGAAACCATCAACAAAATGAAAAGGGAACCCACCGTATGGGAGAACATATTTGCCAATTAGACATATGATAAGGGATTAATTTCCAAAATATATAAAGAAATTATACTACTCAACACCAAGAAGCAACAATCCAATTTAAAAATGGGCAAAAGACCTGAATAAACACTTCTCCAATGAGGACATACAGATTGCCAATAGACATAGGAAACAATGCTCAGTGTCAGTCAGTAATCATTTGAGAGATTCAAATTAAAACAACAAAAAACATCACCACTTTCCTGCCTGAATGGCTATCCTACCTAATAATAGACAAATATGCAAATTGACCATACCTCCGACACACCGACAAGCCACGCCTACCATCCAATCAGAGTGAGCATGCAAATTAACCCAAACCAAGATGGCTACAGCAACAGAGAGCAAGGTTTCCTAGGTAACAGAGGAAGCCAAACTTTCCGCCTGCCCTTGCCAGGCCTAAGCCTCCACTCAAGCTACAAAGTTTCAATTATAGAAGGTAAACAAATTCAAACAAATGGCGGCAGAATGGAGCTTGAGAGAGCAGGCCAGGGTTGCCGCCGGCAACAGGGGAAGCAAAGCTTTCCACACACCCTGGCCGGGCCCACCTGCTTAAGGCAACAAAGTTTCAATTATAATCCCAACACAAATGGCTGCCGGCCTTGGAGGGAGCCCTAGGCTTGGCTCCGCTCCAGGCTAGAAAGTTTCAATTGTAGAAGGAAAATAAATTCCAGATACCAGGGCCTCCGCTTGGGTCACCAGGGGGCATGGCCAGCCTGCAAACCACCACAGGCCCCTCGCTCAGGCCACCCCACGCCCCAGGGGAACCCCCACCTGATCCGGGACACCCTTCAGGGCAAACCAGCTGGCCCCCACTCCTGTACCAGGCCTCTATCCTATCTAATAAAAGAGTAATATGCAGATTGATCATCACTGCAACACACAATATGTCTGCCCCCATGTGGTCAAAGATCCTGCCCCCATGTGGACACAAGATGGCCACCACAAGATGGCCAGCAGGAGAGGGCAGTTGGGAGGCACCTGGCCTGCAAGGGAGGGCAGTTGAGAAGGACCAGGCCTGCAAGGGAGGGCCTGCAAGTTGGAGGTGATCAACCCTGCAGGAGAGGGCAGTTAGTGGTGACCAGGCCGGCAGAGGAGGGAAGTTGGGGGCAAACAGGCTGGCAGCAGAGTGGTTAGGGGGTGATCAGGCTGGCAGGCAGAAGCGGTTAGGGGCAATCAGGAAGGCAGGCAGGCAGGCAAGCAGTTGGGAGCCAGCAGTCCTGGATTGTGAGAGGGATGTCCGACTGCCCGTTTAGGCCCGATCCTGGTGGGATCGGGCCTAAACGGGCAGTCGGACATCCCTTGAGGGGTCCCATATTGGAGAGGGTACAGGCTGGGCTGAGGGACACCCCTCCATGCATGAATTTTGTGCACCGGGCCTCTAGTAAACAATAAATCAACAAATAAGTGCTGATGAGGATGTGGAGAAAAGGGAATCTTCAAGCACTGTTGTTGGGAATGCAGACTGGTGCAACCACTGTGGAAAACTGTATGGAGTTTCCTTAAAAAATTAAAAAGAAAACTGCCTTTTGACCTAGTGATCCCACTGAAACACCAATTTGAAAGAATATATGTACCCTTATGTTCATTGCAGCATTGTTTGCAATATCCAATATCTGAAAACAGCCCAAGTGACCATCAGTATATGAGTGGATAAAACGCTGTGGTACATTTGCACAATGGACTGCTACTTCTCACTTCCCCGCCTACCCCCCACACCACTAAAAAAAAAAAAAAAATTACCTTATGCAACAGCATGGAAGGACCCAGAGATTATGATGCTAAGTGAAATAAGCCAATTTCTCTAAGATAAATGCCATATGGAATATAATGAACAAAATAGAGGCATGGATACATGGAACAGACTGACAGCTGTCAGGGGGGTGGTGGGTTGGGGAGCTGGATGAAAGAAAGTGAAAAGATTAACCAAAAATACCACACCCGTATACTAGTATATAACACATAGATACAAACAACAGTGTGGTGATATCCAGAGGGAGATCACCTGTCCCACATAGGGTGATGAGTGATGAATGGGGGTAGAAAGAGACTTTACTTTGGGTGATGGGCACATGATGCATCATGCAGATGATGCTTTGTTGAGTTGTACACTTGAGACCTGTAGGGTTTTGTTAACCAATGTCACCCCAATAAATTCAATTAAAAATAAAATAAAATGCAAGGCAGGGAGGGAAGAGGAATGGGTAGAGATGAAAAGATTTTGAGGTTTTAAATACCAGAAAAAGGGGTTTACTGGTAGGCTATTGGAAGGATTTAAGTTGCAGGTAGTTCTCAGCTGTGCTCACTTGCCCCTCACCCTCGACACCCCCCCCCTCCGACACACACACACAGACCCTTGCGGTGTGGCCCTTTGACCTGATGTAGGACCAGCAGGTTAAGTTCACCTGAAGGGGCTAAGCCTCTTCCCGGTGGAGCAAAGTCCATGTTACACATAGTTTGCGGAGGAAGGTGTCCTAATTGGCTGAGATTTGAGATAGAATTGGTTGGTGGCTCTTATGAATCCCTGGGCAGATGCCCCAACTGCAAAGCTGGCGTTTGCCCTGCCCGAGCACAGGCACCGTTGCTCTGAGCAGGAGCCTCCACACACAGTCCTGGCTCCTCCAAAGTGAGAGGGGCCCCCACCTTGGGGGATGGAGGCAGGCGTTTGACTGAAAGTAGACATTTCTCTGTAAAAGTGTCTGGTGCTATCCCCCAGAGCACTCCTGTTGGGTCCGGGGGTGCCCAAGGACTCAGTGTGAAGGGGGGCCCGTAAGCCTATCCAGCCATTGCAGTGTGTGCTGTCCCCCTCACTGGATAGCTGGGCTGCTAGTGATCTGATGGCATGTGGTGACACGGTGGCCTCTCGTCACAGGTGAGACATTTCCCTGTGAGGGCACCACCTGTGTGTGGGCCAGGCGGGCGCAGTTGTACTGATGGAAAGTGGGAATAGCAGGCCCTCCCGTCAGGGGAGGGATGTTGGACCCGCCCATAGCATCACCCGCATTCTGCACAGGTGGTCCCGGGGCTTGGGAAGAAAGTGCAACCACAAGTGGGACCTGCATGGATAATGGAGGCCGTGCAGCCAGGAAAGCCCTGGTGGTCTGAGGAAAGGTGGAGACAGACGTGTCTCAGGACATACCTTCATTCTCCAAGGTGGCGGCTGCTGCAAGTGCAGGAGATTTTCCATGTCCAGGCGGGCCGCAGGGGCACTGATGGCCAGAGTCAACACTAGCGCCTCCATCTGGGACTGGGGTACCCTCCCCGTCACCACACCGCCTGTGTAATCACAGGTGGCCTCCAGGGGTCAGAGTTCAGGTGGAACCAGCAGTGTATGCGCGCACTGGGTGATGCCTGCTCCTCCTCCTCAGCAGCCAGGCTGCGGCCAGATGGCCCCTGGTCTTATGGCCAAAGGGAGATGTAGAAGCAGTGCTGCGCGCCTTCCTCGGTCCGTCTCTAACGTGGATGCTCTGGATGCTGGGGATGAGTGGGCCTGGGGTGGACATACTGACCCCAGGGCTCCCACCATCCATGGAGCCGCAGGACCCATAACCACAGGTGGGCCTGCCCGGGTACCGCAAACTGAACTGCTGCTCCCAGTGTCTAGCATCTCTGTGGCAACGCCAATGCCACAGTGTGTAATTCTGTGCTAACAGGAGCGCTGGGGAGAGAGGGTCCCTCAGGTGGGCTGAGGGGTGGTTGGGGCCAGTGGGATGGCCTGAGGAGGGCAGCAGGCCTTCAGTGCAGGTGGGCGGGTGGGGGGACCGCAGGGGCCCTGTGCTCCACACTGTACTGGATTTGGTAAACTGGCGGGAATCTCCCGCTGGAGTCAGGGTAAGTTATGATTGTGCAAGCGTAGCAAGGGGGAGTGGTGTCCATTTCAATGTCCTCATCATCCTAGGTCGGCTGAGGGGTGACACCTTCATTCCCCCCGGCTGTGATGGGAGCGGTGACCTGCCCGGTGTGAGTGGCCGGGGGCAGGGGGTCTACCATCGCTGACCCAGGAGGGGAGGACGCAGGGGCAGACTGAGTGGCACCGCAGGCAGCCCCGGCCTCTGTGTCAGCGCCCAGGATTGACTCACCTGCGAGGCAGGGCAACTTGGGAGGCGGGGGCAGCTCCCCTCGGTCCCACCGCAGCGGGGGCAGCGGGAGCTGGCGAGGCAGGGGCATGGGTCTCTTGCAGGGCTTCCTGGCGGCAGAGGCCGGGGGAGGATTGCTCCTTGACGGCTTTTGAGCCTCCATCTCCTCGCACAAAGGCAGTGACGCGGGGCCGCTGGGCGGGTGGTCTCCCCGCAGCACTCCCTCTGCGGGCCTCTGTGGCTGCAGGAGGCAGCCTGGGCTTGGGTTGGGCTGCAGAGCAGGCCGGACGTCGCCCGCAAGGCTGCCTGAGCTGGCGACCACCGGGCCTCCGCAGGAGCAGAGCCTGGGAGACAGCGGGCCGCTCCCGCTCAGGCTGCCTCGTGGGCGCGGGGCACGGAGGGCCAGAGGCCCAGGGCTGCCCTTGCCGGAAGGGAGCACGCCCGTGGTCTCCGGGGTCCGAGGTGTGAGTGCGGGGTTCCCAGCGCGGTAGGGGCTGTCCTGGTCACCCTGTCCCTTCCTCGGTACCTGATGGTCTGGGTTCTGTGCCCTCCCTTCTGGGGACTCTTCTTGGACCTTCACCTCCGTGTCCTGCGGGCCCGGAAGTGGGATGGTCCTGGCAGGTCTCGGCTTCACAGCCTTGACTTCCTGCCCGGGGAGAGCAGGTCTGCCCCTTGGAGGGGGGATGTAGACGGTCCTGGGGTTACGGAAACACAGCCTGGGCTTCCTTGGGGGGTCCTTCCACCTCACCAAGGGGAGGACCCCCCGAGGGAAGCGCCTGGTCTGCGGGGGAGGACACGGCCTTCTCCCCGCTGTGTGGCAGCCCGATGCTGCAGGTGCAGGGCCCCGGGGCAGGAGCCGGGGCCCAGGGCCCAGGGCAGGTGCAGGAGCCGCGGGGTGGGCGCGGCCAGGCGGGGGCGTCCTCCCTGCGCACCCGGAAAGCCACCGGGCGGCAGCGGCGGATTAAAGGACGAAACCCTAGAAAGCAAGTTGCCCATCGAGAGCCAGCTGTGCGCCCAGCGAGCCGAGGTCAGAGCGGAAAGCGGGAGCTGCTCCTTCGCTTCCTGCTCCTCCGGGCTCTCGCACGCACTGAGCCAGCTGCATCCAGGAGCTCTGATGTCTCCATGGAAACGTCAACGGAGACAGGTGCACGCGCCAGTCCAGTAGCGGAGGGGGAGGTCAGAGGGCAAGGGGCGGGGCCTCAACGACTGGCCAATCCCCTTCTGACTCTCAGCACCTGGGCCTCCAGCTGCGGGGCAGGAGCTGGGCACCTGCTGGCCCTCCAGGGGGAGCCTGTTCCAGACCCCGCGGCCCCCACCTGACTGGGGGCCGCACCCCCACATCCGGAGCAGCCCGCAGCTCGCAGGGACCGCACCCAAACACGCTGCCTCGTGAGTGAGGGAAGTGAGTCTGTCCCAGGAGCCTTCTTTGGAGGGAATCCCTGTCCTTGTCGGGCAACGGAGGGGACGCAGGGGAGCATCTCCCGGGCCTCCTGTGTCCTTTGAAGGCAGCACAGCGCTCAGAGCCTTTGAAGTGGCCAGAGGACACCATCAGATGCTCCACCGCCGTGTCCCTTCATTTCACCTTTCAATGGACTGGCTCTGAAAGAGATAGTTGAAGTGGCCTTTGCTTTGGGGACTTAAAACCTTTCCAAGTATATGGACTTCTTTGATCTCAGCCCTGCAATGAATTTTTTGATATGTATAATATTAATTTTCTAATCATCTGCTTTTGAAGATTAGGCATTAAAGCGGCATGTTTTAATGTGATATTTATGAGCACTGTTTACCCTTTAACCACACACACACACACAAATAGAGCACAAGACAGCCATGATGAATAGCTGCATTTAATGTGACGTTAAGTTTCCAATTAAATTGTCCCAAAGTGAGAAAGTTTAATTATATTTCTACCAGCAACACTAAATACTATAACATCCTGTCTGGTAAATACTAGACAATTGATTAGAAAAAAGAAAATGGATTTAACCATCTTCTTTTCTAAAATACAAATGACTAAATAACAAATTAAATCAATATGATTGTTTTTATGTCCTGTATTTTTATCAGTTATATTTTATTAAAATACTTCCAAACCAAAATAAAAATAAAACAAACACCGAAGATGAGAGTAGATACAGAGTCGGAAAGAAATGCATTACTATTGGCATAAATGATTTCCACATTCCACTATTACTTTAGGGCATTTTTCCTTTGGACTTCAAACTGAGAGGTATCAAACTCCCTTTGTATTTATTTCAGTGTGAATTGGAGTAGTGAGGAGATAATTGGTTTTTAATTGGTACAATCACTGTGGCAGAAACTTTTGCTTATTTATAGCAACATCTCGTTGTTTCCTTTCTCTTTTCATTCCTATGTATGTGGTGTGATAAAGTGTTGATTAAAAATGCATTTTTCTGTTTTTCTTATAGTTATATCTGAACATATATCTAAGTGGCCAACACAATGTGATATTAGTGGAAATTCATTACTGGGGAATTCTAAAGAAAGGGGTGCTGCTCTCCATTCTGCTACTTGTAATGTAGATACAATGGCACAGCTGTGAGAATAAATGTTTCACCTTAGTGCAGACTCAGGGGAAAGGTGTAAGTAGTTGTATTGTCTTAATTTACTACCTTTTGGCCATTTTTTAAAAACATGAGACAGAATTAAAATTCTACCTTGTTTAACCTTTTATTTCTGTGTATGGAAAAACAAAACAAACTTTAACTTACACTGACAAAAAATCCTTCTGGTTACCATTCATTTCTTAGTTACTTTAAAACTATGATAAAGATGTCATTATGATTTATTAATTAGTGTACTGTACTTTAGATTAGTCCAAATCTGTCCAACCATGGAGCCCTGGTCATATCCATGTTCTGAAACTAATCTCCATAATATTTCAGCTGTGTACTTGGGAAGATCTTTAGCTTCATTTGGATTTGTTTCCTAATCTGTAAAATGGGACAACAATGCATATAAAACACTCCAGTGTACACACAGAAATCCCTCAAATCACGTTAGTTGTTGCTATTGAAGGGTTGAGTCAGAAACTGAATGATGATAACTCAAAGAAATGTTTGCCCTTTCTGAGCAACGAATTAAAATCTACAATAGTCACACAATTCCTAGTCCCATTGGTTCCAAGATGTAAAGAAATATGTGGCTCTCTCCAAATATTCTGCTCTGAGGTAGGGCTTTTTAAATAAATAGCCAAAGCTCTTAAGTAAATGTCCCAAACATGCATTTCAGGATTGACTGCATCTTATCCAGAGTGTAGAAGATTATAAAGTAATGAATATTGGTAATAATGATGGGAAATCATAAGGGAGGGTGGAGAAATGTGGTAGAAAGGATCCTAAAATGGTCCCTGTATTAGTTTTGCAGGGCTGCTATAACAAGTTATCACAACCTGCGTGGCTTAACAAAAATGTTTTTTCTTTCGTTCTGGAGGCTAGAAATCCAAAATCAAGAGGTTGGCAGGGTTAATTCCTCCTACAGGCTGTGAGAGAAGAATCTGTTTCAGGCCTCTCTCCTTGGTTTATAGATGGCTATCAATATTCACATCGCATTCTCCTTGTATCTGGCTTTGTCCAATTTTCCCTTACTTATAAGGAAACCAGTCATATTGGATTAGAAGCCACCAGAATGAAGTCATTTTAACTTGATTACTTCTGTAAAGACCCTATCTCTGGATAAGGTCATGGTCAGAGGGACTGGGGTAAGGACCGCAACACACAAATTTGGAATGAAACAATTAAACTCATGACATCCTTTACAATCCCTGTCCCTTGGTATATATGCCTTGCATTAACCTGTGCTTTTGAATGGAATGTACTTACTCCATTTGTCAGATTATTTTATATAGGAAAAATGAAGGGATTTTCAGATCTATCGAGGTCTCTAGTCTGTTGAATTACAAATTCATCAAAAGGAAAATAATTCTGTGGGAGCTGTCCTTGTCAGGTGAGTCCATTAAGAGGCATCCTAGAGCACAGAGGCAGAAGAGCATCTGCATTTGAACAAGCAAGCTGCCATGTTGTGGGGAGAGCCAAAGGCAGGGACTGGGGGCAGCCACTAGGATCTGAAGACCTAAGACCTATGGTTGCAAGAAATTGAATTCTTCCAACAACCAATGTGGTAAGAAGACCCTGAGCCTTAGATGAAATACGAGCCTCATTTGACACCAACAGCCTTGTTGGATTCTGTGCAGAGCAACCAATGAACCTGGACTTAAGCTCCTGATGCATGGAAATGCTGAGATAGTAAATTTGTGTTGTTTTAAGCTACTAAGATGGTAGTAATTTATTAAGATTCAGAAAAAAAATACAAAAAAATAAATGTGTAACAAAGACATACTATATGAAAGATAAACCCTCTTTGGAAGCATATTTTACATTAATCCTGAGTATACTTTACACAGAAAAGATTACATTTTTAGCACATATTAAGTCTAGAAATGCATATTCAAAGCATAGAAGCTTAGACATATATGTAATTAATTTATCCTGTGAATAAGGGCCGATTGGGTATTGGGTGAGAACTTGATTTTTGCCTCATAAAATATATTTCATAATTATATCATCCTATCTAATAATAGACAAATATGCAAATTGACCATACCCCAACACACCCACAAGCCATGCCCACAAGCCACGCCCACCATCCAATCAGAGCGAGTATGCAAATTAACCCAAACCAAGATGGCTACAGCAACAGAGAGCAAGGTTTCCTAGGTAACAGAGGAAGGCAAGCTTTCCGCCTGCCCTGGCCAGGCCTAAGCCTCCACTCAAGCTACAAAGTTTCAATTATAGAAGGTAAACAAATTCAAACAAATGGCGGCAGAATGGAGCTTGAGAGAGCAGGCCAGGGTTGCCGCCGGCAACAGGGGAAGCAAAGCTTTCCACACACCCTGGCCGGGCCCACCTGCTTAAGGCAACAAAGTTTCAATTATAACCCCAATATAAATGGCTGCCGGCCTTGGAGGGAGCCCCAGGCTTGGCTCCGCTCCAGGCTACAAAGTTTCAATTATAACCCCAACACAACTGGCTGCCTGCGGAGGGAGCCCCAGGCTTGGCTCCGCTCCAGGCTACAAAGTTTCAATTGCAGAAGGAAAATAAATTCCAGATACCAGGGCCTCTGCTTGGGTTGCCAGGGGGCGTGGCCGGCCTGCAAACCCACAGGCCCCTGGCTCAGGCCGCCCCACACCCCAAGGGAACCCCCACCTGATCCGGGACGCCCTTCAGGGCAAACCAGCTGGCCCCCACCCCTGTACCAGGCCTCTATCCTATCTAATAAAAGAGTAACATGCAGATTGATCATCACTGTAACACACAATATAGCTGCCCCCATGTGGTCAAAGATCCTGCCCCCATGTGGACACAAGATGGCCACCACAAGATGGTCAGCAGGAGAGGGCAGTTGGGAGGCACCTGGCCTGCAAGGGAGGGCAGTTGAGAGGGACCAAGCCTGCAAGGGAGGGCAGTTGGAGGTGATCAACCCTGCAGGAGAGGGCAGTTAGGGGTGACCAGGCTGGCAGAGGAGGGAAGTTGGGGGCAAACAGGCTGGCAGCAGAGTGGTTAGGGGGTGATCAGGCTGGCAGGCAGAAGTGGTTAGGGGCAATCAGGAAGGCAGGCAGGCAAGCAGTTGGGAGCCAGCAGTCCTGGATTGTGAGAGGGATCCCAGATTGGAGAGGGTACAGGCTGGGGCGAGGGACAACACCCCTCCGTGCACGAATTTCGTGCACCGGGCCTCTAGTATAATATAACATTATATGTTTTATATTATGCATAGAGAAAGGGTCTGGGATCATACGTACCAACATGTACACAGTACTTATCCTTGAGAAATGAGATAACTGATTGGAATGTGAGAAGAGAGAAAAAATATCATTACTATAATTATTACATTTTTTGAGACTAAAATTTTTTTTCCTTATTCATTTAACTATTTAGGCACTCTGTTATTGGAACTGAGTATAAACAAGTCAAGGGCTGACCAATCAAAGAAAAGCAAATTATAACATTAAGAAACAGAATCTGTACAGTGAAAGAATTAGAGTTTATGGTGTTGGATTCTAGTCACTAGGTGATATGGAATTAATTTCTCTATTGCTAAAATACAAGTAGTATTGTTAAATTACAAGTAGTAAGGCAGACCTGGTTCAAATCCTGATTAGTATGTTATTTAACCTCTTTGTATGAAATCTATATGTGGACATGTCATGTCATTTATATTTGTGTTTTTAATTTATTGAAAGCCATTTTAGTGTCAAAGTAGAAAGTATTTTGAGAAGATTTGCTCACATAAAATAAAATTTGGAGATATGAAAGATTTTTATTCTCTAAATGGATGTTTCTGTTAGCTTCCTCACTTTCAATCTTTCTCACTATGGCTGTGGTTCTGGTTGCTAACTTTTCATTTCACCCCACATACCACCACCAGCACTCTTACACTTTCATATATTCCAATGTTGAACCAAGAGATCATGACTATCTAAGCATAATGTCTTCCTTCTCAACTCCAGTCATGCATTATCTCCTTCTTACTACAAGAGCTAAATGGGAGAGGACAGGACCCAGTCATGTGTGAACAAGCTTAGAAGACATGAAGTGATTATAAATTCTCAGAAGCAGGATAAAATTAAAACTCTGTGAAATGGAATAAATGCCATTGCACCTTTCAGGATTTTTTTTTTCTTGCCTAAAAACCTTGCTTTCAATATTTCAAATATTGATTCTTCTTAAATTCACTAACCCCTCCTCCCCCACAACCCTAATAAGGAATCACATTTTTGACATGGTTTTAGAAAACCACTTACTTTCCTTATAATGTGTGCATACTGGATTCAAGGAATTCCTGTTAAAATTATACACTAATGTTACACAGTACTCCATCTTGGCTTATATTTCTCTTGTTTTATTAGAAAGAAAAACTCCATCTAACAGCAATATTGTTTTTTTAAATGGAACAGTAAATAAGGCACACTTTTTTTTTAGTTTTCAAATAGCTAAAGCTATCAGTTGTTCAAAAAATGTCATTAGCCCATTTTCTATTTTATCAGTTTTTCTGGTAACATATTTTCTGTTATATCAGTTGAGAAACTACTACACTTGAATATAATCAATTGAAATTAACTATCTCTTCTGGTACATACCAAAGTTAACCATGTTTAATGTTAATCTCTGGGTACCTGCTCCTCATTTTAAAAAAGGACTGTGTTTGCTTGCTTTATTACTTTAATTTCTACAATGTGGTTTTGGGGAAAATGTTGTAGAAATGATACTCTTACAAATAAAATGTGAAATTTCAATTGGATACACTGCATTGTTTTATAAACCACTAGAGGCCTGGTGCATGGATTCGTGTTCCGATTGGGTCCCTTGGCATGGTCTGTGGCAGGTGACCAGGGAAGAGTCCGTGCTGCTCTGGCTCATCCTGGCCCCACTGCACCTGTTGTGGGCTCACGCCCAGCCTTGATGGGGTGGATGGGGGGTGCCGATTGGGGGGCCAGCAGCCTGGGGGAGAGGCCATGGGTGGTTGGCCGGCCAGCCCTGCTCCTGATCTGGGGTGGAGCCGGGTGGGGGGAGGGGCTGCAGCAGACTGGCCAGCCAGTTCCGCCCCCTATTGAGGTGGGGTAGCGATCAGGGGCAGGGCTTGCCAGAGGGAGGGGCTTTGGGCTGATCAGGGTGGTGGGGGCCCATTTGGGGTGTGGCTGGCCAGGGGGAGGGGCTGCAGGAGGTTGGTTGGCAAACCCCTCCCCCTATTGGGGTGGGGGTGTGATCAGAGGTGGGGTAGCCAGCGGGAGGGGTTGCAGGAGGTTAGCTGCCCATCCCTGCCCCCTATTGAGGTGAGGGTGTGTGATCAGGGGCAGGCTGGACAGTGGGAAGGGGCTGCAGGCCTATTGTGGTGGGGCGGGCTGATGGGGGCACAGCTGGCAGGGGGGGAAGGTAGAGGGCGTTTGGCTGGCAGGCCTGGCTCTTGATCGGGGTGGGAGAGTCCAATCAGGCAGGCCGGCAGGGGAGAGGGGCCTCGAGGTTGGCCACCGGCCCCACACTGATCGGCAGTTTGCTGGCCACAGTGGGTGTCATAGCGAACGGTTGTTAGGTCATTATGGCTGAGAGGTGCTCCATGCACCTCCTGGTGACCGGCTGTTTGATCATTTTGGTCATGACACCTCTTGGTCTATTATTATTATGATAGTATAATTTAACACTTGAGATGTAAAGCATTTATCTTTAACTTTCATAGTGTCTTCTATTTCATGAATGATAATAATATCAGATAGTCAAGATGATATTGTATTCTTTCTTCTCTCTTTGAAATGTTGCTCCAATTGACAATATAACTATAAAGAATAGTGATAAATCTAGAGCACTAGAGCCATGCAAGTGGTTTATTGCCTCCAAGCTTACTTCCAAGTGAACCTGCCCAGACTCCAGGATTTTACATCTAGTGGCCATTTTTTGTTTGACATGAACCTGCCAAGACAGTTAAGTCAACTAGGAGTGGGCATATTTCTCAAGAGCAGCCCAATCAAAAATCAATTTGTGCTGGTAAATAAATAGCTGAGGTGGAAGACTCATGATTCTTAATGAGTCAGGAAGCAGTTCTTGCATATTTCTTTAATTTAAATGCCTCTAGTAGGAAATATAATGAAGTCATTATCATTTATTCAAAATAATGCATAATTTAAAAAGATTTTCCTCATGAAAACATTAAAACTAAAAAATGTTGAAACACCTAATCCATTAGAGTTCAAATATTTTTGATTCTTTTAAATTTGGTGCTAAATGTTCATACATTATATTACACATATAAAATACATCTGTAATAACTGTGAAAAAATCAGTACACATAAGTTGGTACAAGTTTTCTATTATCAGTGGTTTGAAAAGGAAATCTTTACATGAGATTATGCATAATCTATATATATAAAAGCCTAAGCAACCATTTGACCAGTAGCTATGATGCGCACTGACCACCAGGGGGCAGAAACTCTGACCGGTAGGTTAGCTTTCTGCCGGGGTCCTGCCGATTGGTAGTGGGCAACATGGGCAGGACATGCCCTGGAACCCTCTGTGGTCCCCTGGCCCCAATTGTGCACAGGTGGGGTCCCAGATTGCAAGAGGGCAAAGGCCAGGCCAAGGGACCCCACCAGTGCACAAATCCATGCACTGGGCCTCTAGTAACACTATAAATCTGCACTTTTAAGACTTTTCCATCAATGACTTCTAATTAACACCAGTTTTGATTATTACAGAAAGATATAACTTCATCTAGATAAGTGCTCCTTATTTTAATAAAGACACTGATTCCTCAAGGTTTTCTTTTCCTTTATTTTCTTTTTGATATAGTATATATTTTTAACTTAGTCAAAATCAAGAAGATTGTGAGATAAACACAGAATGTATAATTTTTAAGTCTTTCTCTTCCCATGTCTTAAATCATATGTAGTATGTCATGACTCTTTATAGTTATCTGGGAAATTTGGAATAAAAAAGACAAATATATTAAGGATTTTTGAAGTATGTTTGTAAGCCAGCATTCTAGCAGATATGAAAATTCTTGGATTGAAAGAAGCAAGTATTTGAGATGTGATTGAAAAGATGGGTTGACTGTACAGAAATAAGATAGCTATTACTGGTAGAATTAAACAAAATGTTCATATTGTTCTGCAATGTACATTTTTTACAATATTGTGCATGCATATAAGCCTTCTTTGTTGTTTTTACATACCATAATTCATGTAAACAATAAAAAGTTGGTGACCATTTAAATGCGATTTGTTTAAGTTCAAATTTTATAGTGAACTATTACGTATTTACTAGAGGCCCAGTGCATGATTGAATCATGCACATGTAGGGTCCCCTACATGCTTTCGCTTTCGATCGCGGTGGAGCTGGGTGCCTGTCCACTGGTGCACCAGGCCTTTCAGAAGCCTCCGGCGTGGCGAAGGCTTCCGAAAGGCCTGGTGCCGGAGCAGAGAGGCACCCAGCTCCCACGCTTTCACTTTCAATCGTGGGGGAGCTGGGTGCCTGTCCGCTGGTGCCCAGGTCTTTCAGAAGCCTCTGGCACGGCGGAGGCTTCTGAAAGGCCTGGTGCCGGAGCAGACAGGCACCCAGCTCCCCCGCTTTTGATGGTCCAGAGCGGGACATGAGCTCGCTGCCCCAGAGGCCCCTTCTGTTCCACAGCACAGCCATGGCGCAGATGCTGAGCTCACGCCGCCACTGGTGACGTGAGCTCAGCGTCCTGCCGGCCCAATCGGCTACCCCGGCCACCCCGAGTCCTGCCCCCTGTGCCTCCCTCTGGCCCAAACGTGGGTGTAGTGGAGTGATGGTAATTTACATATTACCATTTTATTAGGTAGGATGTCTACATCGACCTATGACTATAGCTATAATTATCAACTTCTGTGTATATTAAAGTAGGAAAGTATCATGACCCATATTCTGTTTGTTAAAATTTTCTTTATGCCCTTTATTTTCTATACTGAAATTTTGGGCTTCACATGTCTGCTTCTTTTTCTAAGTAATCATTTTCTAGTACTTAGTCTTAAAATTACAGGCTTATTTACTATATAGTTAAAGAAATATTAGCAATAAAAAAGCTGAAAAATTCTCTCTTTCATGATGCTATTGAAAAACAGATACGATTCTTCAGATGAAATTGTTCTTAGAAGAAAAACTCAGGAAAAGGGATTATTGTAAGACACCAGCCTTCAGACATGATTATTCTGTATAAAAGAAACTTTTAAGCTCTAAAAGTCTGTAATTCCCACTAATTTGTTGCCATGGTTATAATATTTAAATTGGCATCTATGTTTACTGAAAGCACCGTTAGTTGCAAGTTTTCTTTGCTACTCCAGAGAGGATCATTGTCATTGCCATCCTTTTCACATGCATGGCAGCTGGAAAGAACAGGCTCTTAGAAGTTAGTTATAGACACCACAATGCATGCAATTTAGTAGGAAAAGTAAATGTGTTAAAATCAGATAGATTGGAAAATTTTCCAAAAAATGTCTTATACCATTTTTACTCCCACTAATAGCATGACAGTGCACCTTTATCCACACGCTTGACAACTTTAGAGAGTATCGATATTTTCATCATCTGAAAGAGAAGATTAATAAATTTTTGTAATAGTTTTGACTTGCTTTGCAGTTGACTTTCAGAGGTGTGGTATAGATACTTCTTTTTCTATAGAATGTGACTATTGATATCTTTGTATATTATTGCTTGGTTATGTTAAATTTATATCACATTGCCAATTTTAAATTTATATTGCTTGCATAATGTAATATCATTTATATGTGTTATATAAGTTACAAATGTAATTGTTATAAAATTATTAAAAATCTGAGAATATTTAAATGTGTAAAATAAATCACTCTTTTTTTTTTACCTTTTGTCCACTTTCCCCATTTCTGTTAATTTTATCTTAGAATTCTTAAAGCTGTATAAACTTTGTTAGCACATTTATAATTATAAAAATCTAAATGAAGATATTAGTTCTAAATATTAAAAACATGTGGAATTTTCATCACAACATTATAAAGTGGTAGCAGTGGCAATAATTGAAATATGTAACAATACAGGCATCATTGACTAAAATTATTTATTATAGAATGTAAGTTGTATGTGATCGTTCAGCAGTTTCATGAGTATTATTTTATATTGTTGCATAGGATGATAATATCTCCCTCATCCAAACGTAATGGAACAAAGCCTTTTTATTAACATCAAGACGCTGTTCGAAATTGAACAACTCGTCTTGACAATATCTTATTAGGGCTTGGAAAAGAATCATTATAGCATTATAGGATAGTAATTATCAATACTTACGCATTTCTATAATCAATCATGCAGCTTATATACATAGATACAGCTTTAGTCCATAAGAGTTTACCTATTATTATTCTTCATTGCTCATCAGAGTCTATCCAAATAACCAATTTTACGATAATAGGAGAGAATAAAGGTGGAATGTTTTTGTGGAAAATACATGAGTATGCTTATCTTTGTGGAAGGCTCTAAAATAGATATTTTATCAGAAATAAAGATGGTATAAAAAACAAATCATTAAAATAGGTGATAGAAGCCAGGAGAGGAGAAAGTTTTAAGAAGCAAAACACATTTGACAATGCAGTGGAAGACATAAGTGGGTGAACTATAGACTGAGAAAACTGCACTGAATTTAGCAATTTTTAGGCTGTTCATAAACTTCCAGAGGTGTAAAATCTCTCTTGTGGCAAGCTAGATTCTTGACAGAAAGAAGTGAAGGACACATTCAAAAGCTACACACACACACACACACACACACACACACACACACACACACACGAATAACTTACATACAAAAAAACTGCACAGATTACAAGTACACATTTCAGTGAGTTATTCCAAAGTAAATGAACTCATGAATCAGGTAAAGAAATATGTTACTGGTATAGGCAGTCCTCGGGTAACGTCGTACTCGATGTACGTCGTTTCGTGGTTATATCGCCATCTCCCATTTATTTATAAAAAAAAAAAGTTCGGTCATTTCAACGTATGTGCATATGTGCTTTAATTTTTTTTTTTATTTATTTACCACAAGTAAAGGTCAGGAATTGTTATCTTTCTTTTAAATTTGTTTTACTGTGTCACTTCATTACTGCTGTGTATGTGCTCCATGTGAGTGACGTAGCTGCTTATGTAGGTGGGTTCCGGCTCACGGAGAAAATCACGTTACGTCGCCATAGGAACGGATCTCCGATATAACCCAAGGACCTACTGTAACCAGATAGACCCTCTGTGTCCCCTCCAAATCATTACCAATATTTCTTCTCAAAATTTAACACCAGCCTGACTTTTAACACAACTTCTTTTTTTGCCTTAAAACTTTATATAAAGTAAAAAGGGCTATGTATTTTTATTTGATGTTTGGCTTCTGTTGCTCAATACTAGATTTGTGAGATTCATCAATATTCTTTCAAATTATTTGTTTTCATTTCTGTATAATTTCCCATTAGATTACAGTTTCATATGTATTTATTCATTCTATTATTGATAGACATTTAGGTTGTTGAGCAGTGCATGCATGCGTGCCCACTCTGTTTCCCCTCAGGCCATCTGAGTTTGCCCATGAACAGTTCCCGGCCTCATAAAGACTCCTCAGCCTCAGCTCCTAAAATTTGTGTCTCTATGTCTAGGCACAACCCAGCAGCGTGGGGACACTTATGCTGTGAAACAACTCTCAGCCCATGGGGAATAGAAGCTAGCCGATAAATGCCCAGTTTTCTGGTCTTCCTGACAAACAATTACGACTTGTGTTTCACATGTGTCTCTAAGGGTGCCTAGAAAATTGTGCTGTAGATGCCCACTGTTCTAAACTTTATTAGTTTTTCTTCCTTTTCTCTTCCACTTTCACCATTTTCTCATTTGTGTTTCACAAGTAACCTACAAGTCTTTGTTGTGTGTTCCACCTGGGGTGGGGGGTTAAGAATAAAGCAGTCAGCTACAGACAGAGTCTTAGAAAGAATACCTCAATACAGGGTGGTCAAACATAGGTTTACAGTGTGAGCTTGTGAAACAGAGTCCATTCTTGTATTATTAATAATTATCGCATCATTTTTTCATATGCACAACTATAAACTTTTTGCTGAACCCTGTATTTTATTCTGGAATTTCGATGATCAAATGTAACAAAAACTACTTTGGTCTAGAAGTTAGGGTGACAACTGCTGGCAGGCTGTCATACTACAGCCACTACGCTTTCACTTTTTGGATAGTGATGAATAGTAAGTGGAACAGCAAACACTTGCTATTCAAAATTTCTGGAATTTTTAAGATGTAAGGCCAAAAGTAATTGTAAGTATTATAAATCTAGGTGCCTTTTGTTAACTTTTCTAGGAACCATGAAGAAGGACATGTTAAATTTTTCTCTGTATTATTTACTATATTAGAGGTCTGGTGCATGAAACGTCGTGCACTTGGGGAGTCCCTCAGCTTGGCCTGTGCCCTCTCACAGTTCAGGAGCCCTCATGGGATGTCCTACTGGGGAGCGGGCCTAAGCCTTAATCTGGCCACCCTTTGCAGGAGGCGACTGGGCAGATGATCAGGGGACAGCACTGCTCCAATCACCCCACTGCTTCTTGCAGCCACCCACAGGTGGCCTCCCTCTGTGGGAAGCGACCGGGCGGCCATTTAGGGGATGGCTCCAGCCGGCTGGCATGGCCCCCCCCCCCCATCGCCCCTCTGCCACCACTGGTCACTGCCGCCTCCCCCCTATCACCATCCCTCCCCTCTGCCCACTGGCACACACTTTGACTGGCCTGGCACCCTCTGCTCACCAGCCCTGCCCCCTGCTGACTGGTTATTCTGCCTTTCAGTTGATTTACATATTACTCTTTTATTATATAAAATTTTCCATATTTTTTCTCTTTTTGCTTCAATATAAATATTTTCTTCTGAAATACATTTCAGAAGACTAATTTTTTCTTAAACTATTAAACACATTTGACATAGTTTAAGTAAATTTTTAGTTTTGTTTCCATTTGATTTTTTGGCTATTTTACTCCTGAAATTCCCCATCTATGTTTTATATACTTGAATCTGTCAATCACAGTAATTTTAAAACCTGTATCATATAACTTCATTAGTTTTAATTCCTTTGAGTCTCTTTCTAATTACTGTAATTTTCTTGATTTCAGTCTAGGTCCTTTTGGGTGTCTCATAATTACTTACTTACTGAATATAGTATATGAAGAATTAGACACATCATTTTAGGTCACAGAAGGATATTCTCTTGTATTTTACCAGAGGCCCAGCGCGTATGAAATCGTATGCGAGTAGCTCGCTTCAGCTTGCTTCAGCTGGCCACCCTGCCCATTGCTTGCGCCCCGCCCTCCACCGCTCATAGCTCTCCGCAGCTTGTAACTCACGCCCCTCTCCACCCGCCATGAGAGCTGCTGCTCATTTGGTCGTAAGGCATTATGGCCACGGGCCTTTTATAATATAGATTATGAGGTCAGGCTCAGTGAAAACCATCTTAAATCAATCAAGGACTTGAAATGATTGTAAGCTGGATTTCAGTTCTTAGGAGCAATGGTCCATTCCACAGTTAGTCTTAGAACTTCTCTCTTCTTGGTTCTTACTGAAAATGTAGCTTATTTACCAACTACTTGACAGGACTGCACTTCACTGCTTGTTTCCCCATCAGTATGAGCATGTAGAAATATCTGTTCAAGGTGTCAGTCTCTACATGACTTTCAAGGTTGGCATTATTATATGGGAAAAGGTGTAAGATGATACCTCTCCAAAATATGATGTTAGCTTTCTGATATCATGAAACACATTTTTTTGTCAACCATTTTTTCACCTGTTATATTTTTCCCCTGAAAAAATGTTAATTTCAAACAATCTAATTTACCATGTCTGGAAATAAAACTCCCCACAATTTTTATCTCATATTGGCAATACTCATATTTTAAAATTACAAATCTTCTGTTATGGCATATCTCACACTGAAGACTTTTATGTGTAATATGTTTGTACATAAATACTTCTCCTAATTTTATTGCAGATTTTTACAGTCTGGTTATTATAGAAGATGCTACTTATCATGGTAAATTGTTATATATGTCAAGCCCCCAAAACTAGTTGCCATTTGAATAAAATATAGAAGGCCCATTTTTTTATGCTCTTCAACTAATCCTAAAATTGGATCAATCACAATTTATCTACTTATTTTCTTGGTAAAAAAAAGATTTATTTTCATTTTATTCATCATTTTTATTCCATGATTTGCATGGCAGTAGAGCCACCTGTTAGTTATTTTATCAAATTACAGAATTGTTTAGATGGATATAGCACTTGCTAATAACTCCCTACTTTGCTACCTAGTAAATACAATATCCACCTCTTTGACTAACTTGCAAATTGTTTTTCTTATTTGAAATATTCTTTTCTTGGAAGCCTAGTGCACTGTATGTAGTATAATTTAAGGGTAATTGTTATGTTTCCTGAGAGGTAAAATTATCCCATATTAATATTCCAACCAGTGCCAGATATACACACCTGAAAATTTACTACTACTGGGTTTTAATACTGAAACAAAATCACGATGCATTTCTTAATATTTAAGAAAATAGAAATGTAATAAAGTTAGAATTGATAACTGCAATCTTCTAAGGAAAACCAACTTTTGTTGCCTGTCAACAAATTAACATATCTATTTGGATGATTACTGAAATAACATTAAACAAAAGTTAAAAATGTCTCACAGAAGATGATATTAAATAAATTGAATGTTTTGAAGAATAACTCAGTAATGTTGGTTTTATATTTGCCTCTTTTTTGCAAGAAAGATATTTTTGAAACAAAGACTCTTTTTATACCTATTTAAGAAAATATTTTTATGCCAATTTATTACACTTGAGATATCAACCTAACCCTTTCTCTACCTTAAGACATCAACTATAATTTTATAGCTATTTTGTGTAATTTGTGTTTAAATATATATAATTTTTCTCTTAAAAGACCTACTTACAGGTAATTATTCTTTATTTTATAACTAGAGGCCCAGTGCATGATTGAATCATACATGTGTAGGGTCCCCTACACACTTTCGCTTTTCGTGGTGGAGCTGGGTGCCTGTCAGCTGGTGCACCAGGCCTTTCAGAAGCCTCTGGCTCAGCAGAGGCTTCTGAAAGGCCTGGTGCCAGAGCAGACAGGCACCCAGCTCCACCACTTTTGATGGTCCGCGGCCGCTGAGGGGGGCTACCTTGCTGTTGAGAGGCACAGGGGGCGGGAGTCCCCTGCGCCTCTCAATGGCCGCTGAGGGGGGCTGCCGCGGACACCTGGCTACCCTGCCATTGAGAGGCGCAGCTGGGTGTCTATGGCAGGCCCCCTCAGTGGCCGCGGATCTGGCCATTGAGAGTCACAGGGGGCGGGAGTTCCGCCCCCTGCGCCTCTCAACAGCAGGGTAGCCCCCCCTCAGTGGCAGCAGATCCGTGCCTCTCAATGGCCAGATAGGCCACCCCGAGTCCCGCCCCCCAGCCTCCCACCGCCCAATCGTGAGCATAGCGGAGTGATGGTAATTTACATGTTACTCTATTATTAGATAGGACTAGAGGCCCAGTAGCACTGGAGGGTGGTCCCTCAGCCTGGCTTGCCCCCTGTCACAGTCCAGGAACCCTCAGGGGTGGGAGGCGACCCAGCAATCAGGGGAAGGCTACACCCCATCACACCCCTGCTGCTGCCACTGCCAGCAGCGCAAGCCTTGGCTGGCCCTGGTTACCTGAGCCTTGGGAGGCCCTGGGTGGCTGGGCAGCCGCCATCTGAGGCTTGCCTGTGCCTTGGGCCAGCCCTGGGAGGCTGGAGGGACTGGGCACCGCCATCTTGTGGGTGTGGGCGCTGGCATCTTTGAGGGTGGGGCAGTCAGTTAGCATATTTCCTCCTTATTGGCTGTGGGCGCCACCATCTTTGCAGCAGTGTGAGGGTCACTTAGCATATTCACTCTTTATTAGATAGGATTAGGCCGCCTTTCTTCAGGCTAGCAAGATGCTGCGATGTTGTTGGCCTGCCTGAGCTGCCAATCCTGCTCCTCTTTGCTGATCATTATTTTATCTTATTTGGTAAATCCCTATGACAGTTTTATTGCAGGCTGAAAGCAGAATTGATCTTCGTCCAGTTTACTTGGACTATCTTCTCACAGGATACAGCTATTCCAGGGCAGTCAATTAGCATATTCCCTCCTTATTGGCTGTGGGTGCTGCCATCTTTGTGATAGCATGAGGGTCAACTAGCATATTCCCTCGTTATTAGAAAGGATAGTAACCCCTCAGGAATGAAAAAAAATGCAAATTGCTTATTTGTTGCAATGGTAAATGGAATTATTATTTTAGTCTCTCTTTCTGACAATCCATTATCGGTGTGTGGCCTTACCCGGATCCAGGGGCATGTGGCCTCGCCTGGACCCGGGACCCAGCCTCACCCTGACCCACGTCCCAGCCTCACCCAGACCCAGGGGCGCGCAGCCTCATCCGGACCCGGGACCCAGTGGGGCTTCGTCTTCTTGATCCCAATTCCTTTTGGTCAATTCCTTCTCAGCAATTCCTTCGGCCATTTTCTTAGAGCTCCAGGGCGGCTGCCGCAGAACTCGTTGGGCTGCGGGCTCGGCGAAGCTCCGGTGTGCCCAGTGCGCGGTGGCGGGCTGGTCCGGGGTCGCTGCATCGGCCCTTGGGTCTGCAGCTTTGGCCAGTCGCCGAGCGTGCGCACCTGGCCGCTTCTGGGGCATTGAGATTCTTGAAGGACTCGGAGGTCAGCAAGTGCAGAGTCTCCCACCCCATGTCTCTCAGGGGCTCGTGTGTCCGTGCTCGGCAGCAAGTGGAGCCATCCCCTCAGCCGGAGACCACCGGGGGAACTGTGCTGAGCACGTTCCAGGCCACCATTGTGTCGCTTGAGCCGTAGTTCTTAAAGTGTGATCTTTGGCTCACCGGCATCAGCATCATCCCGCGTACCCCTCTCTTCTATTCTAGTTGTACAGCATCTGCTCATCCAGCCCTCCGGTGGTTCTGGATGGTGTCTGCTCTGTTTTCCCATTGTAGTTTCAAAATTGTTGTGGTAGGCAACAATCAGGCATCTGCCCTATGCCGCCATCTTGGTCCTCCTTTGTGTAGTTAAGTCTTGATTGTTGTTGGTGTCACTGGGAGGAATTGTCCTCCTGGCCAATTGTCCGTGAGGACCCTCTGTTTCTATAAAGGAAGAGTTTCTGTGCAGGAGACACGTTTATGGGCCGGGACTTGTTGCAGCAAGGCTTTGGCGCTCACTGAGTCTGCCTCTTGAATGTATCCCTTATGCGAGTGGTTGAAATCTGGTGTCATCTCACACCGACCACTAGATGCCCTCGTTTCTGGGTCTCCAATGGAGTGTAGGTCAGCTGCTGTCTGAGGCCACTCAGCAGGAGTTACAGCAAAAACTGCAGTGTCCTCCTCCTGTCTAAGCGGCCCTGGAGCAGTCCGACTAGAACCGCAGTTCATCTGGTCAAGCTGCCACAGGGCAGGCCACCCACATGCAAAAGCTGCTGCTTGGAGCCCGGGTGGGCCTGCAAAACGTGTGGGGCGGGTCCCAGGGCGGGGCGGGTCTCAGGGCGGGGCGGGGTCTCAGAGCGCCACCAGGCAAACCGCAATGGCTGCAAGTCTGCTTTTTCTGCCTTTCCACGTTTCCAAGTCCCCTTGTCCTGCACTCCAGCGCAGCAAACACTGATTGCTGGGTGCACCTCTGCAGGGAAGTTACTCCCACTCTCCGACACGAAGGCCGAGAGTCCAGCCTCCCCCGCAGGCGTCTGGGTCTCCCGCGCGTCCCCAGAAGCTGGATTTCAGAGTGATGGGGAGCTAATCTCCCCTAGGGTTGGAAAAAAAGCCACACGTCCCTTCCCCCGCCACCAGCCCGACCCACGCGCCTCCGCACCTCAGCGCCTCTTTCCTCTTCCCTCTTAGTTGTAAATCCACCATTCAGCCAGCTCTCCTGTGGTTCTGGGTGGCAGACGCTCTGTCCTCCAGTTGTATTTTTGAAATTGCTGTGCGCGGTGCAGTTCATTTGTTTAACTTTGCCGCCTTCTTGGTTCTCCTCTCTCAAAATGGCTAAAGGACTTGAATGTAAGACAGGAAATCATAAAAATCCTCCAAGTCGGTGTCGGCGGCCACTGGGGCCCCGAGGATCTCACTGGGCAGCTCGGCCAGGTCGGTGACGCGGATGAGCCCGTCCTGCAGAAAGATGGTCTCTTCCTTCACCGAGAGCCACTGCGCCGAGTCTGCGGCTGCCGCCACAGCAGCAGCCGCGGCCGCCGATGAGCCCATGGCCCCAGCTGAGGTGCTGACTGAGAGGAGCAGCTGCCCGGCCTGGGGAGACGCGAGCAGGAGTCGCCGCGCTCACCAGTCCATCTTTTAGTTGTATTTCCGAAACTGCCATGCGAGGCAACAGAACCAAGCTGTTTATATTCTGATCTATTTTTAATGATAGCCTTGCTGGATATAGTAATCTGGGTTTCAGATCCTTGCTTTTCATTACCTTGAATACTTCATGCCATTCCCTTCTGGCCTGTAGAGTTTTTGATGAAAAAATAGCTGAGAGCCTTATGGGAGCTCCTTTGTAGGTAATCAATTGTTTTTCTCTTGCTGCCTTTAAGATTCCCTCTTTGTCTTTAAATTTTGGCATTTTAATTATGATGTGTCTGGGTGTGGGCCTGTTTGGGTTCTTCTTGCTTGGGACTCTCTGTGCCTCCTGAACTTTGCTTTCTTTCTTCACCTACTGCACTCCTATGATGCTAATATTGTTACTTTCATGTTGTCCCACAGTTCCCTAAATTGTCCTGGTTTTTAATTTTTTTTGTTTTGTTTTTTTCCTTTTTGTTCTCTGATTGATTTTTTTTCTATTTTGTCTTCTGATTCACTGATCCAATCCTTGGCTTCCCCTAATCTGTGGTGTGTTCCTTCCAGTGTATTCTTTATTTGTGCTATGTCATTCTTCATTTATGATTGATCTTTTTTTTATAGTTACTATATCTTTTCTCATGCTGTTGAGCATCCTTGTAATTTTTATTCTAAACTCTATATCCAGTAAATTTCTTATCTCCATTTCATATAGCTCTTCTTCTAGAGAATTCTCTTGTTCTTAGATTTGGAGCTTGTTTTTATTTGTCTCCCATTTTGGCTGCCTGTTTAGGTTTGTGTATATGTATTAGGTAATTCTGCTATGACTCGCAATCTCTAGTGCAGGACAATGTCAGATGCTATTTGTGACTGGCCCTGAGTATCCTGTTAGGAGCTATCAGCAATCCACAGCTTGTGGCTCCCTCTTCTGAGACTGGGTGCCTTCAGAAAAGACCAAGATGTGTCCCAAGGTCTGCTTTTCCTACCCCCAGGCCCAGAAAGTGGTCAGGCAAAGAGTCAAAGCCTCCAGAGATCCACCTCTACCTGCAGTCTGATTATTATTCAGTCTTGATTGCCTTAGGCTATTGACCACAGGGTGGGGCCAGAGGTTTTCCAACAGGGTGGGGCAATTGCATACACACACACACACACACACACACACACACACACACACACACACACACACACAAAAAATCCTATCATTTGTGACAACATGAATGTACCTTAAGTCACTTGAAGGCATTATGCTAAGTGAAAGAAATCAGACAGAGAAAGACAAATACTGTATGATCTCACTTATATGTGAAATCTAAAAACAACAACAAACTCATAGAAAAAGAGATCAGACTTGTTACCAGAGTTGGAAGTGGGGAAATTGGAGGAAGATGGTCAAAAAGCACCAGCTTCCAGTTATGAGATGAATAAGTACTAGGATGTAATACACAGCATGATGACTGTAGCTTACAGTGCTTCATGGTATCTAAGAAAATTTAGATTAATCCTAAAAGAGTTATCATCACAAGGGAATTTTTTTCCTCGTTCCTTTTTTTTAATTGTACTTATATGAGACTGTGGATGTTAGTTGAACCTACTTGCTAATCATTTCACAATATATGCAAATCAAACCATCATTCTGTACTTCCTAAACTTATACAGTGATTGATGTACATCCATTATTTTGCAATAAACCTAGAAAAATCTTTTACATGTGTAACTTTTTAAATACTATACTCAAAATTTTGTTAACTATATGTAGTAATTATGAATACATTTCTTTTTGTACTCAAAATACAAATTAAGATATCTTTTGATCTGGAAAAGTTTTGTCAAAAAGGAATAAAAGCAGAGTGATTAAATGTGTTCTCTATTGTTCTTGAAGACTCACTGGAACCAGTGGGCAGATGATATAGGATATAAGATGTTAGCTCAACAGACAAAATGTCTGTTAGTGAAATTGGCTAACATTTAGTGTGATTTATTTACCATGGTGAACTCCCTATTATTGCAAATATACAGAATCAAAGGTGACTGATCAGAGTAATCTGTAGATGTCATCTTCCCAGGGAGGAACTTCCCTTTTCCTGAACTCTACTCAAACTGCTTTTAAACAACCAAAACTCCACGAATGAGTTTTAAAATCTGGTGAAAGAAGGAAACAAACACAGCTGGATTTCAGTACAGAAAGTAAGACGTACATAAAGAAAAGTAAAGAGGGAGAATGTGGGATTTCACAAAAGAAGACTCCTTCACTCTGACACAGAAATAGGGCCTTCACATCTGCCAGGATTTCCTCCAATAGAGATTAAAGCTGAATGAGTGATTTCAGACAGAGGAGACAGTATGGATAAAGAAAGATTCAGAAACAGACAAAATGTAAGTATGTTAAAATATCACTGTTTGGTGAATATCAAAGGAAGTAATTGAAACGTTGGTTAGGAATAAAACTGGATCAAAGGCAGACCATGGAAATTTTCAGATGATTAGTGGCAATATGTTTCTTTAAGTATTAAAGAGATACTGAAGGTTTGGAGTTGTTGGATGGGATGTTTTCTGTTATCTAATAACATTGGTTAGTTCCCAACATACAATGTTATGTAGAATTGGAGATAGCTGAAATTCTGGCTTACATCTGACTTTTCAGAAAACCTAGTTATGAAATATGTGTCCCATAGGCTGATATAATTATATGCATGTGTGTATGAATGCATGTATTGTATTTTTTCTTGATTGTTTTAATTTGATGTGGAAGATGAACAATGTGAAATACCTGCTAGATAACTGAAAATTATAATGACATTTTTCTTTAGCTTTAATAATTAAATGGATTATTTTTCTATTGTTTGTCATATCTTTTTAAAATTTATTTTTTAATTACAGTTGACATGCGATATTATCTTTCAGGTGTACAGTATAATAGGATGGATTATATTAATGTGTTTTTACTGAGCCACATTTGTTTTCCTGGAATAAATCCCATTCAGTCATGGTATGTGTTTTTTTTTTATTGTATACTTTTGCACTGTTTACAAATATTTTATATGAGATTTTGCATCAATATTCATAAGTGAGTTTGCTTGTAGTTTTATTGTACAATCTACTCATGTTTTAGGATCAATATGTACTAGCTTCATAAAACAAATGTGGAATTTTTCATTCCATTTCTATGCTCTCAAATAGTTTGAGTAGCTTAATGACTATCTTATTCTTAAAATACTCCTGTAAAGCTATCTGAACCTGATGCTTTCTGTTGGACATGTTTGTGTGTGTGTGTGTGTGTGTGTGTGTGTGTGTGTGTGTGTGTGAAAATGAATTCTACTACATGTTTATGGTTTATGTATTATGTTTATTTTTTTACTTGTCAAGTAGCCTCTTTCTTTTAGTATGGTAGTTGGTTGCTTTAGATTTTTATGTCTATATAGAGGTAAATTTTGGAGAGTTTATTCTTTCTTTAAAAACATGCTTTGCAGTTAGAATAATGCAGTATAAACTTACATTACACATTCTTGTTATTTATCCTTGCCATTTTCAGTTACTATATTTGTAATTCCTCTTTTTCTTTATTTTTTTTTTCTTATGGTTGGATTTCTTAATTATTCATTTAGTCTTAAGATTTTCTAACAATATATCATTTTTAAAATTTATTTAGGTTTGTAAAATAAATTACAAGCTGCCCAATTAAATTTTAATTTCAGTAAAACAACCTTGCTTTACACTGTAAGTTTGCCTCAAATATTGCATGAGCCATACTCATATTAAACATTACTTATAGTTTATCTGAAATTCAAATTTAATTGTGCAGACTGTATTTTAATTTTCTAAGTCTGGCATTCCTTCTTATTTATTTGTCCTAAACTTTTCTTTAATTCTGTTTATATTTTATGCATAAACATATGTTTTAATCTTCATTAACTCCTTGCTTCTCTTCTCATTGCTTCACTATGTTATATTTTTATTTTATTAAGCTAGGTATTTACTTAATATATTTTAGTTTTTTTTACTTTTATTTACCTGGATATTTAATGGCAAAATGTTTCCTCAGATAAGTGACTTACCTCTTTTTATCTGACCTGCAGGAAAGTCTGTCATCTTATTTTTAATTTCCCTTTGACCCCAAATTTTTAAAATTTCATTGAAAATACCATGTGGAAGGGACTTTTAATTTTATTATTAACTAGAGGACTGGTGCATGAATTCGTGCTTGGGTGGGGTCCCTCTGGGTGGCCTGCAGGGATCGGGCTGAAACCCATAGTCCAAAGGCCTCCTGCAGCTCCTACCTCCAGCTCCCACTCATCCTGAACTCACTGTGCCTGCCACAGGCGCGCGCCCAATCAGTCCCTATTGGGAAAGGCTCGCGCTGCTACAGCAGTGCTCGCCAGCCATAAGCCCTGTGTCTGGCGCCCTCCGAAGGGGAGTGGCCTGTGGGATCGGGCTGAAACCGGCTCTCTGACATCCCCAGAGGGGTCCTGGATTGCGAATGAGTGCAGGCCAGGCTGAGGGACCCCACCGGTGCACGATTAGGCTGGGGAGGGGCCATGGGAGGGCTCCAAGGCGTGTCTGGCCCATCTCACTCAATTGGCCAGACCCCAGCAGCAAGTTAACCTACTGGTTGGAGCATCTGCTCCCTGGTGGTCAGTGCACATCAGAGTGACTGGTTGACCAGTTGACTGTCCGCCCCCTGGTGGTCAGTGCATGTCATAGCAAGTGGTTGAGCAGCCTTAGCATATCATTAGTATATTATGCTTTGATTGGTTGTTCAGTTGTTCTGCCATTGGGCCTATTTGCATATTACCCTTTTATTATATAGGATTTATCATTTAAATATATTTTGATAAAAATGATGAGTACTTTTTATTATTTAAAATGTATTGAGGATTTTCTTGTGGTCTAATACATAACCAATATTTCCCAATAAGCCTTTGAACAAAATAATTTTTATCGGAGTTCAGAATTTGATTATTAAATCCTCCTTATCAATTATGGTATTAGGCCTACTTATATTTATTGATTTATTTTGTCTACTTAATCTGTCTTCATGAAGAAGGTATATTAAAGTTATCTCATGTTGCTATATTTTTATTTTTCCTTGAATTTGTACTTTATGTTCTATGAAAGTAATTGCTGTACTATTGGGTACATAAATATTAGTAACTATGATAATGAGATAGTGTCCTTTCTTTTTAAATCCCTTTATGTGTGCAATCTACTTAGTCCAAAAGGAAGACTGTGACCTCTGCTCATTTTTTAATTAATTTTTTAATATGCTTTTATTGATTTCAGAGAGAGGAAGGGACATAGGAACATCAATGATGAGAGAAGATCATCAATCAGCTGCCTCCTGCACGCCCCCTGCTGGGGACTGAGCCTGTAACCTAGGCATGTGCCCTGACTGGAAATTGAACCTTGACTTCCTGGTTCATAGGTTGACGCTCAACCACTGAGCCATATCGAGGCTGGTTTTCTGCTTTTGAAAAAAAAAAAACTATATTTCTTTGTTCCTTTGTCCATCCTTTCATATGAAACATCTTTTACTTTTAATGGGGTGGCTGAGGACATATATTGATATTTTGGGTCTCAATTCTGTTGTATCTCTTATTTTTATTGTTTTGCTTCAAGTAATTCACAACATACTTTATTTTTTGACCTCACTTTTGTTATATAAAATATTTACATTTTTATATATTTTATGTACATTTATTTGTCCAATCCTCAAATTATATTTACATATTAATTTTATGAGTTAGTTAAGTAAATTAAAGCTATATGCTCATTTACAACCTAATCATCCAGTGTATATTTCCTATTAAAAGTGAACATTTTCTTTTATATAAACAAGTAAAAGTTCCATAATCAGAAAATTAATATTGAAACAATACTTTTACTAATATATAATTCATATTTAGATACTGAAAATTGTCACTATAATGGCCTTTTGAGTGAGTAAATTTTTTATAGTATTGCATTTTTTTTAGTATAAAAGCAAATTTTAGAAAATATACAGTATTTGTGCATTTGTACAAGAAATGCAGGAAGGGTGATTAGAAAATAATGAAGTTGCCGAAACCGGTTTGGCTCAGTGGATAGAGTGTCGGCCTGCGGACTCAAGGGTCCCAGGTTCGATTCCGGTCAAGGGCATGTACCTTGGTTGCGGGCACATCCCCAGTAGGGGGTGTGCAAGGGGCAGCTGATCGATGTTTCTCTCTCATCGATGTTTCTAACTCTCTATCCCACTCTCTTCCTCTCTGTAAAAAAAAAAAAAATCAATAAAAATATATTAAAAAAATAATGAAGTTGGTTATATGCAAGAGGCAGAGAGGAATGACACTGAAAGCTAAAGTGATAGGAACATGATGAAATGAAGGGCAATTCTCAAAATATAACTTTTTGTATTGTCCTTACTTTTGGAATTACAGTAATTTTTCACACACACACAAAAAGAGAATGAAATACAACCAGGATAGGATGGGTGAAACAAAACTGAATACAAGCAAAATGAGGGAAACTAACTGTAGGGAGGGAGAAATTACCTAAATAAATTTTGAACATGATGTTTTAACTATATGTTCAGGCTTATGAAACAGTTTTAGAAATACTCTATGTGTGTGTATCCTGAGAAAATGAGTAAATGTATTGTGGATAATGAGAGCCAGGAATTCACCATTGGGAATTAAAGATGTGGAAAGGGGAAAGCTAGAGTAAGCCTCATCATGTTTGATTGATATTGGAAGTATAATTTTTAATTTATTAGTTTAATATAAACATGTATAGGTAGAAATATACTTATATAGATGGGTTTAAGTATATACATAAAAGTACATGCAAATGTCTCTATCAATGAATATATATGTAAATACACAGATGTGTATCTATCTACACAGGGATGGGCAAAAAAGTAGGTTTACAGTTGTTCATATGGAAAAATGTATAATACAAGAATAAATAATAATACAAGAATATACATTGTGTTTCATGTACTCACAACTGTAAACCTACGTTTTTTCCTACCTCTATATATATATAAACACACATACACTTATATATTTGATTATGGATATACATGTATATATTTATAAGGGGGCAAAAATATCCGGAAATTGTGTTTTAAATCTCTTAAACCTGGAAATATTTTAAATAAAAAAGCTAAAAAATAAGTTCTTTCCACTAACATTATGTTAAAATCTTCCTCAATCCTTTTTCAAAAAGTATTTTGATGCAGATTCTTAAATTTAAAACATAAATTCCCCCTTTTCTTTGTAATATTTTGTCTCTTTAGATTCATTCTGTGATAAAGCATTTTCAGTATTTTCTCATGTTTTTGTCTTTTTCTTTATAAGTGAGCACATTTGATGAGTACAAGCAAAATGAATGATTGATGCTAGAAAAATCACCATTTTTGTCATAATAATTTTCATCTACTTAACTTAATTACTATTAGCATCTCCAGCCACATTTTGTTAAACAATTTATTCATTAAAATAGAGCAATGTCATATTCTGATCAGTAAAGTGAAGTAGAGTTGATAGCATTCAGTGAAGGTAATGACTTTAGAGTTTTAATATTTTTTCAAGTCAGTTACTACAAAAGTGACAAAACTAAAGATTCACCTTAAATAGCACATTCATCTTCCTAATACAGAGCTCCACACTCAGCAAAATATTTATAATCTTAGTTGTTTGTTATTAAAATCATGGCACTTATCTTGCAGTTTTATTTACTTAAAATGTCAACAATTGCTTAATTTTGTACAAAGAATTGGGCAATATTCTCCACTGCATTTATGGAAATTTATTAGAGACAAAAGGGTATGAATGCAAGGGTATGTTGGAGCTGGCTCATACTGGCCCTAAAGAGCTGACTGGATAAACCTCTTTCCATCTCCAAGATCAGTGACATCATATGAATAGTTTAAAATCATCACAGTAGGCATATTTGCAATGTGGGAAGTGGGAAGTGGAATCAGTCAGCTCCCTTTACCTTTTGTTTCTCCCCAGGATCTGTTTGCTAGATACTGTCTAGTACACTTTTGCTTTAATGTTCTCTGGGAATATGGCCCACTCATTCCACATTGATAAAATGAAGTGAAACTTGGGAGTTTAATAAGGTCTCCTCTTGCGTCATGTGGTGTCAGTCCCACTATTCTTATTGCTTTCCTAAGGAAAATAGGCTCCAAAAGCAGGGCTTCTGCATTTTCTGTTCCTTATGCCTGGAATACTATTTGCCCAGATAGCTGAATAGATTTTTTTTCATTTCTTTTACATATGCCTGAAAAGCAATTAATCAGTGAAGCTTTTCCTGATCACACTGTATGAAATAATCCTATCTAATAAAAGAGTAATATGCAAATTAATCATCACACCGCTACACCCACAAGCCATGCCCACCAGCCACACCCACCATCCAATCAGAGCGAGTATGCAAATTAACCCCAACCTAGATGGCTGCGGCCACAGAGAGCAGGAGGGAGGCTTGGGTTTCCCTGGCAATGGAGGAGCCAAGCTTTCCACACACCCTGGCGGGCCTAGGCCTCCACTCAGTGCTACAAAGTTTCAATTATAGAAGGTAAATAAATTCCAACAGAAACAGTGGCAGCCACAGAGCTGGAAGAGCAGGAGTCTAAGGTTGCCCCGGGCAATGGAGGAAGCCAAGCTTCTGCAGCCCTGGCCGGCCTAGGCCTCCACTCCAGGCTACAAAGTTTCAATTATAGAAGGTAAATAAATTCCAACAGAAATGGTGGCAGTCATGGAGCAAGCAGGAGGCTTGGCTCCGCTCCAGGCTACAAAGCTTCAATTGTAGAAGATAAATAAATTCCAGATAACAGGGCCTCCACTTGGATCACCGGGGGCAGGGGGGCATGGCCGGCCTGCAAACCACCACAGACCCCTTGCCCAGGCCGTCCCATGCTCCAAGGGAACCCCCACCCTGATCCAGGACACCCTTCAGGGAAAACCAGCTGACCCCCACCTGTGCACCAAGCCTCTATCCTATCTAATAAAAGAGTAATATGCAGATTTATTATCATTCCAACACACAAGATGGCTGCCCCCATGTTGTCAAAGATCCTGCCCTCATGTGGACACAAGATGGCCACCACAAGATGGCCAGCAGGGGAAGGTAGTTGGGAGGGACCAGGCCTGCAAGGGAGGGCAGTTGTGGGCGATCAGGCAAGCAGGGGAGGGCAATTGGGAGGCACCAGGCCTGCAAGTGAGGGCAGTTGAGAGGGACCAGGCTGGCAAGGGAGGGAAGTTGGGGGTGATCAAACCTGCAGGGGAGGGCAGTTAGGGGTTACCAGGCTGGCAGAGGAGGAAAGTTGGGGGCAAAAAGGCTGGCAGGGGAGCAGCTAGACATCAATCAGGCTGGCAGGGGAGTGGTTAGGGGGTGATCAGGCTGGCAGGCAGAAGCAGTTAGGGGCAATCAGGAAGGCAGGCAGGCAGGCGAGCAGTTGGGAGCTAGCAGTCCTGGATTGTGAGAGGGATGTCCGACTGCCCATTTAGGACCAATCCCACCGGCAATCCCAAACAGGCAGTCGGACATCCCTTGAGGGGTCCCAGATTGGAGAGGGTGCAGGCTGGGCTGAGGGACATCCTCTCCACCCGGTGCATGAATTTCATGAACCGGGCCTCTAGTTTATAATATATGTCTAGAAATGTTCTTCCCAAACAAAATATACTTTTTCTACTTAGTAGCACATATCACTATCTGAAGTGCTCCTACTGATTTGCCATTTGATTACTGCCCATTTACTAGCAATACAAAGTAATCTCCATGACAGCAGGTGTCTTGCCAATTTTGCTCAAATTTCTATCTACAAGGTCTATAAAATTGGCACACAATGGACACTCAAAATATATGTTGAATAAATAACAATAATGAAAATATAACTGTAAAGAGTATTTTTTAAAATATAAATTGCTTATTTTTATAAAAGTAGTTTAAAAGTATTTAGATTCTTAATTAAAAATTGGTTCTTTAATAATGTACATAATTAGTTTATCTGTTTATTTCTTATAGAGTGCATAATATAAATATCTTTAACTGTCCCCTTAGTATGGCTTTTTATCCATAATAATGGATATTATATAAACTCACTATATAAATAAATGTCACATTGAAGAAATTCTTTCTTCATAGACAATTTTATGTTATATGCATAAAAATGTTTATATTTTAAAACATCTTTTTAGGTGTAAAAGAGTTTATACTCCCAATACATGCTTATTAATATTAAGAAATATAATTAATTTTTTCACTGTTATTAGAGAAACTAGAGGCCTAGTGCATGATTGAATCATGCATGTGTAGGATCCCCTACATGCTTTTGTTTTCGATCGCGGGGGAGCTGGGTGCCTGTCCACTGGTGCACCAGGCCTTTCAGAAGCCTCCGGCTCGGCGGAGGCTTCTGAAAGGCCTGGTGCCGGAGCAGACAGGCACCCAGCTCCCCCACTTTTGATGGTCCGAGGCGGGACGTGAGCTCGCTGCTCCAGAGGCCCCTTCTGTGCCGCAGAACAGCCATGGCGCAGACGCTGAGCTCCCGCCGCCACTGGCGATGCGAGCCGGCCCAATCAGCTACTCCGGCCACCCTGAGTCCTGCCCCTGTGCCTCCCTCTGGCCCAATCATGGGCATAGCGGAGTGATGGTAATTTACATATTACCATTTCATTAGGTAGGATTATGTAACACTTTATATTATAGTATGTTATTATTGTTCATTAATTCTATCAACAAGCTCTTAATGATTTTATACTTTAAACATAATTTCTCTGTGCTAGGAACTTGTTGATTTTTTTGAACTTTTTAATAGTGGTGAGGTTTACAGAATTTAAATTATATAAAATTATTGTGTTATTATTTACATACTAGAGGCCCGATGCATGAATTCGTGCACCAGTGGGGTCCTTCGGCCTGGCCTATGGGATCAGGCCAAAATCGGCTCTCCAACATCCCTTGAGGGGTCCCAGATTGCAATAGGGTGCAGGCCAGGCTGAGGGACCCCAATGGTGCACAATCGGGGCCAGGGAGGGACTGCAGGAGGGCTCCAGGGCATGTCTGGCCCATCTCGCTCAGTACCAATCAGCCAGACCCCAGCTGCAAGCTAACCTACCAGTTGGGGCATCTGCCCCTTGGTGGTCAGTACACATCATAGCGACTGGTCAAATGTCTACCCCAATAGTCAGTGCATGTCATAGTGAGCAGTTGAACAGCCTTAGCATATCATTAGCATATTACACTTTGATTGGTTGAATGGCTGACTGGACACTTAGGCTTTTTATTAGGCTTTTATTATATAGGATTAAATGCATAGACCATTTATAGTATAGAAAATGCTTTCATAATATTATCTCACCTGATCTCTACAATAAGAATTATTGTCCCAAATTTATAGGTGATGACACTGAACAGCTTTTTATCATATGACTCTGTTTTGCTTGTCAGGCTATGGATCTCCAAATGCCTTGGAAACAAGAAATGTGTCTAATATACTTTTGTATTCCCAAAAAAGTAGCATCATACCTATTAGATTGTGAGTGAGAGTCATTATGAATAAATATATGAAATGAATGAATGAGTGAATAAATTCTCAGGCTACTTACATTAGAATATCTCAGAAAGTAACTCATATAAGGTTCAATGTCTGGACCTAAGTCAAGGACTTTTGGCCTCAAGCCCACTGTTATTCTTTCAAAGATAAATTGAAAGCACCTTGATCGGATAAGGTACAATGATTTACCATACAACCCTCCTCTTGCTCCATGCATGCCTAGTCTTCTCCATTATCAACATCCCCTTCTATTTACTCTAATTGAACCTACACTGAGGTATCATAATCACTCACAGTCCATAGTTTACATTATATTCACTCTGGGTGTTGTACATTTTCTGGGATTGGACAAATGTATACTGACATGTATCCATCATCCTATATAATAAAAGGCTAATATGCAAATTGATCAAACAGAGGAACATCCAGGCGCTATGATGTGCACTGACCACCAGGGGGCAGATACTCAATGCAGGAGCTGCCCCCTGGTGGTCAGTGTGCTCCCAGAGGGGGAGCACCGCTCAGCCAGAAGCCAGGCTCATGGCTGGCGAGTGCAGCAGCAGTGGCAGGAGCATCTCCTGCCTTCGTGGCAGTGCAAAGGATATCTGACTGATGGCTTAGCCTAAGCTGTCAAGTGGACATCTCCCAAGAGCTCCCAGGCTGCGAGAGGGCACAGACCGGGCTGAGGGACAGCCCCCCTGCCCCAAGTGCATGAATTTTGTGCACCGGGCCTCTAGTTATAACATAATACAGAGTGTTTTCACTGCTTTGAAACTCAGGTGTGTGCCACCTGTTTATCCCTCCCCACGCCTGCTCCAACCCCTGGCAATCACATCTTTTTATTGTCTTTATAGTTTTGGTTTTTCCAACATGTCATATAAATGAAGTCATACAGTGCATAGCATTTTCATATTGTCTTCTTTCACTTAGTAATATACATTTACATTTCCCCTCTGTCTTTTTACCCTTGATAGCTCTTTTCTTTTTAGTGTTAGTAATATTCCATTGTCTGGATGTATCACTGTTTGTTTATCCACTTCTGCTGAAGGATATCTTAGTTACTTTCAAGTTTTGGTAATTAGAACAAAGCTTCTACAACATCTGTGTGCAAGATTTTATGTAGACATAGGATTTCAACTTGACTTGGTTAAAAGTTGTTTGCTAGATTATATGGTGAAAGTACATAGAGTTTTCTAAGTATCCATCAACTGTCTTCCAAGTGGCTGTATCATTTTGCATTCCCACCAGCAATGAATGAGAGTTCATGTTGCTCCACATCCTTGCCAGCATTTAGGGCTGTCAGTATCCTGAATCTAGGTTATTCTAATAGGTATGTAGTGGCATCTCATTGATGTGTTAATTTGTATTTTCCTGATGACATATGATGTGGAGCATCTTTTCATGTGCTTATTTGTCATCTGTATATCTTCTTTGGTAAGGTGTCTGTTAAGGTCGTTGGCCTACTTTTTAATTGGGTTATTTTCTTATTATTGAGTTTTATAAGTTCTTTATATATTTTGGATAATTTTCCTTTATCATATGTGTCTTTTGCAAATACTTTCTCAGTCTGGATTATCTTCGCTTTCTCTTGACATCTTCTTTCCCAGATCAGTAGTTTTTAATTTAAATTATGACCAGCTTTTCAATTTTTTCTTTCATGGATCATGCTTTTGGTGTTGTATTTAAAAGTAATTGCCATATCCAAGTATATCTATGTTTCCTCCTATGCTATCTTCTAGGAGTTTTATACTTTTGCATTTACATTTAAGTCTGTAATCAATTTTGAGTAAATTTTGTGAAGGATGTAAGAACTATATTCAAATTAATTTTTTTTCCATGCTGATGTCCAGTTGTTCCAGCACCATTTGCTGAAAGGAGTATCTTTGCTCCATGTTATTTTTTTGATCTTTTATCAAAGAGGACTTGACCATATTAAGATATATCTACTTCTGACTGTCTATTCTGCTCTATCAATCTTTTTATCTATTCTTTCTCAAATACCACACTGTCTTGATTACTGTAGCTTTACAGGAGACTTGAAGTTGGACAGTTAGTCTTCCAACTTTGTTATTTTCCTCAATATTGTGCTGGTTCTTTTGCCTCTCCATATAAACTTTAGAATCAGTTTGTTGATATTCACAAAATAATTTTCTGGAAGTTTGATTGGATTGCATCTATAAATTATCTTGGGGAGAGCTGACATCTTAACAATATTGGCACCTAAATTTATACATGAGGATAGAAAAGGTCCCTCTCACAATTATTTGCACTAACAGAAGTTACATGGTGATGATTTTGATACTCATCAAAATAAATTATTTACATATCAAGTGCAGAGCTTTGGAAATTTAGCAAGGTACAAAAATAATATTTGTTTTAAAACTTATTAAACAGTGAATTTTATAAATAGATTATGATCTCTTTTCATAAACTTTCAGTTAGAGAGAGCTCTTCAGAATGGCCATTATGACAATATTGACACGTTGAGCTTCATTTTCTTCATCTGTAATGTTATAATTTTGGGCAGTTCTCTTTCAGAAGACTGTTTTGAGAAATAATTTGTCATAAAATTTGGTTGAATGTGTACCACACTCTTTACATCTTATTAGGAACTTAATAACTTTGAGTTCATATCCTACCTTCATTTTAATTTATTTATTTATTTAACATATTTTTATTGATTTCAGAGAGGGAGAGAAAGACAGAAAATTGATGAGAGAGAATTATTGATTGGCTGCCTCCTGCACGCCCCCTACTGGACATCGAGCCAGCAACCCAGGCATATGCCCTTAACTGGAATTGAACCCGGGACCCTTCAGTCCGCAGGCTGACGCTCTATCCACTGGGCCAACCCAGCTAGGGCCCTACCTTCTTTTATGAATCAGCAACTTTCAGGATTCTGATTTCCAATTGATTTATTTTAGTTCTAGTTTAAAAATACAATTGTATTCTTAAAATCTATATAATTTTATTAACCAATGTTATCCCAATAAATTTAATTTAAAATAACAAATATGTATATATTTAAGTAGGCAGAATTGTCCAATGTTACTTGTTTATGTGCCTTAGGCAACCCCCCAAAACTTGCAGGAGGTATAAAGAAACAGCCACAGGAGACATTTTTTTCTCTTTAATAAATTACATTAAAAGATTTTAGAGAAAATATTTAAAACACACATATCGGCATGTTTCTTTTTTAAGAGAAGACTTGAATAATTTGTTGTGGTAAAAGAAATTCTTGGTTGGGCAGGCTATTTTTTCCAGCACAGGTATTCTCTTCCCTAGCAAAGGTGCACATGAAGGTGTCTGTTTAATGCTCTGGGAAAGACTGTCAGTTCCTCCTGAGCTCAGCTCATGCATCTTAATATAGCACCAGGTTCTCTGTATACAACCACATTGCAGACCCTTTGACAAAACCCAGAGAGAAAAAGATGTGATGTTCAAGAAACGAAGGTGGCTTGAATAATTTACCAGCTACATATAGGCCTATGAAATATTAAAGGGACAGTAGTGTACAATGGGGAGTTTTACAGAGATTCTAGCTTGACATCAGTTTCCTCCTTGCACAGTTGACTCTTTGGCTGTAGTTAATGTGTTATGAGGATGAGATAATAATTACAATGGAGTTAATAAGTACTTTAATAATAGCTAAACCAGCTTAGTGACATTCAGAAATTTAAAAAATATAAGAGCTCCAATACTGAAGGATTTTTTAGAATATTGAGCTAATATTAAAAATAACTTAAACAACATTACAACATTTTAGCCCTGATATCTTTCATTTTTTATTAATTTTTTTTTTTGAGATAGAGAGGAAGGTGAGAGAGAAACATCAATTTGTTGTTCTGTCAGCGGTGGTTAAGGGGGTCTCTAGCAGGAGATAACCTCTGGCCAGAGACAGTATTCTGTGCCCCAGTTCTTACCTTGCTTGTAGGAACAAATTCAAACAAGAGACTACAAATAGCAGCAAAAGTTGGTGAGCATTTATTTGTAGGAAAGCAATGCATTCAGATAGGACCTAAGCAGGCAACTCAGCCATCTGAAACCTCACCGAGTGTCCTGAGTGGGCAGCTCAGCTTGCTGAGACCCAACTGATATTTGGGAGAGGATTTATACCCCTAGGCCGGAGCACCCCTAGGCAAGGAGCTAGTCATCCCTTCCCTCATGTCTCAAAAAATGTATCTTTAAGCTACAAGGCTCCTTCATTTAAGTGTTATGCCTCTAGTGGGCCACATCCTGGAGGGGCTCTGTACTTTTCCTGTTCACATGGGGGCCTGCCACCTCCATTGTCTATTTTCAGTTTGTCATGTCTCACTCTTATTTCCTCCAAGCCCCAACTGCCTCTCCCAGCTCATTTCTTCCTACCTGCCTACTCTAACAGTTCCACTTATTTGTGCATTCATTGGTTGATTCTTGTATGTGCTCTGACCAGGGACAGAACCCGCAACCTAGGTGTATCAGGACGACACTCTAACTAACTGAGCTACATGGCCAAGGCTACCTCTGCTACTTTTAAATAAATTTGTTACAATCAAGAACTGTCCAGCTAGCTATGTATTTCCTTCAAAATAGGACAGGCTTTAATAATGCTTTTGTAAAGCGAAAGGCAAGAAAGAGGAACAGTCTCTGAGGTCATGCTGACATGAATTGAAGAATTGAAGCTCATCTTTTCATGTGGGACATCCACATACTCAATTCCACTTCATAATCAGGGGCATCTCCATCAGAGACTCAGATTGCTGGTGCCCAGATAAGGCAGAGGGCCCCAAACAGCAACCCTCATTTTTCTTAATTGCAGCTCTTTGGCTTAGATATCTATAATATTCCTTAAAAGTCTCTATTTGTTTCTAAAATCTATTTGCCTTTAATTTTCTTCACTACTTTTGGCATGGTAATATGCTTACAAAAAAAACCTGTAATTAGATAAAGGGGTATTTTACACACTTTTAGTGAAGTAAGTGTTGGAAATATCTTACTTAAAATAAAGTACCCTGCTATTTTGCTATTACTTCTAAGAAGCCTCGGCTTTGTTTTGCATTTCCTAATACTGTGCACTGAGTTTTTGCTTTAAAGAGGCACTTAAGAGTGAGAGAAATGGAGAATAAGGGGCTTGTTTCACAAAGGGAATTTCTCCTGCCATAGCTATGTTCTGCTCTCCTTGTTTGATGAATACTTAAATAGTGAAGCAGCGATGTTCAGTCCCCACAGAATACTCAGGGTGTGTTTTATCCTCTTTTAGCATTTATGGAAATCCATACCATGTCCAAGACTATGGCTCACTCAGAAGAGGAAATGCATTCACATTTTTTTTTCTATTCTCAAGGCATTAATAATCTCAGAAGAGTCATAAACAGCTAAATGGTGAGGCAATTCTGCTACCATTATAGCCACTTCATGATGTTTTACAGTTTCTGAATTGCTTCCACATGCATGATATTATAGAAAATATACTTTGCATCATTCCAAGGGGAAGATTTGGAAAGAAAAGGTGCATTCCAAGCAGAAGCGATCTGGCAAGACCAACATTGTGTCACTTGCTGAGAATTCAGAGGTATATAAGGCATGAAACCTGCCTTTGAGGGCATAGCCAAGAGTTGGAAGATCAAGTCCCCTTTGGAAATTGTCAGTACTTCTGCTTTCTTTTAGTACATTTTTCTTATCTATTTATCTATCTATCTATCTATCTATCTATCTATCTATCTATCTATCAACTATCATCTATCTATCATCTATCATCTATCTATCTATCTATCTATCTATCTATCTATCTATCTATCTATCTATCTATCTATCTATATCATCTGATGCTGATGCCCCCCATTCTCACCACCCTCCTCTGCTTTCTTTCAAACCTTTGCAATTCCATTACCATTAGTCTCATCTGTCTTTGGTTCTAGACTAGCTAAATGGGACAATGGCTGTGTCCTGTACATTCCCTGTTAATGGAATAGCAAGTAACTTACTATGACATAATCCTTGGCAATGGTGAAATAATCAGTTACTTATGGCACTGAGTATTCCCACAAGGTAAAAACAACAACAACAACAAAATCCAACTAATCTGTCAGAACTAACACTGAAGTGAAATTAAGCCCAACCTAGTCTCACCTTCATTCTTTGATATAGTATTCCTGTTGATTTTAGCCCCCACATATGTCCAGCATGGGCTGTATCTTTCATAAAGTCTTATTCCTATCTCATACAATAATAAGATAAACATTTTCTTTAATTTACTTATTCCAAATTATACGGGTTTTTTGGATCTCATATAGTTTATTTGGTTGATTTTTGTTTTTCTACCCTCTGGCTCCTGGTTTATACACTTTTTGAGGACATGACTTTTAATCATTGGTATACCGTTACTATTTCTGATGCAATATGTAATAGCTGATGCACTTAATCCATACCATCTTTTCCTTAAAGGTTTATCATTTTAAGTTTATTTTTGCTTATATTTGAAAGCTGTATCATTTTACTATACATAGACATAACTTGACCAATAGAAGACATCAAATATAAAATGATATAATACATGCCTGCAAATGTTTTACAGAAGATTTATATAAATGAAAGTAGATAATGATTTTCTCACAAAATTACTATAAAATTATTGTTTTGGAAATATAACTTTCATTTAGGAATATTTGCCTACATTTTTATATTGCAATAAACATTACAGAGAATTTCTTATTTTGTATCTGATTCTATGAGTGATCAAAAAGATGCAATGAATACATTTTAACACTAAAAGTTAATTCAGCTAATGAAAACAAGCCAACATATATTTTGTAGGAGACTCTTAGTTATTTAAAGGGCAAGAAGGTCTCTGCATGTGTGTATGGTATGTGTACTCAACAAGCCATTGATTTTGCTGTTTTGCCTTCTCTTAAATGACAGATAAAATAAATTGTCATGTTAGAAATGAAGCAGAATTACACATGACCAACACATTTGTGCATTTACTGAATTACTTACTGAGGAGAATATCTAAGAGTATGACATGCAGAACCTAATTTCAAGCACTAGACTGTTTTATTAGGGAGATAAAACACACTAAGAAATGTTTTCCTTCCTTTGTACATGTTCTTTTACCTTGACTGTAGCTTTCCTCTTTTTTTTTAAATTAAAACCACTTGAAACATTTTTATAAATATAGCAGTAATCTACAGATTAAGTGGTTTACAGATTTAAATTAGAGTACATCTGGATTATAATCTCAGCTCAGCCATTTATTAATGCATTTTAACTGTCCCCAAAAGTTTATTCTAAGAATCACATAATATAATGCATGTGTAAATGCTTTAAAAATGATAAAGCTCAAAATGGATACAGGACTTAAACATAAGACGGGAAACCATAAAAATACTAGAGGAATCCACAGGCAGCAAAATCTCAGACATATGTCAAAAGAACTTCTTCACCGATACTGCCCCTAGGGCAATGGAAGCTAAAGAGAAAATAAACAAATGGGACTACATCAAAATAAAAAGCTTTTTTACAGCAAAAGAAACTATCAACAAGACAACAAGAAAGCCCACTGCATGGGAGAACATATTTGCAAATGGCATCACTGATAAAGGTTTAATCTCCAACATCTACAGGCAGCTTATACAACTTAATAAAAGGAAGATAAATGATCCAATAAAAAAATGGGCAACGGACCTAAATAGAATCTTTTCCAAAGAAGACAGAAGGAAGGCCAAGAGACACATGAAAACATGCTCAAGGTCACTAATTATCCGAGAGATGCAAATCAAAACAACAATGCGCTATCATCTCACACCTGTCAGAATGGCTATCATCAACAAATCAACAAACGACAAGTGTTGGCGAGGATGCGGAGAAAAAGGAACCCTCGTGCACTGCTGGTGGGAATGCAGACTGGTGCAGCCACTGTGGAAAACAGTATGGAGTTTCCTCAAAAAACTGAAAATGGAACTCCCATTTGACCCAGTAATCCCACTCCTAGGAATATATCCTAAGAAACTGGGAACACCAATAAGAAAGGAAATATGCACCCCTATGTTCATAGCAGCACAATTTACAATAGCTAAGATCTGGAAACAGCCTAGGTGCCCATCAGCAGATGACTGGATCAGAAAACTATGGTACATCTACACAATGGAATATTATGCTGCCATAAAAAAGAAGGAATTCTTACCATTTGCAGCAACCTGGATGGAATTGGAGAACATTATGTTAAGTGAAATAAGCAAGTCAATGAAAGAAAAATACCACATGATCTCACTCATTGATGGATAATAAAGAACATTAAAAACTTGAACAAAAAGATAGATACAGAGGCAGTAAAGCATCAAACAGTCTGTCAAATTACAGCAGGAAGGTTAGGGAGAGGTGGGGAAGATAAGAGATCAATCAAAGGACTTGTATGCATGCATATAAGCATAACCAATGGACGCAAAACTCTGGGGGGTGAGGGCATATATGGGAGTGGGGTTGGGGGGGAAATGGTAAGATATGTACACATATAATACCTTAATAAAAAAATTGGAAAAAAAAAAAAAATAAAAATAAAATAAAAAAAAAATAAAAAAAAAAATAAAAATGATAAAGCTCTTAATATATCTGTTTTTTTCATTATAAAATGTGAATGAACTACATACAGCCTGTTTACTTCATAAGCATATTTTTAAATAATCCAGTTTTGAAGATCCCTACACATTCTCTTTTCTAAAAATGAAGAAATCTGTATTTCTAATTTAACCTCAGACGTGTTATTCAAAATCTTTACCATTGTCATGGCCAGGCATTAAGAATAAGGGATGCCTGCTGTGACCCTGAAGTAGAATTTCCTTCAGATCTGGGTCTTGAAGGTACATGGAGTCCTGGGAGATTCTGGTATGGCTGGATTATGAGGGGGTGAGATTAGTAAAATACATTAACAACAAAAAACAATTGTTATAACCATACTGCTATAAGCTAATTATGTAATTTTAAGTATACTTTTCCAATCTAAAACCCAATTAGAGTCTTCATATTATTATGCATAATACTTGTAGTGGTTTCCCTTTATCTTTAAATAATGTATCTAAAGTTCTATTACTTATGAATTTTAGTTTAATTTATTGACCCTCTAGAAACAAAAGATGAAATGGTGTATCTACTCCAGCAAGTGAAACAAAAGAAAACATAAACAAATGGCACTTCATCAAACTAAAAAGTTTTTGGACAGCAAAGGAAACCATCAACAAAACAAAAGGCAACCTACTGAATGGGAGAAGATAGTCACTAAATGATACATCCAATAAGGGGTTAATACCAACATATATAAAGAACTCATACAATTCAACACCAAAACCAAACAAACAAATAAACAACCCAAATAAAAAATGGGCAGACCACCTCAGTAGACACTTCTCCAAGGAGGACAGACAGATGGCCAATAGACATGAAAAGATGCTTAACATGACCAATCATCAGAGAAATGCAAATTAAAACCACAATGAGATACTACCTCACACCTGTCAGAATGGCTATCATCAACAAATCAACAAACAAGTATTGGCGAGGATGCGGAGAAAAGGGAACCCTTGTGAATTGTGAGAATTCATATTGGTGCAGCTGCTACAGAAAACTGTATGAAGGTTCCTCCAAAATTTTAAAATGGAATTTCATTATGACCAAGAATTTCACTTCTAGGTATATTTCTGAAGAAACCAAAAACACTAATTTGAAAGAATATATGTACTCTGATGTTCTTTGCAGCATTATTTACAATAGCCAAGATATGGAAATACCCCAAGTGACCAACAAACAACTGGATAAAAAAAGCAGTGGTACATACATACAATGGAATATTACTGGTCATAAAAAAATAATGAAATCTTAAAATTTGTGACAGCTTGGCTGGTCCTACAGGGAATGAATAATACTAAGTAAAATATTCAGTCGGAGAAAAACAAATACCATATGATTTCACTTATATGTGAAATCTAAAGAACAAAATAAATGAAGAAACAAAATAAACATTCACTCATAGATACAGAGAACAGACTGCTATTGACAGAAGTGAGGGGTGTTGGGGTTGGATGTATAAGGCGAAGAGATTAAGAAGCACAAATGGGTAAAATCAAACCCAGGTTCAGCTGCTTGCCACTCAAGATAACTACCTAATAAAAGAGTAACATGCTAATTGACCATACCTTCATGACACCCACCAGCCAATCAGTGGTGAGTATGCAAATTAATCCAACAAAGATGGCGGGTTAATTTGCATATGCAGGCAACGAACAGCCGGGGATGGGGCGGGATGCTTGTGCCGTCGCCATGGCAACAATACAGGCATTCCACACCACCCCAGCCACTTGGGGCCTCTGGGCAGCGTGGGAAGGCAGAAAGGCGGCTCCGGGCTGGAGCGAAGGTGATGCCGGCAGCCAGGGGAACGAAGGCCCATTCTTGCACAAATCTTCATTCGTGCATCGGGCCACTAGTATATATATATTCAAGAATCAAAAGATAGGAACTGATGGAATAGTAGTCAGTCTATTCAAGAGCTGGCAGCTTGAGAAGATGGGGGATTCTTGTCACAAAGGTTGTCTAAACATCTCAGTGCAGGTAGTGGAAGGGGAAGACAGAACAAAGGAAACGAGTGGGTTGTGGGCTCTGTTGAGGGTTCTGTGTGCAAGTCTGCACAGTTTACTCCCATAATCATCTGGTTTTTGAAGGTGAGTAAATTTCCTGGAACTGAAATGTCTGAAGGCTGCAGTCTGCTTCCTTTGAAGTTAGCAGCTAGAATCCTTTAAGCAAACAGAATGTTTATCCATAGCTACATGTGAATTTAAAAATCATCATTTACAGAAACAATGTTAAAAGAATGGTGGGATGGGTTGCATTGGTAGTTACAAAATAGTCATGGGGATGTAAAGTATAGCAGGGAATATAGTCAATAACAGTGTAATAACTATGTTTGGTGCCAGATTGGTACTGGAAATATCAGGAGAACACTGTAAAGTATATGATTGTCTAATCACTATCTCTGCTCTGTACACCTTAAACTAAGACAAAATAATATTGAATGTAAACTGCAATGGGAAAAAAATTAAAAAGAGGAATCAAAACTGCAAAAAAATATAAAAACATTCAATTCACTTATAATGTTCCAACAATATCCTATACATCCAAAGATATTCCTAAGTTATTTTTGAAAAATACACCAACTTAAAGCCATGATTTAAAGTTGTTTAGTCTATTAGAGTTTTGTCAACAATTAAACTGACAATAACATGGCCCAATACCTGAAAAACAGTTTCAAAATTAATTAAATAATTTTATTTTTCAACATTAAGTAAATACATCTATCTTAGCTCCTCTCTACCAACTCTCTGGTACATTCCTCCTTTTTTCAGTTTTGTTTGAAAGCCAGTTTCTCCCCAAGGCCAACGACCTATTTTTCATTTCCTCATTAACTTCTATACCTCCATTTTTTTTTCCTGTTTTGCTTTTGAAATTTATTATTGCTAACTATCAAGAGATTTAAGAAGCACAGAGAAGACAGAGTAAGAAACTAAATATTTTGTAAGCAGAGAAAAAGTTAAAATATCTATTCAATGATTATAGTTATCCAATAACAAATCCATTATTTCTTTTATGCTCATTCATATATATGTAAATTATAATCTCACTTACATTTTGTTCAGTGATCAAATATCCAGTGTTAACTTTTTATATTTCAGTAGTCAATTTTATTGAAACACTTCTTTGACTGAATTTCATCTTCAAAAACAATTTTCTCAAGAAATATACCTGGATCTACTGGTCCTCAGACTTGTACATTCTGGAACACATAATCCTTGCAGTGTTAATAACAGAATTGCAGCTCAGCTAGCTATAACATTTCTGGGATAAAATTTATTTATTATCTTGTTTTCCTTCTTTGATAAATTTTTGGAACTAGCTTAGAGGCAAGAAGTTTTCTGGGTGGAGGGAGGTGGCACCAAGAGATTAAGAAACGTTATCCCTCTTGTAAAATTCTTTTGTTGGCTTTGATTACCATATAAGTCTTACATTAACTTCCAAAGTCAGAAATTAACTATAAAATGTTAATCATTTATTGCAAATTTTTTAAAACTATGTACTTTAAAGCTTCAGATCTTTTTATACAAAAGGAAAAGATGTTTTCCTGTTTTATTTTGATATGTTAATTTTTTTTTTTCTATTATCTGGATATCCCAATTATGCATGCATGGATTCTTCATCTGTCTCCTATGTCTTTTTTATTCTAGTTTTTTATATTTTTGTTTAATTTGGCTTTATTTCTTGCCCTTATGCTTAAGTTTCAGGATGCCCATTTCTCCCTGGATGGAGTCAAGTAATTTAAATTTCTTTTTTTTTTAAATTATTATTGTTGAAAGTATTATATATGTCCTCTTCCCTCCCCCACCACTGACCCCTTCTTAAATTTCAATAAGGTTATCTCAAATGCTTCCTTACAAACTATTTATTTATTTTTTAAAGAACTCTTTACATAGTGGTTTGGAAGTTACTTTGGATCATATGACCAAGATCCAAGTGTACAAATTATCATTATGTTTTCTCCCTTACTTTTCCATACCTAAAAATATATATATAAAATATGGCATATGCATATGTCCTCCAATAGCTCTGCCATTTTCCATGTCATGTTTTAAATAAGGAATCATGGGTAGCCCTAACCAGTTTGGCTCAGTGGATAGAGCGTTGGCCTGCAGACTCAAGGGTTCCAGGTTCGATTCCGGTCCAGGACATATACCTTGGATGCGGGCACATCCATAGTAGGGGGTGTGCAGGAGGCAGCTGATTGATGTTTCTCTCTCATCGATGTTTCTAACTCTCTCTCCCTCTCTCTTCCTCTTTATAAAAAAATCAATAAAATATGTTAAAAAAAAAAAAAGGAATCATGGGTATTTTGGCAGCCTGCTCTCACTGGCTTGCATAGCCTTTTAAGCAGTGAGTCATTGATGTGAATATCCAAAGAGGGCTTCTCTTACTTTTTAAGAGAAATTTTCATTTTTCTGGTGATCTATCTACAAAGGCAGTCTTGCCCCTTAGTCAGATTACATTTTTACTGATTTTAACAGCCTACTTTTTATATTATGTTTTAGCATCTATATATTTTTTAATTTTCCCAAAGGTGTAATTATTTCTTTTACTTTTATCCTAAATGTTATCAGGGAGATTGAGACAAGGATACCTCAACTCTGACTCATTTAAAAAGAAGTCCATACTAAATTGTACAAATGTCAATTAACTGGCATCCTAAACAGAATAGATACTCTATAATTTGCTAGTACACATGATAATTCTCCTAAGCAAAGAGATGTTTCTTCAGAGGAAGTATATGATGGCATTATCATTGACACAGGAGTAGAATTTAAATAAACAGAGAGAATATTCCAGTTCTGGGAGTCAGAGGAAGAAGCCTGGCAAAATCTTGAAAGCTGTACTCTGAGGAGACTCACGTAGTTTCAATATACAGATTGGCTAATAAGGTACACTGCCTGAAGTTGGTTTGACATTTTAACTTAATTTGTGATAGTGAACTTAAATATAATACTTATGTGTTATAGGCATTTACTTTAAGTCACTGTTTTGCATATGTTATATAAATATCTTCTCTTTAGAACAGAAAGTAAATTTGTATACTTTGGTTTATTTTCATCAATGCTCAGTTAAGGGATCAGTGTATTATTATCAGTTGTGGTAAATTGATTCAATATATTATACTCATTAATATAAAAGTGTTTGCTAAACTTAGTTCTGCCCAAATATGGATAACACTGTAGATTGGTAAAAGGTTTTGCACAAAGAGCATGACCACAATGACAGTAGATCTGGAAGGATTCAGGCACCAAGTCATGAGAGGATATGGATTCCATTTACAGTCCTATTAAATACAATCTCTCACTGAGGAAAGAGAGGGTCCTGAAAGCTAAGTGACTTGTTTAAAATTTTTAAGATCAATTAAGGTCATGAGCCAAATCAAGCTTTGGGGGCATGACACAAGTGAAAACTGAAGTCAGAGTGTCACCAGATGGACATTTCCTAAGTAACTAAAAATGAGATTAAATTATGAATTGAAAATACAGAAACACTAACTGCACAGAGGCTATAAAATGCTAAGCACTTATCTTTTCTCAATGCATTGCTTTAAAAGGAGGGTGAAAGCAAGATCATTATGATATTTTTGGTAGGAGAGAAAAACGTTAGAAAAAACAAGAATATAGTATGAAATTGGAGAGGCTCCCAGGATACCAGTCTTTTTTGAAAGTTTTTGAAATTTTTACACCACTCCACAGGCATTCCTTTTATAAACTTCAAAACCGGTAGGTTAGCTTGCTGCTGGGGTCTGGCTGATCGGGACTGAGCAAGATGGGCCGGACATGCCCTGGAGCCCTCTTGTGGACCCTCCCCAGCCCTGATCATGCACTGGTGGGATCCCTCAGCCTGGCCTGTGCCCTCTCACAATCCGGGACCTCTCAAGGGATGTTGGAGAGACAGTTTTGGCCCAATCCTGCAGGCCAGGGCGAGGGACCCCACTGGTGCACAAATTTGTGCACCGAGCCTCTAGTTTGTCTTTAAAAAAAGAAAATTCCCCTCCTTTCATTCTCTAGTCAGTAGTAATTTTCCTTTAACATAACCATATACATTTTCACTACATGAGTTTTAGTGCAAGCCCATATCTCTCCTACTCTTTTACTAATCCTACATAATAAAAGAGTAATATGCAAATTGACCATACCTCCGCTATACCCACAAGCCATGTCCACAAGCCACACCCACCAGCCAATCAGGAGGGAATATGCAAATAAACCCAACCAAGATGGCTACGGCCACAGAGAGCAAGAGGGAGGCTTGGGTTTCCCTGGCAATGGAGGAAGCCAAGCTTTCCGCCTGCCCTTGCTGGCCTAGGCCTCCACTCAATGCTACAAAGTTTCAATTATAGAAGATAAATAAATCCCAACAAAAATGGCGGCAGTCATGGAGCTGGCGAGAGCAGGAGGCTAGGGTTGCCCCTGGCGATGGAGGAAGCCAAGCTTCTGCAGCCCTGGCCAGCCTAGGCCTCCACTGCAGGCTACAAAGTTTCAATTATAGAAGATAAATAAATCCCAACAGAAATGGTTGCCACCACGGAGCAAGTAGAAGGCTTGGTTCCGCTCCAGGCTACAAAGTTTCAATTGTAGAAGATAAATAAATTCCAGATACCAGGGCCTCTGCTTGGGTCGCCGGGGGGCATGGCTGGCCTGCAAACCACCACAGGCCCCTCACCCAGGCCGCCCCACACCCCAAGGGAACCCCCACCCTGATCCGGGACACCCTTCAGGGCAAACCAGCTGGCTCCCACCCATGCACCAGGCCTCTATCCTGTCTAATAAAAGAGTAATATGAAGACTGACCATCACTCCAACACACAAGATGGCTGCCCCCATGTTGTCAAAGATCGTGCCCCCATGTGGACACAAGATGGCCACCACAAGATGGCCAGCAGGGGAGAGAAGTTGGGAGGGACCAGGCCTGCAAGGGAGGGTAGTTGGGGTTGATCAAGCCTGCACGGGAGGGCAGTTAGGGGTGACCAGGCCAGCAGAGGAGGGAAGTTGGGGGTGACCAGGCCTGCAGGGAAGGGCAGTTGGGGGTGACCAGGCCTTCAGGGGATGGCAGTTAGGGGTGACCAGGCCCACAGGGGAGGGCAGTTAGGGGCAAACAGGCTGGCAGGGGAGCAGTTAGGCATCAACCAGGCTGGCAGGGGAGTGGTTAGGGGGTGATCAGGCTGGCAGGCAGAAGCGGTTAAGGGCAATCAGGTAGGCAGGCAGGTGAGCAGTTGGGAGCCAGCAGTCCTGGATTGTGAGAGGGATGTCCGACTGCTGGTTTAGGCCCGATCCCAGTGCAGTCAGACATCCCTCGAGGGGTCCCAGATTGGAGAAGTTGCAGGCTGGGCTGAGGGACACTCCTGCCCCCCTGTGCACAAATTTTGTGCACCGAGCCTCTAGTTCCTTATAAATCCAGTCCCTCTTTGTTTCAGCCAATCATGCAGGCAACATTTCAGAGCTTTGTGTGTAAACTTTACCTAGGAAATACATTCTAAACTTTGCAACTGATTTATGGGGAAAGGGTAGAATGATGAATATTATGTTGTAAATGTTTCAGTGAGGGACAGTTTTGCACAGTTAAGGATAAATAGGTGTAATTGTTCCCTCAGACCTTGGCCTTTTTCCCTTTAACCTTCTTAAAGTCATTTTGTAATATTTCAAAACTCTTACTTTGCTTGAGAAAAATTTTGAAGTCACATAACTAGGTCAGAACATTTCAATAATCGACCTGTTTTTATTTCTTTTTTGTGTGATTTATAATAATGCATGCATTCATAATGTGTAATTTATCAGATAGGATGCAAGATTTCATGACAATTGTATAAAGCATTCCTTAAATCTTTAATGGGGGCAGAGAAATTGATTGTTGAAGTAGAACAAGCTACCAATAATGTTTCATGACATCTCTAGAAGGTATGGCTCATTTTACATTGTTAAGCTGCTGACCTAATTACATTCTCTTTACCCTTGTGTAGATGTTAGTGCAGAAGCCCACATGTCCTAATGTTGTGGGGTCGAACCCTGGAGTCAAAAATAAGACCACCAGAGGCTGCTAATTGATTTAAAAAAGCAGGCAAGGATTTATTGAACTGGCCAGGACGGCCGCGGGAGCACCACACGCAGGTGGCCACACTCATGACAGCGCTGTTCCAGGTGTAGGCAGTCCTTTTAAAGGTCTAAACCACAAGAATTTTCCTTTGTTCTAAATTCTGGGAATAGCCTGCAGGGGGGTTCCCAGCCACATCCTGCTGGACGTTGGAATGTGGACCTATCTTGTGAAAGCAGATAGTACAGAAGCAGAACTGAGCAAAATTAATAATCAACTCCTGGAGCTACTGAGTCAATGGGAATCAATCTTCTGTGGTTCTGGTCCACAGGCACAGGAGAATAACCTTTGTGATGTGGGATAGATTTATGTAAGTTTCCAGGTCTCAATCTGGAAGCTGAGGTAACTACCCTATTGTTTAAGCAAATAAGTGCGTGCAGATGCCAAAATAGCAGGGTTAAAATTCAAACAGCAGTTTTTACCTAAGTATGGTTGCTACCATACTTCACTATTTCAGTTTATTTTGCTTCCAACATACCATTGCCATTATTACCACCATTGTCATCCTCACCACCACATTATGACAGGGTTCTATCCTGTGCTGTCCTGGAAGCCTCATATCCTTTAAGGGGCTATCTTCACAGACTATCTTCAGGCAGCAATATTATCTTATGACTCCTATGTTTAGTCATTTTTATATGACCTTTGCTATCTACTGGGCCACATAGAACTTCAGTTGTAGGTGAAGGTTATGACCCACTTCTAAGTGATTATATGCTAATGTAGAAGGTGGACACCATGAGTGATAACATAATCATCAAAGATTTCTTGAGCCATTATAAATATTTGTCAACAAATATATTACAGGTGGCGCAGCAAGTAAAGTATATAGTTAAACCCCTTCCAGGGAGTAATTAGGAGATGGTAGCTTTTACTGACAAGTGTGGTGGTGGTGGTGGGGAGGGCTTGAGGTGCTGTCACCCATTTAAAAACAGCTCCTTTGTTTGCTATCTCCTGGGACTAGAAAATATGAGTAGAGCCAGGGAATTTGTATGAGAACTGTGAACATTGGGGAGCTCCATGGCTGGATAAGCTCCTTCCAGGGAAATAATGCAACTTGCTTTTATTGCTAAAGTTAGCCAAAGGGAGAAGATGGGACAAGTGTCCACTGGCTCATTTGGGAAGAGTCCCCGTAAGCCTCTAATGCATGGTAATTACAAACTGAATCCTCTGGTAGCAGCTGTAAAATGTGCCACCAAGCACCTCCCAGGGAAACTGGTAGGCGGGCTTGTTTGCTTGCTCCCTGTGGGGGTCACTGCAGCAAGTGCTCTCCTGCTCAGGAACAAATGCTTCTTTGCTATAGCCCTTTGGGATTCACGAACATAGGTCCATTGGCTAGCATAGTTAGGGAGTCTGGGGTCTCAAACCTTGGGTGGCAGCCATTAAAGTCAGGGTGCTACATGTTTGAACAAGGAACTTCCAGCGAGATGCTGGCAACTTGCCTTTACTGTTGGAATAAGCCCAAGGAGAAGGCAGCAGCCCCTGTGGTGTGCTGGCAGGCGGAGTGTCAGTACATTCCGTGCAGACGCACAACACAGAGGGGACTCGCAATCCTCACCCTTCAGGGAGGAGGAGTCCAGAGACGTCCCTAAACGGTGACAGGCTCTCTATGGCCTTTCAGGGACACTGTCTCTAGACTAGTAATTTTCTGGCTCTTGTCTGGAAAGAGGCTTCCTTCACACGAAACACTCCCCATGGGGGAGTCAGCGTCACAGGAGTGAGGAAAACTCCATTCTAACCTTTCAGGCTCTGCAGACAAGCAAAGTCAAATATTGCTCACCCCAATCCCACTTTATCAGCAGGCAGATAACGCCAGCTAAGATATTTAAAATACACCACGTGCCTAAGGCATTTAAATGGTCAGAGATTAGGACAATGCCGTTTTGCGTCTTGTACCTACGCGCTCTAGATAGCTAGGCTGCAGAAATGAAACCCGTGCAAAGTGGAGGTTAGAGCCTCTGGATTAGTACAATATCCAGTGTGGTTTGGGAAATGCCATGTATAAGCCATCTGTGGGTAATAGAGATTCCATTGTAAGGCCTCATGATATCGCCCTGAGTACGTGGCAGTATTCCTAGATTTAGTTGTTAATCTATTTTAATCCATCCAATTTGAATATTCATTAAAACGTGTCAACAAGATAAAATGCAAATAGATAAGACAATTTGAAAGGGTGTTAATAAATGGATGACACTGGTAAAATAAAAACATAAAATTTATTAAGTCAAACTTAGAGCCAATTAAAATCTTTCTAAGAGTTTTAACTTTATTTCCCAAGGTATTTCTATGTTTCTATGTTCAGATATATTGCAAGCATGTTTGTTTAGGTTTTCATTTCCTTCTTAGATTCTCTCTTAATATCTACAGTACATGATGCCTTCAGGAAGAATTTTTTATCATTATGGGCTATCATTATGCAGAAAACACTCAGGTTTATGTCTCTCTATTTGATAATTTAGCTTTGGCAGCAGATGATCTGCTTCAGAGTCTGTCTACAGTGAATAATTGAATGTCAGAAATGTTTTAAATTAAAATCTGACAGAGATGAAATGCTTTGTGGGGAAATCTAAATGTTTGTTAAGTTCTTTGTCCTCTTTTCCACAGCCTCCTAATGGTTGCAATCTTGTATCTGCTTTTCCAAAGAAGGATCTGAGTGCTGTTTAAGATTCTGTGGGGGAAGCTTTCAATCATATGAGGTAGGCAAAAAGTAAAGTCTTTGAATTTGAATTTTATATACAGGTTGATTTGGAGACCAGGGTCCTTTACAAAAATGAGAACCCTTTTCCAGACACATGGCATGCCATTTCATTTATTTGTCTTCTTTTTAGCTTTTTATAACACTTATAAATTTATAGATTTTAACCACAGAAGTCTTTCAGATTTCTTGTTAAAGTATTCAATGTGTATTCACATTTTATTGCTATCAATAATATCACTTTTTACTTATCTCCAAAGCCATTGTCTTCTAAAAATATATATTTAATCTTTAAATGGGTTATACATGCTCATTATAAATATTTTAAAAGGTGCTTCCATTTATATCTTGTATTATATATGATGTATATCCATTCATGGCTTTCTTTTAATGCATTGTCTACATATTTGAAGCTAATTTCCTATATAATAAAAGCAGATTATGAAAATTGACTGAACGGCCAACAGCAGAACAACCATCCAAACGACCACCCGGGACCACGCTATGACACCCACTGGCGCCAGGCTAGCCAAGGCGTGTGTGATGTGATTGGTCGGGGGTCCAGCCATTGCCCCATGATTACCCCGCAGAGGGAGGCCCAGGCCACCGGCCGGCGGGGCAATCAAACAGGGGGCTCCACAATTACCCCCAAAGAGGGAGGCCCAGGCCACCGACCAGTGGGCTGTGGCAGGTGGGCAGGGCCTCCCTTTGTGAGGGAAGCCCGGGTCCCGGGTGCCAGAGGGAAGCCACTGCCAGCAGCTGGGGAAAGGAAGGTCTACTCTTACACAAATTTTGTGCATCGGGTCTCTAGTTTATATATAAAATCTGAACATTATTGTTTCTTTCCTCTAATCACATTGACTACACTTTCCAATAGGCTATTCGGTATTAATAATAAAAACCCTAGTTAGTCTTCCTGACTTTAGTGGTAATTCACATGTTAATATATTATGCATGATCCTAGGTTATGAATTAATATGTTTTTACATACATTCTTATTTAAGGGCTTGTAAATCTAGAATGCATTTCATTTTTTAAACTTCATTAAATAAATTTTAAAGAAATTATTGAGTTTTATGTTGATTCATTAATATGACAAACTATATTAATATATTTCCTAATATTGAACCATGTTTACAATTTTGGATTAAACCTTTTCTTGTATTTTTAGAAATAATTTTATGCTACTATTAATAGTGAGATTGGTTTTAGTATTTTCTTATTCTAATAAGATTATAAATGCATTATTAATGTTTTCTGGTTTCAAAAACTAAGTTAGAAGCTTTTAAATATACTTTTTTTTCCCTAGAAAACTTAAAAAAAAATACTACAATTAAAAGTTAGGTCGAAACCTGTTTGGCTCAGTGGATAGAGTGTCGGCCTGCGGACTCAAGGGTCCCAGGTTCGATTCCGTTCAAGGGCATGTACCTTGGTTGCAGGCACATCCTCAGTAGGGGGTGTGCAAGAGGCAGCTGATCAATGTTTCTCTCTCATTGATGTTTCTAACTCTCTATCCCTCTTTCTTCCTCTCCGTAAAAAAATCAATAAAATATATTAAAAAAAAAAGTTTGGTAGATGTTTTGTAGAATTTCTCTTATGAAACTATTTGTGTGAATGTCAAGCTGTTATCAAGAGCATTTTATTTTATTTTTTTATTTTTTTTCCCAATTTTTTTTATTAAGGTATTATATGTGTACATATCTTACCATTGCCCCCCCACCCCACTCCCATATATGCCCTCACCCCCCAGAGTTTTGCGTCCATTGGTTATGCTTATATACAAGCATACAAGTCCTTTGATTGATCTCTTATCTTCCCCACCTCTCCCTAACCTTCCTGTAATTTGACAGACTGTTTGATGCTTTACTGCCTCTGTAGCTATCTTTTTGTTCAAGTTTTTAATGTTCTTTATTATCCATAATTGAGTGAGATCATGTGGTATTTTTCTTTCACTGACTGGCTTATTTCACTTAACATAATGTTCTCCAATTCCATTCAGGTTGCTGCAAATGGCAAGAATTCCTTCTTTTTTATGGCAGCATAGTATTCCATTGTGTAGATGTACCATAGTTTTCTGATCTAGTCATCTGCTGATGGGCACCTAGGCTGTTTCCAGATCTTAGCTATTGTAAATTGTGCTGCTATGAACATAGGGGTGCATATATCCTTTCTTATTGGTGTTCCCAGTTTCTTAGGATATATTCCTAGGAGTGGGATTACTGGGTCAAATGGGAGTTCCATTTTTAGTTTTTTGAGGAAACTCCATACTGTTCTCCACAGTGGCTGCACCAGTCTGCATTCCCACCAGCAGTGCACGAGGGTTCCTTTTTCTCCGCATCCTCGCCAACACTTGTCATTTGTTGATTTGTTGATGATAGCCATTCTGACAGGTGTGAGATGATAGCGCATTGTTGTTTTGATTTGCATCTTTCAGATAATTAGTGACGTTGAGCATGTTTTCATGTGTCTCTTGGCCTTCCTTCTGTCTTCTTTTGAAAAGATTCTATTTAGATCCGTTGCCCATTTTTTAATTGGATCATTTATCTTCCTTTTATTAAGTTGTATAAGCTGCCTGTAGATGTTGGAGATTAAACCTTTATCAGTGATGCCATTTGCAAATATGTTCTCCCATGCAGTGGGCTTTCTTGTTGTTTTGTTGATAGTTTATTTTGCTGTAAAAAAGCTTTTTATTTTGATGTAGTCCCATTTGTTTATTTTCTCTTTAGCTTCCATTGCCCTAGGGGCAGTATCGGTGAAGAAGTTCTTTTGACATATGTCTGAGATTTTGCTGCCTGTGGATTCCTCTAGTATTTTTATGGTTTCCCATCTTATGTTTAAGTCTTGTATCCATTTTGAGTTTATTTTTGTGTATGGCGTAAGTTGGTGATCTAGCTTCATTTTTTTGCATGTGTCTGTCCAATTTTCCCAACACCATTTATTGAAGAGACTGTCTTTATTCCATTGTATGTTCATGCCTCCTTTGCCAAATATTAATTGAGCATAGTGGTTTGGATCAATATCTGGATTCTCTATTCTGTTCCATTGATCTATATGTCTGTTCTTGTGCCAGTACCATGCTGTTTTGAGAACAGTGGCTTTGTAATACAGCTTGAAATCTGGTATTGAGATCCCTCCTACTTTATTCTTCTTTCTCAGGATTGCTGTGGCTATTCGGGGTCTTTTTTTATTCCAGATGAATTTTTGGAGAGTTCTTTCAAGGTCTGTGAAATATGCCATTGGTATTTTAATGGGGAGTGCATTGAATCTATAGATTGCTTTGGGTAGTATGGACATTTTAATGATGTTGATTCTACCAATCCATGAACATGGTATGTTCTTCCATCTGTTTACGTCTTCCTCTATCTCTTTTTTCAGTGTCCTGTAGTTTTCCATGTATAGGTCTTTTACCTCCTTAGTTAAGTTTATTCCTAGGTATCTTAATTTTTTTGGTGCGATGATAAATGGGATTGCCTTTTTAGTCTCTCTGTCTGTAATTTCACTATTGGTGTATAGAAAGGCCATAGATTTCTTGGCATTAATTTTGTATCCTGCTACATTGCTGAATTCATTTATTAAGTCTATCAGTTTTTTGACGGAGTCTTTCGGGTTTTTTATGTACAATATCATGTCATCTGCAAATAAAGACAGCTTTACTTGTTCTTTTCCAATTTGGATGCCTTTTATTTCTTTTTCTTGTCTAATTGCAATAGCTAATACTTCCAGTACTATGTCAAACAGGAGTGGTGAGAGTGGGCATCCCTGTCTTGTTCCTGTTCTTAGGGGAAATGTTTTTAGTTTTTGTCCATTGAGTATGATGTTTGCTGTGGGTTTATCATATATAGCTTTTATTATGTTGAGGTATGAGCCTTCTATTCCCACCTTGTTGAGAGTTTTTATCAAGAAAGGGTGTTGGATTTTGTCAAATGCTTTTTCTGCATCAATTGATATGACTATGTGATTTTTATCTCTCAATTTGTTTATGTGATGTATCACGTTTATTGATTTGCGGATATTGTACCATCCTTGCATTCCTGGGATAAATCCTACTTGGTCATGGTGTATGATCTTTCTGAGGTACTGCTGGAGCCAATTTGCTAGAATTTTGTTGAGGATTTTGGCATCTATGTTCATGAGGGATATTGGTCTGTAATTCTCTTTCATTGTGTTGTCTTTATCTGGTTTTGGTATTAGGGTGATGCTGGCTTCATAGAAGGAGCTTGGAAGTGTTCCTTCCTCTTGAATTTTTTGGAATAGTCTGAGGAGGATAGGTTTTAGTTCTTCCTTGAATGTTTGGTAAAACTCTCCTGTGAAGCCGTCAGGCCCCGGGCTTTTGTTTGCCGGAAGCTTTTTGATGACTGCTTCAATTTCGTCCATAGTTATTGGCCTATTGAGCTGTTGAGATTCTTCTTGATTGATTTTTTGGAAGGTTGTATTTTTCTAGGAATATGTCCATTTCCTCCAGGTTTTCCAGTTTGTTGGAATAGAGCTGTTCGTAGTATTTTGTAACAATCCTTTGTATCTCAGCGGGGTCTGTTGTTATTTCACCTCTTTCATTTCTGATTTTGTTTATTTGGGTCCTCTCTCTTTGCTTCATGGTGAGCCTGGCTAGAGGTCCATCAATCTTGTTTATCCTTTCAAAAAACCAGCTCTTGGTTTTGTTGATCTTTTGTATTGTTTCTTTTGTCTCTATGTCATTTATCTCCGCTCTGATCTTTGTTATTTCCTTCCTTCTGGTTACACTGGGCTTTTCTTGCTGCTCTTTTTCTAGCTCTTTGAGTTGTAGGGTTAGGTAATTTATTACCATTGTTTCTTGTTTTTTGCAATAGGCTTGTAGAGCTATGAACTTCCCTCTCAAGACTGCTTTCGTTGTGTCCCATAGATTTTGGATTGTTGTGTTTTCATTGTCATTTGTTGCCATGATGTTTTTTATTTCTTCTTTGATCTCTCTGGTGACCCAGTCCTTGTTTAATAGCATGCTGTTTAGTCTCCATGTGTTTGATTTCTTTGGATTGTATTTATTGTAGTTGATTTCCAGTTTTATGCCACTGTGATCTGAGAAGATGCTTGATATAATTTCTATCTTCTTGAATTTGAAGAGACTTTGCCTGTGACCCAGCATATGGTCTATTTTTGAAAATGACCCATGTGCACTTGAGAAGAATGTATATTCTGTGGCTTTGGGGTGAAATGTTCTGAAAATGTCAATTAATTCCATCTGGTCTAGTGAGTCATTTAGAATTGCTGTTTCTTTGCTGATTTTTTGTTTAGAGGATTTGTCCAATGGTGATAGTGGGGTATTAAAGTCTCCTACTATGATTGTATTGCTATTAATCTCTCCCTTGATATCCTCCAGGAGTTTTTTTATGTATTTGGGTGCTCCTATATTGGAAGCGTATATGTTTACCAGAATTATTTCTTCTTGTTGGATTTCTCCCTTTAGTATTATGAAGTGGCCTTCTTTATCTCTTGTTATGGCATTTACTTTGAGGTCTAATTTGTCAGATATAAGTATTGTTACCCCAGCTTTTTTTTCATTTCCATTTGCCTGAAAGATATTTTTCCATCCCTTCACTTTCAATCTGTGTGAGTCTCTTGTTCTGAGGTGGGTCTCTTGTAGACAGCATATATATGGGTCATGTTTTTTTATCCATTCAGCCACTCGATGTCTTTTGATTGGAGCATTTAGTCCGTTTACATTTAAAGTTATTACTGAAAGGTATTTGTTTGTAGTCATATCTATTTTTGTGTCTATATTCCTTCTTGCCTGTTTATTTCTTCTTTTTACAGTATTCCCTTTAGCAATTCTTGCATTGCTGGTTTGGTGGTGATAAACTCCCTGAGTCTTTTTTTGTCTGCGAAGCTCCTGATTTCCCCTTCAATTTTGATTGATAGTCTTGGTGGATATAGTATTCTTGGATTTAGTCCTTTGGTTTGCAACACTTTGTATACCTCCTTCCATTCACTTCTAGCTTGTTGTGTTTCTGTTGAGTAATCATTTGACAATCTGATGGGTGTTCCTTTGTAGGTAACTCTCTGTCTCTCTCTTGCCGCCTTTAAGATTCTCTCTTTTTCATTTATATTTGCCATTGAAATTATGACATGTCTTGGTGTGGGTCTTTTGGGGTTGATCCTCCTTGGGACTTTCTGTACTTGCGTAACTTTTATCTTTCCCATATCCGGGAAGTTTTCTGTCATTATTTCTTCAAATAGATTTTCTAATCCCTGCTGCTCTTCTTGTCCTTCTGGCAGCCCTATTATACGCATGTTACTTCGTTTCATGTTGTCCCGAAGCTCCCTTAGGCTTTCCTCCTGCTTTTTAATTTTTTTCTCCAATTGCTGTTCAGATTGAGCTTGTTTCTGTACCTGATCTTCTAACTCACTAATTCGGTCCTCTGCTTCTTGTAGTCTACTGTTGAAACTTTCCATGGTGTTTTTGATTGTAGCTATATCACTTTTCATTTCTTCCTGATTCTTGCATAAGTTGTTGATTTTCTCATCCATCCGATGTATAAATTCCACGACCATTGCTCTGAACTCCTTTTTGGTCATGTTGCAAGCTTCAGTTTCACTAATTTCCTTTCTTGGCGACTCCACATTTTCTTTCCTCTGTGAGTTATTTCGTTTCCCCATTCTGGCTATCACCAGAAAGCTCAATCTTCCGTTTGTGTGGACCTCGGCCGTGCGCTGTGGGGACTTCGCTCCACCCGAGTTTCACTGAAGTTCTTTGACACTAGGACGTGTGGCTGCCTTTGGTTGGTGGGAACCAGACTTGCCCAGGGTCAGTGTCCCCAGTGTTCCGTGTGGTCTCGTGTGCACACTTAGAATCAGGGGCCCTGTCAGCACCACACTGTTGGTATGTGCCGAAAATGAGGTCCTTAGCATGTGCCAGGAGTCAGAGTTTCCCTGTGTCTGCACCAAGAATCGAGTGTCAGTGTCCCTGTTGCCTTGTGCGGTTTTTCGTTGAGAATCAGGGTCCCTGTGTGTGCATGCACCAACAATTGGGGTCATTGGCTCTTAGTGTGAATGCCCTGTGAGTCAGGGATCCCAGGCAGCTGTGTCCGGCGTGCCAAATTCCCTGAAGTGGAGCTGCGTCCTGTGTGTGCTCTCTCTACTGAGCCAAACCGGCTTGGGCGCACACTCTCAAATCCCTGAAGGTGAGCTGCCTCCGTGCACTCTCCCAGAATCCTCGAAGAGGGTCAGAGTCCGTCCTGCGCGCCAAATTCCCCAAAGGGAAGCCCCTCTGTGCACGCTCTAAGATTCCCCCAAGGGGAGCTGTGACCTGCAAGCCAAATTCCCCCCAATTCCCCGAAGGGGAGCCCTCTGTGCGCACTGACAGATTTCCCAGAAGGTGAGCTGCTTCTGTCCTGCGCGCCAAATCCCCTAAGGCGGAGCGCGTCCCTGAGCAAAGCTCTGCAGCTTGGGCGAGGGGTGTGTCTATCAGTTACTAAGGCGCTATCAGCGCACGCCTGTGGGGAGGGAGACAGGCTCTTTGACTCACGGGAATCTGCCGGGAAGTCTGAATTCTTGTTGTTTCTTCCTCTGAAGCTGTGATAGCAGTTCTCTGTCCCCAGTGGCTGCAGGTTCCTGGTTTGTGTCAGAAGCCAGTATCCGAGTCTCAGGCAGCTCTGTTTCTCAAGATGGTGTGGTCTCCGCGTCCGCACCAGCCGCCGAGAAGTGTCCGCTTTGTGAGCGGGGCTCCGCCGTCTAGGACTGCCCGGTTAGGCAGCCCCTTGGAAGACCTGCAGAATCTAACTGACCCTAGCTCATACCCACACACACACCACACACCACACACGTCTACACATCTACACTCTCCAGTATGGATTCCTCACTCACACTCTCTCTCTCCCTACCTTCTTGCCGGTCGCCATCTTTTTTTCCTATCAAGAGCATTTTAAACTAAAGCTTTGAAATTAAGATATATATTTTTTTGTTTTTAAAAGTATTATATATAGTATTATACATGTCTCCCTTTTCCCCCATTGACTTCTCCCCTTTCACCCCCACTCCCCAGCACATGTCATTGCAAAAATATAATGAGTGCAATCAGGTTAGCATTGATTGTCTCTGATATTCTGTTTAGTTATATCTCCAGTTCTTCTTAAGTATGATATTTAGATATTCTTTAAGTTGAATGCTTCAACTATAATTATTTTCACCTAAAACTGTAATACTTATTTTCATGTGGATTTTAAAGTCATAGACTTTTGTGGACATTTAAATATGTATATTTTTTCATATTTATTCTAAATAAATCCTGACTTGCATTCCCTAGAGCATTTGAAAGTTACTCTCTTAAACGAAATTCACATTATTTATTTGCTTGTATCTCAAGGAGGCGAATTTCATAAAAGAAAGCAATTTCAGAACTGCGGCTCTTCTTGAAACTACATATGAGAAATTCCCAGAAATGCATGGATTAAATATGATAATTCTGAATTACATGATCTTCTACACTATTTTCTCAAAGACACTCATTTTATATAGATAAATTGGTATATTTTTATCAATATTTTGTAATATCTATGCCCTAATAAGATGTAAGAAATAACACTATAATACAAGTTTTAGAAGGTTTCTACAATTTAAACTCTATATTTGTAATTTTTTTCTTTTGTTTCTTTAAAAGTTGAGTGATATTCACATGACCTCACTCATTTGTGGAATATAATGAACAACATAAACTGATGAACAAAAATAGAACCAGAGTCATAGACACATCGAACAGACTGTCCAACCTATGAGGGAAGGCGGGGTAAGAGATCAACCAAAGGACTTTTATGTATGCATATGAGCATAACCAGTGGACACAGACAGTGGGGGTGGGGTGGGAGGGTTAGAACATGTGCTGAGGGTGGGGGTGGCCGGGGAGAGGTCATGGGGGAAAAAGGAGAATTATGCAATACTTTAAACAATAAAGAACTTAAAATTAAAAAAATAAAGCTGAGTGATATATATAACAATTTGGCTTATGTTTTTTATTCTTGGCCAAAGTTATAAGATACTAGAGGCCCAATGCACGACATTCGTGTAAAAGTAGGCCTTCCTTTCCCCAGCTGCTGGCATAGGCTTCCCTCTGGTACTGGGACCCTGTCTTCACTTGGGCCGCCGGCAGGCACCCAGGAAAGGTCATTTGGAAGGACATCCTGTCTAATTAGCATATTATGCTTTTATGATTATAGATTAAATTTAATCCATACATTGGATTGTAAAGCATAGGACAATTAAAAGGAGAAATGGACACATAAATGTTAGCCCAGAATTGGTATGCTTTTCATTTACCATAATTGGTAAACACTGTAGGTATTTACCACAGTGGTTATAATCCCCTCTGCCCTATTCTGATAAGAAACAGATTAGCTACATTTTAACTTTCCTCTCCTTTTCAGAATCTGTTTTCTAATTTTGAAGAAGACAAAACAGACATCTTAAGAGTCATACCATTGCCCCTAAAATGCCCACAAACAATCCTAGAATAATTACTTAAGCATCTGTTTTACAAAACAAGTGTAAAAAAATGAATTTATTAATATGGATAAAAGGTGTTAACATATTTCTCATTTCTCTAGAATGTTGACTTCCAAATAAATTTTCATTTTTTATATATTCCAGTGAAGGGGTTCTTGCCCCACTTCAAGATAGAAGTCAAGATAGAGGAAAATGGGTTCAAAAGAAGAAGTTTACTGAAACAAGGTGGAGGGAAAGGAGAAAGGAAGGGAGCTTGCCACATCAAGGGTGCACACACTAATGAAGAATATGGCTCCCCATCTGCTGGGGGGTCAGGCTTATGCGGGCTGGGTTCTTCACACAGGCACAGAACAGATTTATTTGCTTACATGCCCCGGTGAGCGGCCTTGCAGAGGCGCATAGCTGGGCTCTTTGCTTTCCAGGTTCCTGCCAGTGGGCTAGTATGAAGGACCCGTGCAGGCACAGAGCTGAGCTCTTTGGGAAGGGTCCGAAGAGAAAGTTTTAAACTGATCTAGAAGAGCCTTAAACAAATAACTGAAGCGCATTCCCACTTTTGCACCACGGTGAAGATATAGGCCCATCCAGTAAGAACACTAGACATTGTGCTGGGGGTATTGCTTAGCGCTACCTTCCTGAAATTCTACCAGAAAGGGCGTAGTCAAATCAGTTCCTAGTGAACAAGTGAAATTGTCACGTTGTGGTTCTTATGCTAGCTGTTGCTAATAGTGAGCAACCCGGTGAAAGAGGTTTTTTGTTTCTTTTTTTTGGTTAATATATTTTATTGATTTTTTACAGAGAGGAAGGCAGAGGGATAGAGAGTTAGAAACATCCATCAGCTGCCTCCTGCACACCTCCTACTGGGGATGTGTCCGCAAGCAAGGTACATGCCCTTGATCGGAATCGAACCTGGGAACTTTCAGTCCGCAGGCCGATGCTCTATCCACTGAGCCAAACCCGTTAAGGCTGAAACAGATTTTTTAATCTTGAGGTCACTGGTCACTAAAACAACCATGGAGTGAAGGCGAGTGTTATCCCAGTGTGTTAGCTCTACATTGACATGAAACTCGACAGGTTCTCACACCGTTTTATATTTTATTTAACGTAACCTTTCCAAGAGTAATGCTACTGGTATGCTCTGTTCTGTGAGTGTACTACTAATCACTAGTTTATGATACTCATTAAAAGTACAAGGTAAAGTGAAATTTTATTACAGATTAGAATCATGCGCAGAGAAAGCTAGTACAGGATATTAGTGAACAATTCCTGATTTTTATAATAAGTGTGTAAAATAATTTTCTCTTAAATTCTAAAGCATGTACCAAACATTCGAATGCAAAACCCAAAACTCCATCTAGTGGAATATTATAATATTCAAATTTGGGTTTTGAAAATTTGATTCAAACTGTTCAAGATAGCCCTAGCTGGTTTGGCTCAGTGGATAGCGCCTTGGCCTGAGGACTGAAGGGCTTGATTCCAGTCAAGTGGGAGGCATGGCGGGGGAAGCCGATCAATGATTCTCTTTCATCACTGATGTTTCTATCTCTTTTTCCCTGTCCCTTCCTCTCTGAAATCAATAAAAATATATTTTAAAAAAACAAAACTGTTCAATAAATTTAATGATAATAATGATACATTTGGAAGCCCCTTCAACTAGACATGAGGATGTAATCCTAGTTCTGAAATGCTGACATTTCTTGCAAATATCATGGATTTTTGAAAAACCATGAAAGTAAGACCAATCTTTAAAATAATATTTTCTCTAATAAAAGAATGCTATTATGGTTAATATATTGGAGGGTCAGAATAGGTGTGTAGATGACTATGCCTCACAACATTAAAAATAATGAGAAAGGTTTATCACCATGGGATTCTAGTATCCTGATTTTCTCTCAAGTGGGAGAGAAGGCATATATCATTGGTCTGTATTATGATATAGCTTTAAACATAACTATTGTTATTTAAAGACACACCTCCCTTAACCCCCAACCTCCCAATTAATTCTAGAATGTGTTTAACTCAAATCCATTCAAATATGGGGCTTGAAAACGTGATGTGCTGGAGATGTGCATACTTTTAGATACCTCTGACATAAGGAATATCATACATTCATTAATATAGTAAACTAGAGGCCTGGTGCACAAAATTCGTACAAGGAGCTCAGCTCTCGCAGCTGCGGCAGCTTGCCTTGGCCCTTGCAGCCCCGGCTTCATCCGGAAGGTCGTCTGGAAGGTCATTTGGCTGTCTGGTCTAATTAGCATATTATGCTTTTATTATTATAGATTACCTATTAATCTGCAACACTGACACACTATATTTTTAAAAATTAAATTTATTGGGGTGACATTGGTTAATAAGATTATACAGATTTCAAGTGTATATTTCTGTGATACATGATCTGTGGTATACTGTGTTGTGTGCCCATCATTCACAGTCAAATTATCTCTATTTTCATATTAATCGATAATTACTTCTTTTTGTTAATCCTCACCTGAGGGGATTTTTCCATTGAGTTGGAAGGGAGGGGGAGAGACAGAAAGAGAGAAACACTGATGTGAGAGAGATACATCCATTGATTGCCTCCCACATTTGCCCTGAACAGGACTGAGGATTGAGCCTGCAACCCAGGTATGCGCCCTTGACCAGAATTGAACCTGAGGGACAAAATTGTGTCCACTGAGCCAAACCGGCTTAGACGATAATAACTTTTTAATGTCATAATAAGAAGTAAAGAAAAGAAAATGATTAAAATAGTGTTGTTATTTGAATTGTTTACTATAATTCTGACATGATGTGTAATATCATAATACTGTTTTACAATCAAATAGTAAATAAGAAATAATCCTTTAAATAGATTTTCTAGAATGCATTCTCTATATTTCTTGTCAATCCTTATTAGATGAACAATTTTCATGGTACATTGGCAACATGGCAAAAATGACAAAAATAATACTTCCTCCCTGCTAATGACAACTTTCATCTTGAGAAAGAACAAATACATAAACCAAAATTAGCATATTAAAAGAAGATGCAGGATAATAAATGACAGAAAAGGAGAAAGAGACAAGAACAATGTGGATGGAAAAACTGCAATTTAATATTATGCTCTAATACCTCACACATCAAATTGCAAACATGAAGGCACATATTAAAATGTCTTCATTCTAATATGAAATGACAAAGTAAAACACAACATCCAGCCTTACAGAAACAGCAACCTTACTCATTACATTACACTCATAATAGCTCTTGTATATTCCTGTTAGTTTTCAAAATGTTCTGTGGGAAAGATATTATAAATGGAATCAAGGTAGGCTAACTTTGAATGTCTGTACATCAGGGAAAATCGAGAATTTAATTTATAATTCTCCTGACAAATATATTCATTTTAAATAACTTTTGGTATTTTAGTATTTAATTTTTTATCCTACCTGTTAATTTCTTGTATAAATTGTTCATTGAATTTGCATACATAGACTCTTTTTGCATCCAAGTACTCATATTTCCTTTATTTTTATATATGTTGAGCATAATGGCTTGGGTCAATTTCTGGGTTCTCTGTTCTGTTCCATTTATCTATATGCCTGTTCTTGTGCCACTACCAGGCTGTTTTGAGCACAGTGTCTTTGTAGTATAACTTGGAATCTGATATTGTGATCTCTCCTATTTTGTTCTTCTTTCTCAAGATCACTGCCACTATTCAGTCTTTACTGGTTCCATGTGCATTTTTGGAGTATTTGTTCTAGATCTGTGAATATGCCATTGGTATTTTAATAGGGATTGTGTATATTTTATAATTGTTAGGATGGTAATTTTAATATTATTGAAAATTCATCATTTTTATGCATTCTTTAATTTTTTCAAACCATATAAAGTAATATGTTCTACCCAACTGTGAATTAATAAAGACTTGATCAATCCCTTTTAAAAAATGGATTTCATGCTTTTATATGAAATTTTTATTTCAGAAATGGACTTAAAATCTTCAAATCTTATCATGGATGAAGACAAGTGATAAGGTATCAATCCAAAAATAGAGACATTTTGGCAACTAAATTGGTTCAAAAATATCTAAATGAGGTCAATGGGGAAAAAAGGAGACATATGTAATACCTTAAACAATAAAGAAATTAAACAAATCCTATATAATAAAAGGGTAATATGCAAATAGACCAAACAGCAGAACAACAAAACAATCAATCAAAGCATAATATGCTAATGATATGCTAAGGCTGCTCAACCACTCGCTATGACGTGCACTTTCCACCAGGGGGCAGTTAGCTGGTCAACCAGTCTTTATGACATGCACTGACCAGGGAGCAGATGCTCTGACTGGTAGGTTAGCTTGCTACTGGGTTCTGGCCGATTGGGACTGAGCGAGATGGGCCGGACATGCCCTGGAGCCCTCCCGCAGTGTCTCTCAGGCCCAACAGTGCACCGTAGGGGTCCCTCAGCCTGGCCTGCACTCTCTTGCAATCCGGGACCCCTTGGAGTATGTCAGAGAGCCAGTTTCAGCCCTATCCCACAGGCCACTCCCCTTGGGAGGGTGCCAGACTCAGGGCTCATGGCTAGTGAGCACTGCTGTGGCAGCGCAAGCCTCTCCTGATCATGGACTGGTGGGGCCGGGATGAGCTGGAGTGGCAGGTAGGAGCTACAGGCAGCATTGGACTGCAGGTTTCGGCCTGATCCCTGCAGGCCACCCAGAAGGACCCCACCTGTGCATGAATTTGTGCACTGGGCCTCTAGTGAGTAAATAAAAACCTATTAGAATGTTGAAAATTGCCTAATATTTTGTTGTTACACTGTTTCTTAGTGACATAAATTGTCATTTTAATATTCTAAAACTGTGATGGAATAAATTTGGGCTCATGAAGCTACTCCTACCATAATTTTTGTTAATGTTTCTCTTGTTTGAAAAATAGTTTTTCAAGGTTTGAAGTTATTTACAGATTTGGAAATATATGTTTTACAGATTAAATTATCCCCTCAAAATTCATATATTGAACACCTCACCCCCACTGCAGGTATATTTGGAGATAGGGTCTTCGAATGGTAATTAGGTTTAGATGAGGTCATGAGACTGGGACCTTCATGATGGGATTGGTACCCTTATTAGAAAGAACACTAACTAGCTAGTTTTCTTTCCCTCTGTCTCTCCCCAATGGCATGCACTCAGGAAAGGCCATGTGCAACCCCAGGAGAGAGCTCTCAACAATGATTTTGGACTTTCAGTCTTCAATACTGTAAGAAATAAATTCATGTTTTTAAGATACCCAGTCTATGATATTTTGCTATAGCAACCAGACACAACTAATATAATATTCATTTATTATAAAAGCTGTAGAAGCACTATTTATAATCTCATGTCTACTATAAGGATCTTTTTTTCTGGGCTTCATAAAAGTTATCTCTAACTAACAACTCTAGAACTAAAGAGTTACACTGTAGTTTGAAAGATCCTATAGGAACATGTTATAATTGCCAACTTATATAGCAACTAGAGTGAGAAAAAATAGTTATCTATACTAATAAGTTGGGCCTCAGAAGGGAGGGTAGGGGAAGGTGGGGGTAGGGGGAGAGATCAACCAAAGGACTTGTGTGCATGCATACGAGCCTAACCAATGGTTAAGGACAACAGGGGGGTGGGGGAATCCGTGGGGAGGGGTGTGGGATGGGAATGAAGGGATGAGGACAAATATGTGACACCTTAATCAATAAAGAAATAAAAAAGTAAATAAAAAATAAATAAAAAAATACTAATAAAAGAGAAACATGCAAATTGACCATCACTCTGCTACACCCAACAGCCAATCAGGAGCGAGTATGCAAATTAACCCAACAAAGATGGTGGTGGCCACGGAGCTGGAGCAAGCAGGAGGCTTGGGTTGCCCTGGTGATGGAGGAAGCCAAGCTTCCCACCCGCCTTGGCCGGCCCTGGCTTCTGCTCAATGCTACAAAGTTTCAATTATAGAAGATAAATAAATCCCAGATACCTGCTTCCAGCCAGCCCTGGCCTCCACTCAAGGAGGCACTGAAAAAAAAAAAAAAAGGAGGGGCTGGGAACTTGGGTTGCCGGGGGGTGTGGCCAGCCTGCAAACAGCCATCAGCCCCTCACCCAGGCTGGCCAGGCACCCCAGTGGGGAAACCCACCCTGAAGGGGGTGTGGCCAGCCTGAAAACAGCCCTCAGCCCCTCACCCAGGCTGGTCACACCCCCATGTCCCGATCCCTGTTAACAGGCAGTCGAACATCCCTTGAGGGGTCCCAGATTGGAGAGGGTGCAGGCTGGGCTGAGGGACACCCCCCCCACACACATGCACGAATTTCGTGCACTGGGCCTCTAGTATAAATATATATGTACAAATGCTGATAAAAGTTTCAACTCTTTTACTCTATCTCCATTTAGAAGTCAAGTAAAATAGAGATATACATTGAGTGGCCAGATTATTATGATCTCTGAACACATAATAATCTGGCCACTCAGTGTGTGTGTGTGTGTGTGTGTGTGTGTGTGTGTGTGTGTGTGTGTGTGTGTATTAGAGACCCAGTGCATGAATTTGTGCATAGGTGGGGTCCGGCCAGCCTGGCCAGGCATAGGGGAAATGGGCAGTTGGCCGGACTGCCTGCTGGTTGAACTGGTCCAGGGGACAATTTGCACATTAGCCTTTTATTATATAGGATATACACTGAGTGGCCAGATTATTATGCGTTCAGAGATCATAATAATCTGGCCACTCAGTGTATATACATGTATATCGTTGTATGTGTGTATATTCACTACAAATTCTAGTATCACAATTTATCATTTCTTGTAGATTTTACTTTGTTTGGATTACTGATACAATTATTTCATAACTATTTAAAATAGTTTTTATATTATTTTTCATGTCAACCATTCATGTTTGTTTGACCATCTATGATAATCTGTCTTATACAGCTATTAGAAAATTGAATAAATCAAATGAGAACATAAATTATATGTATTACTATACCTGGTCAAATAAATAAAATATCTGGGATTATGTCCATTTTTAAAAAACTGAAAACATGTTATGTATACACTACTATGCTTGCTACAAAAAAAATCATATCACATAATTTGAAAGCATGCTGCTATAATCAAAGATCTTGTTATTTAACTGAAGAAACAGTTTTATAGTAATTCTTCTAAACCCTCGTTTAAGAAAATAATTATAACGGTAAAGAAAAAATAGAGTTATTAGATTATGAAGCTGTAATCTTTGGACACTAATTGCATTTTTATGAGCAATAAATTAAATCAATTTTTTTATGTCTAAGAACAAGAAAATTGTATTTATATATAAAACATATTAAATCAGATTAACTGTTAATGATTCGTTCATTGTTAATAGTTAATTAATGATCAAATAATAGCCATTGTTTAGTTATTATGACAAAATGGTCACTAAATCAATCCTCAGTTCATAAATCATTTTGCTAGGCATTCCACATACTATCCCCTATTTTGTCCTCACACAAACATCAAACTGGAAAATATTATACCCATTTGAAAATAGAAAAACAGTTTCAAAGTAATTAAAGAACTTGACCTATTAATGTAGAGGCATGGTTTATACCTTGTTTTCTCAGAATCAAAAGCCTGCTATAGAAAAACAGCAAAAAGTTGCACAATTAGATTTAAATTAAGGTTTAAAAAAATCTCTTAAAGGTTAGTGTTCCCAGAGTTATATCCGAGATCCATCTCTTCTTTGCTGTCTTTGTGGCAAAGTATACAATTTCTTCACTGCTTCAATTACCTTTATGTATTCAACCCTAAATCATCACTTTTGTTGTCCAGCCACACATATCCAACTTGTATCCATATCTCAACTTGGAGATGCCTATTACTTAATTGACCTTAGCTGTTATTCTCCCAACCTGCTCATTCTGTGTTAATATATCATTCATAATTCTACCACCTACCCATTTTGCAAGGAAGAACCCATGATATCAACACTTATTTCTCTTTGTCTACCATTTTCACTGTGTTTAGTTGACTCCAACTTCTCCTTATTTTATTATTAATCTTTCCCATCCTCTTTATGACAACAGCAAATACCCTAGTTTAGGTCATTAATACCTGTGGGCTGAATTATAACAACAGCTGAATGTAATTCTGCCTACCATGAGTCCATACTGAATTCAGAATGAACTTTATAAAGCAAAAATCAGATAAAGTTATTCCCTGTGTTAAAAGCTTTCAAAAGCTCTCCTTGTTCTTAATAAAAGTTCACTTTCCTACAAGATTTGCAAAAGTCCTCATTAACTGGTCTCTACTTTCAAGTTACTTCTTGTCCTGATTTAAATTCCATGTTCCAACTCTATTTTACTACATTTAAAATAGAAAATTGGCATGTTCTCTCTTCTCTGTATTTTTTGGCATATGGCAATTTCTCTGCCAGTGCCAGACTTTCCTGCATAACTCTTATTCATTGTATTTATTTCTTATTGCTACTATAAACATAATAAAACCTTAATGACTTAAGCACCACAATTGTATTATCTTATAGCTCTGCATGGCAGAAGTCTGAAATGGGTCTTGGTGAGCTATAATCATGTTATTGGCAGGGTTGCATTGCTTTTGAAGACTTGAGAGAATCCATTTCTTTGCCTCTTAGAAGCTTCTAGAGCCTGCCTTCATTCCTTAGTTTAACTTGTTACTCCATCTTCAAAGTGAGAATTGGCTAGTCCATTCTTTCTTATATCACTTCACTCTGAGGCTGACCATCATGCCTCCCTTGTGTACTTACTAGGATCTTTGTATTTTTTTAAATCAATTATTTTTGTAATCTTTACTGTTGAAAGTATTACATAAGTCCCCTCTTTCCCCCCATTGACCTCTTCCAGCCTGCTCCTGCCCCACCCCCAGGCCTCACCACCCCACTGTCTTTGTCCATGGGTTATGCTTATATGCATACAAGTTCATTCGTTGATCTCTTCCAAACTACCCTCCCCTGCCTTCTCTCTGAGGTTTGACAGTCAGTTCCATGCTTCTATGTGTCTGGGTCTATTTTTGTTTACTTAGGCCCACCCAGACAATGTGAGATAATTTTCCAAAGTCAATTTACTTAATTTAATCATATATGCAAAGTCTCCTTTACCATGTAAGGTACCATGTCCATAGGTTAAGTATAAGTATGTAAACATCTTCAGAGGCTCATTATTTTACCTGCAGAGCTCACTCTTAAATTGTCAGATTAAAGGTAAATTTTCCCCCAAAGCTCCATAATATGGTTACATGCTGCTCCTATATTACCATAACTTATGTTGTTCTAATCATGCAAGAGCAAACAAGACAATCACTGACCTCACATACTTTATTATCTAGTAAAAGATAAAGTAGGTTAAACAAGTATGAATATAAGGACAGGAATTTGACTCATTCACAGGGACTATCAAAATTCATGCCATCTAGTAAATACTTAAATATTTTGAGCAAATGAGAAAAAAAATAGATACAATATTTTTTCTACTTAAATATATCTAATGAAGTTTACAAAGCATCTTCTAATCATTAAACTCATACTTATTTGTAAATATATTTTAACCAATATCATATCCAGCCTTACAGTCCTATTTTGTCTTCTGTTTCATTCTTTGACTCAAGTATATATTTTACCAAAAATACTAATAACTTCATGTATCTGACTCATAAAAATTATTTAATTAGGCAAAAAATAATCATCCCATATAAATTTTCCATATACTTGCAAAGAAAGACATGATAATTAAATTAAGAAAACATTTCACAATAACATGAAAGAATAAATGAAAAAAAACAACAAAAACTAGGCACAAATTTAAAAAAGGAAGTAAAAACTTTCTAATCTGAAAACCACAAAATGTTGATAAAAATTAAACCATATCTAAATGACTGGAAAAACATCCCATGTTCATAATTGAAAGACTTAACTTGTTAAAATAGCAATACTGTTCAAACTTATCTACAGATTCAAAACATTCTCCATCAAAATCCCAACTAAGGTCATTGTAGAAATGGATAAGGTGATTCTAAAATTCATATGGAATTGTAAAAGACCCCATATTTGTAATAGTCAAAACAATCTTGAAAAACAAATACACTGCCTGATTTCAAAGCTTACTACAAAGCAATGCTAATCAAGACAGTGTGGTACTGAATCAAGGATAAAGATGTAGATCAATGAAATCAAATTGAAAATCCAAATTTTCACAAACATATTACCAATTGATTTTCTACAAAATTACCAATACCATCCAAAGGTAAAAGAATAGTCTCTTCAGCAAGTAGTGCTGAACCAACTGAATTGCCACATGCAAAAGTGAAGTTGGACCTTACTTCACACTGTAAAAATTAACTCAAAATTGATCAAAGTCCTAAATGTAACAGCTAAAGCCATAAAACTCCTGGAGGAAAACATAAAGGTAAATTTCTATTACCTTGAATTTAGCAGGATACTTTGAGATGACAAAATCATGGGCAACAAACAAAATAGATAACTTGGGTTCATCAAAATTAAAAACTTAGTACTTTAAAGACAACTACAAAGAAAGTGAAAAGAAAACCCCCAAAATATGATAAAAGTTTACAAATCGTATCTGATAAGGAGCTGGTATCCAGAATACAAGGTGTCCCAGAAATGTATTCACACTTTAACAACTGATAGCTCACTTTTGAAAATAAAATGTATTTTAATAAACACAGCCTTCATAATTATTCAAAGTGTGTGTACACATTTTTGGGACACCCTACATATAAAGAAATTTTACAATTCAATAAGAAAAACGCAAATAACTCAATTGAAAGATAGGCAAATGATCTGAAAAAACAAACAAACATTACTTCAAGGAAGAAATACAAATGGTGAGTGAGTACATGAAAATAAGCTTGGTATCGTTAGCCATTAGGGAAATGCAAATCCATAACCCAGGGAGATGCTACCTCATACCTGCTAGGATGTTTACAGCCATATAGTCGGAAAGAGAGAAAATGGAACACTGACACATTGTTGTTGGAATGTAACATACTAGTAATCCATCTACTTTGGAAGAAAGATAGTCTGGCAATTCCTTTAATGATTAAATACATAAGACCCAAAAACTTTCAAATGAATGTTTATAACAGCATTTTTAGATAGCAAAGAGGTAGAAACAATCCATGTATCCATCAACCGCAGAATGGATAAACAACATATGGTATACCCATACAACATGGTATTCAGAAATAAAAGAAATTAAGTTCAAATACAAGCTACAAGAACATGTAGTAACTGAAAGTAGCCAGTAACAAAATGTCACATTGTATGACCACAGTCACATGAAATGTCCAGAACAGGAAAATATATAGAGACTGAAAGTAGATTAATGGTTGCTTAGGGATGGATGTGGGGATTTGGTGCATAAAGAGGTGATAGTCAGAGTACAGGGTTTCCTTCGGAGGTGATGAAAATCCTATCTAATAAAAGAGTAATATGCAAATTGACCATCACTCCAACACACAAGATGGCTGCCCCCATGTGGTCAAAGATGGCTGCCCCCATGTGGACACAAGATGGCCACCAAAGATGGCCAGCAGGGGAGGGCAGTTGTGGGTGATCAGGCCAGGAGGGGAGAGCAGTTGGGGGGACCAGGCCTGCAAGGAAGGGCAGTTGGGGGCAATCAAGCCTGCAGGGAGGGCAGTTAGGGGTGATCAGGCTGGTAGAGGAGGGAAGTTGGTGGTGACAGGCTTGCAGGGAAAGGCAGTTGGGGGGACCAGGCCTGCAGGGGAGGGCAGTTGGGGGAGGAACCACGCCTGCAGGTGAGGGCAGTTAGGGGTGACCATGCCTGCAGGGGAAGGCAGTTAGGGGTGACCATGCCTGCAGGGGAGGGCAGTTAGGGGTGACCAGGCCTTCAGGGGAGGGCAGTTAGGGGCAATCAGGCTGGCAGGGGAGCAGTTAGGCATCAATCAGGCTGGCAGAGGAATGGTTAGGGGGTGATCAGGCTGGCAGGCAGAAGCAGTTAGGGGCAATCAGGAAGGCAGGCAGGTGAGCAGTTGGGAGCTAGCAGTCCTGGATTGTGAGAGGGATGTCCGACTGCCCATTTAAGCCCGATGCCTACCGGGATCAGGTCTAAACGGGCAGTCGGACATCCCTTGAGAGGTCCCAGATTGGAGAGGGTGCAGGCTGGGCTGAGTACACCCCCCCATGCACGAATTTCATGCACTGGGCCTCTAGTGGTCTATAATTGACTGTGGTGATGGTATCCCTAACCGTGAATATACTAAAGAAACATTAGATTGCAAGCTTTGAATTGTTTGGTATGTGATTTGTATGTCGATAAAACTGTTTGAAATGGTCAATTAATACAAACTTCATTATAAAATAAAAAATATTTAACTCTGTATCTTTCAAATCCTAAAAAATAAAGAAGAAAAATGCATAACAACACCAATATTAAAAGGCAGGGAAAAGGAGACAACTGCAATTATGTCAACATTAAACACATTTGATGAAAAATAAATGTATTCTTCTAAAACACATGTGTTGCTTAACATGCTCAGTGCCTGGGACATCATTGATATCCTATATAATAAAAGGGTAATGTGCAAATAGACCAAACAGAATAACCAAACAACCAATCAAAGTATAATATGCTAATGATATGCTAAGGCTATTCAACCGCTTGCTATGACGTGCACTGACCACCAGGGGGTAGATGCTCCAAGAGGTAGGTTAGCTTGCTGTTGGGATCTGACATATCAGGACTGAGCAAGATGGGCTGGACATGCCCTGAAGCCTCCCATGGTTGCTCCCCTGCCCGATTGTGCACTGGTGGGGTCCCTCAGCCTGGCCTGTGCCCTCTCGAAATCTGGGACCCCTCGGGGGATGTTGGAGAGCCAGTTTCAGCCCAATGCTACAGGCCATTCCCCTTGGGAGGGCACCAGATGCAGGGCTCATGGCTGGCAAGCGCTGCTGTGGCAGCATAAGCCTCTCCCGATCAGGACTGATTGGGTGCGAGCCCATGGCAGGCACAGTGGGGCCGGGATGAGTGGGAACGGCAGGTAGGAGCTGCAGGTGGCATTGGACAGTGGGTTTCGGCCCAATCCTTGCAGGCCACCCAGAGGGACCCCACCCGTGCACAAATTCGTGCATCTGGCCTCTAGTGTTAAAATAAAAGACAAATGGAGACCAGCCTTGAAAATTCCTTGAGCAGACAAAATTAATTTAGTCATATATTCAAAGCTTAATTTTGCTTATTTTGCAAGACTAAATTGACCTGGATTCTCTTTTGTTTGTGTCTTTGGAAATCATAAGCAAAACTTAAATTGTTTCTCAAAATTGAAGTGAGATAACTACTAACCGTTTGATATAACCACTAACCACTATTATTTAAGAAAACTCTAATATTATAACCAGCCACTGCCCCTCACTACAGGAGCTGCTTATAACAGTATACCCCTGAACTTCATCCCATGTTTGCTTTGAGTGCTCCTGGTTTGCAAACCATCTTTTTATTGTGTACCTAATACATTTTTACTAATTACTAGAATGTACCAGGCTGATGAACTTAGTTGAATGGAGATTCCAACTTGCAGCTCTCTCTCTCTCTCATCTCTGTTGCTCTAACACTTTTTCTTTTATTCCTATTTGATTTAATATTATCACTTAGCTATAGAAATTTTATTCTAGTTTCTATAAAATATCTAGTACAAAATATCGTAAGTAATTTTAGAGGGAAAACATGATGCAAACTTTAATTTATCTGAAAATAAAAATATGCCTTAGTTATTGGGGGGAAATTATGGTGAATTTGTGCCTTTTATTCTGTTCCTTATTAGAATGGCTATTATCAACAAGACAAGTAATGCAGTAAGTGTTGGATAAGTTGTGGAGAAAAAGGAACCCTCATTCACAGCAGTGCAAATGTAAATTGCTAAAGCTACTATGAAAAACAGTAAGGAGGTTCCTTAAGAAATTAAGAATAAAGTAATCATATGACCCAACAACCCCTCTTTTGGGTATCTACCTTAAATATTTGAAAACATGTATTCACAATGATATATGCATCTCTAGGCTGATTGCAACCTTATGGATGGTGGCCAAGACATGGAACCAACCAATGACAGGGTAAAGAAGATGTGGTACATATATGCAATAGAATACTACTTAGCCATAAGAAAAGATGAAATCTGCCATTTGTGACAACATGAATGGACCTTGGCAATATCATGTTAAGCAAAATAGGACAGAAAACATTAAGAACCATATGATTTCACTTATATATGGGTTATAAAACTGAAAGCAACAAATAAAACAAAAACTCATAGACACAGACAATAGTATGGTGGTTACCAGAGGGAATGGTAAAGGAGTAATAAAGGGTATAAGGGATCAAGTATAAGGTGACAGAAGGTTTGATTTTGGGTGGTGGACACCCAAGGCAATATGCAGATGATGTATTATAGAATTGTACACTTAAAGCCTACATAATCTCATTAACCATTGCCATTCCAACAAATTCAATTAAAAAAAAAACACAATTATGGAACCTACGGGTCAGTTTCTTTGAGTAGAAGACTCTGAGGCACAATGTAGGAGCAGGAGTTCATTTAGGAAATGAAGAAAGAAGGGAGCTGAGTCAGTCAGAGGAAGAAGTCAAGTTGCAATACACTTACATTGGAGTAGCTCAGCCATCTGTGCAGGGAGTGCTGAAGGTGGGATGACACATCCGAGCTGTTCAAAGACAAGATGAGAAAGTAGGTTATTTTTACCCAGGTGTTGAGCAATCACTGGATGAGAATAAGGGATGGGTTCATGACCTTTGGTGATGACCTTCAGCTGAGGTAATCATGAAACATTATGGAGGTCATCTCTGAAAAGGGTTGACAGCTGAGTGCTGGGTGCCAATAGCAATCCCATTAATTGGGCTAATAAAATATTTTGAAGAACAATGAAGGCATTGTTATCTCAAGACAATTACACTGCTAAAAGAAATATTTATTTCCTTAAATATGGTATTCTAAATATTTAATATAATCTATTTATAAATTAAATAAAACACAAGAATAACTTCATATAGAAATGTTTCTTTTGAAAATTTATCTGTCAATCATATTATTGGTCATTTGAAGGTAAAGTTGCCTTTTCTCTGGTTGCTTTTCAGATCTTCTCAGCAATCCTATATAATAAAGAGGTAATATACAAATTGACCATCACTCTAACACACAAGATGGCCACCACCATGTGGTCAAAGATGGCCACCCCTATGTGTACACAAGATGGCCACCACAAGATGGCCGGCAGGGGAGGGCAGTTTGGAGGGACCAGGCCTGCAAGGGAGGGCAGTTGGGGGCAATCAGGCCTGCAGTGGAGGGCAGTTAGGGGTGACCGGGCCAGCAGGGGAGGGCAATTGGAGGTGACCAGGCCTGCAGGGGAGGACAGTTGGGGATGATTGGGCCTGCAGGGGAGGGCAGTTGGGGGGGACCAGGCCTGCAGGGGAGGGCAGGTGGGGGGGACCAGGCCTGCAGGGGAGGGCAGTTGGGGGTGACCAGGTCAGCAGGGGAGGGCAGTTAGGGGCAATCGGGCCAGCTGCGGAGCAGTTAGGCGTTGATCAGGCTGGCAGGGGAGTGGTTAGGGGGTGATCAGGCTGGCAGGCAGAAGTGGTTAGGGGTAATCAGGCAAGCAGGCAGGCGAGCAGTTGGGAGCCAGCAGTCCTAGATTATGAGAGGGATGTCCAACTGCCCATGTAGGTCCGATCCCCGTGCACGAATTTCGTGCACTCGGCCTCTAGTTTACAATGATTTTCCTAGACGTGATATCCTTTGTACTCATTATATTACAGGTTTGAAGCTACTGTTGAATCACTGATATCTTTCTTCCCTTCACCCTGCCTCATTCCAGTACTAGAAGTATCTCTTAGTACTTTATTTAGGATAACCAACACATTAATTTTTGTCCCAAATGTTTCTCATGTTATTTTCTCCATTTTTCATCCATTTTCTGTTCAGCTTGTACTTTCCTAAATTATAGTTTCCTGATTATCTTTTTTTGTGTGTGTGTGTATGTGTGTGTGTGTTTATCCAATCATCAGTTAAAACCATTTATTGAGTTGGCAATTTCTGTATTTTATTTTCTTATTTCTGGATTATCACATATATGATTTCTTCTGAGTTCTCTCATGAAAGTTTTCATTTTGTTAGGAACAGCTAGTTACAGTTGTTTTAATGTTTTTAGTAAATCCAAATCTTGATCATATATAAGTCTATTTTTATTTTTTGTTGGTTTTAGATAATTCCGTATTATATTTAGATATGTTTTACAGTTTTCTATGTAATGAGAGTTACTGTATACAAAAAAAAAAAATTAGAGGTTGTGAATGATGTTATATTTTTCTGGAAAGAATTTAATTTTCATCTGATAATTATAATAGGTGTTCTAGAGCCTGGAATTCAGACTTCACAGAGACTGGTCTGTTTATGGTTTGATTTTACTAGCAGTGCATAGCTATTTAGGGGGATCAACTAGAGAACTAGGGTATTACTAGAGTTATTCACACTGGTCATGCCCTGAACTCCACTTTTTAAAGTCTAAACACTGTAAGAAAACCAAAGATTCTGCTAGTTTTCAGACTCAGCTTCAGCTTATATTTGCTTTCTTGGTCTTTTATTCCATATAGATGAAAATATGAAACTGCCTTAAGAGGGTAAATGGTATGGAATAATGAGCTATCCTCTGTTAGTCTTGTTTCTTCAGAATCTGGGCCCCCTCAGCTTTTGCCTGGCTCTGAACTTCAGTGTGCATTCTAGCCTTCCAATACTACTAAAAGCATGAGGCTTCTAGTATCTTCTTGGTCTGGCTGCTCTCTGCTGCTTGCAGATAAGCAAATCTGCTAAGGAGGGAAATGAGAGTGTCTGGTGCATCTTAACGGAACTTCCTCTGAGGAAATAAATATTCACTCTTGAGCTTTCCATGAGACTTAAATGAGGCTTTGTGACCTATGCTGGGCTTTGAATCAGAAATACGTAAATGATGCAAAAATGCAGAACACACAAAAGAAATGAGTCATAGCAACAACCAGGCTATAGGGCAATATTATGTCAGTCAAGTCTGGAGGCACTGTCACAATTACAGCAGAGATGATAAGTGTCCTTAATATTGCAGCTGCTGAATCTAGTGCTCAGAGGCCTGAGCAGTGATGTGCTCACTGGGCTGATTCTGTGACATGTTTTGCTTGTTGTTCTGATGATGAGTAGCCTTTACTCTCAACATTTCCAGTGGTTTGGTGAGATATCCAGTAAACTACCATAAAGTATTTTCTGCTGTTTGTGCAGAATGAATTATATTGCATTCAACCAATTTATACTCTCAACAGCAAGGTCTGAGTATGTCCTCTCCAGCACTCTATTATTAAACTTTTAGACTGTTACCCATTGGAGAGGTGGAAAATTATAGGTGGTTTGCTTTAATATAAAATGTATTTATTTGTTTATTTCATTGATTTATAACTATATTTTTACAAGAAAACATAATAAGGTTAATCTTATAATTGTAATGGAGACAATAAAACTGAATTATTATAGAATCTCAAATATATGATCAGCGCATAACATAAAATACAAAACAAAGTTCAAATTCATTAGAAAATGAAGAAATAATGTTATAGGTAAGATTTGGTGTAATATTTAAGATGTACCAAACTGGTAAAGTGTACTAAATAATATATAATTACTAAATGCCTATATTTTCTAAGCAAATTTTTCTTCATATATATGTATAAAATGTTGTATATATGTATATAAATATACTCATATATATATATATACACACACACCCATATGTATTTGTATGTATGTGTATATGTATATTTATAAGTATCCTGGCAGATGTTTTGAAGTGCCAAAATAATAACAAATCATTTGATCATACAAATAAAGAAGAATGTTTTTAAAAACACTATAACAAAACAAACAAAAAATAACATAGCCTGAGAGTATTTCTAGTAGATTGGACTTGAAGGGAAATTATCTATTTTACTACAAAAAAAAAATTATACTAAAATTTTGCAGATAAATAAATGAGGCCTATGCAATCTATGTAGAGATCAAAAGTGTAATCAATAACATTCAATAAAGTGGCTCGACATGATGAATTAAATATAAATATGTTCTCTAAAGATATCTCTACTTCCTAATGAATTACAAGTAGATTCTATACTTGCTTACATTTTTATCAGTGCTGTAAAGCCATTTTGAGGTTAATGCAATGTAATTCTTTTTTAAAAAATATTTTTTTATTGATTTCAGAGAGGAAGAGAGAGGGAGAAAGCAACAGAAACATCAGTGATGAAAGATAATCATTGATTGGCTGCCTCCTGCATGTCCCCTACTGGGGATTGATCCTGCAGCCCCGGCATGTGCCCTTGACTGGAATCAAACCTAGTACCCTTCAGTCCGCAGGCTGATGCTCTATCCACTGAGCCAAACTAGCTAGGGCAATGCAACATAATTCTTATATTTGCCAATTTAATGTTTGTCCATTGTTAAAATTCTGAGTATAACATCCAGAACAAGATTTCAGTCTTCTTTGAACATTTCACTCACACCCAAAGCTTTATATTATGACAATTACCAAAGCTATGTCATGTTTGCAGATTGCTTATTCTTTTGAAAATAGCATCATTCTTATTGGCAAGACCTATGCTTTTCCCTTCTTATCTCCCATGTATGAAGAATAAAAGTAATCTGCAACCAGCGGCATGTTAACTCCTTAATTCATACCATACATTAAATGCACTTTTACTTTCGGTCAGAATTCTACCAGTTTGATGGGGGGGGGGGGAGGGGTGTTAGTTTTATTTTTTTTTTAATGTCTTTATTGATTTTAGAAAGAGAGGAAGGGAAAGGGATAGAAAGGTAGAAACATCTATGAGAGAGAAACATCAATCGGCTGCCTCCTGCATATCCCCACAAGGGATTGAGTCCACCACCTGGGCATGTGCCCTGACCTGTAATCGAACTGGTGACCTCTTGGTTCATGGGTTCAAACCACTGAGCAACACTGTCCAGGCTGGGAAGGGGTTGTTAGTTTTAATAAAAATAGAAAGTGTGAGAAAACATGACTTGGGCACATGACTGAACATGGTATAAAACATATGTTTTCTATTTTTCTCAAGAATAATAAGTTCCTGTCTTCCTAGGAAAAGACTGATTGTTTTTCACATCACAGTAAGTAACCACTGGATTCAGCTGGAAGCCCATAATATCTGATCAATGACAGCTTTCTTCAGTAGCATACTTCTTCAAATCAGTCAAGCAGCAATAGCCTTTTTTTTTTTTTTCACTGCCCAGGCTTCTAAACGTCAGTCAATCAGAAAAAAAAAAATATCCACTTGATAATATGCTTTCACAGCTGAAGTTCAACCAATCCCTAAACACTCTCACTTCTCAAAGTCTGCCATTCCTTGAGTGGTTCCACTTCCTTAAATTCTATAAGATTAGCTAGCTCTTTGCCTTTCTTTTCTTCCTAGGAAAGACTGATTGCCAAAACAAAAGAGCACAACTTTCCTTTGAGGCAGTGAATGATGGTCTCCTTCTTTCTGTACCATTCAATGGAACTGTAATTCAATACTGTACTTTTCAGGTTTGAATTTCCTTACGTGAAGAAATTCGCTCCTACACCTATATTTTCCCTACATCATTTAGTGTTATTTGTTGTACATTGTGGGCTCTTGGTAAATCAAATCATTGAAAAATATTTAAGTAGCAAGGTATGTTAGGTTTTATACAACCATTGTTGTCCAAACTTTGGATTCTAGCAGCTTTCTTAAAAGAAAATTTCAAAGCTGATCTAACTTGTAACTAGAAAAACATACTATGAAGGTCTAGATAAAGTTCGGGCAGGGGAAGCTAACCCTTTCCACCTGTTCTATTAAGCACTTCACCTTTCTTGGGGTGCTAAGGTGCTCCTTTATATCAGTTGAGACTGTTAAACAGAGTTTAAACTACTGATGTGTTTGTATTCCTCAATTTACACATCAAGATAGTGATGTTCCAATGACTTCCTCAGAAATTTGCAGGTACAGCAGGTTTATGGGGACAACATTATTTCAACTAAATATGTTGAGTTAGAGATCTCAATTAGGCACAAAAGAGATGACAGTTCAACAAACTCTCTTGATTTCAGACTAGAGATAAATTCTATCAAAATCAACAGATAAATGGAATTTTTGATGATTATAAATAAACTAGAGGCCCAGTGCATGAAATTATTGCACTCGGGGGGGAGGGTCACTAGAGGTGGGGGTGGGTCCCTCAGCCCAGCCTGTGCTCTCTTGCAGTCTGGGAGCCCTTGGGTGATGTCCGACTGACTCAGAGGCAGGAGAGGCTCCCACTACCGCCGCTGCACTTGCCAGCCATGAGCCCGGCTCAGGACTTCTGGCTCAGTGGTGCTCCCCCTGTTGGAGCACACTGACCACCAGGGGGCAGCTCCTGCATTGAACATTTGCCCCCTGGTGGTCAGTGTGCATCATAGTGACCGGTCATTCTGCCATTCGGTCATTTTGCCTATTAGCCTTTTATTATATAGGATGACAAAGTGAGCAACAACTGAGGTCCAGGCCCTCCAACTTTAAAGTATCTGAGAAAATGAAACCTGCAAAGAAGGCTGAGAAGGAGCTACCAGGGAGTAAGAAGAAAACCAGGAGAATGGGTCCCAGAAGCCAAGTGAAGGATTTATTTTTTTTCCCCCCATGGACAAAGGAGTGACTTTATCAAATAAGGCTGAGGTGTCACAGAGGATTACACTTGAGAAATATCCATGAAATTCAGTAACCTGAAGGTCATTGATAATTTTTCATACAAAAAAATCTGATGGTCTCATTGGAGAGAATGGGAGTATGAATGGCTCTTTCAGGGAGTTAAAGTCAATATGTACATAAAGTATTGATTTTTCACGTGAGTTTGAGCAATGCTGTCTTAAATAATATTGGATATGTCTCTTATAAATGAGCCTCAACATACCTTCTAATTGGGAATTTCTCTGGAGCGAATATGAAAAGAGTTCTGGCCACTCATAACAACAAAGGCCTTTTATTTTCTAATCCTACATAATAAAAGGGTAATATGTAAATTACCATCACTCCGTTATGCCCATGATTGGGCTAGCAGGAGGCGCAGGGGGTGGGACTCGGGGTGGCTGGGGTGGCCGATTGGGCCGGTGGGACGCTGAGCTCGTGTCGCCAGCGGCGGCGCGAGTTCAGCGTCGGCACCATGGCTGTGCTGCGGCACAGAAGGGGCATCTGGGGCAGCAAGCCCACGTACTGCTGCGGACCATCAAAAGCGGGGAGCGAAAGCGGGGGAGCTGGCTGTTTGTCCGCTCCGGCACCAGGCCTTTCGAAAGCCTCCGCCACGCCGGAGGCTTTTGAAAGGCCTGGTGCACCAGCGGACAGACAGCCAGCTCCCCCCACAATCGAAAACCAAAGCCGGGGAGCTGGCTGGCTGTCCACTCCGGCACCAGCGGACAGACAGCCAGCTCCCCCATGATCGAAAGCCAAAGCGGGGGAGCTGGCTGTCTGTCCGCTCTGGCACCAGCGGATCCCCTGCCATCAAAAGCGGGGAGCAGGCTGCTAGCAGTGTCCGCGGAGCGTGCTAGGCTTTGCGGGGCAGTGGATATGGCCTGGATGTCAGGTTAGGCCTAGGGTACCCTGCACATGCATGATTTAATCATGGGCCTAGATAGATAGATATATGCATATATAATTATTGTTTATACATTTGAAAATATAATCTCATAGTCATTCATGTCTCTGCATTTAAGAGAATCATATTAAAAAAAAAAAGCCTTGATAGAGCAAAACCAGCTTAAACACTTATTGCTTCTTAAATACATTTAATTGGATATATATTTATATGTTCTTGAGGTATCTTGCTAAGTCATATTTAGTTCATTGCATGGTGTGGGCTTAATTCGCCTAAATCAATTATATTTATGTCCTTAAATTATTGAGTTCAAATACTACCTCTAGGTCTTGCTATGTAAGTGTATCTAAGAAAAATAGAAACAATTAGATTAAAGGTCATCTCCTCGTTCCTCAATGGGAAGATAGCTCATCAAATGCCTGGCAAAGTGCCATTCCAGTAATCTCACACTATAACTCCCACAATCCTTCACCAAATCCCTTAAGATTTAATATCACCCAGGTCACAACTGTTTTCTTCCCTGAATTAAATATATACCATGTATGCAATGCTTCTCATTAGCTGTACTAGTTTTGAAATAGCAATTCTATTATTCAAGGCAGGAATTCATAATGGTGTTTCTAATAGCAACAGCAGCCACTTTCTGAGGTTGGCAGCGCTCTCTGCTCAGCTCATGTTCCACTCAGTACATGATGGAGCATTTACTGAGCATTCTCTTGGGTACAGAAGTGTCAGCCTGCTTTCACACCACCTGTCCTCACAGATGATGATAAAACTATGCTCTCGTGGACTGTGGCAGCAATTGTGACCTGTGCTTTCATGTCACAATTGTTGCAAAATGAAATAAAGGATATGAATAGAATTTGATATGTAGATAAACTTGTCTTTCAGGGATTTTTAAGGGAGATATTATTCAAATAGGAGGAACTGAAAATTGAGGAAATATATTAAGAAAATTACCATATAGTTTGTTATGCCCCAATATCTCCAGTAGAATCAATTTTATGGATTTTAGAACAATTGAAGGGAAAGCCAGTTTGCATTAATAAAAAAGTCCAAATTCATTTTTCATACATACATGCAGATATTGGTTGCCTAAGTTAAAAGTTTCTGTCACCAAATTTTTCTTTAAAAATTAAAACTCTAATTTTGTGCAGTTATGAGAAAATATATGTTTCCTGGGTCCCAAGGAAGAGCAAGAGGGTAAATATTAATTATTATAATCCAATGGTAGTCATTCTGTTCTTCTGATCAGGCACTGTGGAAATGACAGATTCTAAACTGATGAGTTAGAAAGAAGATGCTTGGGCTGTTTTTCTTTGCCCCTATAACTTCACATGATAAAGATCTCCTAGGATTTGCAATTATTCATGTAAAGATATGATGTTGAGAGCTGGTGTATCCAACTAGCACTCATAAAAGACACATCAAGAGAATTACATAGAAGTTGATCAGACTCTTGCATCATTGAGTCATTGTATTAAATCACCCTATAACAGTTTACCTATGAATTTCTGGTTATTTGAGATAATAGTTATTCTAAACATATCAACAGAAGTTTTTGTACTTGCCAATATAAACATCTGATGTAGCTAGTAAATGTTGAACAGTAATTTAAAACTATGATTCAAATTAGTAGGTTCTTGCCATGGCAAAAATCTGAAATTATTTTAAAATTTAATATTTGTATCAACTGAAATTGATGTATTCATTAAAATAGATTTTTTAAAATTTTAGTTCATAGAGCACAATTATATAATTTTGGTGATTAAAAGAGCATACATACCAACAATTCCAGCCACCTCTATTTAACTTTAAAAAACTGATGCCCAGCTCAGCCAGTGTGGTTCAGTGGTTGAGCATTGACCATGAACCAGAAGGTCACCTTTTTGATTCCTGGTCAGGGTACATGCCCAGATTGAGGGCTTGATCCCCAGTAGGGGGTGTGCAGGAGGCAGCTGATCAATGATTCTCATCATTGATGTTTCTATCTCTTTCTTCCTCTCCCTTCCTCTCTGAAATCAATAAAAATATATTAAAAAAAAAAAAAAAAAAGCAGCCGAAACCGGTTTGGCTCAGTGGATAGAGCGTCAGCCTGCGGACTCAAGGGTCCCAGGTTCGATTCCGGTCAAGGGCATGTACCTTGGTTGCGGGCACATCCCCAGTAGGGGGTGTGCAAGAGGCAGCTGATCGATGTTTCTAACTCTCTATCCTTCTCTCTTCCTCTCTGTAAAAAAATCAATAAAATATATTAAAAAAAAAAAAAAAAGCAAAAAACTGATGCCCAAAGCTAGTTGATTGAAAATCTACCTCTTCTGTCCCCTATTCAGTGGTCGGCAAACTGCGGCTCGCAAGCCGTAGTTTGCCGCTCTGTTGGCTAATGAGTTTGCCCACCACTGACCTAGACTCTCACTTCCAATAATTACAGGCTGTTGTTGTTCCTTGTGATTAAGCCCCTATCCCAGTGGTCGGCAAACTCATTAGTCAACAGAGCTCGCATGTGGCTCGCGAGCCGCAGTTTGCCAACCACTGGTTTAAGGTAAACATAGCCTAGTCTAAAAAGTTACACGTTTTTGCCGTATGCTACTTATTAGAAGCCCACACTAATGAGAAGGGGGATTAAGCCTCACCTCTTAAAGGGAAGGATAGCAAAGGATCATAAACATACTATTAACCCACCATGGGATATGTATAACTTTATTTGATCTAGATTTTTCTAAAGTAATTGACCTCTGAACTCTATTTTCAAGTAACATTGTTGTAAGCATTCCCTTTAATACTCTTGACATAACAGAATTCCACGTGGCTTAATCTGAATAAATAAATAAATAAGTAAATAAGTAAATAAATAAATAAATAAATAAATAAATAAGAAAAGGTTGTCTTGAGAAAATAATTTGAGTATTTCTAAAATATGTAAGCAGCTTGACCACTGTTTCTTTTTAAATACTACCTTAAATTATATTTATATTATTCACTTGCTTTTAATAATTTATAACCATTGTTCATGATCTTATTTGGAAATTAAATTGTTTTTTTGGTTAATCCTCACCTGAGGATATTTTTCCATTGCTTTTTAGAGAGAGTAGAAGGAAGGGAGGATGGGGAAGAGAGAGAAGAGAGAAACAATGATGTGAGAGAGACACATTCATTGGCTGCCTCCCACACACAACCCCATCAGGGCCAGGGATCAAACCTGCAACCTAGGTATGAGCCCTTGACTGAGACTTGAACTCACTACATGACCCTTTGGTGCTCAGGCCAATGCCTTAACCAATAAGCAACAGCAGCCAGGGCAGAAAATATTTTTTAACTATACAAATAAACATAAAAAGATATATTTTAGAGAGAATTTCTAACTGCAACTTGACATATACTATAGTATTTTTAAGTTTTTAATGGTATTATTAATAACTAGTGATCCAGGGCATGGATGCATGCACATAGAAAGGAAATTAATTAGAAGGTGGCCAGTGGGATGGGACTGGGCAAGATGGGTCGAACACGCCCTGGAGCCAACTTCCCACAGTCCCTCCCTAGCGTCTGCAGAGTGAGTGGGGTCCCTCCGGCAGGTGGGGTCCCTCGGCGTGGCCTGCAGGGATCAGGCCTAAACTGGCTCTCCAATATCCCCTGAGGCGTCCCAGAGTGGGAGAGGGCACTCTGCAAAGTTGCTGTCGTACAGGGTGTGGAACGCAAATGCAAGTGTGCAGTAAACCAGATTCGGAGCCGGCAGTGCCCCAGTAACAACATAATCCACGGCCGAAGGTGGAATGGTGCGGCCCCACTAGGAATCAGGCTCCCTCCTCTCTGGTTTCAGGGTGCGTCACCCGAGAACCGCCACTGCCAAGTCACTGCAGCTTGGCAGTTCCTGTGTTGAACATCTGCCCCTTGGTGGTCAGTGTGTGTCATAGTGACCAGTCAGACGGTTGGAGGGACACTTAAGTATATTAAGTATATTAAGTATATATATATATATATATATATATATATATATATATATATATATATATATATGATGCTAACTAGAGCTGCTGATCTGGAGTGTGATGCCACTGGGAGAAGAATAAAATAATTTATGGAGCAGAAGGGTCTGTTTTCTTATGAGGTATTAGATTAGTAAATGGAACATTTGTTAATAAAATATGCTCCTCACTGCAAGGCCAAGTAACATCCAGAGAAATGGAATCCCAAATTGTTCTTTACTCCTGACTGTAATCTAGGATTTGTAAGCAGAGCTACTAGTACAAAGTTTTCTTGAAGACTTTACATATCTAGCTTAGTTCAATACAGTATGCAAGTACATGAGAACTTAAACAAATGCCCTAGTCATGAATAATGAGTTTAAAGAAGCTTAAGTACCTCATATATTTCTCTCTAAAATGTAAATATCAATGAAGACATGGGGCACTTGGGGCCCTGGGTCAGTTAGAAGATACTTAATATCTGCTATCATTGTTAAAATGTGATATGATAAACTAGAAAACAGCAAGACATAAGTCCCACAAACATAAGCATGACAAACTCAGAATGAACCCACAGAAACACAGAAAAATCAAACAACCTCCACACTCTCTGTTTTGTAGAGAAGACAGGGCATGAGAAAGCCCATTATTAGAATTCTGCTGTCCTTAGATTGAATTGCTTTAACTACTGTTTTGATCTTTACTCGGGTTTTAGCTATTCTGTGCCCCATGTAGCCCCATCACCAAGAATTGTGCATCTGGGAATGACAATTTTCCACAAGAGCAATTTTTATATCTAAAAGACAAGGGGAACCAGGGAAGGATGGTTGTTGCTATTAAAGTATGTCCCCAGGATTATAAACTGCATTATGCAGTCATGAACTTCTCTATTAATGTCATTTAACCTTTGGCAATATTAGTTGAGAGAGGATCCTGTGAAGGATGGTACATTAACTTTTAAAAGTGATGGGCTGTGATATTCCTGCTGTGATGCTGAATGGCAGAGGCTGAACTTCAGCACAGCCTTCTGAAGACATATTTTTTTCTCTGCAGGGCAAAGCTTACATACATGAGGGCAGAGCTGTGAATTCAGATAGTTCAACCTGTCCTTTAAACAGTAAAACATAATGCTGTTATTTTAAAAAGAACCGTATAAAATAGCTCACTTTCCTGGTCATTGACCACTATATATTTTCAACTCTTTCATCAATGTATTCTTTAAAGAGATACTGGGAGTGCACAGTGTATATATTGAAATAAATATTACTGCTCCAAAATTCTAGACATTTCCAAACTATTTAGAAAAAAACACCACTAAACAAATGGCTATAATGAGAGTAAAGCAGGTTGTACAAATTACTGAGAAAAAAAAAGTAATTATCTGGCTGGATCAGGGGGTAAAGAAAAGCATGTCTCTAGGAAGATTAATGACTAAGTTGATGAGTGGGGAAAAGAACAAGGCAACAAATAAGGACCTGGAGTCAGATTAAAATTAAATTCTGACCCTTCCACTTTCTGAATGACTTTTGACCTATTACTTATCCTCAGAGAATTTCAGTAATTGCACATTTCTAACAAATACTCCATTTCTTTATTTTTATTTCCCAACAACAACTGAAATGGAGTATGTCCAAATGTTAACCAACCATATTTCCTGTGAGAATTGGTACCTCTTGATGTACTCCATAATCTAATGAAATGTCTCTCCATTCACCAGTTCCATTAGCCCCCAATTAGACAGAAGGACTCATATTTAGTGGGCATTGTATGGGCTCTGAAATCTAACCGGTTCTAGCATTTACCAGTTGTGTGTATGCATGGATAGCTATTCACCTCATTGAGTCTCTGTCCCCTCAACTATAATGTAGTAATAAGACTGGTATTGGAAGATCATTATGACAATTGGCTGCTGTGTATGGAACTAGGCTGTCACATGGTCCTTTCTGGGGAAACAATAAATATTATATTTATAAATATTCACTATTTTTCTAGACTCCTCACATATTCCAGAAATGCAATGAAATTCCGAGTCCTGTAAAGTATGTCTCCTAAATATTTCTCAGCACATCCTCTTTTTTGTGTCCGTGGCCTGTGACTTAGTGCAGACTAAAGCATTTCACACATGAGTTGCAACAGATTTCCGACTGGGTAGTTTGGTAAAAGCTATCCTGCCATGTAACTCATTCTCTATGATGTGACTCAGTTGACTTCTCTGAAAAATCTGTCTGATTATAAACTTCACATAGAAACTGTGAATGACCAACAGTTGTTCTCATGATGAAGGCAATACTTATTCACATAGCAAATGCAACCATTCCTACTCTAACCTTTCCCAGTTCTCTTTTGAAGATTTATTTTTACTATGATTTACAGTTTGCTATATACTCATATTATTAACCTTATTGGTGTTACTTTAGACTTTTTAATAGCTTTATTGTGATAGAATTGATGTAAAAACTGCACATTTAAATGTATACAGTATTGCATTCTTAGTGCCTATGGAAGACCCTATTAGAGACAGACAATCTGGTCTTGGCTATATTTTTATGGCATTAAGAAGAGATATTGGAGGGGGAAATATATTTGAAGAATTTAAAGTGAATGAGATTGTCCAAAAAAATATTTAATATAAGAACAAAGTTAAAAGTAGCCCATGGACATAGACAATAGGGTAGTGAAGACCTGGGTGGGGGAGTAGTTAGGGACTGGGAGGTGGGGGAGGAAATAGGAAATATCTGTAATACTATCAATAATAAAAATATATTTAAAATAAAAAAATATATAAAAATGCTTCCAGCCCTAACCATTTGGCTCAGTGGATAGAGCGTCAGCCTGCGGACTGAAAGGTCCCAGGTTCAATTCCAGTCAAGGGCGTGTACCTTGGTTGCGGGCACATTCCCAGTGGGAGGTGTGCAGGAGGCAGCTGATCGATGTTTCTCTCTCATCGATGTTTCTAACTCTCTATCCCTCTCTCTTCCTTTCTGTAAAAAATCAATAAAATATATTTTTTTAAAAATGCTTCTAAAATAGACCTTGGAGAAGTCATAGGAACACAGAGACTAAGTAAGATTTCCCTTTTTGAATAACTGCTGCAATAGTGGTGGGGATGGATCATACACTCCAAAAGGCAAAGTATAAATAGTATTCAGATTGGAGTGGAGGGAGACAAAGCTCAGGACAGATGCCATCTGGCTGTGAGTGTACTCTACTTCACTCCCCTGAGTCCTACTCCACAATTTTAAGTCTCAAAGAACAAACTACCATAAAATACAGGTAGGGTATGGGAGGGCCACTCATCTCTCTCTGCCACCAGAAGCCCTATCTCCTTTCTCATTGCAATTTCCTAAACGCTTGAAAATTTTCGATGTAACAACAAGACAATTATGTAGTCACAAGCTTGGCCTTTGTGTAGGAATATCTCCAACGCACTTTCTGTGTGATAGTTTGATGTTTACTGTGTCTATTCCAGATGCTCATGAACTCCATGACATTTTGGTGCTAGAAGAATGTGTATGATATTGGGATTTACATACAGTTTCTCTTAAAAAAAAACAAAAACAAAAAAAACAGCCACAGTTTGTAAAATGTTACCAATGAATTTTACTCTGTTATTGTGAAATTAGGGATGGAGATGACAGGAAATATGCAATCATGAAAATGGATGCTGCTTGTTCTCTTATTTTAGGCAAAGAATAAATTTAAAAGAGAGTTAACAATTACTGACAGTATAAAATGTTCAAGGAGTTCTAGTGCTCAAAGGCTTAAACAATTTTTAAAATCAAGACTGTCTTGAGAGGAAATATAATCTATTTATATGTGTTAAAATGCAATGCTTATGAAGAACTTTAGCCAAGAGCAAAATATATCTTACCTAATAATAGACAAACATGTAAATTGATCATACCTCCGCTACGCCCACAGCAAATCAGAGTGAGTATGCAAATTAGAAGGCCAAAGATGGCGGCTGCCCAGCTGCTCCAGGCGCAGAGTGGCCAGGCGGGGCAGGACGCCTGCTATGAGAGGGAGGGCGCGGGACGAAGGGATCTACAGGAGCACAGTGCTGCAGCAAAGACAAGACTGCAGACTCTGGAGTCTGCAGCAAAGACAAAGATGGCAGACTCTGGCCAGAGTGAAGGCCTGGGTCCTGGGTGCCGGAGGAAAACTGGTGCTAGAAGCCAAGGGAAGGAAGGCCTATTGCACGAATCTCTTCATGCAATAGGCCTCTAGTCCTACCTAATAAAAGGGAAGTATGCAAATAACCATCACTCCGCTACACCCACGATTGGGCTGGCGGCAGGCTGGGGGCGGGACTTGGGGTGGCCAATTGGGCTGGCAGAAGGAATGGGGGGCGGGGACTCACGAGTTCCCGCCCCCCGTTCCTCCCGCAGGCTCCAACGGCCGGCACCGCGGGAGGACCAATGGAGCCGGCGAAGGCGCCAGTGGCGGAACTCGGGTGGCCAATTGCATGGCTACCAGCACCAGTTTTCCGCCAGCAGCAGTTTTCCTCTGGCCACCTGCTGATCGGAGCGCCTCCTGATCGGAGTTCCTTTCAGGGTGACTGATCGCGCTGGTGGGAGGCACTCCGATTGGTGGGTGGCCAGAGGAAAACTGCTGCTGGTGGAAAACTGGTGCCGGCAGCCAGGTGAAGGAAGGTCTATTGCACGAAACTTTGTGCAACGGGCTTCTAGTATATATATATAATACACTATCATCCCCAGCAATTCTGCTACAAAGACAATTTTAAGGCCTCTGAATTCCAGTAAAAAATTTAAAATGCAAAAATATCCTTAATAAGAAGGACAAAAACATTTTCAAGTTCATTATGTAAAATACCAGCAGAAATATGCCCTATCTGTAGACAGTGTCCACAGCTAAGTGCAGGAGTGGAGTTCCCACCTGCTAGCCTGGCTGAATTACTTGAGAAAACAGCTATATTAACTAACCAACGTTTAGTTGATCACTGTGAACAAAACTGATGTGCAAGCAGCCTAACTTGTGAATAACTGCTTCTAGATCTGAAAGTAGTTGAAACCTGAAACAGACTGGCACACGCCTTCACTGGTTAGTGTTCCCTGGGAGTCAGGGCTCAGACGTGGTTTCCAAGGTGGGTGTGGGATATCCTGCCATTCAGCCTCTTACACTCTGCAGAGGATGAAGAGCCAAGGCTGGGTTATAAGTTACAGTCTTTTAAAACAGATACTGTTTGATCCATAACTAATCTTTTGGGACATTTGGAGACCAAGCTTAAAACATTCTGTTTTTAAGCTTTTATGACCGGCAGTTTTTATTAATTTTAAGGTTTAAAATGTATATTCAATATATTATTATATATAGCTAGCACATATGAATTTTGAGTTATTTGGACATCCCTTAATAAATAGCCTATTTTCATTGTTAGAAAAATGTCAGCACAATAAGGACACATATGTAACACCTTAATCAATAAAGACATTTAAAAAAAAAATCAGCACAAGTTGGCTGAACACAGTACTTCATCATTTCCTGCTTCATCTCAGAATGAACCAGAGTACATAGAGCAAAGTTCCCTAAATATATTCCAATATAAGACATGAAATAGTGAAAAATGTGATTTATAGAAGTAAAGTTCAATTAAGTTAGAAAATACCAAAATAAATGAAATACTTCAGAAAACAGAAAAATAAATAAGATAAATAAAAATAAATCAAAATTTTAATTCAAGCATATTTAATAGCATAATAAAAATTCATTAATTTTCAATGAAACTACACTAATATTTACATGTCATTCTACTTGTGGTATGTCAAATATGTATATACACATGTACACAAACAGGATTCACAAAAATTCTTCATGGTTGTGAATGAATTCAGTAATTGTTTTTTTGTTAGAAACAACATAAAAAAATGGCTTCCTAAATTTTAGGTTCTTTACCTTAAGAAAATGTTGACTCATTGCTCTCCAATAATTTAAAAACTGAAAAATAGAGGGCAATAACATCAACTGCAACTAAAACAACAACAACAACAACAAAAAAACCAAACCAGAGTGTCAGTTTAAGTATATCGTCTAAAATGAAAAATTATACTTTATAATGTAGATCATAATTTTTTTGCTATTATTGTAGTCTCTCTTTTTAAAATTTAAATTCTTTATTGTTTAAAGTATTACATAAGTCTTCTTCTTTCCCCTCATTGACCTCTCCCTGGCCACCCGCACCCCCTGTCTGTGTCCATTGGTTATGCTCATATGCATGCATACAAGTCCTTTGGTTGATCTCTTACTCCCTCACCCCCCACCTTCCCTCATAGGTTGGACAGTCTGTTTGATGGTTCTATGTCTCTGGTTCTATTTTAGTTCATCCGTTTATGTTGTTCATTATATTCCACAAATGAGTGAGATCATGTGATATTTATCTTTCTCTGACTGGCTTATTTCGTTTAGCATAATGCTCTCCAGTTCCATCCATGCTGTTGCAAATGGTAAGAATTCCTTTTTTTTTTTTTTTTTTTTTTTTTTTTTACCACAGTGTAGTATACCATTATTTAGATGTTCCACAGTTTTCTAATCCACTCATCTGCTGATGGACACTTAAGCTGTTTCCAAATCTTAGCTATGGTAAATTGTGCTGCTATGAACGTAGGGGTGCATATATCCTTTCTGATTGGTGTTTCTGAATTCTTGGGATATAATCCTAGAAGTGGGATTACTGGGTCAAATGCAAGTTCCATTTTTAATTTTTTGAGGAAATGCCATACTGTTCTCCACAGTGGCTGCACCAGTCTGCATTTCCACCAGCAGTGCAAGAGGGTTCCTTTTTCTCCACATCCTCTCCAGCACTTACCGTTTGTTGATTTCTTGATGATAGCCATTCTAACAGGTGTGAGGTGGCACCTCATTGTTGTTTAGATTTAGTGACTTTGAGCATGTTTTCATATGTCTCTTGGCCTTCTGTATGTCTTCTTTCGAAAAGTGTCTATTTAAGTCCTTTGCCCACTTTTTTTATTGGATGTTTATCTCCCTTTTGTTAAGTTGTATGAGTTTTCTATACATTTTGGAGATAAAACCCTTATCAGAGATAACATTGGCAAATATGTTCTCCCATGCAGTGGGTTTCTCATTGTTTTGTTGATGGTTTCTTGTGCTGTGCAGAAGATTTTTATTTTGATGTAGTCCCATTTATTTTCTCTTTAGTTTCCATTGCCCTAGGAACTGTATTAGTAAAGGTATTGCTATGACAAATGTCTGCTATTTTGCTGCCTATTAATTGAGCATAATGGCTTGGGTCTATGTACAATATCATATCACCTGCGGATAATGACAATTTTACTTCTTCTTTTCTAATTTGGATGCCTTTTATTTCTTTTTGTCTGATCGCTATGGCTAGCACTTCCAGTACTATGTCAAACAGGAGTGGTGAAAGTGGGCATCTCTGTCTTGTTCCTGTTCTTAGGGGGAATGGTTTTAGTTTTTGCCCATTGAGTATGATGTTGGCTGTAGGTGTGTCATACAGGCCAATATCCCTGATGAACATAGATGCTAAAACCCTCAACAAAATTATAGCAAATTAGATCCAGCATTACATTAGAAAGATCATACACCATGACCAAGTGGGATTTATTCCAGGGATGCAAGGTTGACACAATATCCACAAATCAATAAACATGATATATCACATAAATAAATTGAGAGACAAAAATCACATAATCATATCATCAATTGATGCGATAAAAACTCTCAGCAAAGTGGGAATAAAGGATCATACCTCAACATAATAGACAAGAATTTTTGTCTAGATTAAAACCATAGAAATGATCTGAAAACATTGTGAAGAATATGTGGGCCATCATAAAAACTAGGATGAATCCTTGTCCAATGAGACCATCTTTTTAATAGTGCAACATTCTCCATAGAGATTCGAATGGTAAAAATCATTTTCTTCATTCACCCTATCCAATCAGTAGTGCCCGAAAGATTCACTATAATCCTTCATACACCTAACAACACATAAAACGTCTTTGCTATTGCCACCCAAAACTGAGCCCAGAATAGATACTGTATTTTTAAAATTAATATTAATTACATAGTTATATAATTATTATTTATGACATTGATCAATGATGTACTTCAATCCATACCATGCATCAAACTGTACTAAGTGCTTTACAAACATGATTTCAATTTCATTAATTCTCTGAGGTAGCTGTTTTTATTTTCCACCATTAGAAATCAAGTCTTAGTCTAAAATATCTAACCTAATGGTTGGCAGAGCCTAGTTATGGACGATGTTTGTTGACACCGAGAACTCAGAACTCTTAACCAGCTGTATATACTATTTACAAACATAGTTGAGAATGTAAGTAGAAATATTAAATCAAAGAAGATGTTAAAGAAGAAAAATACCTTTTCAAAATGGAGCCCCAGCTAAAGTCTTAGTTCTTACTTATGTTACTTTTCTAAGTTATTGAACTGAGGTAACCCAGGTAAGCCCTGCTGCTTTCAAACATCCTCCTTCTCAGAGCACGGATGTAGCAGTGAGTCTTCTAGAGAGCTTTTTCCTAGCTGCCTGATCTTTTGGAATTCTGAATCTCTGGTGCAGAGGCAGCTGCATTTTTATTAGAAATATGGGAAATTGAAGATTGAGTTTTTTATCAAATGGGATCAAAGATATTGAGAAGCATGTCATGTTATTATATCTGCCTTATGAGATTTGAGTCATAGTACTCAGCATGAAAAAAATACTCATTCTATAACAAGATATGTTGGGCTATATACCACACAAATCCAAAACAAACTAAGAAAGCAAAGTTTTGGTATTTTTTTTTTCTATCCACCATTATCAGACTGACATCTTGGTCTTTGGGGAAAGGCACCAATCCATATTTTTTACTCCTGCTGCTTTCTCAGGATATAGGCATGTGTCCAGGTTTTCCTCACAGCTAATCCCTGGCTCAAAATGGCTCTAAAGCAAAACTAGTTACTAGGCCCACTTCAAAAGCTGTGAGAGTAATGTTATTGGAAGTTTAAAATAGGCAAGTATATCACTATCTAATGTTTGTATAAATATGAATATTTAATTTTTCTAAATCACCTAGTCTGGAAGAAATGGATTTTTATCAAGACCTATCCCCAAACAAAAATACTAAATAAGAGAACATACTATCCCCAATGCTCTTATCTTACTGAAACTTAAAAATCCCCCTACTTAAATGAAATGTGATTCTGGAAAGCTCAGTTTCCTGAATGAATATATTACATATGTTTTTATAGTCTTCTGTTCATAAATTGCATTCATAGCCTCTGTTTTATTTACTTTTCGCAACAGCTTGTAAGTCAGACAAGGCACGAATCACAATCATTTTATAGTTATTACTTATACTCAAAGGAGCTAAGGGACCTCCCTAGCACACATACGTTATAAAACAAACACTAGAATCCAGACGCCTGTTTTTCCCAACTCTTTGTGACTTGTGCATTTGCTCATCTACTATCCAAAGTTACCCTTCTAAAGATCAAGCACTTTGTGCAGTGAACTTCAATACTCATCTAATTTGGGGTATGAAAAATGCATATTTAAGCCTAACCATCTCATATCATTTTGCATACAGTCTATCAGTCCAGAGTCAGAAGAATAATTGTTGCAGCCCACTTTAAATTAAAAAAAAATCCATCTAACATCAAAACAAGAGATATCACTGGATAATTTATTCTATAACATGGCTACAAATCATGCTTTTATTTATAAAAATTCTGCTGTTTTATCCTTCACACAATAAGAATAAGAAATGACTATGTTGAAGACTCAGGCCTATAATACATATTTATATTATCTGCCTAGCTTCTAAAAGTTGATAGTTGCTCAGTAAATACTTGTCTTAATTTTCAATAAACTAAAATACTTCTTTAAAATATGTTATAAGCTGAATAAATCTAAAGTCTCAAAGTTTATGGAAGACGCTGACGACGCCTTGCCATACTAGCAGACAGCAGCTGTGCGTAGCTGCAGGTTGCCCAGGACCAAACCAGAGAGGGTCGGACCTGCATCACCACCATTTGTCCACCATTCAGAACTGAAATATCATTGCTGACATGTACACATAAGGAACTGTTTGACATTGAAATTGGGACTCAAAAGAACTGTTGGCCTAGAAAGAAACTCACTACAGACTGATTCATTTGCCTCTCAACATAACCATTATTGCTTGTCTCATTTTCGGTTCTTATAAGTATATTTCTTGTATCACATGATCTCACTCATCTAGGGGAAATAATGAACAACATAAACTGATGAACAAAAACAGACCCAGAGACAGGGAAGCATCGATCAGACTGTCAAACCTCAGAGGGAAGGTAGGGGAGGTTGGGGGAAAAGGGGAGAGATCAACCAAAGGACTTGTATGCATGCATATAAGCCTAACCAGTGGTCACGGACAACAGGGGGTTGGGGGCATACGTGGGGAGGGGTTTGGGATGGGAATGGGGGGATGAGGACAAATATGTGATACCTTAATCAATAAAGAAATTTAAAAATAAATAAATAAATAAAGTCTCAAAGTTTAAAAATTTCAATATGGCCTTGGCTGGTGTTCCTAAGGCGGTTAGAGCACCGCTCCATGACCTAAGGGTCATGAGTTCGATTTCTGGTCAAGGGCATGTGCCTTGGTTTCAGTCTCCCTCCCTGGCCCCAGTTGGAGCACATGCAGGAGGCAACCAATCGATGTGCCTCTCTCACATTGATGTTTCTCTCTCTCTCTCCTCCGTCTTTCTCCCCTCTCCCTCCCTCCTTTCCCTCTCTCTGAAAAGCAATGGAAAAAAATATCCTCAGGTGAGGATTAACAACAACGACAAGAATTTCTATATGAAGGTATCACAAAGTATGCATATGTGACCCAGGAGCAGCAAATTTTTAAGATAGTTAAGTAACTAACTATAGCTAGCTATAACCATAAAATATAAATATAATCAAAATGGCATTACAGGGATGATATTTGAATGTCAGCAAGAAAAAACAAAGTAATTTAAAAAGTAACAGTTGACTTCTATTTTGGGGTAAATGGAGTAGTTGTGGCCGGAAAGACCAACTACTAAGAACATTTTAGGGGGCGTTTAGAGGGAGGTGAAGAAGGATATACAGGGGATAAATAGTGATGGACAGAGACTTAACTTCAGCTGGCACACACACAGTACAGTGTACAGAAGATGTGTTGTGAAATTGTGCACCCTAAAGCTGAATAATTTTGTTAACCAGCATCACCCTAATATAAGCAATAAAAAGGAAAAAAAGTTTAAAAAGTGCATGTGCATAATGGACAAGTTTTCTATGATTTTTAGGGTAACTCCAGAAATGTACTAATTATTCTAAAAACATTCTAAGTTGTAAGAGTTTTTTATTCATTTTGGATACAAGTTTCTTTTCAGATATAGGATTTGCAAATATATGCTCCCATTCTGTGAGGTGAATTCTCAAAAGCCCACAACACTTAGATTTATATTTTGAAAATATTTTAATTAATTAAAAAAGCCGGATGAACAACAAAGTCAAAAGGAGATATATGAAGAACAAAACTGCAAAGAATTGATTCATCATTGTCAGCAGTTACTTTTCCACAGTGGACATTTTCAGACTAAGAGAAAAGACAAGATACTGAAATTTTTTGCAAAGAAAGATGGTGGTTGTTGTTGGATAGGTAAGTGAAGCTCTGTGTTTGGTGACTTTACGAAACAGAGAGGTAAAACTGGAGGTTTCAGCAACCTTAAATTTCACAATTCCCTGAAAGAAAAATAACTTTTTCGGCAGTGCAGAGTGGAAGGCAAAAACACAAAGCTTTCTCTCCAGTTTCACAGGTCCCTGGAGACAAACTTTAGAGTTCAGGACCCATCAGCAGGGGAGGACAGGGCAAATAAAGGGAGCTCATGGCTAAAAATAAATATTTCTGGAAGGTTATGCTCTCCAGAAAGGATGAATCAGAATAATATTAAAAGCTAATAAGGTATACTTCTTTCAGCCAAGATGGAATAATGACTGAATTTTTCCTTCTCTTCAACACAACTAAAAATGTTGACAAAATATATGAAATAAAACATTTTCAGACATTGGACTGTTCAGTGATGCTAATAGAGGGGAAAGAAATGAGTGGCTAAGCCTCTACTTTTTCTGTTTCTAATACATGTGCCAAATAATCATAAACACAAATGTGTAGCATGCCGTAATTCACTGCAATTTTCAAACAAAAACAAAAGCCAAAATAAAACTGATTTTTTCAGCTATAGTTTTTGATATGCATATTTTTATGTAAAAAGAAATAAAGTCAGAAAAGGTAGAACTATAAACAGGTTATTTTATTAAAATGTCATAAAGAATGTTGTAAGACTTGCAAAGACAGTTGTTCATTTTGCTGTGTAATGGACTCACTGAAATGTCTGTGGCTTTAAGAAGACACTATGGTCTGTCAGCAGGTGACAAGTGTCAGTACATATCTTCCTGATGGCTTAAACTCGTGGTTGGCAAACTGCGGCTCCCGAGCCACATGCGTCTCTTTGGCCCCTTGAGTGTGGCTCTTCCACAAAATACCACGGCCTGGGCGAGTCTATTTTGAAGAAGTGGCATTAGAAGAAGTTTAAGTTTAAAAAATTTGGCTCTCAAAAGAAATTTCAATTGTTGTACTGTTGATTTTTGGCTCTGTTGACTAATGAGTTTGCCGACCACTGGCTTAAACCGAAAGAAGCTTACACTGACAATCCTTAGCACACTTGATTACTACAACTGTAGGCACCCTTTCAATATACTATACTAGAGGCCCAGGGCATGAAATTCATGCACAGGTAGGGTCCTAGGCCTGGCCAGTGATCAGGGCCAATCGGGGCCTTCCAGCTACCAGTTGGGGCCTTCCTTGCCCGGCTACTGGCTGCCTGCCTGGGCCTTCTTTTGTTCGTGCCACCCTCTGATGGTCAGCGCACATCATAGTGAGCGATTGAACTCCCAGTCAAACTCCAGAGGGGATACTTTGCATATTAGCCTTTTATATATATATATATATATAGATAGATAGATAGATAGATAACAAACCCTAAACACAAATGCATACAAGCTACAGTTCAAATCCTGAAAATTAAAAGTATGTTTCAGGAATTTTCTGACTATGAGTATTAAAAACAATGAACAATATAAAAATTTAAATTAATGTGCTCTTAATAAAAATCAAAATGTACATTCTTCACAGGCAAATTAGTAGCTGTTTTAAATGTCTTTTTATTATATATAATTATTATATATAATTAAATTGATTGAGCCACAGCAAAATACTACTATAATTTCAAAGCATTGTCTGTAAACTAATACATCTTATGATGTAAAAAATATTGCACAGTTCAGTATCCTGAGACCAAGCTCTAAGCCTCTCAAGTAGAATGATCAAACTCTCAGCAGAAAATACAGTATTACAAGGAACAGACACTTTAAAGTATGGTGATTGATTTTAGGGTCATATTCTAGGCATATTATTCAACACTAGAGGCCTGGTACATGACATTTATGCACTCAGGGAGAGGGGTCCCTCAGCCCGGCCCGCACCCTTTCACAGTCCGGGAGCCCTCAGGGGATGTCCAACTGACGGCTTAGGCCCAACAGTCAGACATCCTTAGTGCTGCCGTGGAGACAGGAGAGGCTCCCGCCACCGCTGCTGTGCTTGCCAGCCGTCAACCCAGATTCTGGTTGAGTGGCACTACCCCTGTGGGAGCGCAATGACCACCAGGGGGCAGCTCCTGCATTGAGCATCTTCCCCCTGGTGGTCAGTGCACATCATAGCGACCAGTCGTTCTGCTGTTCAATCTATTTGCACATTACCCTTTTATTACATAGGATATGTCACTACCATAAACAAGTGGAGGAACATCTATCTCACAATCACAGTAAAAGAATGAAGGGATGCCTGTCGCAGCATTTGAAACACAGGGACAAAAGCCACAGAGCAGTCAGCAGCCCCAGGACTAGAATATATTTACATGTTTTTGCTTTTGCAGATAACCAAAAACTAAAGCAAAAATGCTACTTCAGCAGTTGTGTAAATGTTTAAGAAATACAGTAGACACTTCATGCTTGAAATTTTTTCAATATATAAACCAAAGTACAGCATCTTGAAACACCTTGCAAAAGGTTGTAGTCATTTAAATCTATAAAATGACACTCAAATGCCCTGGACACTTTAGTACATGCCCATGAAGAAACCCTTGTTTTCTGTGTAACAGTGCAGTCACCCTGGGGGTCATGACCTTATTGCAGCTGTCACTGTATTCGCCTCTTGATCAGCTAAAATGCAGCGCCATTTAATAAGCCAAAATTTGTCTTTTTAATTTTTCTTTTTTTCTTCTGTATTTTTAAATAAGAATATTAAATTTTGACAGTGCATTTGAAAGTCAGAGTAGGGGGACATGCAAAAACAATACCCATCCACTCAGATGTCACTTTTCAGATGAACACTGTGTGCTTCTGTATGGAAACATGTCACGTAAGAGTCTGAGAAAGGAAGACGTGCTCGTTTGCACTCCTGCTCCACAGGATCCCAGGGCTCTGTGTGGTCGGTGCGCACACAGGACAACCACTTTAGTTCATGTTTTTCCCCTTTCTCCTGGTCTGTGTGTAAACTGTTGAGTTGGGTTCTGTGGGGGATTTTTGTTGATTTTTAAATCACAGTAGACTTCTGTAGACCTTTGGTTATTGAGTTCGTCTTGTTAACTGATGAAGGAGGTTTGCCCTTTGGCCTGTGCCTTCCAGGAGGTCCTGCAGGGAGTGGAGGAGCATACTGCCTTGTAGCCAGGCCTGCGGTGGAGAGTGTAGGATTTGTTGAAGGGCCCTGTATTGCTATATATTTGTAGATACTGAAAATTCTTATAAACTGTTCATCAATTTCTTTTTGCTATAGACAGGTGCTTATATCATATTTTCTTGACATTGAATAGTTAACATGTAAATATTCCTCCTATATATGTGGTCTCTGACTGCTCAGAGTTTTGTTGTCATTAGAGTTAGCCTAACATGCACACACACACATCCACGCATGCACAAATGCATGCACACACATGTGCTCACACACACCCTTTAATACTTCTGAACCCATTCTCGTTTATAGGAATGCCACTTTCACCAGCAGTGAACTTCCCTCCTCAGAATATTCCTTCTCTTCTTTCTGTCTGAAAATGGAACTCACTTGCCTTATTCATGGCAATATATGTCATAAATGTAATGAAGTGTGTTTTGAAATGTAAAAATCCACTGTGAAGTTCATATGTAAGCAATAAAACAAAATCAAAATAAAAGAAAAAGAAACAAGGCAAGCCCTGCAATCAGCAGCACTCACTCACTGAACAGTTTCCAGGATACAGCACAGGAAGGGGAAACCCAGGCAGAAGCCTGGTTGAGTTGAGATAATTGTGTTAAGATTTCAGGGAGCCAAAGCAGCTAAAGATCTCAGGGGGGACTATTGGAGAGGATAGGACTGCCTGGTCAAAGGGAAAACTGGGGGAGGAGCTCCAGATACCTGAGGATGGCTCCCTTGGTCCTAGAGCTGAGTACTAAACAGTACATGTGTGTGATGAAACTACTCAATATCATTGGAATGGAAGCGTGGGACCTATCTCTGGAACTCTACAACTTTAATCATTTGTGTTCACCCTGGCTGGGTTGCTCAGTTAGTCAGAGCATCACCCTGATGTGGCCAAGGTTGCAGGTTCAATCCATGGTCAGGTACATACAAGAATCAACCAATCCTATCTAATAAAAGAGTAATATGCAAATTAACCATCCCTCCGCTACACCCACCCACCAGCCACGCAGAGCGAGTATGCAAATTAACCCCAACCAAGATGGCTGCGGCCACTGAGCCAGTAGGAGGGAGGCTTGGGTTTCCCCGGCGATAGAGGAAGTCAAGCTTTCCACACACCCTGGCAGGCCCATGCCTCCACTCAAGGGTACAAAGTTTCAATTATAGAAGGTAAATAACTTCCACCAGAAATGGCGACAGCCATGGAGCTGGAAGAGCAGGAGGCTAGGGTTGCCTCCGGCAATAGAGGAAGCCAAGTTTCTGCAGACCTGGCCAGCCCAGGCCTCCATTTAAGGCTACAAAGTTTCAATTATAGAAGATACATTAATTCCAACAGAAATGGCGGCAGCCACGGAGCGAGCAAGAGGCTTGGCTCTGCTCAAGGCTACAAAGTTTCAATTGTAGAAGATAGATAAACCCCAGATATCAGGGCCTCCACTTGGGTCACCGGCGGGGAGTGGCCGGCCTGCAAACTTCCACAGGCCCCTCGCCCAGGCCGCCCCACGCCCCAAGGGAACCCCGACCCTGATCCGGGACACCCTTCAGGGCAAACCAGCTGGCCTCCACCTGTGCACCAGGCCTCTATCCTATCTAATAAAAGAGTAATATGCAGATTGACCATCACTCCAACACACAAGATGGCTGCCCCCCTGTGGTCAAAGATCCTGCCCCCATGTGGACACAAGATGGCCACCACAAGATGGCCAGCAGGAGAGGGAAGTTGGGAGGGACCAGGCCTGCAAGGGAGGGCAGTTGGGGGTGATCAAGCCTGCAAGGGAGGGCAGTTAGGAGTGACCGGGCCTGCAGGGAAGGGCAGTTGCGGGGGACCCAGACCTTCAGGGGAGAGCAGTTGGGGGGACCTGGCCTGCAGGGGAAGGAAGTTGGGGGCAATCAACCCTGCAGGGGAGGGCAGTTAGGGGTGACCAGGCCGGCAGAGGAGGGAAGTTGGGGGCAAACAGGCTGGCAGGGGAGTAGTTACACATCAATCAGGCTGGCATGGGAGTGGTTAGGGGGTAATCAGGCTGGCAGGCAGAAGCGGTTAGGGGTAATCAGGAAGGCAGGCAGGCGAGCAGTTGGGAGCCAGCAGTCCTGGATTGTGTGAGGGCAGTCGGACATCTCTCGAGGGGTCCCAGATTGGAGAGGGTGCAGGCTGGGCTGAGGGACCCCCCCCCCCCCCGTGCACGAATTTCGTGCACCAGGCCTCTAGTAAATGTATAAATAAGTGAGACGATAAGTCTCTCCCTCTCCCTCTCCTCCTCCCTCTCCTTCTCTCTCTCCCTCTCTTTCTCCCTCTCTTCCTCCTTTCCTCCCTCCCAACTGCTATCCCCTTCTCTCTCTCTTAAATCAGTAACTAAAACATTTAAAAAAGAATAACTTGTATTCCTACCATCCAGAACATAAAAACATGGAATTGATAACATACTGAGTAGAGTACTCAGAAAGGTATTGTTCCAATTGCAAAACAAATTTTGACTTGACTTAAGGCTGGTCTGCAAATTCTAACAACATTTTCCAGAAATCCCTTTCTAGTAGGCCCTTTGGGTAATTCTCTCCTGAGAGTTGGAGAGCTAAAAAATGGGAGCAGCCATTCTGTTGCAGACACACATGTTGCTGCTGGTCTGCTGACTCATTTCCTTGACACAAAGTTGCATCTGGACCTGCAGTATCTCACTCTTCCCTCTGGATTTCCATTCAGTTTCTATGACTCCTTAGCCAGGAATATGTGTGTTTAGTTGGATGAAGGGCATTGGCTTATGCAGGAGACCTTTCTCAAGTAGGTCCAAGGCAAGAAAAAAAATGGATTTCTGTGAATTCTTGTGACATTCCAGGCAACATCTAAGCCTCTCATCTGACTGCCTATCCTGTGTATTTTGGGCTCTAGCATTAGAATAATTAAGAAATAGCTTTATAGAAACTGCTTAGCTAGTCCTGGAATTGAATAAGGCGATTCTTTCTATTCTATATATATTATATATTTCTCATCCTTCATCTTAATGGTTCTTTTACTTCTCTGGTTGAACCCTGACTGATGTATACCCTAAGAAATCAAACTGAAACCAAATAACTTAATTGCACCAGAGAATAAGCCTCAAGCATAGTCATAGAAATGCAAAAATATCTAGCACAGAATTAGATCACAATTCACTATTTTTGTCATTTAAAAAAATTATCAGACATGAAAAGATACAGGACAAATCAATCAAGTGATAAGAACAAATCAAGAAATAACTAACTATGTAATTAGTTAATAAAGACATTAAAATAGTTTACACTATAAACTATATAGATAAGAAGCTAATGAAAATATTCAGAACATTAATAAGGAACATTGAAAATATTTTTAAAAGGTCCAAATAAATCATCTAGAGTAGTGATTTTCAACCCTTTTCATGCTATCGAACACACAAATTAATTACTACAATTCTGTGGCACACCAAAAACATATGTTTTTCCAATCTATTTATCTATCTATCTATCATCTATCTATCTATCTATCTATCTATCTATCTATCTATCTATCTATATCAGGCATCCTCAAACTACGGCCCGCGGGCCACATGCGGGTGTTTTTGCCGTTTTGTTTTTTACTTCAAAATAAGATATGTGCAGTGTGCATAGGAATTTGTTCATAGTTTTTTTTAAACTATAGTCCGGCCCTCCAACGGTCTGAGGGACAGTGAACTGGCCCCCTGTTTAAAAAGTTTGAGGACCCCTGATCTATATAAAAGCCTAAGTGACCGAACCACCGGAACAACCAGAATTACTGGAACGACCAGAATGACCAGTCACTATGAAGTGCACTGACCACCAGGGGGCAGACACTCAACATAGGAGCTGCAACCTGGTGGTCAGTATGCTCTCACAGCAGGAGCACTGCTCAGCTGACTGACAGGTACTGGCAGTCCACATGCCCGATGGCAGCCACTCACTCCCTCAGTAGTCCTGCAGGTCCAATCTCCAGAGAACGGGCCAGGCACCGACGGACTAGCACTGCCCACACAATCCTGACAGCAATGCTGGCCTCCTGGAAGTCAGCCTCAGGCACCAAGGCCACTTCCCCTCTCCAGATGCTCCACAAGGAAGAAACAATATAAAAGTGGCCACCAGGTGGCTCTGGACAAGCAGCACAAATGTCAGTGGGACAGATCCAGATCCCAGGCCGGCAAGGGTGTCCCACCACCCACCCAGCGGGCTGATCATGTCCTGTCCCCCACCCCCCTCAGGACCCTACCTGTGCATGAATTCATGCACCTGGCCTCTAGTGTGACATAAAATCAGATATAATTTTGTAAACAACACCATTTATTGATTGATTGATTGATTGATTTTAGAAAGAGAAGGGGGAAAGAGAGGAAGAGTGAAACATCAAATTTGCTGTTCCATCTATTTATGCATACATTGGTTGATTCTTGTATGTACCCTGATCTAGGATGGAATTGGCAACTTTGGTGTATCAGGAGAATGCTCTAAACAAAGGAATACCCAGCGAGGGCTGAAAGCAGGTATAATTTTGATACATTCAAATCAGATGCCTACTGTCGTGTTAGCTGTTATCATTTTATTATTTGACTAGAGGCCCCGTGAATGAAATTCATGAACTGGTGTGTGTGTGTGTGTGTGTCCCCTCAGCCCAGCCTGCACCCTCTCCAATCTGGGACCCCTCAAGGGATGTCCGACTGCCCGTTTAGGCCCGATCCCACCAGGCAGTGGAACATCCCTCTCACAATCCAGGACTACTGGCTCCCAACCACTCGCCTGCCTGCCAGCCTGATCACCCCCTAACCACTCCCATGCCAGCCTGATCGACACCTAATTGCTCCCCTGCTGGCCCGATTGCCCCTAACTGCCCTCCCCTACAGGCCTGGTTTCCCCCAACTGCCCTCCCCTGCAGGCCTGATCTCCCCCAACTGCCCTCCCTTGCAGGCCTGTTCCCTCCCAACTGCCCTCTTTTGCAGGCCTGGTCCCTCCCAACTGCCCTCTCCTGCTGGCCTGATCGCACACAACTGCCCTCCCCTGCTGGCCATCTTGGGTCCACATGGTGGTGGCCATCTTTGACCACATGGGGGTGGCCATCTTGTGTGTTGGAGTGATGGTCAATTTGCATATTACCTATTTATTGTATAGGATGTGTTGGAGTGATGGTCAATTTGCATATTACCTCTTTATTATATAGGATAATCTAAAGGAAAAGAAATCAGTGCCCCTAACTAAATAGTTAGGCATTGCATGTTTTAAAAAATTCATATGGCACACAAGTTGAAAATCACTTATCCAGATATGGAAATTAAGTTTAAGATGAAAAGAAATATATTTTAAACTTAAACCATCTCATAAATGTTTGCATATATTCTGCACAGTTTAGTGTAAATATAAAGTAGATCCATTTAAATTTGAAAAAATATATTATCAGAATGAGAAATATAACTGGCTAATTTATTTCATAACATGGCCAAAAATATACTTTTATTTATAAACTAGAGGCCCAGTGCCTGAATATGTGCATGGGTGGTGTCCAGCTGGCCCACCCCAATGGGGGCCCATTGGGTGGGGAGGCCATGGGGTCTAATGCTGGAAGCTATAGTTTTCCCCAGGCTAGATCAAATTATACTTTAAGGATGGCCAAAAGAAAACCCAAGAGGCATCCAGGTGCTAGATCCTGAAATCTGTTCTTATTCACACAAGAACCAGCTTTGCCTCCAAGTTGAACGCCTGAGATTTGTGAGATACATCCTGGCTTCAGAGAGTTTGTAGTTTGCCATGTGGTCTTTTATGCTCTTCTGGTCAGGTAGTAGAAACAAATCTCAAACTGGTTATGACCCCAAGTGAAAGTCATCAAAAAATATACTAGCCTTGGGTGTCACCAGAAAAATTTCAGATTTAAACAGCTATTAAAAATTACTATTTATCATAGTTAACTGTCATATTTATGCAAAAGTCAATGTGTAACATGCAGGCTGTCACAGGCCACCTTAAATAAACTATCCCATATAAAAATACACCTATTTTCAGTTAGGAAAACATTTTTTCTTATATTCTTTTGCTAAATTAAATTCATAAATATAGAAGATATCAAAGATTAATCTTAATGATTCTTGATACATATGATACATGTAAATATGCTAATTTGGCCATAACTGTACCTGTACTAGCTCTATTTTATTCTATTTTTTAAAAATATATTTTTATTGATTTCAGACAGGAAGGGAGAGGGAGAAGGAGAGGGAGAGAGAAACATCAATGATGAGAGAGAATAATTGATTGGCTGCCTCCTGCCTGCAACACCAGCATGTGCCCTGAGGCATCAAATTGTGATCTCCTGATTCATAGATTGATGCTCAACTGCTGAACCTCACCAGCCAGGCTTATTCTATTTTTTATTTAAAGTTTTTTCTTGATTATTTATGATATTTAATTTTGTTCACATTTGGTTTATATGGACTATTTAAAGAAACAGTTTCAAAGAAAATAAAAGTTAATCTAAACAACGGTTGTATCATTCTTAAAATCAAGTGAATATTAATTAAATGATAATACATGTAAGTTCTATTATTTTTGAGTAGTGATGGCCTCTTTGGTTTACTTAACCCATATTCTCACATCAAAATTATTTGTGACCACTGCCATATTCATAAATGCATAGGTTTTTTTTGAAAAATCCATAAACTCAAGACCTTGATCTCATTAGCAGAGTTTTGAGAATAATACAGCTAAATAATCAAGTGTTTAATGACTTATGTGACACATAAAAATGTGTGACGTTAATGTGATCCCCTTTATAGAATTCTTGCAGATTTTTCTCTTCTACCCGTTTCAAAATGTTGCATGGTTGCTTTTCAAGAAAACTATAAGATTTTTGTCTACTTTCTACTAATTTATCATTCCTATTTAGTTTTCTATCTTACATAACTCTGCTTTCCCATCTTTTTTGTTGTTGTTAATCCTCCATCAGGCTATTTTTAGAGAGAGTGGAAGGGAGCAGAAGAGACAGAGAGAGAAAAACACCCATGTGAGAGAGACACATTGATAGGTTGCCTGTAGCACAGACACCGACTAGGGCTGGGAATCAAGCCTGCAACCAAGGTACGGTGCCCTTGACCAGAATCAAACCTGGGACCCTTCAGCCTGGGGGCTGATGCTCTATTCACTGATCCACTGGGCCAAATTGGTTAAGGCTGCCTTCCCATCTCCTATACTTCTACCTGTCTCACATATTGAATAAGAGGGAGTTGATAAAAAATTAATAATTTAAATTCTGTTTCTATACCCTTAAGTTTGAATTCCTCAAACTATCTTATTTGTCTTCTATAACACTCTTTACAGTGCCAATGGAATGCCAAACAATTGACATCTGTTTATTTGAAAAATGAAACTGAATAAATGTATGAACAGCAAAATAAACGCATTCAACTTAGCAGACTTGATTTAAGAACCCTAGTAAAAGTATAATTTCCCCCAAATCTTCTAGACCCAATTTCTCCTTGAGTGTTCCACAAATCCATTCCCTGCTGTGAGATGGCCACTTTCTCATGGAAGTATCAATATCACTGTGGAAACATGGAAAGATTTCAAGTGAATTATAGTAGAGAGTAAAATTTTGAAATTTAGGAACAATTTAGTTTTATAATCCTGATGTCAGGCACAATAATTAGAAAAAAAGAAAACCGTTTACTCCTACATAGTTTTTCCCAATATTTTGTCCATAGAGAGCATTCTGAACTAAATTTAATGCACTCACTAAAGAAGCTGTAGAGTTATAATTCTTCCAAGTAAGTGAAGAAAAGTAGAGAAAAAAAGCTCTGGGCCTATCTGAATGTAGCCATATCAGAATGTAGCTTTTTGAATACAATCAAAGTTGAAAAATCTTCAAGGAAAGGAAGTCATTAAGGATACTAATTTAAGGTGAATAAGCAATCCTGATAACAATATATTCTATGGCAGTGCAGATGAAGAGATGGAGAAGAGCATCAATAATATGTTGGGATTAGAACCAGTAGTACTTAATACAAAAATAAAGTATAATTCACATGGGAGAGGAAATTCCTAATAAATTTCCAAATCTTGCTTTTTGGGGATGGAGTGAGGAGAGAAAAACTATATAGTATTATAGGAAATTAATAATAACAAGAAAGAAGGTATTTAGGATGACTTCTAGTGTTCAACTCTGGGTCAAATTGCAAGACCTGGAAACTTTAATAGGTCCAGGACTAAAAAATTAACTTTGGATTTTGTCTGTATAAAAGGTATACACTCTTTTAACCACTGGTGGAAGAGATATATATTATGATAAACTTTAAATAAGAGCAAATGGTTTTAAAAATACTGCCTAAATCTACATTGTTCCTATTTCTAGTAATCACTTAATGCAAAGTTAATAATGTCAAAAAATACAACAGATATCACTGTTAAAGAAACTCTGCCTGGCTTGTCCTAAAATGTAAGTTTGAGGACTATATACTAGTGGCCCAGTGCACAAAATTAGTGCACATTAAAAGGGAATTAATTAGAGGAAATATTTTAATATTGCTATTTGCCTTTTCTCTATAATATAAGTGTCCAGCCGGCCCCACCCCCATTAGGTGATACCAAGACCTGGCCAGCCCCACCCCCTCCAAGCCCTGCTGGGCAGGGGATGCAGCCTCACATCCTGGTGCCAGGGCAGGAGGTGCAGCCTCAGGTCCCACATCAAGCCCCGCCAGGGCAGAGGGCGCGGCCTCTGGTCTCCTGTCAAGCCCCACTCCGCGGGGAAGCGCAGCCTTAGGTCCTCTACCCTGGCCTGGCGCCAGGCAGCCTCAGGTCCCTGCTGATCAGCGTTATGGCATAACAACATGATGGCGTGATGACCTTTTGCATATTAGCCTTTTATTATGTAGATTGGCATAGAAATAACTTCCATGCAATCTATTGTGCAATGCCTAACAATTTTTCATATGGTGCATTTTTTTAACATCACACCTGGCATATTTGAGCTTTCCTCTGAGAATCCATGCAATATAAACAGACACAAGAGAGACAATAAAATAAGACAGGGAATAATTAACAGCACTAAGCATATGGAATTACAAAAAGTTTTATCAAGGCTAGAAGAAAACAAAAGCTTTACCACATGTTGTTTGGTATTTTAAGTTAAACTTTATGCCGAATTATTCTGTAGGGAAGTTATTTTCTTCAGAATCAGTATCAGCTCCAATGAAACTAGAGAATATATAAAAGGAATTTCAAAAACGACAAGGTTGATGCTTACAAAAGTATCCAATAAATATTTGTCAATGGCCTATTATGCATGGAAAATATTCAAGAATATGAAGTCTTAATGTTTAGCAAAATGAAATTATTATCAATTCTCAAGATGCTTGCTTTGGCAAAACAAAGAAATTAAGTATTCATATAAAAAGAAATATTAGAAACTAGAGGTCCTATGCACGAATTTCATGCAAGGGCCTTGGCCCCAGCCCCGCCCGCCACTGCCGCCGCGGCCAGGGGTCTCTGCTGCCCTATGCCGCAGCCCCTGCCCTCTGCAGCTTTGTCCAGAAGGAAGAATGTCCAGTCTAATTAGCATATTATGCTTTTATTATTATAGATTATTCTTTAAAGGAAACAAAATTGTATGGCAATAAATTTTCTTTCACCTTTTAAAGAGAACCAATTAAAACCTCAGAAGAAGAATTTAAGAGAGAATAAAATGTCCAAAGCCATCAAGTTGTAATTACTCTGGCACATTGAAGAACTGATAGTAGATGCAGAGGTAGGACAGTGCATTAGAGGTGAGTGAGCAGAAAAGAGAAAAGAGAAAAAAAAAGTAGAAAAAAAAGAAGTTATTCAGAAAAGAAGGTAGAAGAAAAGCATTCAAGACCATGGGGACACATTTAAATTTTGTGCTAAGCATAACTGGAAATCACTGGGTGATTTTTAAAAGGCAGGGGCATGACATCATTTATGCTCTTAAAAGACAAGTCTGGAATTTCCTGTTTCCCCTATTATGTAGAAAGCTGGAAAGTAGAGTGCTCCTGAAATAAAAACACCGACAACAAAAGATGATCTACTTAAATCATAGTTTTTGTGGGCCCATCAAAGAAGTATGAATTCCAAAAAGGATGTTATCTTTTATATTCTGTGTCCACTGAGTGTCTAGCTATTTGGCTGTTATTTCTGGTTGCGATTAGCATTCAAATCTGTAGACTGAGTAAAGCAGATTATGTGGTGGGTATCATGCAAACTCTTGAATCCTGAATGGAATCAAAAGCCAGAGGAAAGGAGAATTTGCTCTCTGCCTGACTGGGTGAGCTGGACATTGGTCCTCTCCTGCCCTTGGACTAAGATTTACACCCTCAGCTCCCCTGGTTCTCAGGCCTTTGAGCTTGAACTGGAACTACATAACCAACTTTCCCAGGCCTCCAGTTTTTAGAAGTCAGATCATAGCACTTCTCGGCTTTTATGATTCATGAGCTAATTCCTTATATATTTAACTATATCCTATTGGTTCTGGTTTTCTGCAGAACCCTGACTAATAGAAAGGAACAGGCTCCGACAAAGAGAGAGTAGATGTGTTAACTGCCAGAACTTTGGTAGAGTGTGCAAAACAAGGGCAGCCACCATAGAATTGGTAAGAAGAAATCAGCTAAGCTATTAATGAATCGTTGGGGGTTAAGTGTGGCCTGTTGTGTCATTTGAAGTGAGCAGGGTGCCCAGAGAATAAATTGTAATGGGAGCCCCATCATCTTTGAAGAGTTCTGTGATTGCTCTTCTCTGTAGGCTAGGCCTTTTAGTATAGTGGCTTATAGAAATGGTCAAATACACAATATTATTTTGACTGCATTGAATAACTTATAATTATTTAAATAATTGAATAATTATAGAATACATAAATGTATATGCATATGTACTATAGAAGTATACAAACCACACTGAGGGATGTTAAGTTTTCTCTGAAGGGGGAACTAAAATTGCACAAGACTAGGCGAGAAAAAAATCTAACTTTTAACTTACACAGCTGTAATCTTTTTTAAAAAATATATTTTTATTGATTTTAGAGAGGAAGGGAGAGAGAGAGACAGAAACATCAATGATGAGAGAGAATCATTGATCGGCTGCCTCCTGCGCACCCCCTACTGGGGTCAAGCCCGCAACCCAAGCATGTGCCCTTGACCGGATTTGAACCCAGGACCATTCAGTCCACAGGTTGATGCTCTATCCACTGAGCAAGACTGGCTAGGACCACAGCTGTAATCTTTTAAACAAGTATGTATCACCTTGGAATTAAAAACAAAATTTCTGAAAGAAGGCAGTTAATGGCAATGTTCTTGTGCAGCTATCTGAGGAATTCTTTAGCTTTTTCCACAGTAATACCTTGTATAAGAAGTAATGACAGCTTAAAACTTTAGATAATATTTTTATGACAGATATAAATAATTAGATACACTTCTCTACTGGATCTATAGAATGTACTTGAGGAAGGTTATGGAAGAGGTAAAAATAAAACACAGGGCAGTGGAGAACATTTTTTCAATTTGTTTCTTTGTAATTAACGCTTAGTCAGCCAAGAGTGGGAGCTATAACTTGAGCTGCATCAATCCTATTGATCACTTAGGTCATGCACCAACATTAAAAATCAGAGAGAACATTCAAGAGGGCTTTGTTGAATGTTCAATTTGTGTTTTGTTGTTGTTGTTTTACCCCTTGTATATAATAGACGGATTTCACAATAGGATCATAACCAGAGCTTTGTATTAGGGAAAGCTTCTGCTTGCTCCCCAGAGGTTTTATTTCTTCAGCCGCATGCAGCATTTGATGTCCCCTGCAAAACTTCAGTCTGTCTGTATACTTCTGCAACAAACATTCCAGATGCAAACTGAGACTGGGATAGGGAGAAAATAAAAAGTAAAATTCCTGTGAAAGTAAGAAAGAAATATACCTACATATAGAAGTCAAGTAATTATAATAATAGGACAAATTGTGTGGTTTACAATATTCACTCAATATTATTAAAATAGTGGATACAGAAAATGGTCAGATGAAATTATGTTCTTCAGTGGATTGCTTTACTCTTGGAGTCTGTAAGTATACCACACTTCATTTAAGCTTTGGGCCAACCAAAAACATTTTCCCAGAAAGTATGTCGTCTTCAACTTAGTGTTGTCTGTGTTAAGGTTATTATAGCTAACTAGAGGCCTGATGCATGAAATTCCTGCAAGGGGGTTGACCCCTGCCCGCCGCAGTGGCCACCTCTGTCTCGGCCCCTGGAAGGTCATCTGGTCTAATTAGCATATTATGCTTTTATTATTATAAACTGAAACATCTTGCTGCCAGTGTGATTACTTCAGAAACAAGCTTGTATGCCAGACTCTGTTCTGGGTTCTGGGAATATAAAGGAACTAGAGGCCCAGTGCATGAATATGTGCACCAGTGGGGTCCCTAGAGCTGGCCTGCGGGATTGGGCCAAAACTGGCTCTCTGACATCCCCCGAGGGGTCCTGAATTGTCAGAGGGCATGGTTGGGGCCAGGGAGGGATGCAGGAGGTTGGCCAGCTAGGGAGGGACCACAGGAAGGCTCCATGGCATGTCCGGCCCATGTTGTTCAGTCCCGATCTATCAGCCGGACCCCAGCAGCAAGCTAATCTACCAGTCGGAGTGCCTGCCCCCTGGTGGTCAGTGCACGTCATAGTGACTGGTTGACTGTTAAGACAGTCTGACCCCTGGTGGTCAGTGCATGTCATAGCAAGCGGTTGAGCAGCCTTAGCATATCATTAGCATATTACGCTTTGATTGGTTGAACAGATGACCCGACACTTAACATATTAGGCTTTTATTACATAGGATTACAATTAGCTTAATGATTTCAGATATTTTACAATATATATGTTTAATATTATAAATTTCTAGCTAAGAATTGTTTTATGTGTGTGTAGTTTTTATCTGCATCTCATAAATTTAATTGCTTTTCATTTAAGTGAAATGTTTTTTAACTTCACTTGAGAATTCATTGACCCATGGGTAATTTATAAGTGTGTTGTATAATTTCCATATATCTGGAGATTTTTTCCAGCTACCTTTCAGGTATTAATAGCTTAATTCCATTATTTTCTAAAAACATACATTGTATGCTTTCTGTTTTTTAATTTATTAAGGTGTGTTTTGTGACTCAGTATATGGACTCTCTTGTTGAATGAATGTTCCATGGGAGCTTGAGAAGAATGTACATTCCTTTGTTATTGAATGAGTCTATAATATTATTTCACATTGATATTGCTGTTTTGGTCAACTATATACTGGTTGATTTTCTTCCTGCTTAATCTATCAATTACTGATGGGAAACAGGTTCAATGTCTCAACTATGATTGAAGATCTATTTCTCTATGTTGTATTAGTTTCTGCCTCACATACTTGGATGCTCTGTTAAGTGTGGTTACATTTTAAACTTATGATGTCTTTGTGGAGAACTGACCCCTTTCTCATTATGAGGCTCTCCTCTTTATTTCAAGTCTGAAATTATTATACCTTTTTTGTTTAGGAATTTTTAGATGGTATATTTTTTCATTCTTTTAATTTTACTTTCTCAGAATCTTGATATTTAGAGTGAGTTTGTTGTTAGCATATAGCTAGATCTTGAAGCTTTTATTTTACTTCTCTTTTTCCAATTTTTATTAAATTTATTAGGGGGACTTTGGTTAATAAAATTTTATACATATGAAGTATACAATTTTATGATACGTCATCTGCATACTGCATTGTGTGTTTACCACCCAAAGTCAAATCTTCTCCTGTTATCATATCTAAAGAATAACAATATTAAAAAAAATGGCTCCGGCTACTTTGTGGAATAACAATTGTTCTGCGTTAAGAGGAGGTAAAGGAAAATTAATTCAGATTCTGCTGGAATAACAACTAAGATGAGAGTTGAACTAAAGTTGTAGTAGGAAAAAAAAGTAGAGGAGACAAATTGGGAGTTTTAGAGATAGAAGGAATTTTTGATATAATTGGTTGGGAAGGATAGGTAGTGGGGGAAGCGAACTCATGAACATTATTAGAGGAAAAGACTATAGAAATCTCCTAGATTAATTAATTCATCCTTACATTAATCAATCGAACACAAAGATCCAAAGAGATTATAAAAATTGCCCAAATATACAAAGCCAAGATGATCACTACTCAAAATTAGATAATCTTAATAGTTAGACACTTTAGTCATCTAACAGTTTGCTTCATTCTCTTATTTCTAAACTAGAGGCCCAATGCATGAAATTTGTGCAAGAGTAGGCCTTCCTTCCCTCGGTTGCCAGCTCCGGCTTCCCTCTGGCACCCGAGACCCCGGCTTCCCTCACAGCCCAACTTTGTCCAGAAGGATGTCTGGTCTAATTAGCATATTATGCTTTTATTATATAGGATACTTTTATTTATGCATAAAAGTAATGTATTTCTACACTGGCCAGTTTGGCTCCGTGGTTATTTGATTCCCGGTCAAGGGCAGGTACTTCAGTTGCAGGCTTGATCCCCAGCCCTGGCTGAGGTGCCTGTGGAAGCAACCAATGGATGCCTCTCTCTCTCTCTCTTTCTCTCTCTTCTCTTTTCTTCTCCTCTCCTCTCCTCTCCTCTCTCTCTCTCTCTCTCTCTCTCTCTCTCTCTCTCTCTCTCTCTCTCTCTTTCTCTCTTTCTCCCCCATCCTCCCTCCCCTCCACTCTCTCTGAAATGAAAAATCAATGGAAAAAAAAAATCTTCGGGTAAGGAGTAAGAAATAAAATAAAAATAATGTGTCTCTACCACAAGCTTCTCTATATATGGCATTCCCTTTTCAATTTTAAAACAAAAATGCAAGCTAGACTCTAGTTTCTTTTTAAAATTGCAATGTTAGATAATTTTTTCATAACACACTCATGAGCATTTTGCTAAAATTAAGTTGAAAATAAGAAAAGGCTCAACCAGGTAAGTTATTTACTGTGACATTGCAATAATGGCTCCACAAGAAAGAAAAATTCTGCACTATAGCACCAGGTAACTATCTTAAAAATACATCATAATAAATCTAGCCAATTAGTTCATAAAATAAAGAACATATCCATAGTCCAGTATAAATTCAAAAGCGTCTAGGTGTTCTAATTGAACTTATTGTGTATGCAAAAGTGAAGGTTTAAGATATATAAATGTAGTTTACAATGCTTTTGAAGAGTATGCATCTTTAACTTTTGACATTTTGACCCCTGTATTATAGTGTTTTAAGTAATAAAGTGCTAGCATAATATTTTCAATGAAAAATCTAAAAATAGTCATTAGTTTTATAGAGAAATAATCAGTCTATGGGAATGCTGGAAGATTATTGACTGGTATATAACTTGTGAACTTTATCTTAACCTTGAACATAATTAAGACACTTCAAAAATATAAGGATTGATAGTTAAATTATAAAAATAGTTAATATGAATTGTGTGCTATTGCCAGGCAATCTTTTTAAGTATTTTATGTGTATTATTTAGTTTAAATATAAACTATAAATGGATTTATTTTATTCTGACTTTATAAATTAAGAATCTGGGACAATAACAGATTGTTACTGACATAAGGTCACACTTCCAGTAGTTATTGGAGCTAGGAGTGAAACCTAGAAACTTTGTCTCAGAATCTGTGCTCTCAATGGACAGCTATATTGCCTTCCTGTGACACCATTCTATTATGTTCTGCACTGGATATTCCCACTTCATTAACTACACTTTACAAAGAAATTGAAAGAAGGTACTAACTTTAGGTACAATCATTAAATGAAATAAGAACAAAGGAAATATATTTTAACTTATTATTCACCTGTTGCTTTATTCACCTATCATTTAACCAAAATTTCTTGAGCAGCTCTTAGGCATTATCTATATACTAGTGGGCCAGTGCATGAAATTCGTGCATGAAGGGGGGGGCCTCAGTCCAGCCTGAACCCTCTCCAATCAGACATCCCTCTTGCAATCTGGGATTGCTGGCTCCTAACTGCTCACCTGCCTGCCTGCCTGATCACCCCTAACTGCCTCTGCCTGCCTTTCTGATTGCTCCTAACCCCTCTCCCTACCTGCCTGATCGCCCCTAACATCTCTGCCTGCCTGCCTGCCTGATCGCCCCTAACTGCTCTTCCCTGCCGGCCACTTTGATTCTGATTGGTCGGTGTCGGTTTCTATGTCAGTCGGAGTCAAAAGCTCCTCCTCCTAGGCAGCCATTGGCTCCTCACAGTTGACCCAGATTTGGTTCTGATTGGTCAGTTTCTATACCAGTCAGTGTCTCCAGGCCTATCTCTGGGCCTGATCAGAGAGGTAAAGCTGATTAGCAGCCCCCACAGAGGCCTGGAGAGAAACAGAGGCACGGCTGCTGGCAAAACCAGGAGAGAAAGAGAGAGGCAATGGCTGATCAATAGCTGCCATGGAGGCTGCGGATCAGACCCTGCCTCTCTCTCTGGGCCCTATCCACAGCCGTCTCGGCAGTCAGTGCTGGGTCTCTGCACCCGCACCAGCAGCAGTCAGTGCTGGGTTTTATATAAGGACATATAAAACCCTAATATGCAAATAGACTGAATGGCAGAACAAATGAACAACCAGTTGCTATGATGTGCACTGACCACCAGTGGGCATGCGTGGAACATCAGACGCGGTGGGCATCAGACGCGGCAGGATGGTGGAGCAGGTGAGTGAGGGAGCCAGACCAAGGCAGGGTGCCAGTCGCTGTCATCAGGGTGAGCCTCTGATGGTTACTGAAAATTCTTTGCTCCCACACGCCGCAGTCCCGCTAGTACTTGCACCTGCTGCCAGCGCCAGCCCTGCTTTCACCTGCTGCCGGTGGCTCCAAAGCCGCTGCTCGAGCCTGGCGCTGGCGCTAGCCCCACTAGCACCTGCAGCCGGGACCAGAGCTGCTGCTTGCACCTGCTGCTGGCACACAGTGCCAGCCCTGATCACCCCTGAGGGCTTCTCCACCTCCCCCTGCTCCTGAGGGTTGATCAGAGCAGAGGCTGCTGCTTGCACCTGCTGACAGCACTGGCCCCACTCGCACCCACTGCTGGCGCAGGCCCCAATGGTTCCGCACCATCAGTGGGTGTGGGCGGGGCCACCGTCAGTGCATGGGAGTGGGGGCAGCAGGAGCGGGGCTGCCGGCAGACAGGGGACCAGGAGCTGCAGCAGGAGGGGTCAGGCGGGGGTCGTGGAAGATGAGCCAAGACCCGCCCCTGTGCCCACTTTAGCCTCATGGCCCACAGTTCCTTTCAAGGTGCACGAATTCATGCACTGGGCCCCAATAACAAGATAGGAGAGCACTCAGTGTAAAGACAAAGTCACTGTTCTTAAGGTTTTTGAAGCACATGAGAAATTCTCAAATTTGCATAAACTCTACATAGTTTAAAGATGGTTAAGGAACCAGAAATTTAGACAGATGCCATAAATTATTGAGATATAGAATGTTGGATACATATTATAACGAAAGTAAATTTTACTCCTATATGATTGGAGAAATGATAAGAAATTAGCACTATTTCTTTATTTTCATGTGAGGGACATTTCAGCATATTGTAATCCTTAGGCAAGCATCATCAGGATCACTTGGGAATTTATTAGACATGCACAATCTTGGCCTCCACCCCAGATCTGCTGAATCAAAACTTGCATTTTAACAAGAGCCCAAGTAATTTGTATGCACACTGAAACTTGAGAAGCAGTGCCTTAAAGACGTCTACTCTGCACGTCTATGTTTTCATAGCCCTACAGGCATATATTGCTTATAGAAGCTCCCTGCCACTAATATCTCTTTGGAAGCACACAGTGAGTGCAGTTCTCTCAGTATGGGTCTCACTCAAGCTATAGCTTGAGTGCAGAGTGTTAGAGCCAGGATGATTCTGGCCAAGCATCTGGTCTGTTTATATTTGGCTTTAGTTATTACAACTTTCTATTATGCAAGATAAGAAATTTTTAAAAAGTGGCTGTGTGGGGAAAAATATCTACTTCTAAATGAGAAGGCATTTGGATTGTTTGGAAAGCCAACAGAAGAAAAAATTAACAGCAGGACTCAGAAAATTATACCCAACATATAATAAGTTAGCATAATGATGACAGATACAAAATTAATATGCAGACTCCAGCATCCCAGGAAATTTATCCTTCGCTCCAAAATAATATGGGATGATTTAGCATGTGTGACATCATGCAATGATCCATTTCAATTACTAGATCTGATCATTATAGAATTTAGGTGCTATGTGATGAAAAACACTGAGATTGAGAGGATTTTAATGTTGATTACATACATTTTGGCAAAAGTTCATTACTAATACTATGAGCTATCCTTGAGCTGACTTGTTACGAACAGCCATGCTCTTTATTTGGTCAATCCAGTGAAACCAATTTTCTAAACCAGTCTGGCCTTTGCTTCCACTGAATGCTTTTACAATCTTTAAACTAGGACAAAAGTTTGAAAAGTAAAAACAATCAAACTATTCTAGATATTCACTTGGGAACGAAACTCTAGAAATATGAACAAACTAAAGTCACTTTTATCACTCCCAGTCCCCAAATCAGCTTCCACCAGTCTCAAGCATTTCCATAGGAGACATTATTCTCCAGCTATACAAAATTCCCAAAGAAATATTGCAAATTTATTATAGTTAAAAGGTCAGAAGCTAAGAGAGAAAAGGAATGATGCATAGCCATGGAAATATAGTTAAGAGAATTTTCATGTTGTGCAGAGCAGACACTGATACAAAGTGAAGTTAACAAGAATCCATCGTTTTGCATGAAATTTAAGTTAAAAAAAATTAAGTCTCACTGCCCAACTAAAATGAATATCAGATTATCTCTGCTAAGGATTAACAACTTAAAAACTTGAATATGTGAAAAAATATATTTACTTAGCATGTGTCATATCTTAGAGAATTTTTAATTTAATTTATTGGGATGACATTGGTTAATAGATTACATAGGTTTCAAGTGTACATTTCTTTGATTCATGATTTGCATATTGCATACATTATTAATTGGGAAGAATAAGTCATTAGTTTGTTATGGTATATTGGAAATGTAGCTCAACTTTGGAAGTTGATCGTAAATTAGAAAGTCAAAGTTTTTGTTGTCAGACCTGGAAGTTAAATCCTTATTCTGTCATTTTCAGGGTGTGAGATATTATTAACTTTTCTCACTTTCCTCATCTATAGTCTGAGGATAATATCTACTTTTTTAGAGTAGTTATTCAAAATGTAAACCAATTCAAAAGGGTTAATAGACTAAAAGAGAACGTGTATGTAATGTCTTTCCCAACTGCTATTTCTTATCTACTAATACTTTCATTCATATTTTGACAAAAATCTGATCCCTCAATTATAATTGAATCCATCAGTTGCTTTTCCTGCTCTACTGTGGTGTGCATGTCTTGTGACCTTAGTCTCTCCTTTTGTTTCTCCCAAGATGACAACCACTTTTCTTCATTACATTAGTAGCATTCACCCTAGGACCAGGAAAATAATGCCCACAAGAGTAATATTCAGTCTGAGTAGCACTTTCAAAGAACCCAAGCCATATCTATCTGTCTGCTATTTGAGAAAGGGGATTACTACAAGAATTCTTCCCAGTGTAAGAGTAGTGTTAGAAAGAGCTATTCATTTATGATCAACAGAAAGAACTCATGCTGATAGCACCTGGAAACCCAATTTCATCATCCTAAAATACAACTTAAAAATAAAGTGCAATTGATGCAGACCTCACAAATTATAAAGTGTAATATATACATGCTAATTTGAGCATATGCTCTTTGTCCTTAATGCTTTCACTTTCATTAGTACCATGATCCTTACTGTGGCAATTTCTTTATTAAAAACACTTTTTGTAAAGTTCTATGTCATGGATAAAATATAGTGACAAGAAGAACTTTTAGTTTAGCTTGAAAATGTATTTACATACACATATTTATACATGCATATATCCACATGTGTACACACATATGCCAACAACATATATACATATACAGACATAAATTATATATATATAAAACAAAAGTGCATCATATGTTACTTGTCTAATTGATTTATATTCTATAAAATTAGAAGCATTAAAATATAGAGTAAACATTTTGTTTTTGTTTGTTTTTTCCACAAAAATAAGAGCTCAACTTCTTTTCGGTTGCCCAGTATAAAGAATGAGATCCTCTAATTTTCAGAGCCAGCTCAGAATGACTGAGTTAGCAAGAGAGTTGCTGAAGAGAATAATTGCAGTTGTGTTAGTTATTGAGTATATAAATATATAAAGCACATGTTCAATCCTTTAGCACTTTCTATAATAAGAGAAATATTATTGATGGCAGGCTTAATGTAGTTATTTTGCTTATCTCTCTTGTAAGAACTCTTAACAGTCACACTCTCTATTAAAGTCACTAATACCAGGAATAATCTTGCATATATGTGTGATAATTTACCTTATTTATTACTAAAAAGATCTTCACTGCCTGAAATTCCAACAAATATCAATTAATTTGGGTAATAAACATACTTAAAAATCTGTTAGAAATGTCAGATTTCTAGGGAGGCTACCTAATGAATATTAACTGACTACCAAATGCATATTGAAGCAAGGACATACAAATATCTAGGAGAGAAAAGTGACTGGTTAGAATGTGTCACATACCCTTAAGTTTCAGATATTTTCATAATGTAGAGGTTGTAGGGGCTATTATGATAGAAATGACTTGGGGAAATTGTTATAGAAAATGAGTATCATTTGTGATGTATTAATTCAGGTAAAATATTAGTAGATAAATCAGGAAGTTGAGATTCCATTGTAGTAGATGAAAAAGCCTATGTAATGATATAATGTTGGTCAATATGTGTATGTAACCTCACAATCTAATATTCTGTAAGTCTATGTACTCTATGTTTTTTATAAAGGTAAGGATCATAGAAGAGAAAAAAGAATGATTAGACAACAGGGAGAACCAATAAATGACATCAAGTTTATAGCTTGCTTAGAAAATCTAGCATCTACACTAAAAAAAGAGAAAGATGTAAATTGACCGCACCTTCGCGACACCCACCAGCCAATAAGGAGTGAGTATGCAAATTAACCCAACAAACATGGTGGGTTAATTTGCATATACAGGTGGCCAGTGGCCGGGGGTGGGAAGCTTGTGTCATCACCATGGTGACGATGCAGGTGTTTCGCACTGCCCCAGCCACTCCGGGCTTCTGGGCAGTGTGGGAAGGTGGAAAGGCGGCTCCGGGTGGAGCGAAGGCAGAAAGGTGGCTCCAGGCCGGAGCAAAGGCTGTGCTGGCAGCCAGGGTAAGGAAGGCCCATTCTGTATGAATCTTCGTCCATCGGGCATCTAGTAATGAATATAACACAGAATCCCAAATGAAGTAGAATTAGCTATATCTATAAATGGTTACTATTAATCCCATCATATTCAGAGAGAGAGAGAGAGAGAGAGAGAGAGAGAGAGAGAGAGAGAGAGATATTGATTATTACTGGCCTCATGCCTTCCACTGAATCTGCCTTGTCAATGGTCTCCTCTTTCAGAATTGTATGCCCTTTCTTTTTTAAAATTATAGAGAAAGAGAAAATGGGCATACCTCTTAAATTTTATAGATAGCACTATAGAGTAAGTTTAGATAACTGTAAAGAGAAAGCTCATGGTCTGGGCTGAGAATAAGAACAAAGAAAATGCTACAGATGCCCTGCCCCAGAAAGTTTCATCAGGGAAGGAGGGCCCTGCCTGTCTGACTGTGTGCATGTATGTTTGTACATACATGTATGGAAGATGTGTGCATAGGTGATTTAAGAAAAAAAGGGATAAGGAGAGACATGGAACTATGCTTCAGTGTCTTGAGCCAAAATAGCTTGAATGTGGATATATTTGCATCATTTGAAGATTTGGTGTGAAAGAAGCAAAAAAAATAAAAAAAGTTTAGTAGTTACTAATGGAACTAAATAGCATTAATTAAAGCAGTATTGAAGAAAACTCAGTGTGGAAGCAGAGGGGAAATTACAATATTATGACTTCATATTGTAGGTCACCTGATGTTGATATAAATTTTATCTGTTTCTAGTGCAATTATAGTCCAATCATGATGGGCTGTCTTTGGGTACTAAAACAAAGAGTTAATAATTCTATGGACTTATCACAGGACAGAAAACATTCTAAGATTTTGTTTATACCAACCAATATAATCCTTTACGACAATCCTATAAAATACAAACTCAGTAGTATGTAGCCTAAGTTGAACAACTGCATAGTGGCAAGAGCAGCAGCTCAGCACAGGCAGGGTATTTTGGGTTCCATGCTCTTAATCACCATACTTTACTATAAAGGGCAGGGCTGTTTCTGTTTCCTAACCAGCTCCACTGCTGATAAAATATTGGATTCACATATTTTGTCACAGATTTCTCTAAGTGATCAAAGCTAAATATCAGAAAGATACAAAAATTACAAGATAAACCTTGGGGAGGAAGTTTTCTGTCACTTATCATTAAGTATAGCACCCAAGTTTTTCATAAAATCCTTTATGCAAGTAAGCTTTAACAAAGTTAGCTTAAATCATTATACAACAGTGTGGTAAAGGCCTGGGGTAGAGGGCAGGTACGGGCTAGAAGGGGTCAATGGGGAGAAACTTTCAACAATAAAGCTAATTTTTAAAAATCATTATACAACACACATACACATACCATTTTAAATAAGAAAAAATTCAATTAATATAAAGTTCATCATTTTTACCATTTTAAAGTTGTATAAATCAGCAGTTTTTAGTACATCCACAATGTTTGCAACCATCATCACTATCTATTTTGTCTCCCTAAAAGGAAACTACATACTCATTTAAGAAGTCACTCCCTCTTCCCTCCTCCCTCCGTTCCCTGACAGCCATTAATCTTCTTTCCGCCTCTATGTATTTGCCTGTTTTGACTGGTCATGTAGATTGAATCAGACCATAAGTGATCTTATGTGTCAAGCTCCTTTCACTTAGCATAATGGTTTCAAGGTTCATACACATTTTAACATGTATCAGTACTTTACTCCCTTTTATCACTGACTAATATTTTATCACATTGATATACCACTTTTGTTTATCAATTTACCATTGACAGGCATTAGGTTGTTTTCCTTTTGGCTATTATAAATAGTGCTACTATAAATATTTGTGTTTCAAGTTTTGTTTGAACATATATTTTTAATTGTTTGGAGTATATACCTAGGAGTGATATTGTAGAACAGTATGGTAATTCTATGTTTAGCTTTCTGAGAAATTGCCCATTTTCTACAGTGGCCTTATCATTTTACATCCCTACTAATCCTACATAATAAAAGCCTCGATGGTGTCGCGCGACGTCATCACAAGATGGCTGCCACAACATTGTCACAGATGGCTGCCCCCACATCATCACAAGATGGCCACCACAAGATGGTCACCACAAGATGGCCGGCAGGGGAGGGCAGTTGGGGGTGAAAAGGCCTGCAGGGGAGGGCAGTTGGGTGCAACCAGGCCGGTAGGGGAGGGCAGTTAGGGGCGACCATGCTGGTAAGGGAGGGCAGTTGGGAGCCATCAGTCTGGCAGAGGAGGGCAGTTGGGGGTGAGATCAGGCCTGCAGGGGAGGGCAAAATCAGGCCAGCAGGGGAGGGCAGTTGGGGGTGACCAGGCCTGCAGGGCAGGGCAGGGCAGTTGGGGGTGATCAGGCTGGAGGGAAGGGCAGTTGGGGATGATCAGGCCAGCAGGGGAGGACATTTGGGGGCAATCAGGCCAGCAGGAAGGGGAGTTGGGGGCGATCAGGCTGGCAGGGGAGCAGCTAGACATAAATCAGACTGGCAGGGGATTGTTTTGGGGAGCATCAGGCAGGCAGGCAGGCGAGCAGTTAGGAGCCAGCAGTCCCAGATTGAGAGAGGGATGTCCAACTGCCGGTTTAGGCCCGATCCAGAATCAGGCCTAAACCAGCAGTCAGACATCCCCCAAGGGGTCCTAGATTGGAGAGGGTGCAGGCTGGCTGAGGGATACACCCCCTCCCCATGCACAGATTTTGTGCACTGGGCCTCTAGTAATATATAAGGGTACTAACTTTTTTACATATTCACAAACACTTGTTACTTTTCCAGTTTTTTTAATTATATCCATCCTAAAGGGAAGGAACTATTATCACACTGTGGTATTGATTTTCATTTCACTAATGACTAATGGCATTGAGTAACTTTTCATGTGCTTGTTGGTCTTGTATTTTTTTTTTTTGAAGAAACATCTTTTTAAGTTCCTTATCTTTTTTTAATTGTTTACTTTTGTCATTGTTGAGATGTAAAAGTTCATATATTCTAGGCTCTTATCATATATACATTGCAAATATTTTATCTCATTCTGTGGATTGTATTTTTACTTTTTTGATCATGCCCTTTGATATTATAAATGTTTTAAAAATTTTATGAAGTCCAATTTATCTATTTTTTCTTTTGTTGTTTGTACTTTTGATGTCAAATCAAGTAATTCATTGCAAGACCCAAGGCAAGACTGTGACTGCTGTTTTTCCCCTAAGCATTTTAGAGTTTTAGCTTTTCTATTAGAGTCCTTATTTCTTTATTTCTTTATTTTTTATTTATTTTATTTTTTTCTTATTAAGGTATTACATATGTGTCCTTATCCCCCTATTGTCCCTCCCCCCCCCGCCACTCATGCCCTCACACCCCTGGTGTCTGTGTCCATTGGTTAGGCATATATGCATGCACACAAGTCCTTGGGTTGATTTCTCCCCCTTATCCCCACCCTCCCCTACCTTCCCTCTAAGGTTTGAAGGCCTGATTGATGCTTCTCTGTCTCTGGATCTGTTTTTGTTAATCAGTTTATGTTGTTCATTATATTTCACAAATGAGTGAGATAATGTGATATTTATCTTTCTCTGACTGGCTTATTTTGATAAGCATAATGCTCTCCAGTTCCATCCATGCTGTTGCAAATGGTAAGAATTCCTTTTTTTACCACAGCGTTGTATTCCACTGTGCAGATGTACCAAAGTTTTTTAATCCACTCATCTGCTGATGGGCACTTAGGCTGTTTCCAAATCTTAGCTATGGTAAATTGTGCCGCTATGAACATAGGGGTGCATATATCCTTTCTGATTGGTGTTTCTAGTTTCTTGGGATATATTCCAACAAGTGGGATCACTGGGTCAAATGAAAGTTCCATTTTTAGTTTTTTGAGGGAACTCCATACTGTTCTCCACAGTGGCTGCACCAGTCTGCATTCCCACCAGCAGTGCACGAGGATTCCTTTTTTTCTGCATCCTTGCCAGCACTTATTTGTTGATGATAGCCATTCTGACAGGTGTGAGATGGTACCTCATTGTCGTTTTGATTTGCATCTCTCAGATGATTAGTGGCTTTGAGCATGATTTCATGTCTTTTGGCCTTCCTTACGTCCTCCTTCAAAATGTATCTATTTAGGTCCGATGCCCATTTTTTGATTGGGTTATTTTCCTTTTGTTGAGTTGTATGAGTTCCCTGTAGATGTTGGAGATTAAATCCTTATCAGTGATAACATTGGCAAATATGTTCTCCCATGCAGTGGGCTTTCTTGTTGTTTTGTTGATGGTTTCTTTTGCTGTACAGAAGCTTTTTATTTTGGTGTAGTCCCATTTGTTTATTTTCTCTTTAGTTTCCACTGCCCTAGGAGCTGCTTTGGCATATGTCTGAGATTTTGCTGCCTGTGGATTCCTCTAGTATTTTTATGGTTTCCTGTCTTATGTTTAAATCTTTTATCCATTTTGAGTTTATTTTTGTGTATGGTGTAAGTCGGAGGTCTAGTTTCATTTTTTTTGCATTTACCTGTCCAATTTTCCCAGTACCATTTATTGAAGAGACTGTCTTGACTCCATTGTATGTTCTTGCCTCCTCTTTATTTTTAATATTCACCTGAGGTCATATTGTTATTGATTTTGAAAGAGAGAGAGGAAGAAAGGGAGGGAGGGAGGGAGGGAAAGAGGGGAGGGAAGGAGGGAGAGAGGGAGAGAGAAACATCATTATGAGAGACAAATATCTATTGGTTGCCTCCGAGATGCACCCAGACCAGGGATGTAACCCACAAGCTGGATATGTGCCCTGATCAGAAATTGAACCCACCACTTTTTGGTTTATGGGAGGATGCTTCAACCAAAAGAGCCACACTAGTTGAAGAGACTATTCTTTCCCTATTGAATGGTCTTGGTGTCTTGTCCAACATTAATTAGCCATAGATGTATGGGTTCATTTCTGGATTGTCAATTACACTTCTTTAGTTTATATTTCTATTTTTATGCAATACTGTACTCTTTCAATTTCTATAGATTGGTAGTAACTTTTAAAATAAACAAATGTGAGCTCTCCAATTCTGTTTGTTGTTCAAGATTATTTTAGCTATTCAGGGTCCCTTGCATTTTCTTATGAATTTTAGGATCAGCATTTCAATTTCTGCAGAGAAGTATTGCAATGAATCTAAGAGCACCTTGGGGAGCACTGCCATATTAACAGTATTATTTTACAATCTGTTAATCAGAATATCTTTCAATTTATTTAGATCTCTTAATTTCTTTCAACAATGTTTTAGAGTTTTAGATGTACATTTCCCAAACTTCCTTATTTAAATTGATTCCTAATTATTTTTTGTTATTACGTGATATTGTTTTTAAATTTCTATTTAGATTGTTTATTGCTAATGTATAGAAATAATTGCTGATTTTGCACATGGATCTGGTATCCTGCAACATTGAAACATTCATTTAATAGCAGTATAGTTGTAGGCTAGTAAGAGTTTGTGCGTGCTCTGCAAATTGAGATAGTTTTACCTCTTCCTTTCTAATGCATCTTAATTCTTTTTATTGCTTCATTGATCTGGCTAGAACTTTTATTACAGTGTTAAATAGAGTAGTAAAAGAAAGCATCCTTAACTTGTTCCTGATATTTGGGGAGAAGCTTTCAGTCATTTACCATTAAGTATATTACCTTAAGGTTTTTCATAAAATCCTTTATCATGTTACAAAGTTACCGTCAATACTTATCATATATGTTATTTCTGTCATCAAAATGTGCTGAATTTTGCCACATACTTTTTTCTGCATCCATTGAAGTGATCATGTTTCTTTTTATTATTCTATGAATGTAATAAAAGAGAGTGAGCTGCCTTCTCCCAGGCCTCTGCCATGCTTGGGAGTGGGAGATGATAACAAGGTAAACTAAAACACCATAAAGTTTTTATCAAAATTTTGAAGTTATTTTTTTCATTAAGCACTCTCCTCATTGTTTCTTTCTTTCTTTCTTTCTTTCTTTTTTTTTTTTTTAACAGATGCATAGTTCAGAAAACTTTGATTCTGGCAGTTTGTGGCAATTTACACATTGATTGTGTAGAAAAACACAGCACAAAGTTCCTTACTCTGCTAATTTGCCGATATCTCTCAAGTACATATAATTGATTATAACATGGTCTTTAAAATTATGCATTCTATATGTGGGCCTGTGCTTTTGGGGAAATAACACATGTGAACATATATGCAGTCCCTTCATTTTGAATCCCTTAGTGTTAACTGAACCTCTCTAAAGTAAATACCCTATATTTGCATATGTGTGCTATTCTTTTCACTATTACTGGTTTCTTTTTTAAAAATATATTGTTTTTTTAAATTTTAGTGAGGAAGGGAAAGGGAGAGATAGAAACATCAATGAGGAGAGAGAATAATTGATGGCTGCCTCCTGCATGCCCCCCACTGGGGATCAAGCCTGCAACCCAGTCATGTGCCCTTGACTGGAATAAAACCTGGGACTCTTCAGTCCACAGGCCAATGCTCTATCCACTGAGCAAAACTGGCTATGGCTATTATTGGTTTCTATTCTAATTACTTTATGTTTATGTACCTAAAATAATCTAGATAATCTATAAATATTTATAAATAGCTCTATGATATACAAATTAATATACAAATGAAAAAATTGTATAATTAAATTTAATTCATTCAAGAGAGTGGTAAATGCTTGCTGATGACCTTGAATAAGGTAGCTCCTAAATTCTACTCAGACTATGCATGAAGTCAAATAAATTAAAAACAAAAAAACAAAACAATTTCTGAGATATTTTAAACTAAAAATCATTATTTAAATCTCTATTTTGGAGGGCACCTGGGTTAAGTACACTATTAATAATATTTGTAGCTACCTTTAAGTTATATATTGATGCACATAATCCTTTTCCAAATTTTTGTGCTCTTTATCAAATGAGGCTACATCCATTCCCTAAAAGAGTGCGGAAGTTTAAGGAAGTCCACAGTATCTATAAAATAGATAAAAATATTTCATAATTCATAAATAAGTTTCTTCAACTGTGTGCTTGTTAGTCACAATGGGTATCTAGAATGATTACACTAGCACCACATATCCTCTGGGTTTATCTAACACTAATTACACAAGTGACCTTCTAGCTCACAAAGTCCAAAACGCCACATTAACACCGGTATTTCCTTTGCTATGCTTCCCAGATTTGGAAATTCACAGTGCTATAAATCGTGCATAAGTGTACTGTGCACATACCATTTTCCAGTGGCAGAGTAAGAACAATTTTATAACATATTTATAAAGTTAACTAATAAAAGCATTAACCTTGCCTGGCCAGCATGACTCAGTGGTAGAGCATTGACCTATGAACAAGGAGGTCACAGTTCGATTCTGGATCAGGGCACATGCCTTGGTTGTAGGCTCGATCCCCGGTGTGGGGCATGCAGGAGGCAGCCGATCAATGATTCTCTCTCCTCATTGATGTTTCTATCTCTCTCTCCCTCTCAATTCCTCTCTGAAATCAATAAAAGCATATTTTTAGAAAAGCATTAACCTCAATGTTCAAAAGGTAAGACAAGGCCTACTGAAAGGAAATCAAAACATTTGAAAACATCTCTCCTTCCAAATAAACCAGCTTTTTAGAGTTTACACCAGAAATAAACTTAAATAGTAGTACTATAACTATGAAAATTGTTAACTCCTAAATATGCAGAACTTAATAAAAGAACTAACCCTAACATGAAGGCATTGACTTCTGTACAGAAACTGAGACTATAAGTTGTTGGGAAACTCTTTTTCTTGGCAATCGCAGCTCTAAGCTTGTGTAAATTTTAGTGCCAACAGACAGCTGCCATGGGACATTTTGCTGAAAGAACAAAAGATATATTCTTTGCTTGGAGTGAGTCTGCTATTTTGCTCTAATTGTAAGGTAGTGATTAAATATATCTAACCCATTTAAGTCAGAATAGCTGAAGAAAGTCACAGAAAATTGCATTTCAAAGCACATATAAAGGATGGGGATGGTGAGGTGGGTGAGGATTTTAGTCATTGTGACATTCAAAAAGAGACAATATTTCCCAGTGGAATTCTAAGATGTGATGGTTCAAACATTAATACAAGTCATTTTGAAGTTAAAGTCTTCATTAAAACCTTGGAGTTTATAATTTGAACTTTGTGTTTCTTACTGACCTATTAACCAAAAAAGTGCCAGCAGACAGATTTTTTTTTTAATTGTATGTATTGATTTGCAAGAGAGAGAGAGAGAGAGAGAGAGAGAGAGAGAGAGAGAGAGAGATTTGTTGTTCCACTTAGTTATGCATTCATTGTTTGATTCTTTTATGTTCTCTGACCTGGAATTAAACCTGCAAATTTGGCATATCTGGATGATGTATAACCAACTGAGCTTCCTGGCCAGGTCCCAGGCAGATTTTTTTTTTAATTTAAATTTTTAAAACTATAAACTGGACACCCAAAATGTTACTGTTAGGTAGGCAGTTAGACATGAGCAGCTGGGGTGGGCTTGCTCTAGGTCCTGAACAGGGGTGGGACCAACAATGCCTCCAGACTGCCTTGCTATGGGCAGCCCAGCAATTGGCAGATCACCAGTGGGCAAGTTTGGAGTCAGTAGGTTCTTGTTGGTGCAAACTCAGAGGAAAAGGACATGACCTAAATGCCAATGGGACCTCACTAGGGCTCTGGACTAATTATGATAACATTTGCGTTTCGGTTTTAACCCCACTCCTCGTGGGTTTTTCTGTATGCATTATGTGTAAGAGCATGTCCAGAAGAATGATAGTTTTTGTCATCCATCCCTGAATTCAAATGAAAGGCTTCACCCAGAAAATCCTTCTTTTAAACCCAGGAGTTGGGGGCCATGCTCTCTCTAGCACATGCTCTACCTACAAGGAGCACACCCATGCCAGTCCCTTTGCCTTTCTCTTCCCTCACAGGTACGTATTCCCCAAACTGTAAGGGACCCCCTGAGACTTGCAACCACAGGAGAAATGGGCAACTGCAGTTTGTCCCAGGATCACCCCCTGAACCTGTCTCCAAGGTCCCCTTTTCTCTGACTTCCCAGTGAGCTAAAGCAGCCGAGCCATTGTCTCGAGACTGGTCCCATTCCTCCTTTGGAGTCTATCTTCAATAAACCCCATTTTGCTTTACTTTTATTTTCATTGACCTTAAAATCTTTTCTGTGTTGATGAAAAGAACCGAGGTCCCAGCCAGTAATCGCAATTGATAACATTACCATCAAATATGTGCAATTACATCATATAGATATGCTTCAAATATTAAGGCAGAATTTCCACACACACACCCTTTTTTTTTACTACAATAGAAAAACTATTACCACCACTATTTTACCACCACCAATTAGGGAATCACTCAATTACAGTCTATAAAAAAAATGCAAAGGTAGGAACATGAAAGGTGGGGGGATTCATGTTGAAAGCATTTTTAAATGGAATCTCCAGGCCTAACATTTTGTACTAAGAGGAAAGATAAGAGTAGAATGAAATAGTTTTGGGATTAGAATAGTATGTACCTTTTGTAGTTTAGAAAAATATATGAGCATGGAGACTGGCACCTGCTTTTTGTGTCAAGATTTATGCAAATTGAAGACCAGCAAGCATAGCACCTGCCAGTAAAGCAGACATCGAGCACAGCATAGAGACTGTCTAGGTGGAAATAATCTGAAAGCGGAAAAGAAAGATGGTGGACTGGGGCTAGGAATGTTAGGATTTGAAGAATAACACTGGTGAGTTCTTTTTTATTTTTATGTTTTTGTTAATACTCACCTGAGGATATTTTTTACATTGCTTTTCAGAAAGAGTGGAAGGGAGGGAGGGGGGAGGGAAGAGAGGGAGAGAGAGAGAGAGAGAGAGAGAGAGAGAGAGAGAGAGAGAGAGAGAGAGAGATGTGTGAGAGAGACACATCAGTTCACTGGTTGTCTCTCACATGCGCCCAGACTTCGGACAGGGAACGAACCTGCAACCCAGGTACATGACCTTGACCAGGAATCGAATGCTTGACCCTTCAGTACTTAGGCTGATGCTCTGACCACTGAAAAACACTGGCCAGAGCTCTCTTTTTAAAAAATCTACCATATAACTCAAATTGATTGACTGCAAACATGAATGTCCAATAGGCATAGGCAGACAAAAAGGAGAGAGGGAGGAAGGGATGGAGGGAAGGAGGAACAAAGAAATGAATAAGCAAGGATGGAAAAAAAGGAAGGAAAAAAAGGAAGGAAGAAGGAAGGAAGGAAGGAAGGAAGGAAGGAAGGAAGGAAGGAAGGAAGGAAGGGAAGGAAGGGAGGGAGGGAGGGAGGGAGGGAGGGAGGGAGGGAGGGAGGGAGGGAGGGAGGAAAGAAGGGCCAAAATAATAGGAAAGAGGAATTGAGGAGGTGCCTAATGGGCAGACCTATACCTATGTCAGCATTGTCTTGAATCTGCCTGAAGAACAAGGGCCAACCTTTGCCCCAAGATGTCATCAACAGTGGAACTGGAACAGTACCCAACTCATATCTCACATCCATGGGCAGAAGAAAAGCTCTTCTTACAGTACTGAAGATGACATCCTGCCCAGTAGCTCCTGGCCATTCATCCAGTGGCAGAAGGCAACCTCAGACCAATGTCACCAAGCACAGTAACTCCTACCCTCTATCCAGCAGCAAATAGTGACTCAGGCCAGGCACTGCCAATTCTCCAGTCAATGGCAGAAGGTAATTCTTTCTCACATTTTCTGAACCTCCACCTAGTAACAGAATACCACCCAATCCCACAGCTCCTGGTCCTCTAATCAGTGTCAGAAGCTGCCCATGTAGGTGCTTCCTTCCTCAGTACTAGTGGTAAAGATGGACAGGGAAGACCATTGCCACTGTGTGGCCAGAGTAAAGGTCAGGGAAAACACTCTCTGTCATGCAGTTCTGGCATGTATCACAATTCACCTAAAAAGACTGAGAACCAGGAAAGTGGCTTCTTTCCCACAGGCTAAACCAGCAGAAATCTTACCTGAACTCAAGTGAAATGGGATAATAATAGCATTATAGGGCTCAGTAAACTAAATTGTCAATGGAACTATAGCTCACAAATTGGCCAAAACTAATACGTTAAACTTAAACAGAGTAATTGTCTGCTAAAAATCAAACATTTAAAAAGAAACAAGAGTCACCTTGCATAATAGGTAAAATATCTAGAATACTTGAAAAATCACTCATCATACCAACAACCAGGAAAATCACATTAATGAGACATTACAATCAAGTAATGACAACATTAAGATGAATTTGATACTGGAATTATCTAACTCAGACCTAAAATGACTATCACACCTGCATATAAATCCCATAACTCTGATTTTAACAAAGTAACACATATACATGGTTAGAAAATGCCATGTTCAAGAAGGTACCCAGTGGAAGGTCTGTGCCTAACCACTGCTGTCATTATCATCCCAATGGAAGCTGCTGTTAATGTTTCCAAAACCATGTGTATTTACCAGTTAAAAAAATAAAATAAAAATAAAAAAATAAATAAAATGATGATCACAAGTGTGATTTAGAAATCAATCATACATTCTTCTGAAACAAATGGAAAAAAACACACAAAACACAAAACCCAGAAACTCTCAACAAAGAAATAGTTTCTTCTTTTAAAAGAATAAGTAGGTAACTACAGAATTTAAAAATACTGAATAATACAATCAGCAAAATAAAAATCTTGTTGGATGGGTTCTATTGCAGGGTATACAGATGATAGAAGAATCAATAAACTTTATGACAGATCAATATAAATTACTTAATCTGAGCAATAGAAAGAAAATATAATGCCAATACAATAAACAGAGCCTTGGGTCCTGTGGAACATAAGAATTAACAGTTAGACATTGGGATTCCAGAAAGAGATGAGACAAAATGTGAGACTGAAGAAAGTATTTGAAGAAATAATAGCTTTAAAAACTCCCAAGTTTGAGGAAGACATAAAGCTACAGATTTAGAAATATGATATTAAATAGAAATTCCAGAAATAAATAATTGTTTTTCTGATTTTGATGGTTGTATTAAGATTCATATTTTTATCATGCTATTTCATTTTCTCCTTATAACAATAAAATAGATCTAGCTCCTGCTAAAATTCAATGTCTCACCGGGTGTTTGTTTTCATTTTTTTAATTAAATGTATTGGGGTGACATTGGTTAATAAAATTATACTAGAAGCCTGGTGCACAAAATTCATGCACAGGGGGGTGGGGGGGTGTCCCTCAGCCCATCTTGAACCCTCTCCAATATGGGACCCCTTGAGGGATGTCCGACTGCCCGTTTAGGCCCCCCTGCTGGCCATCTTGTGGCAGCCATCTTGTGTCCACATGGGGGCAGCCATCTTTGACCACATGGGGGCAGCCATCTTGTGTGTTGGAGTGATGGTCAATTTACATATTACTCTTTGATTAGATATGATAGGTTTCAAGTATACAATTATATGATACATCATCTGTATATTGCATTGTTTCCAACACCCAAAGTAAATTTTTCTTCTGTCACCATATATCTGACCCCCTTTACCCTTTACTACTCCCCCACCCCTTTCCCTCTGGTAACAACCATACTGCTATCTTTGTCTATGAGCTTTTGTTTATCTGCTTTTCTTGTTTGTTCATTTGTTTCAGTTTTATTTTTCACATATGTTCTTACCTTTTTCTGTCTGACTTATTTCACTTAGCATGATATTCTCAACATTCATTCATTATTTGTTACAAATAGTAATATTTCAACTTTTCTTATGGCTGAGTAGTATTACATTAAACATTGTTTTAAATTGTGCACTGTTTGGAGTACTGTGACAAAATCTTGTGACTAACACTATGTCACAAAGCCACCTAATTCACCTCACTGCATCTCATCATGTAAGCATTGTATCATCCTAAGAAGGGTGAATACAGTACAATGAGACACTGTGTGAGAGAAAACCACATCCATTTAACTTTTATAGCAGTATATTGTTGTAATATTCCTGTTTTATTACTAGTTGTTAATTTCTTATTTTGGTAAATTTGTAAATTAAACTTTAGTATAGGTATGCATGTATAGGAAAAAACATCCTATATAACAAAAGACTAATATGCAAATCAACCGAAGGGTGGAATGACTGGTCATTATGATGTGCACTGACCACCAGGGGGCAGACACTCAAAGCAGGAGCTGCCCCCTGGTGGTCAGTGCACTCCCACAGTGGGAGCGCCGTGCCAGAAGCCGGGCTCACAGCTGGTGAGTGCTGCGGTGGTGGCGGGAGCCTCTCCCACCTCCACTGCAGTGCTAAGGATGTCTGATGGCTCCCTGACTGCGAGAGGGCACAGGCCGGGCTGAGGGCCCCCCACCCCGAGTGCATGAATTTCATGCACTGGGCCTCTAGTACTATATATATATAGGGTTCAGTACTATCTGTGGTTTCAGAAATCCACTGAGTTCTTTGAATATATCCCCTGCAGATAGGGAGGGACTAATGTACATATCATAATTAAACTTCTGGATTAAACACAAAAAAAATGCTACAAGCAACCATAAAAAAGTAACATATTACTTGTAAGGACATACCAATTTGAGTAACAGTAGATTTCTCATCTGAAATCATGAAGATGAGTAGGAGGTGGTACAGTAATTTTGAACCGGCCAAAAATTTACTTGGCAAAAATATCCTTCAGCAATAAAAGAGAAATAAAGACACTCAGAAGAACAAAAACTATGATAAGTTGTCACTAGCAGACCTACCCTTAAAGAATGGCTAAAGGAAGAAGTCCAATTAGAAAGGTAATGATAAAGATAAGTAGACTTACATGACAGAAATAAAATAAGAGCAAATGGTGACTAGAAGAATAATATAACAGTTATTCTAATAAGTTTCTTAAGTTGTATTTGACAGTTGAAGCAAATGATAATGATACATAACGTAG